>JARFIW010000646.1:2439861-3167222 GCA_036346225.1 Platerodrilus igneus
CTTAGAATTTCCAAATATCTATTGCAATTCTGTCACGTATTTCTATTTGTCGTTTAAACTTATCGTACAACTAACCGTCTGGTGTTTATTTGTTATTAAAATATGTTGGTTTTCTAAACAAATGTTCTATTTCTAGTCACGTATTTAATGGCGTATTAGAATGCGTTTTCTTATACCTGCGTTGATATTTTCGACGAAATTATTAAATATTCAGAACGCTAGTTTATCTATCTTTTCCGATAATGTATTTATATTGATGCAATTAGTTGCGTTTAAAACCTTATTTTAAAACATATAAGAATATATAAGACGTGCACATTATTATTTTAGCTAAATGGTATCAGATTATTGCAAAATGAGCTTCTTTCTTATGCATTAAATCAAATATACAATATATATGCAGTGTGCTCGCAATTGACTTTTTCTAAAATAGTCAATTTACTCCTATAATAGATGGAATTATTTGGTTTTCTTAAAGTTAAGATTATTTTTATCTATCCTACGACCCCTATGACTTAATCTACCCTCTTATCATAGCTATATATATATATATATAAATTCACCTAGTGTTGGCCTACAATCAGAAATCGGAATTTTACATTTAGTTGAGTTAGGACAAAATTATATATGACCAGTCTTTGTTCTCAGACGATGAGATCATCTGACGCCATTATTTCTTTGTAGCCAAAACAAAAACAGAACTGTACTAATTACAGGAATGACGTTATCTTTAACTTTTAAAGACTGACGTGAATTTGACAACCTTTCACTATGAATCAAACATGATACAAAATAATCTTACCTTGATTAAAATTTAAGTAAGCTTAAAATTACATTTCTTAAAGGGAATAATCTATTCCTATTGGTGGACTTTACTTATACTAAAACTGTTACAATGAAATGTAGTTGTAATTGTTTCTAAACAAGGTCACAGCTTCCAACCAGGTCTATGATTGAAGACCTAATGATAATGATGAGTATTATCTTTAATAATTATTACCTCAAAACTAATTCATTTTGCTACATACCTAGTTCTTTAATATTATATTATATTGCATGGCGGTACAATAAATTCATTAAACAAATAAATTATAACTATTTTGTTATTAATTAATGTTTTAATTTTTATGAATAACTTTTACCTTGAATGAAAGTTTATTAAAGTTATATTAGGATAGTGGCATGCGGGTAGGCCTGAAAATATGATGGTTTAACTTAACCCGCTATTTAGAAAAGGTTGGCGAACCCCCATGTAAACAAAAGCTTTTTTGATTCGAATCCAGAGCAAGTTGATTTGATGTAAAAGAATGTTCTAATTCTTGAAGAAGCTATATTTACTGAATCATTGTTCTAGTTAACCGTTATGAAAAGTCCGATAATAATTTTAGAGTGGGCATGAGATCGTTATTTGAATTAATTTTAAAACTTTGATACTACCCTTTGTTATTGAATAAATGTTAAAGGAGCTGTAAATTGTTTAGTCACTCTAATATCGTACTCGCAAATCTACCCCATAATTTTATAGCAGTTAACGGTATTAATATACATTCTCTTAAATCCTGAAATTTTGTAGGGCGTATTACATATTTTTAAACATAATAGACCAAAACTTTGGTCTTTTATTTTATTTGGGTTATTGCTCTGAACGCACATATATTATCCAAATTTATTAGCCTTATGAACTAGACGAATGGGCTGATTTATTTATTATTTACATTATTTTAAATAAACAAACTCGCGTTTAAACAACCGGTTATGCGCTACGCTAGTTGTAGTATGGAGGCCACTAATTCACCCTATTTTCAGACGGCTGACTAATGCTGCAAACTTACTGTGCAACTACCCTTCGTATTTTTTTACATCCGTTGAATGGGGTTGTGCACTGCAGACTACTCCCGCTTAACAATGTACCGTTCTCCGTATTTTCGAGGGCAGCTCCTAATAATGGAACTTGTGCAAAATAATAATTGGAACAAGCATGGTAATCTAATTTTAAATAATTATGGGTTTTGTCTTTTGCATTTTAATCGCATTTAACGGTCTTTGTTATACACTAAAAAACACATGGTTGTATAGCTTTGTAGCTTACTTTCTATACAAGAAAATAATTTTTATAGCAAAAAGATGAATGTTAACTGATCTTGAAAGAAATTAAATTTGTGTCTTACGATATTGCTACGTAATCAACAAGCAAACTTATATTTTCAATACTACACTCGTACCACCATAGAATGACGTCATCTGGAAAAATTTCGGTTTTACTGCCACTCATAGAGTAGACCCTTCAATAAAAATATCAAAATTCAGAATTTCAAATAATAGTTTTTCGACGAATATTTGTTTAAATATTTTGGCAAATTAAAATACAACACAAGTTTCTTATTTACAAATGTCTAATTCATTCACAAAATGTTAGGGGTTACAGACTTTTTATTTTGTAGTTACTGATTTAAAACCCAAAACCTTAAGTTAAACTTGTTTGATAACTAATTTAACTAGACGCAGGCAAAAATGATTTTGGAATACAGACCAACACATGTAGAGGAAGATAGGCGTTAAGCGCATAGATTAAGAAAACAATTAAGAGCTGCGTGAAACCAACTAGACCCCGCTCATGGTACCCTAATCATTTGGATATCTTAACGCTAAATACCTTACACCTAGCACTAGCTAGCAAGTTTTAAAGCTAGCACTATTCAATTACCGCCGCTATAGCTGTTAATTACCGGGTCGAGCTGGTGTGACTCTAACCCCTTTCCCGCATTCCAATAACTCCAAAACTTTTGCACTGGATAGCCTACATCTAGCACTAGCTAGCACCCAAGTCCTAAAGGTAGACTAATTACCGGGGAGGGGGGGCTAGTGTGACGCTAGCACCCGCCCCCGTAACCAATCACCCCGAATCTTTTACAATAAATAGTTTACACCTAGCACTAGCTAGCTCCCAAATCCTGAAGCTAGCACCATTCAATCAACACTAACATCATTGATAACTGGAGGGCGGATTGTAGTGTGACGCTAGTCCTTATTACTATCCCAAATATTATCATACTTTTAGGTCTAGATAGCTTACAGTTAGCACTAGCTGGAACCCAATAAATACCAGTAAAACCTACAAACAAAGACAAAAGAAAACTATTATACAAGTAAGCCAAATAACTTTTTTCATTAAAAACTTCTCCGTTTGAACACTGTTGCTATTATCAAGATTTACTATATTTTCATTGATTAATTTTACATGATGTTACGATAGTAACTGATTCGATGGGGGGTCCGTCAACTTTCCACTCTCCCTAGCGTATTTGACCCAAAACGTATCACCAGCTAACGCCAAATTTGTAACGGTAGCACCAACGCCCTTGTGAAAATATGGCCTCCCCCAAATAAGATATACCATATTTTTAAAACGGCTTTGGTGCTAGCTTTCCCACTTCGGGGCTAGCTGGTGCTGGCTATATGCAAGGAGGTGATTGAGTTTTAATATTTTTGAACAACTGGAAGGGGCTGAGGTTATATCTCTAAAATATTTGGTGTCATCTTCTTCTTGAGGTGCTAGCTTTTTTTAGTGGAGTGATAGCTAGCATTAAGTGTGAGCTACCTAGTGCAAGGTTGTGGAGCAAGTCAGAGAGAGAGGGGGTGTCAAATCATCCCACTGTATAAAGTAAGCCATATCTCCAAGGGCGTTGGTGCAACCTCTCCAAATTTAGCGTTAGCTGGTGCTACGTTTCGGGTCAAATACGCTAGGGAAGAGGGAAAGTTGGCGGACTTCATCGAATCAGTTATTATCACAATATCATGTGAAATTAATTAAGGAAACGTAGTAAATCCTAGTAATAACAACATTGTTCAAACTTTTTTAATAAAAAAAGTTTTTTGACGTACTTGTATAATACTTCTCGTTTGTCTTTGTTTCTAGGTTTTACTGGTATTTATTGAATGCCAGCTAGTGCTAACTGTAGGCTATCTGGAGCTACACGTATGATAATATTTGGGATAGTAATAAGGGCTAGCGTCACACTACAATCCGCTCCCAGTTATCAATGGTGTTAGCGTTGCTGTTTGAGTGGTGCGAGCTTTCGGATTTGTGTGCTAGCTAGTGCTAGGTGTACACTATCTAGTGCTAAAATTTTGGAGTGATTGGTTATCGGAGAGGGGTAGCGTTATTCTAGCACCCCCCACCCCGTAATCAGTGGTCATATCGGCGCTATTTGAGTGGTGCTAGCTTCAGAATTTGGGTGCTAACTAATGCTTGGTGTAAACTATCTAGTGCAAAAGTTTCAGAGTGATTGGTTACAGGAAGAAGCTAGCGTCACACTAGTCCCACCTCCGCCCGCCGGTAATCAATGGTCATATCGACGTATTTGAGTGGTGCTAGCTTCACAATTTGGGTGCTAGCTAGTGCTATGTGTAGGCTATCCAGTACAAAAGTTTTGGAGTTATTGGAATCCCGGGTGTGGGGGGTGTTAGCGTCGCACCAGCCCCGCCCGGTAATTAACAGCTATACCGGCGGTAATTGAATGGTGCTAGCTTTAGGACTTGGATGCTAGCTATTGCTAGGTGTAAGGGATCTAGCACTAAAATATCTAAATGATTGGACGACTGGCGGGGGGCCTAATGTGACGGAGCTGCCATTTGTATAGGTTCAATAATTGTTATTTAATCTTTTTAGTATAAACTTTTAGAACTATATGTTCTGCGCGCTATAATTATTTTTCTAACACTCCATTTTTGCATTTTTCTTACGTAAATCGTTTAATATCTTAAAAAATATTAAAGGGTAGCCGCAGAAGTAGGCATCGCCTACAACTTTCTTTGTGTTTTGTTTTTGTTCTAGTTCTTTTTGTATCGTATTGCAGGGTATGCGCGAATGAGAATGAACCGGCTGAATTTGAAAACGTTCCCTTGGCAGCCAAAATTCAGTTCCTCACAGAAGACAGCATTCTTAAAATGTAATAAAAGGACAATATTTTGACTACCAAGGACATTTTTAAAAATTCAGCTTGTGAATTCTCATCTACACATGCACAGGAATACGATACAAAAAGAATTAGAACAATAAACAAAACAGAAACAAAGTTAAGACGACCGCACGGAAGAAAATATTTCTCAAAAACTTATCTAACATGCAATAATACGCACAGATACCAAAATAAAACATTTTTCAAAAATTTAGCCTATTCATTTTCATCTCTACAGACCCAGGAACACGATATAAAAAGTATCAGAACAAAGAACAGTATAAAAAAGTCACAGTACCCGCACGGAGGAAATCAGTTTTATAATGTTTTCTCCATTGCGTGCACTGTAACTTTTTTCGGGTCTTGTTGTTTGTTATTCTTTTTGCATCGTATTCCTGAATGTATGTGGAAGAACTTGGACAGACTGAATTTTTAAAGATGAGTTTATAAGAATTCAGAGTTAATAATAGGAAAACGAATCCATATTTTAAAATAGTTTGGGAAAGAGAGTGTGATCTTGGATTAATAGAGTAAGTGGATAGGGATGTCTAATTAGCATGGTGGAAGAACTTACCGACCACTAAAAGCCTTGATTTGATTTCTTTTTCAGAAAGGTTGTTGAATGATATATGTTCAAATATATAAGTATGAATAAAAAATAATAATATAGATAAACAAAAAGTGCAAAGTATGCAAATGAAAAAAAAAAGAAAAAGCAAATAAAGTATCGATTCGGAAGGGTAAAATATGTAATGTATATCTGAAAAATGTTGGTTGGAAAAAAAACATAATTAACCAGAGACCGCTTTGGTGTGTCTCGATTGCATTTGACTTCGATGGCTCATGCAATGCCGTCACCACCTGGAAAGGTACTAATTATCCTATCTAACTACCAGTGGAGTGAAGGTAAGACAGCTTCTTGTATAAACACCAGTGTGCGTTTTTAATCCGAAAGCAATTTGTTGAGGTCATTCCAGTTTTTGTTTTTTTATAAAGCAAGTACTCTCTATGCCATCTAAGCGACAAGTCTTGGTGCAAATGTTGTACAAGTTGTCATCACAACCAATGATTTATTTTTATATAAGTCCTGCGATATACTGGAGGCGCTGCTAATGGCTCCATGGTTATGAAGTGCGCTGGGGTGAGTGATTGTAAAACATTGGAGTCGTTACTTAAACTGCATAGAAGCCGTGAATTAAGCAACGACTTTATTGTACTAACGTTGTGCTTAGTACATCATATGTTTGGATTTGGTTCTCAATAACGCGCCTGAAATGGTTTTTACCAATTTTACCCAGCTCTCCTACAACCTGCCGAAGTATGGCACAGAAAAGGGATTAAACAACCATTTTATCCCTTTCTGTTGAGCCGCAATACGCTTACTTCCAATAAAACTAGTTCCGTTGTCTAAAAATAGAAGAACAACGAACACGTAGAGCAGTGAATCTCCGCGCACAGCAGCAAGAAAAGTATCGGTTGATAAATTGACGCAAGTTCAAGGTAAATTACCTTCGTGGAAAAATATCCAAACAAGCATATGCATGCCTTCAAGTGTTTTGCTTTCCGAAGGTGATTTGATCTTATTATAATTTGGCCAGCATAATCTACACCTACACAACTAAAGGGTTTTAGTTGATCTATTCTAATATAGGACAACCTAGCCATGTGTGTTACTAATGGTGTAGAGTTGGCCTTAAAGCATCGAACACTTGTGGATAAATAATGACGAATTGCCTTTGCTGAAGATACAATCCAAAATTGATATTACAGAAGATAGATTGTAGTATTAATTCCAGGATAGAAGTGTCTACCATGAATTTGATTTATTATTAATTTGGTAAAAATACGTTTTCTCGGTAATAATACAGGATGTTTTTCAGAATGCGGAAGTGTAGAATGACCTAACCTTCCTTAAACGTAAAATACTTGAAGAATCAATGAAAGGTGATAATTTCCGAAACGATTTTTCAAGTTTATGTTTGCCTTTAATTAAATGCATTTCGTCAATAAATTAAACGGAGTGAGTGTATTTAGTAATAATATTGCATGCATTGTAAAGTTCTTCTTCAGAGTAGGTCCTTTGATTCGACTTTCTGGAAGAGTGGCGAGCCATAAACAGTAACCAATGGTGCGTTGAATCTTTTTTAAAGAAGAAAATCTCATTAGAAGATTATCTATTAGATGCTCTTCCAAGTTTACAACAAGTGCAATTTTCTTACTTTCGGAACAATTATTCAGTCGGTTTTCTAATTGGCTCGATTGACTAATTTTACGCAGATAAGGCAAGGCACGGTGTACGCACACACCAAATTTAACATGGCAATAGCTTGCCTAGAAGTAAACCACGTGATTCTGGATCTACGAGGTTAAATTTTGATTTATCGTACCGTCAAGAAATAGGCGAAGTGATTTTTTGGGTGTGAAAAACGCTATCGGGAATGAATGTCTTTCATTTATAGGGTTGTGAGCGCACCGATTCCAAAACGACCATAAAATTGCACTAGATGAAAACGTGTGAGGTCACAAAACTTTTGTTATTGGTTACAAGAGTGCATTGTAACAGGTCTGCTTATAGCACATCAGCACATAGTTTTAACCTCAGTAAGGAAAGGTGTTTGATAGGCGCAACTTTTCTTTTCGAAGATACTAATTTACAAGAGATCGCGCAGGTAAGAGAGCAAAGTCTGAAATATGTAAAACAAGTGTGACCCCACTTCACTAGCGTCACAAGAAGCATGCAACTGGCACGAAGACGTCGTGTCATTAGTTAGAGGCTATTGTATTTGTTGAGAAGATACGAGTACCAGTTCCTGTTAAAATTGTTTCCATTGAGAACAAACTTTATCACGTGGCTCACTGTTCCAGTCCAAACTTAATAGATATGTGCTCAATTAACTTTTTTGCGAAAAGTGTAATTGGGCCTAAAAATCCGAATGTATCTAAAATTTTAGCTATATGGAATAAAATCGCACGTTTTGTCTAAGAAGAATTTAAAGATATGACGTTATATGAAAAGATGTCGTTCGAAACTTGCCATTGGAGACTTAAAACTTTGACACCCATTTCTTTAAATAAATTTTAACTTTGCAATAGTTCATGCTCACAAGGAATATCTTTAAGCGTTTATTGATAAATGGTTTGAATTCTGTTTGCGAAATTCAAATCCACCAGATTATAAAAGAATTACAGATTGATAGTCCAAAGTAATCTCTGATCACGTGTGGAAGCGGTCGTGTGCGCGGATTTTAGAAAAATGGAAAAAAAGCAAATAGGTCGGTAATTCGATTCTTGTTTTTGGAAGGAAAATCACGCAGCGAAATCAATTTAACGAGTTTCAACGTGGTCGCACGTCGTTTTTTGATGAGTCACGCTCAAGTGCCCCGAAAACGGCTACCACTGAGGATAACATGACAAAAATCCACGATCTGGTATTGGCAGACCGCTGATTGAAGGTGCGCGAGATAGTTGAGGCAGTAGGTATCTCAAAAGACCGCGTGGGTCATATCCTGCATGAAATTTTGGGCATGAAAAAGCTGTCGGCGCCATAGATGCCGCGTTTGCTCACGCCGGACAACAAGCGCAACCGCCCTCGCCACGGCCAAATTGGTCCAATTGGGCTACGAACTGCTGCCCCATCCACCGTATTCTTCAGATTCGGCCCCGTGCGACTTCTTTTTGTTTCCAAACTTGAAAAAGTTACTCGCCGGGCAGAAATTTTAGTCGAATAAGGAATTTATCGTCGCCACGGAGGTCTATTTTGCAGACCTCAAGAAAACGTATTTTTCGGATAGATTGGAGCATCGCTGGGTCAAGTGTATCAAGCTAAAAGGAGACTATGTTGAGAAATAAATCGCCACTTTTCCAAAATTTTAGTTTTTCTTTTGTGGGCTAACTACTTATCGGATCACCCTGGTATAAGTGCCCAACCAAATATACTATTGACTGCGGACGGCTCTTGATGCCTCTCATAAATCAAACTTTCGCTAATAATGAAAGGTTATATATCGATCCTCAAAATAATGTCTATCGAAGCTGAAATATTCTAATTCCGTTGATTGCTTACAGTCCTACGTAACTTGGTGTTAGGTACACTGAAACAAATATTTAATATTATAAACTACGCCTACTTGAACACTGGAGTCATAACAAGAGCATATTGTATAACAAATTGCCCCACAATTTGAAGCAGTTTCTGTTTGTGTCAGATCAAAAATAGATACCTGAGAATAACGACGAGGCAAAGAAAGTTAGGTACTCAACTGTCGCGCAGAAAGCTAGTTTGGCTACTCGAACCAGAAGCTCTCGTATATGATGAAAATTGTCAAAGACATTTTTTACTTCAACCACTGATGTGGATAATAAAACTGTTATACCACTATCGGAAGTAGTAGAGGCGGAGAGATGTTAGTAACTGCTGCAGCGTGCTTACATGAAGCATTATGTACAGCCACATGTTGCGTCAAATTATCTAACAAGGAATCAGACGTAGTGGTTGACTGTGTCACAGATTTTGTAAAATACAAACATGCGATGGCGTTGCTTGCAGCTTAGTCGTAGTTTTATGGCTGTTGCGAAGACAATTTAAGCACTAATTTCCATTTTTAAATAGTCTGGACGTCATGAAGGAAAATAAATTGCATCTATAACAAACAACACAATTGTCTGGATCCTTTGATGTCGCTGCTATATCAATTTTATTGACCGAAGCAATATGAAATGCAACCTTAAAGCGAACATTTTCCACTGCTTGGTAATTATATTGTGCTTCAGTTTGCGTATTCGCAAAGGAGGTAGCTGAAGCACTAGCGACAGTTTCATATGTCATACTTCGTTTTGATAAGCAGCATTTTAAGTGATCCATCTCGTTACTGCCGATCTCTAGCTCAAGAGGTTTGCGCAAAGGAAGATCAATCTTTTCTAACAAATGATTCACTAATATGAAGTTTCAAAAAAACTGTTAAAATTAATTTTCTTAAAAATTATCTGAAAGCTTTTATAATTCTTTACGATTTTCAGAAGAACAAATACATAATTTTTATAGAATGCTCATGTGTCGAGATTCTGTGGCGTATACGAGCGTAATACTAACTCAAAGTGTCGAATATGATTCGATATCCGGTAACCGTAAAAGAATTGATTTTTTATACAATTTAATGTTTCGTTGTGTTCAGACTGATCATGCAGTTATATTTATTGGATGGCTGGCAATGTTGGGTTATTATGTTCAAAGGCATTGAATAAATTTATATAAGTTTGCCAATTTTTTTGCTTACCGTCGAACATAATTAACGTCAAAACTTATAAATAAACGTTTACATTTGCTTGCGATTCATTTGAGTGGGAAGGGGAGAGAGGCAATTACCTCGTTTTGCACGTTCTTTTCGATTAATGATTCGTTTTTGTTAAAATAGAAACATTTTAGGAATTAGGCATTTTAAACAAATGTAGATTTGCAATATGAGCCCGATTGGTTGTAGTTTTTATATAAATTGTTTTTAATAAAAGCTCTGAGGGGACTGTCTATTAAAATTTTAATTTCCAGACACTGCACATTAAATTAGTTGATAGCTGTTGGAAATGGTTGCGTTAAGGGTAAGTTAGATAAAGTTGAGCGGAGCACCTTATAGACACCTAGCGAAGAACTGCAAAGAAGAAAAGTGCCATGCGTGTTTATCACGTACAAAGAAAGATATAAAGTTTTTATAACGTACAAGGCCGCATGGAAAACTTGAATGACTCTAAACAGTACAGTAAACGATAAATTAATGCGTTATTTTATGGTATATGATTGTTATGAAGTATCATAACAAATTTATGCTTTCTTCCAACCCATTCAAACTATCATGAACTCGGAATTACTAGGGAGATACGTTTGTATATCCGAATCAATTAATGAAGTGCTTGGTGTGCTTTACGATAGCTAGCAGAAATCAGGTGTGAAATATTTCCATAGAGCTTTTTTGCATCCGGTTCGAAGATCAATGTTCGGCATGTTTTTTTTTGTTTGATGGGTAAGGTCCGAGAAACAGGACTAGTTGCACTGCAATAAGGTTAGGGGTGGAGTATTGGAAAATCAAATGTAGTGTTGTTGTTCTAGATAAAAACATAGCTTTTGTTAACTGATCCAATAGCTTCGCGGAGCACTGTATAGTGGTTGGTTCCTTCGTGACGCCAGAAAACCCTGCTGCGTGAACAATCGAAGAACACGCTGTTTGCTACGAAATCGCTAATAAATGGTTTAGTAGCGCGCACAACGCTTCTGCATGGGTCCCATGCGTCCCATCACCACACTTTATATCGTTCCAGATAGGATAACGGCGTCCGTCAGACAAACCCACCATAACGTTTACTAATTTCATACGTGCAGTAATGTGTATAAAGTTGTAGTGTAAAGGGTAACAATAGAAACCTGCATATTTACAAGGTGACGTAGAATACCATCATCTATCGTAGAAATATAAAAGTATAGGATTGTTAGTACAACTAGTAGTCTAGTGTACCACAATGACGGACATCAATAAAAATGAGTACCGCTATGCAGGCGTTATCTTGTGTGGAACCCATCTATTGAGGTTTTTAATTTCTCCAACTGGTTAATTTAACAAATTTTATTTAACTATTTTCCGCAACTTTTTATTGTTTAAGGTCGTAGTTTGCTGCCGAAATGGAATTCATTTTTCACGTCAAAATTACCATTTGATAAACTTGCGAACCAAAGGCACACGGTACGATCATTGCAAATGTATTTTCTAAATGCCGGGTTAATTTCATTAGCCGCTGTTCTGGCATTTAAACTTTTTTAAATTGATAACAAAAAGTACCCGAATGTCATGCGATGACATCTTTGGAACTTTTTACAGAGTTTGTAAAAAGTGATTTTATATCAAATGACAAGAAAATGAACATTTATTATCTGTCAAAACTAAAACAAAAGAACAGCGCAAATAAATCATAACCTAGTTGTTCAAAACGACTGATGGTTTGGGAGTGTAATGAATCGAATATTTCACACGCAGAGGTCCGAGGCATTATTAATATTGCCGGAATTATCTTGCACATATATTGTTACTTGCCATCTACTGTTTCTAAAGTTATACTTTTTCCAATTATCTGTACACAAATTTGACTATAGGTGTTTATGGGCAGTTTTAGTATGTATTTAGTGTTATGCGAATGTAGCGATTACACCTATAAGGTTTCTTACTAATTTACATTCAAAGTATATGTATTTAGATAGTATACAAGACAATATTGAATATTCTTTTGTTTGTTTTTACTTCGCATCAAAGATAGATTTCTAGGAGAGAAATCGCTTTACTATACATAAATAGTTAGAAGAAGCTGCTGAGATTACTCCAAAAAGGTTAGCCAAGAGCGAGTCGAGCTCGCACTATTAGGGTTTCATACCAAAGTACAATGAGCAATCAATAAACCAAATTAAGCTGTCTTTATTTTTTATGTATATTTAAATCTTATCCAAATTTGATTGTAATAACTGAAAAATGAATATATTGTCCCACATTGTACTGGTACATTATTAGTAAATACGTTGTCTATTACTGTGTTTAAAAAAATTTTCTCAGCAACTATTACACTGTCAAAAAACCTGCAGTTCTCCGATAATCTATGACTCAATAGCTACTATCCCTATTAAAATCAAATTTTTAACTTTGGAATGTAGGAGAACAAGGGGGGCTGGTCATTTTTGGCACATTTCGTGCTATATCATGAAGACTACTGGACCGAAAATTATAAAGCCTTTTAAAATCCACTTTCAAATGATACCTCACACGATATATTTATTAAAACTTTTTTTTCTTTTGACCGAATTAACCCCCGCCATTTTAATCTAAAAATATTTTTTTTTATTTTCTGACTATCGATATATGTGCGCGCCCTAAAGACCTAGCATTGTGCCAAATTTCAAATTCCTACGTTTCATAGTTTTCGAGAAAAACCTCTGTGACAGACGGACGGACGGACACGAGAGTGATCTTATAAACGTTCCGTTGTACCTTATAAGGTACGGAACTTTAAAAATTAGGAAAAATATCAGATATGGGCCTTTCTAATGAAGAGACTTTTTAAAATTGACTACGATATGAATTAATATGAAATGGAGAGAAAAACATTTTCAACAGTTTGAGATACCTGAAGTTGAAAGAGGGGATTATGAAAATTCACAGTCGCGTAACAACGATGTTTACATCTATAAACAAAATGACTATTTACCTCCAAAAAAAGCACGACATAAAAGAAAGTTGAAGAACTAAATCATTCAGTCCGATAAGAGAATCCTTAAAGCTATATAACTAAGAGGTTTTTGAGAAGAGTAGTAGGAAACGTTATGGGTATTTTCTGGACTACACATCAGAAACGATATTTGAAAAAGTAGTTTCTATCAGAAGGACATGTAAGAATACTTACACTAATTCAAGAGAGATTACCGATTTATTTCGAATTCATATCTTAATTGGATTTTTTATGTTTTCCGGAATTAGACTATATCAAAATTCTATTATCAGACTTCCTGGAATAACTGAAAGAATGACAATATATCATTTTCAATCTCTGAAAATAATCTACACTTGAACAGCTTGACGAAAGATATTACAGATTATGGAAAGTACATCTAATTATAAATTTTGTCATAAAGCAATGCTGACAACAGGAACCAAAGGAACACTTACGTACTGAGCAACAAACATATTCATTTACGCGGTTCTCCAAGCGTAAACGATATACAAAAAAAACAAAGTTAAAACCTTGGCGTATAAAAGCATATCTTTTGTGCGAATCTTGTGAAATAGTATAAAATATACTAATCTATTTAGGAATAACAATTCCATTGGAAAAAAGAATGTGTTGCGGAATGTGTGGTCACATTAACACTTGTGAACAGGATTCCCGTAAATTGTAATCACAAAGTATACGCGGAAAATTATTTTCCATATATTCCACTACTAAAAAATTGACTGAAAAAAGTATTTGGTATTGCCGGCACAATAAGCAAAAATAGAACACAATTTTGCCTATTTACTCTAAAATATAAGTACTAGAGTGATTCTATGAAAGAAATTGTGAATACAAGCGAAACTTTAGTTTTGACTAAATGGAAAGATCAAATGTGGTTTATATGGAATTTTGCTGGTACTAAACAGGTTGATGATGTAAAACGATGGAGTTCAAAAAATTCTTTTTATATAAATGTTTTTCGCCCTGAAGATCAAAAATTATATAACAAAAATATGGGTGGTGCGGCCAAAATAGACTTCCCAGTTCATCTGTATCGCATATTTATTAAGTTTAAAAAATAGACTCGGTGATTTTTATTGTCTTCATATAGCTTTAACTAACAGTTGTTGGAATTTCCTTCTGAAATTACTGAAAGTTTAATTAAATATAGCAGGGCACCATTTGTTAAGAAAGTTGACCGACCAAGTTACTGTTGTTCAAACGATTCTGTGAGAAGTTATCATAATACACCAAAAATTTTAAAACCATCACCAAAACCTGTATAGTATATACAACACTGTGGGTCATTTGTTTAACCTTAGTATAAAATTATTTTAAAAAATTTAATATTAAATAACACTGTTTTGAATTTCCTTTGCATTTCTGGTCAAGTTTATATCAATACTTATTACAAATAAAAACATTTTCGAAATGTTTATAGTTCTTACCCTGATCGCCCAATGTACATATACTACCCTGTATTTTCTTGAAGAAAATAAAATTAAAATTAAATTGTTTATATTCATAAATTTAAGACTATTTATGCTAAAAAAGTAAAAATAGAATTTTGTCTTGCAAGAAAGGTCAAGTCCGAAAGAGTTAATTACTCGTGTTTGTTGTAAGTTTGCTGTACACTAATCAAATTTAATTGACTGTATGTGCTACTCTTGTGCAGGGCCGGTTCTCGTATGTTTTGCGTTACAAGCAATAATGTTATTTGTTACGACCACATGAAGGCAGTTTTTTTATTACATTTAAAATATAGAACAGTAATAGATTTTTAACTGATTGACTATAGTTAATCTTAAATGGTGAATATCAATATTTTCTTCAATAACACATTTTCAGTTTTTTACTACATAATTGCCTTCAACATAACATTTTTTAATATATATAAATATCAAACTTACCATATAAGTTGTCGCTAACAATGTACATATACTTGCTGAATTCAGGAAAAAGTTTAAATATTGTGTATTTTATTTACGTACAGTATATAACACTACCTATGTAAAAGCACCAAAATTATTTCCAAAAAAGTCTAAACTCTTGTTCTCCAGTATACACAATTAGCGTAAATTATTAGAAAGCAGCTTTTCTTGCTTTTGTCGACGCGAAATCGGTAACAATTTCGTCAATGTCTATACAAGAAACAATATCAAGTTCAATGGATAGCATTACCAAATCCGTTAGGCGTGTTTGAGTCATAGACGAGCGCAGATAAGTTTTAATCAGTTTTAATCTAGAAATACTACGTTCAACACTGGCCACTGACATAGGTAAAGTTAACAAAATACGAAGTCACAAAACAATTTGGATACAAACATTGGGCGTGGTTAGGAATTATATAATCCAGCACTTCAACTAGACCATCACTGTTCTTAAACTGAGTTGAGATAAAGTCAATTTCTTCATAAAGGTCTTTGTCATCCATATCTTTTGAATCATTGTGTGTTAAAATAGTCTCTAAATTATTGCAACTCGAGAGTAGTTCTTCCTTATTCAAATCTTTAAGTTGTGTTATATTATAGAAAAACCCAAAATGCTTTTTATGTTCCTGGAGTTGTTCAAAACGTTCTGTTGCTGATTGGAGGGCAACATCTAATATGAAAAAATACACATCCACTATAAATTTTTGTTTTTGGTTCAATATTGGATCGTCATGGCCTTCGTACTCAAGATATCTTCTTTTTCTTCGCTTCACAATTTTAGATTCTTCCTTAAACTGTGGTTCGATTTCTAACAATCTTGCAATGTCTATAGCTTGACTGAGCATCAATGCAGACTCTTCATTGTTTCTTATCTTTCTTAGACTAAAAATAACATTTTCAACTGTTTTGGTAGTTTCTTCTAAATGGCATGTTGCGCTTTGTAACATTATGCTAGCAAAATTAATCTTATTGAGCATATTGTGCCATGTAAGCAGCGAGCATATAAATGTATAGGATTTCAGTTTTGTAGCAATCCCTGTTGCCTTACTTCTTGTTTTGACACAGCTTCTATTCTACTCGTTCACCTCGTTGAACTTAAAGGCTTTAAAGTTAGATTTTTTAGATGTGTTTTAAAAACAGACCATCGAGATGTTGAAGATGAAAAAAATGTATAAAGTAACTGAATAGTGTCTAAAAATATAACAGCTTTAGTGTTGCAGCTTGCAGCATCATTCAAAACAAGACTCAATGTATGATTACTACAAGGAACATAAAATGCTCGAAAATTTTTATTTATAATAAGTTTCTTAAGGTCAATATTTTTCCCTTCATGTTTGCACCATTATCATAACCTTGTCCTCGGCAATTATACAAGGATAGATTCATATTCAAAAGTTCGAGGAGAAGTGAATCTCTTAACCCTTTGCCAGTGGTGTCTTCAACCGGTAAAAACTTAATAAAATGTTCTACTACCTAAACTTTTTCATCTACGGAAACAAACCTTATTATAATAGAAAGTTGCTCTACGTGACTTATGTCAGGAGTACAGTCCAAAATTACAGATTAATACAATGCAGAGTTAATTTTATTTAGGATCAATTCTTTGGCTTTTTCTGTTAGTAAATGGATTACTCCATTTTGAATGTTTTTCCTAAATAATGCACTTGTCTTTTTCGATTTGTTATTCTATTTACATGTTCTTTCAAAATCGAGTCATACCCACTAAATAGCTCAATGATTTTCAGAAATACTCCAATATTATGAATATTTATCACATCAGATGTTCCTCTAAAAGGTAAATTTAGTTGAGCTATTGCTTTGCAAGCGTTTGCAATTCTGTGTAGGCCATTAGGCCAGTACAATTTTTCTTTATTAATTATTGTCTCATGTTTAGCATTTATTGAGGTATGTGTGGATAACCCACTGTTAAAATGCCTTTACATGTACTTCATTTTTCTCATAAAGAGACAAAGATTGGCTTATGTTCTTCCAATCACTATATCCAGATGTAAATTTATTATTTCCTATAGTAAATAGTTTGCAACAAAAGCAATATATACAATTTTGCGTCTTAGAGTATATCAACCAAGTTTTTTTAACTTTTTCCCTCATTTGCTATTATTTTGTAGAAATGTGTATTTGTAAATCTCCTGTTATTTATATCAAAAGGATATAAATCATTTTCTAATTCACAAGAGATAGGCCCTTCTTCTACAATTAGATCTCTCACATTTACACCCCTACTAATAACTGTACCCCACGTAACAGGGTTATTAATTCAAGATTTTTCCAAAAAATTTCATTGCCACTATTACTTCTAGGAGTTCTAGGTGTTTTTATTTCCATTTTTTCAGTTTTTGAGCCTGATGTAATTATAGGTTTGTCTGATTCTGATGTATATCCTATCGCATTTTCTTCTTCGGTAGTTGTCGATGCTATAGGAAATAGAAACTGAGGAGTAGTTGGCTGTAGTAAATTAGATTTCGGAGTCATAGATGTTGATTGTCCAGGTCCAGTTAATGTGGTTAATAATGACAGAATTGATAAATGTTTTTCGTTTTTTAAGAATACCAATAAAGTACCCCTAAGTTTTTCGGCTTTTCTAGTTTTAGACTTCTTAATTTTTTTATATTGCGCTCCCTGATAACTTCACTCGCTTTTTGCTGGGAGTACTCATTTTTAACGCGATATCTACACACTACACAACAGCAAAACATTTCTCAATTTTTATTTTCACTAATAAGGTAGGTAATTATTTAAAAGGTGAATTAAATCATGTATCAGAATACTTATTATCGCGGTTTTAAGCTTGTTATTATCATTAATCGCAAACTACTAAACTACTGATGTATCACTTTTGCTACCTAATTTAAAATTTATTATCTATATCTATTATACAGTACGAACTAACACCACCGTTATTTCGATAATTTTTATGGAGCATAAATTTGTAATTAGGATAATTAATTTTTTTATTTTATCACTACCGCTAATGCGTTTTTAGTACAGATCAGAACGCCATTGTGCCCTGTAAGTTGCAGTACTTGAGTCATACTATTTCATACGCACATATAACGTACTAGTAACTGAAACTTTCCTCAAATAACAGGAAATTATCGTCATCATTAGGTCTTCAGTTCTGAAACTGGGGTAGACGCGTACCATCATTGTTTCCTATTCTGAACTAACCTACAGATTTCCCTGAAATTTGCACAGTCTGCATCTATCACTATCTGATCTAGGTCTACATCCACCTCTTTTTTTCTATCTCTGCTTGTCATATATCCCATATTATTCCCAAAAATGCCTTAAAACGTATTCTGCCTTTTTATTTCTCCTATTTTTTTTCTAAAGATATCTTTGATCCCCTACCGTTTCTATAACCTATTTGTTATTACTTTTGTCTGTCCATCCTCATACATCTGAAGCACAGCATTTCAAAAGCTGCTACCGTTCTTCTGTCTGCTTTTCAAACTGCCCGTATTTCATAGACATACTGTCCGTGCTGTGCTCCACACATATGCTTTCAACAACTTTTTGTTCTTTCATCATAGGCGCTGTGCTTTCTTGTTAGATGCAGTTTGGTCCCCTTCTATTGTTTTACAATTATATACCCTATTTCTCCGACATTCAGTGGTTGTGAAGGGAGGTAAGTAGCCTGTGGCTGCCAAGTTCCCCCAGCACTTGAAGATTTACCGATTTAATATTTTTTTCAATATATGTTTTCGCACAATCAACATTAGTTGCAGATATTTCACAACCAACACCTGTAGTTGTTTATAATAATCATCAGATTTATCTGCGCTTATTTATTCGTCATTAGGTTTTCCGTCTCAAAACTGGTTGGACACGTACCTACACTTATTTATTTTCTAAACTAGCCTACATCGCTCCCTAAAATTCTCACACAGCATGTATACAGCACGGTTCCTTTTCTATTGTTTTCTAATTGTATGCCCTATTTCACTGAGATTCAGTGAAGGGGGTTAAGCAGCCTGTTGCTGTCAAGGATCTTCCAACACTTAGACATTTGTCGAAATAATAGTTTTTCAGTAAATCCTTTCACACAATTACCATTATTTGAGAATATTGCCCAACCAATACTTGTAGTTGCTTATAATAATCATCATGTTTAAGTGCAGTTACTTTCTTCGTCATTAATTTATCCATCTTGGGACTGGTTGGAAACTTCTACAGCCTACATCTTTCACTATCTGTGTGCAGTAGTCTAATTTAGATCTACCTCTTCTTCTCTTTTCTCCTATCTCTGCTTCTAGTATATTCCGCACTATTCCCTCATGCCGTAGTGTGTGGCCTATCATCCTATCTCTCCTATTTTAACCGTTTTCCACATATTTCTTTCTTCCCCTACTATTTTTAGTACCTCTTTGTTATTAACTTTGTCTGTCCATGATATCTTCATCATTCGTCTGTAGCACCACATTTCAAAGGTTTCTACTTTTCCTTGTCCGCTTCTCCTACTGTCCAGGCTTCACAGCCGTACAGTGCTGTGCTTCACACATATGTTTTAAGCAATATTTTCCTCGTATCTATGTTTGTTGTCTCTGAACGCTGTAGTTGCTTTTTCTTGTTAAATGTAGCACGACCTTGTGCTAATCTTTGTTTTATATCTTTTGTGCTTTTCTCATCTTGCGTTATTTGGCTTCCTAGGTAGCAGAAATCCTTAACCTTTTGTAAGTTCGTGTTACATATTTGTATCCTTGTTTTTGATTTATTTTCCCCTCCTTTGCATACTAGTTATTTAGTTTTAGTTTTGTTAATTTTCAATACCGTATCTCTCTATTAGAACCGTTTCCATTTCATTAAAAGCAGCTTCTAACTCTTCCTTGCTTGATGCTAATACCGCTATATCATCTGCAAATCTAAGCATATCAATTTTTTATCCCTGCATAGTAATTCTAAATGTCTTCTTGCATTTGACAGTATTCATTGCCTCTTCAATGTACAAGTTAAAAATTAATGGGTATAGGGCACGTCACCGTCTCACCCCTTTCCTAATGTTTACTTCTCTACGTTCCTGCTCTAATTCTAATACTGCTGTTTGCTTTTTGTATAAGCTATGTATCATTTGTTTATCCCTATAACTCAATCCAATCCTTTTGAGTATTTCGAACATTTTTTTTTCCAGTTTACATTGTCGAATGCTTTTTCCCGATCTACAAACCTTATATACACGCTTTCCCGTTTTTCTTTTGTTTTCTCGATTATCACTCTCAGAGTGTTTCGCCTAAGCCCAAAATGGTCTTCTCCTAGTATTTCTTCAGCCCGTTTTTCCAGTCGGCTTTGTCTCAGAGTGTTTCGCCTAAACCCAAATTGGTCTTCTCCTAGTATTCCTTCAGCCCGTTTTTCCAGTCGTCTTTGTACAATTCTAGTTAATATTTTTAACACGTGGGCTGTCAAACTTATTGTTCCAAAATTTTCACATCTATCCGCGCCTTTTTTTTTGGTATAGTTACTATGATGTTACGTTTGAAATCTTTGGGTATCTCGCATGTCTCATACATATAGCTTACAAGTTGGAAGAGACGTTATGTTACTGCTTGTCCAGCTGCTTTTAGAGTTTCTGCTTGCACCTTATCTGTATCCGGCGCCTTACCATGTTTCAGACACTTTAATGCTAATTCAAATTCATCTATAAGTATAGGATATCCCACGTCATCATTTTCAATGTCTGATTCCTGTTCTAATGCAGTTAGTTATTCTCCTGCATATAAATTCCTTATATACTCCTGTCATCTACCCACTTTCTCTACATTTTCTATAATGACGTTTCCTCCCGCGTCCCTTATATTTTTGCCATACGGTTTTATATCCCTAAAATTAATTCTAATTAGTTTGTATGCTTTATCTGTTTTTCCTACTTCCATCTTAGTTTGTACCTCTTTGCACTTTTCATCAATCCACTGTTCTTTAGCTTTCCTGCATTTGCGAATAATTTCCCATTTTATGGCTTTGTATCTCTGTTTTCCTGTTTCATTTGATTTATTTTTATATTTTCGTCTTTCTTCTATTAAATTCCGGATATCCTTTGTTATCCATGGTTTCTTATTTTCTTTTTATGTATACCCCAGACTATCTCTGGCCGCCATGTCTAGGCTAAATTTAATGTTATTTCATTCTGTTTCTACTTCCTCAGTATCAGATATTTTCCCTATATCTTTGAGCAATTCATTTGACTTTCTTTCGAATCTTTTATGAATATCTTTATCTTTTAGTTTCTTTAAGTTCAAGTGCATTTTTCCGTTTCTTTTTTTCAAATTTTTAAATTTAAGTGCGGCCTTCATCATTATGATGTTGTGGTTAGTGTCTATACATGCTTCTGGGTAGCTTCTACAGTCTTTTACTTGATTCCTAAACCGTTGTCTAACAAGAATGTAATCTATTTAATATCTTCCTATATCTCCTGGCATCTTCCACGTGTATCGTCTTCTAGCATGATGTTGAAATAATGCGTTTGTGATGATTAAATTGTTGTTGTCGCAAAATTCTACCAGCCCCTTATCGTTTCTTGTGCCTAAACCAAATAAATCTACTACCGCTCCTTCCCTACCCTCACTTACCACTGCATTAAAATCCCCCGTAATTATTAAATTTTCATGCCCTTTTACGTGTCTTAATATGTCTTCGATATCTTTGTAGATCGCTTCTACCTCTTCGTTACTGTAGCTAGAGGTGGGCATGTTTACTTGTATTATTACTGTGTTTACCGGTTTAGATTCTAATCTAATCATGAGTGCTCTTTTGTTCTTTTGTAAGTAATTTTCTACACAGTATCCCATAGTTTTCCGCATAACTATCCCCACACCCAAATTTCCTTCCTCTGCTCCTGTATGAATTACTTTGAAGTCTCCGCTCCAAAAATCCCCCGCCTCTGGCTACCGAACTTCGCTGATCCCTACTATGTCTAGTGATAATCCATTCATTTTGATTTTTAGGTTCTCTAGCTTCATACTTCATACTTCTAACATTCCACGCTCCGACTCGCAAAATGTTCCCGACTCTTATTTTTAACTTTCCGATCGCATCCTCCGAAGTAGTCTCCTTTCGGAGATCCGAGTGGGGGACTATTTTAACTATCCCGACACGGCCGACTGCTTGAAAAATGGCAGGTGAGCATTTTTCACAAAAATTACGCCCTCGTTCGGATGAGAGGTTAAATGGAGGTCCCGTGTGTGAGTGTTGTCACGCACGTTAAAGATCCTACCTTGCCTGGAACGGCAAGGGTTCGGCAAAATTCTAAATTTCCAGGCAACAAAAAACTCGCCTCCTGGTCAATGTAGTACCTTCGGGTGGAGCATTGGAAATATAAATGAACGGACTATTTTAACTCCGGAATCTTTTACCCCAGAGAATGCCATCATTTTATTATAATTTAGGTACGCTGTGTACTTGGGAGGTAATGTGGTGGTTTCCCGTTGCCTTCCACATCGCGGTAGTGTGTCTTAGACTGTCATACCGACCCCTATGGTCTCTGCCAATCTAAGTACCGAAAGAGCCGCTGCCCTCTTTCGGAGACCTGTCTTAGTCTGGTTCCTCACTAACGACCTTACTACTTTGGTTAGACTTGTAGTTTGGCTCTTTAGCTCATTAGAACACGCAAGCCATTTCACCTGTTTTAGTAATCTAGAACTTCGGCAAGATGCAGGTCCATTCGAAATGGAACACGAAATGCTAACCCAAAAAATGTGTCACAGTTGTAAATGGAAATACACAAAAGGTTTTATTTAGATCTCCCACGCCCATCTATCTATATTCTAAAGTACAAAATCATTTTTAGCAGGTACTAAATCAGGTCACCGTCTGGTGTGTCTAAAGGAAAATAAAGCTGATGCAAATTTCATATGCAGGTAGCAAGGGTTTCCGTTCCTTTGTAAGTATAAACATTCTAATATTCTTATTCATATGCTTCAAAAAGCTACAGAAGCATTTACTGTACTTTTTCACAAATTTAAACGACCTTTATGAAATAATATGCATGAGACGAATTTATTATTGTTGTTTGTTTAGACAGATTTTGCCGCCTCTTGCAATTTTGCGCAACAAGCGACTGCTTGCTCCGCATGTAAAACCGGCTGTGCTCTAGTGCTTTACTTACTGCAATCTGGTATGTGCTTTGTGCGCACTTACTTGGATTGTTTGTATTTTATGAGTCATTTAAATTTTTTCCTTGTTTTTGGATTGTCATTTTATAGCTTTATCAGATTAAAGAATCCGTTTTTTCTTTCAACGAGTTCTTGATGGTACAGGATGTTCGTTCTATCCTAGTTGAATAGCTTTCATTGCAAACTAAATTAGTATTATGAGCAGTTTTAAATTGGAGTTATACTCAATTGGCTTGTTATAGTATAACAGAATTTATCTTACTGTCTAAGGGTAAATATTTATAGAAAAGTAGGCCACCTTTTTGATTATGCCACAACTTATGATCTACTGTTTAGTAATTTTTAGTTAATTCACATTATTAGTTTTGCAATTTATGTCGAATTATACTTTGTGCAAGAAACATTCGAATGTTATTTAATAGTAATTGCTCAAGCTATTGAAGTGACCAAACTATTCGCTGCCACGACTTCATTCGTTACGTTTACATCCTGTAATCCTTTACCGTATAATATGCTTTTTGAGTTTATGGGTAAAATACCGTATTTAAGTTTTCGTTGCAAAGTTAATTAAAAACAAATATCTCTAGAAGATGATAATAAATAGGTCACTATCTATCTTGTACATTGATAGGGAAGTCCTTGGGCCTTTATATGCAAATTCAAATTGCGTTAAGGTTTGTTTACTTTAAGAAAAAGGGGACAGTGTCAATGTTAACTGATAAAGTAATTGTCTATTTAGCTTTTAAGTATGACCTTCATTTAAAATTTAGAATGACATCCTTCGCTGAATGAGTAATAAGTGGCTCAATCTACTAATAAACAACTTAGGCAAGAACCTTAACAAAAGTATAGTAGTGTTATCTAAACAAATAAGACCTTTATCTGTATTCATTTATATTAATGTTGCTCGAACACGTTTCTTATTATCTATTTTGTACTAAATGCTCTCTAAAGACAATTCTCCGTTACTTTCTACGTCGAGATTTTGAAATTATTAAAGAAATGTGTTAAAGGCGTATGGTTGAAGTAAATTGCCTTTGTATAAAATGTATTGGTTTACTACGGTTTGGTTCCATTATTTGAATTGTTCTAAAAGTCCGCCCGTTATATTTTTTCTTGTTTTAACTTTTGGCTGCTTTCATGTAAACCTAACGCAATTACCTGCTAAAGGCAATTAAAATTTTACGACCATTGTATCTCTATTCTGGTCACGCCACTATCAATGAATTAAACAACAGGGTTTTAATGACTTGCAAAATTTTTGGTAAGTTGCAACTTTAATAGATATGATTAAAAAAGGATTGCAAAAATATACGCTAGTTTTATTGCCAAACATGTCTTGGAATGTTGAAGTTTCTATGTGGCGTATAATATACTAAAATTTATTGGACTCAATCGTGTGCCGTGGACTTGTATTTGCAAATTAATAAAATAATGATTAGAAAAGCGGCACATTCCGAAGAGAGATCTATTTGAAGAGTAGGCTTCCACAGAAGAATACCTGTCAATCACACTGCATAGGTAATTTTCATATACAGGATGCTTTCACAAGATACAAAGATGTACAAAACCCCTATAGATAACAATGCGCCGATTTCGTGGTTAATAAGCAGATAAAAAAGCCCTAATAAACCATATCTGCAAATGCACGAATTTTGAGGTAAACATTAATTAGTAAAATTTAATTAACACGTTGAAGGACACTAGGGAAACCAGTTTGTGTTGTATTGTGACACTAACTATTTTTCGTTTTTCCTGACACAAAATACTTGTCAGTTAACGTTATTTGTTATAAAAGTATAAAAAAGCAATATTTAGACAGTTTACAGAAGAGATAAAGTTTGACGTCAATAGACGTTCTGCCAGATTTTAAAATTATTTTACGGTAAATAACGACACGACGCTGTTAGACGACCACGATTCTAAATGGAACAGCGCTTACAACTTTATCAATGATAATTGAAACAGTGTGAAACGAAAGCATTTATTTTGAAAAACAAAGATTATTTACGCTATAGAAAACTTCAAACTAATTATTTGTAAATGAGTACAAATACATACAAATACGCAGCTATTGCAAACAGGTCCATATTTGGTAAAGATTTCAAAATTCGCCTAGTGACTGATGCCACTCCTCAATACAGCCTGGCCAGGGAGGTGATTTTGTTACACAACCTTTGCATCGAAAACTTGTTTCTCTGCGTAGTTCTTTTTGTGCACTGTCTACATCTCTAAAATACAGATTTCTTTTGCAAAGCAGCTTTGGAACTACTTAGAATTTTTTGGAGCCAATGGCCTATTGTCGTTGGCATATTTGGCACACTAATGGATTGCGGTGGTGTTGTACGTCTGCAGTCATTCCTTTTAGCTTGCACTAAAGCCTTTCCTTCTAAATTAGAAGGAATTTTGGTTCAAGATTTAATCAGGGCATCTCCAAACTAAATGAAGCGATAATTACGAGAATCCCCTTTGCAATATTTTCGATAGAGGTAAAAGGCATTCTATGTGGTGACATCAAGCAGATACAACATAATTTTTTTACACCACGTTATGGTTTTACGTGGTGTTGCGTAAGTCAAAATCATTTGATCACATCTATCAACTCCAGACATGTGATCATTATAAGTAGCTACTTCTTTAGGCAAACATTTTTTCTTTTCCAAATCTATTTTTTACTGAAATCATGCGGGGATGATTGAGAGCTGTTACCATTCGAACATCTCTCATCCCTACCTTTAGAAACGTATATCTTTTTATGCCGAACCCAATAATGTTTGCCTTTTTTCAATTTTCTTTGAACGAGAAACTTTGGATTACCTCTTCTATTGGACCTTAGGGTGCCACTTTTATGAGTTATATACTTTAGAAGCTTTTCAGATAGTTGTATGCGATTATAATTCGAGTACAGATCCACTGTACATCACCATATTTCACAAATAGCCGTCAGAGGTAGTTAATTCCAAAAATTTTATTCCGTATTGATTTTTTTAAATTTTTGATAAAAACTCGAAATGCAAATCTACCACGATAATGCAACAAAGACTCGTCTATCAACAGTTGCTTCCATGGCCCGTAGGTTTCTTTTTCTTGATATTGTTTTATAAACATATCTATAAGCGGTTGTATTTTTCTTTGCTTTTCGCATTTGACGGAGAAAAGCAGAGAACTCGAAGTATAGTTTCAAACCTTCTCGCTGACATGAAAATATTAGATGATAATATAGTAAATCAGAATATGAAAAATATCAAAGCATATTTGTTGTTGAAATTTAACCTTGTAGTAGACACAACCCAAAAAAGGCTTTCATTTTTTTGGTTGTTATAAAACGAAATCTAGCAGACTTACTCTGCCTTATTTTTGGTCTATTTGTTCCACACAAAGTTCGACCATATTTGTTTGAACATTCAACTATATATTCAAGTATGGAAAGCGTAAATAAACATTCAAATACTTCTAACGGTGTGGCATCAGGGATAATATTTATTTGGAGTCCTGCACTGGTGTTCTCAAATGCAAAATCGGACACTGGTGTAATTGTAGTTTCCCGGGAATTTTCGGAACCGTCTAGTGCAACATTTGAACTATTAGGTAGTTCATCTTCATCCTACTTATTAGATTTTGAAGATAATATAGTGGAATTACTGTCATCTGTTTCGGAATTACTAGATTCGTCAGGTTTATAATTTTTGTCAGACCCATATTCATCATCACTGTCATTGTATGGATCTTTTTCATTGTCGCTGTCGTCAGAAGGAACTTTCTCAAAAAGCTTACGTATTCGTCTCCGTTCCCGTTCGTAATGGTCGTTTGAGTTGTAGTCGCCCATCTGAAACCAACAAAACCACATTATTTGTAAAAACACGCAACCATTATCAGACAATAGAAATGTTTTTGATAGAAGATCACTATATTTCTAGAAAATAAATACTTACTTATTATTACAAAAACACGTTATTTTAGAGAAAAACAGGCTAAACTAAAGTTTTGACGCGAAGTAGCAACCAACATGACACATATAGATAGACAGAATGAAATCAAATGGCATTGAAGGTGCCGCTCAGCGTTCTGTTATAATTGGGAAGGGTGCGACTTCAGACCAATAGTAGAGGGAATTTAAACTGGTTTACGCAGTTAGCGAATTGTACTGGGCAAATATTTTCCGTGCTGAATGTGACAGTTATAACCGAGTATAAATATTCTATATGCATAGTTGGACGCCGCTCAACGTTCCATCAGTTTTAGAAAAAAATATGGAAGACGCCGTATGACGTTGTGTCACAAAATGATCGGCTTCAAAGACGCCGTAGAACGTCAATGTCCTTCAACGTGTTAAATAAATATTCACAACAAAAGCAATAAACAAACAAACCAAAGTAATCTATTTCAAATAATGATTACGGTGTTCATCATGTGTCTCAATGCATGCACGAATTTTTCCTCTCATAGTGTATCGTATTCATTCCTAACCCCTCAATTATGTGACTTGATTAATATCATTGTTAATTTATTTCCTTAAATATTCTAGGTCTTGAATTGGTTTAGAGCAAACTAGTTGTTTTGGATTACCCCATGTACCTAAAGCAAGTATTTTCGTATTTTGTAAACGGAGCGGCCATGACACTGAACTATTCCGCCCAATCCAGTAGTTGCCGAATGTTTCGTTTTTGTAGTTCCTTACTTGTATAGACTAAGGTGGGGCGCCTCATCATGCATAAAATAAGCAATTCGTTAGACTGTTTGTAAGAAAAATAGCTCCTAGTATTTGATTTCCCGTATCTCCAACACATACGGTGCAAGAAAGCATCTGTTATAAAACATTTTAAGTATTGCATAAGGAATTTAGTCGCTCCAAATATGTGTATTGTAATGATTAAAAATCCCATTTTATGTAAACGCGGATTCATCGGTAAATAGAACATTGATCGGAGTACGAACGTTTTTTTATTCAGAAAATATAGTGCAACAACAGAAAGCTTCCGTCCGTTCATGATCTCCTGCTATTAAAACTTGCACTTCGTGATATTGAAAAGGATGTAAAAACTGATACTTACGAATTCTCTTAACAGTTTTTTTGCATGTATTTTCCATGGCGGAAATTCATCTTACACTGGCTATTGATCTTTTTCAATTCTGACCAAAATTTATTCATCCAATTTCATATGCCTTACATATGATCTTTCCCTTTCTTTCAATTTTACGTTTTCTGTCTCTTAACAGCTTTGGAAAATTCTTGAAAACATTTAGTTGTGCGGTAGATAATTTTCTGAATATTTTTCAACACACAAACCCACTGTCGGCAAGAAAGACTTCCTTCGGCTAAACTATAAATCCACTAACTTATTCTCAGGACGTGTTATCAGAGCCATAATAACAAATAGTAAAACATGTGAATAGGATATAATAAACAAAAGTGGAACTTCATAAGAATACCGTAAGCTTACTTAATATTCAAATCGTGCAATTTACGTAATTTGGTATTTATCCTGTTGTAGAAACATCAAAATTTATTTCAGAAACTATGCATTTGAGTACGTATGTCTATTAAGACGTCTATGATTTGCTTTAACCTGGAAAATATTAATTTTTTTTAGAGTATCACTAAGTATAAAAATTTCGATGAACTTAAAAAATCATTTGAACTAAAATTAACTGCATGCAAAAGGAATCTTTGATCATGCAACTGCGTTAAGATATAGCCATTCTTCAGTATCATTTTATATTTATACTTGTATGAAATTTTTTACTCCTTTTTGAAAAGGAAAACTTTATTTTAAATATTTTGGTATATTTTGTAAACACTATGAATAGCAAGTATTTAAAACGATAAAACGTGTACTATATTTTGAATTTGTGATTTTGATCAACAAGCTATCCCAAATTGCTTGTGCAACAGATGCAGAGTACCTTTCATGGTTTTAGTATACGTTTCCTTCTTTTTTCATTGGTAGTGGTATTTATCAAATTGCAGCACCTGTATCCGTGATTTTCTAAGTAAGGCTAATATTGATTTGCTGGCTTTTCTCAAATGATTTTATTCATAAACTCTTCAATAATTATTAACTTCATTTTACGGTTCGACATTCCAGTTTCACTTCATCATCTATTAATACAGAACAATTCTTTTATAAATGATTTTAACAATCCAAATAAGCAAACTGTTTCAGTAAATTTTGAACTTTATATCGATAATGAAAAGCAAAACACTCATATTCAAGTGCATAAAGGTAATTGCTAGTTGATTGTTAACACTACGATATTAGTTAACAAAATAAAATTATAATTTAGGTTTTTTAATGCAAAGCTTAAATAATCATTTCAAATCGTTTTGTAGATATTAGAACAAAACTATAAAACTAAATTCTTGAAAAGTCAAAATTATGTTTATTCAAATTTTATGAAAAACTGTTTATATACAAGTTAAGCAAGTTCTAAGTAATTTAAAAACAGAAAAAAAATTTTTTAATACAAGTTGGTCGCGGAACAGACAACTATCTCATCCCTTATGGACACCATATCTGTTTATGCCATTTTCGAATTCTCATTTTTTCTTTTTTCAGCAATGTTTTACAACATTCATGTTAAAACTACAATAATCTCAATTTTAAACTTTTAAATTTTATTTTAATTATAAAGGTCACCATTTTGTTTTTCCTCCACATTTATCTGAATCTATTTTTTATTAAATGTATATTTTCTATTGATAAATTAGAACACACTTAACAAAAGAAATACTGTAACGAACGTTATTACATAAATACATACAAGAAACGGTGAATTTTAAATTTAACACAATATTATCTAGTAGTCCATTGGTGGGCAAAGACCTATAGAAGAATGTGTTACAACGTATACTAAAAATATTGATCATTACTAGCTACACATAGTGGACATCATTTTAAAACGCTGCTTCTAGTTACGCTACGTTTCTACTAATTTAATGTATTGTTTGAATATTATTGTTTTTCAAGTTAACGTAATTATTGGGTTTCACATAATACGTAAATTTTAATAAGTTTATATATTTGTTATTATTTCATTATGATCCATAATAATAAACGAATAGAAAAAAGTAAATTGAAATGAGTGTGAATGAAAGAGCAAAATGTCGATTTTTATGATTAAAATTAGGGATGGCCACGGGCCCGGGCTTTGGCCCGGCCCGGCCCGAAGCCCGGCCCGAATATCAAGCCGGGTTTCGGGCCGGGCCGGTCAAATTTTTTTCGGGACCAAGCCGGGCCAAGCACGTGTCGGGCCCAGGCCGGGCCGGGCCAGACTGCTCAAGCTTTTCGGGCTATTCGGGCCGGCCCGAAGTTTATATAACGAAATATACAATTTATTAATTTAGTAAAAAATTTCATTTAATGATTTCTTTAGGTGCCTCTTAAACAAAATTATAATTAACGCTCTTCTTAATATATCACCCAGGTACAGTTACACACATATTGGTAAGTGTGTCATAATGGATATAAATCGAAAACGAAAATGATTTGATTTAAACCGATTTGTGAATTTCGATTTTTTTTTCGTTAAGTAATATTCTCTTCTTTGCACTTTTCAAGAACTTTTAAATAGAAATTGTCCGTGTTATATTTAATTAATTTGAAGGAGTATTGCAACGTATGTTAATTGAGCTGGTTTATTGTATTATACTTATTCATTAACTTATTATTGTGGCCTCGCACTAAAGATTATTTATGAATAAATCGAAACCACTCTGTATATGTAAAAATATTTAAAACTGCCCGATTACAAAAAACCAGCTTAATTAGATTTAATTATTTGAATGTATCTTTTGTTGAACACCATACCGAATACAATGCGATTAGCTTTTTATAGCTTTAAATAACAAATGGATATAGAAAATTAAAATGTAAATACTAAATAATATTCTATGTTGCGGCATTTTTCTTCATAATAATTAAAATTTCCAGTAAAGCATGCGACAAAAAAATATTCATAGACAACAATGTAATGTCTACCTGATACGAGAGACTTGAATAATCAGTTCTCTGAACGGATGCTAGCACATTCTCGAAATGTAGACCTATACACCAGCAATATGCAAAATGGAAATTGGCAACGTTCTTTGTTTAGAATATGAGGAAACAATATTTAATCAAATTTTGAATACCTTCCTTGAAATATTTTACTATATACTAGTAGTAGTACATGAATTCTAAAATGCATTTTGTTACTTAAGGTTGAAGTTTGACGCAAACAACCTTCTATTTTGGATTGCCTGTGCAAGTGTGCATCATCTCCAAATACCTTTGAGATTCTTCGAGGTTAAAATGATACTATAAACTATAATTTATTAAGGTTGATAGTAGGGTAAAATCAAGGATCCCACCGCCACATTTCCACCAGCATCCACATTTCCACACACATCTGGACCAAAAAGTTTTCTTCGACTAACCATTTTTCATCTTTCGAGATAAATGAGCATCCACATTTCCACACACGAGATAAACCTATTTTTAAGATTTTTTTTACCGCTAACATTCTGGACCAAAAAGTTTTCTTCGACTAACCATTTTTCATCTTTCGAGATAAATGAGCATCCACATTTCACACACGAGATAAACCAAATAGTTTTCTTTGTCTAGCCATTGCATCTTTCGAGATAAACCTATCTTGTTTGGTATCAATCAATATTAGAATTTTCTCAGCTACCCGAATCTCTAAGAATTTTCAGATATCATCACCCCAAGGAGCTACCCCAATTTTAAGATTTCTTACCTGTAGCGACTTTTGAGCATTCTTATAAACTTTTTAGTCATGCGATACATTAAATTAGCTTAGAATTTTATGCAGAATCTAAATCTGCAAACAGATTTAAAATCGGACTACTCCTTACAAAGTTACACTTTAAGCTCTCAAACCTCTAAATTTTGCTCTTTGCTTTATAAGCAAAACTAACAAATACTTTTCTTTGTCTAGCCAATGCATCTTTCGAGATAAACCTACCTTGTTTGGTATCAATTAAGATTAGAATTTTCTCAGCTACCCGAATTTCTAAGAATTTTCAGATATCATCACCCCAGGGAGCTACCCTAATTTTAAGATTTTTTACCTATAGCGACTTTTGAGCGTTCTTATAAATTTTCTTAGTCACGCGATACATCTTGTTAGCTTAGAATTTTACGCAGAATCTAAATCTGCAAACAGATTTAAAATCGGACTACTCCTTACAAAGTTACACTTTAAGCTCTCAAACCTCTAAATTTTACTCTTTGCTTTATAAGCAAAACTAACAAATACTTTTCTTCGTCTAGCCAATGCATCTTTCGAGATAAACCTACCTTGTTTGGCATCAATCAATATTAGAATTTTCTCAGCTACCCGAATCTCTAAGAATTTTTTAGATTGCGCCATCCCCCAGAGAGCTACCCCCATTTTAAGATTTCTTACCTGTAGCGACTTTTGAGTGTTCTTATAAATTTTCTTAGTCATGCGATACATCTTGTTAGTCTAAAATTTTACACAGAATTTGAATCTGCAAACAGATTTGAAATCGGACCATCCCTTACAAAGTTATACTTTAAAGCTCCCAAACCACTTTAAATTGTTTTGCTCGTCTATGACATATGCTTTAACCAACTATTTCCCTAGAAATCTAAAACCGCAAGGATTTTAGAAACGAGTCCTTTATAAGCCATAAGTGCTTAGTATTTAAAATCATTTTTCAAACAGTAATGTGCTTCTCTCAGAATGTCGCAAAACCCATGACTTAAAATTTTTCTGGTTTTAACATAATTACATGTACAATGCTAAATTGTTGGAAAATACATAGACGAGAACAAACTAATCGCTTTACAATTATGTGACGTATAGTGAAAGTAGTATAGAGGACAAACTAATTGCTTTACAATTATGTTACGTAAAGTGAAAGTAGCCTTTCTTTTTATTAATTAGCGGGTATATGATTTGAGAAATACAATAGATATGCTCGATGCTAATAGGAAAGTACGTTAAATGCAAGTCAATTAACAACAATTTAATAGTGTTTACTGACCTACCTTAATTGTTTGTACAAGGAAACACAATAAAATATATTCAAATATAGTAACTACCTTATTTATTTATGCCCCATGTGTAGCTTGCTGTACTATTAGGACTAGGGTATGCAGACTTTAACACCTCCATCTCGCACGCTTTACACAGATGTTGGTTGTTTCGTACAAGACCCTTTAACAACTGTTGAGTTGAACGTTTACTGCTTAATGACATACCGTGCTGTTTTCCTTGTGTTGCTGTAAGCTATTCTTGTAAAAGCGATACTGCAAGACCCAGAGTTTAAGTACTTTGCTGCCGACGGATGTATAAAGCAACCGTGGACGATGTTACACCACGACATTAAATGGCAGGCTTGAATATTTTTTGGAAACAATCGAAGATTGCCGAAGACACTCGAAGAGTGCACAAACGCGGTCACTAAACCACAATTAATAATCGCCTTTATAGGTTTAACATTTCTACCATTACCAATGATTTTAATTTCTTATTGGAAGAATCCTTATTCTCCCACGCACTGTTGCGTAGCTGGATGCCCACCCCTTTTGGGGATATATGCTCGTTATAGGTTGTAGCACCCGCGGTTTTACTTAACTACACTTCGTGAGATCCCTTTAATCTTTTTTAATCGTGTCCTTCTCGCGCACAATACAGTAGGACTTAGCCTTACCCTACAAATTCTAACACCAAGTCACCGTTGAACTCGTCTTTAAATTTCCCCACAACTTTTTGTTAACATGCGGTAAATTGTGTTTATTATTTGCGGGGTACACCACTTTAAACTTAAAAATAAAAACAGGATAGTTTAATACGTCTATTAATAATTTATGGTAATGTTGACGATACAAATATGTAAAACAAACTTTATCAAGAAATATGTTTTAATAGAATACATACATGTATTGATAACATCTATAAACCGCTGTGGTAACCAGAGTCTGGCGAATCTGAGATATCCAAATCTCTAAACATTTGCGCAACCGATTGCCTTGCAGTTGCATCTTTTAAGTACTGAATGGGGAAACATTTAATAAGTTCCAACACTGTCAAGTAATTTAAATTGTTGCAATCATTTGACAGAGAAATACTGGCACTGCTCTCTCCCTCTAATAACGTTTGAACCCTTCTTCCCCGTCGTATTTCCACATACTTTTTATATCACCAACAAATTTTTCGTAAAATTCTGGAAAGTTTCTAACCTTAACTCGCTCATTTTATAACAGATCAATTCTCGCAAATTTAATAGCTTGATGCACTCGTAGCAGGTAGCACAATAACATTCCCATCTTTCGTAATCTCCATATTATATAAATTCTCTTTTCAAAATTGTTCAACAACCATATACTTCTATTAAAGGCTGTGCTCAGCCGCAATTTGAAATCTTGATCCAATTGTATGTCAACAACATCGTTTCCAGTAGTCAGACCATTTAATCAGTGTTTAGCACGTCACGAGAGAATTGGCGAATTTGAAATTCCACTTGAAAAGTACACAATTTCTTCCAATCAAGTAAGAGAATGTTATCGTAGAATCAGCACACATACCACTACAGCAAATAACTTGGATGGCAGGTTGAAGACCACCATATAAATCAAAACCAACTTCTAATATATGGTGGTGATAATTTGAAGGAAATTCGCCTAACCTATAGGTTGACTTACCAACTAGTTGGTTGATATTTAATTGCGGTACTCGCACATCACTTGTAACGTTAACACAAGAAAAATCCATCTTTAATTTATAATTTTAATCAAACTCGACGATACTTTGACGACTAATGCACTGGAACATGGCTCTCGCCTTTTATGCCGATGGTCGAGCGTGCGCAGCTCCTTATTATATTAGTTGGCGTTATATGCAAGTCTTGACTGGAAAAGTGACGTGTATAATTGTTTATAGTGGGTTTTACCTGTATGTATTTAACCACCAACGCCATTTTTAGAATTATTAAACAAAATTACTCTTAGCAGTATTTTTAATATACCATCGTGTAAGATTTCAATTATTATTGTGTTTTTCCTCAGGTTCTCAAATCCCTCGGAATTTTTTTCAAATCGAATGACCCCTTACTGATTTGCAGAATAACCTTTTGCAATCACTGTATATAATTCATCTTTAATCTATTTCTAAACCGTATCGCTCTGTCTTTTGAGATAAACCCCTGGTGTAACCTATAAATTAGTATAGAATTTTCCTGGGGAATTGAAATTAATTATCACGTCTTTTAAAATTAGTTCCAACAAGACCTGTATATATTGTATTAATATTCAAAACCTATCAGCAAAACACCTTTGCATTTTTATTTAGATTTAGCTCGATAATAGAGTTAAACTCCAAAAATATTTATTAGTGGCTAGAATTGTTAAAATTTTCAATTAGTGAATCCACATACAAATGATTAAACCAAAGGTATAATACATATATTAATTCTATACGGTGACCTAGAAAGTGGTTCGATAATCTATTTTAAATGTAGTTCAACATAAGACGTATATTCTAAATAAATTTGTGAAATGTATGATCATTAGCCTTGCATTGTTTGTTGATGACGTCCGACTATTAATTTAATAAAAGCACTTTCCACAATTCTAGTTAATATACGAATACACATTCTATAATTTGATTTAAATTGGGTTAATGTAAGGACAAATTATACTTATACTTTCTCCCTCAACGTATTTAGGAAGTTTATATCAAATCTTCCGCACATTATACCAACTATGGAAGTTGACATGCAAAATCAGATATGCAAATTCGAGAACTTGCGTTTTATTTAAATAAGAATTCTTTAGTGAAGATGTTGACATTTGATGGGAATTATATGATATTTACCAAAGGAACTTTAGAGCACTTTTAAGGGTATCTCAGATCGTTCTCAACCATGCTAATACTTTAAAGAACTAACGGAAAGGTACTCTAATATAGATCTGTTTCTGTTAGATGTTGCAATAAATAAATAGGAATGATGTCCTACAGATATATTCCATGATGTAATTAAAGAGAAATACAAGTAAATAGTGATATTGGGATCATATTATACGAATTTATAAGAACCTACCCAAGATTGTTTGAAAACAGTATTCGTAAACAAGTTGAGTATAATGGAAGAATACAACAGGTTTCCATCCCACGCATTTACGAGCGATGTGTTGAATGTTTAACCGAAGACTGAAAATTTTGTAACATAATCACATTTTGTTTTCTTATACGTTTCTAAATTGTTGTATTTCAACTACAGATATTAATAGATGTCAATAAAATTATGTTATAGTTTTAAATAAAACAATTCTGATTAATAATTTTGTAAAACGTTTTATAACACCCTTTTAAAAATAATACACATCTTTGTTATAATTCTTTTCATAATTAGTTAGATACCCATTTCAGTTACGTGGACATTTGAAAAATTAAACAATACCAATGTATGCTTTATATTTTAAAACATAAACAAGCTAATATATACAAAAATAATTTCTAAATTCACATAATTCATTTCTTATGATAACAGTTGTGGTGGTTAAATTTTTATTCTAAAACTTACAATTTAGTATATATTCCATTTGAATATCTGCCAACAGTTTTATAAACCCCATCTCTTCGATTATTTCCATAAAATCATCCAGATCCTCGGGCATTGATAACACTGCAGCACAGTGCTGTATTGCTTCCTCGTATGACACAATAAGACATTTTCTCCTTCTATCAGCGTTGCCCACATTCTGCTTTTTACTCGTAGAAAATTGCGAAATCTTCGAATAACCTCTCCAAGTCTTTATACATATTTGTTATATTGTCTCTTTGAACCGTACAATCAACAAATAATAACTTTACGCGAACAGTCCTTTTATATGAGCTACTCCTATTCGGATATGTACCGATTGCACCCGATTTGTGTGCGCACGAAGCAACCGGTATGGAATGTATTCTATGAACAAAATCATTACATTTCTTAAGAAAAATGCTAAGGACTTTAAAAATAATTATAACTCTTGTTAGACCTCTAGTCTCTAGATAAACGTTATTATTTTAGGTTGTGTCACTGTTTTCTAAATCAATTTCCTACATACTTTTTCCTAAACTATGCGTATCAATTGACGGTTATACTTTACTCCATAACCGACTTGTATATATTTTCGTCTTCGTCTCTAGCTAACACATCCGCATAGTAAAGATGGAACGGTTCTTCTGGAACGAGTTGCTTAATTTTCTTTATAGGTACGTCCATGTTTTCGACTTTAACCTTTTTGTAGGTATGGAGATTTTTCGGTGATCGATTGCAACTGGGAAGCGGTTATTTGCAGTGGATCAATCAATTGTTTGTGCACTTCTTTGAATTTTGCTGAGATGTAGCATCTCCCTTTTGTACCTATAAACTTTTTCGTACAGCATCCTGCATAAGATGAAGACTGCGTTTATTCGCAATAAAATTGTTAACGTCCGTCATAATGAAACTTTGGATGGGAACTAACTTTTTGAATAATGTCAAATATTTATATACTCGTCGAAATTCTTCCTATATCGACCTTTATCCAAATCAAAATCTTTAACAACAGTTATAAAATTATGTTTTGAGTCACCCCAACACTGTAAACACATTTCTTTAAATTTCGGATATGTCATGTCACCACTTATATGATCCGAAAAGATATGTCGAGATTGGTTTCATCCTGTTTCCATAATGCGATTACATTGGCGTTATCTCTGAGTCTATGTTTTAAGGCACTAGCGTAAGTTTGACATAGATAGAACGAATCTATTGCTTTATGTCGACCGAACGAGAAAAACTGGTGATTTTACTTTGCTCGTTTGCAGGTATATCATCGAAAACCATAATTGAATCTTCTTTGGTATCTCCGGGTTCGATCAAATCATCGTAATTTTCAAACTCATGGTAACCAATTTCTCCTTTTAATGGTGTAAAACGTTTCTTAACAATTCGTATTTCGGTTGATACAAACTCTTCAAAATACATAGACATTTTGAAATCTAAGACCGTTCTCGTGCAAGATCAGAGATATTAAAGCGTTGGTCTTCCCACAACTCGATGGTCCCACGAATATAGCTCGTATGTTAGATGGGAACAAGGACCATGTTTACCATCCTCTTTTGCATTAGCAATAGCAAAGTTATCATAATTCTGTATGGTATTTTAACTTCTGGTATAACATCTCTGGATGCATCGTTGGAATTTGTAATTTCTTCACGTTCTGCAACCTTTTAACATATCTGCATAACGTTGTTCTAGGTATATTATATTTTTACTAAGCGTAGAAACTCGAGCCATCCAGGATATCCTCTGCTGCTTTTGTAATAGATTGTTTGGGCACCACTGATTGCTTGAATGCGACATCTTTCGAAAAAATGTCTTTATAACTAAGCTCAACCCAAAACTACTTCCTTATATACCAAATTTAATCTCCTGCTCACATAACCACATGACCATATGACCATATGACCCATGACCAATGACCAATGACCAATGACCCATGACCACATGACCAATGACCATATGACCAATGACCAATGACCATATGACCACATGACCAATGACCATGACCCAATGACCACATGACCAATGACCACATGACCAGACCATATGACCTAATTGCAATGGTTTTCTCATTAAAAACCCATTACTAATTGCTTTTAATGAGTTTTCCATTAAAAACCAAGTGTGGACCTAGGTTAGATAAAGGAAAAATTAATAGGTTGGGCCAGCGCCGCGCGCTGGCTAACCTTTTCCTCCCTTCCCTTGCTGGAAAACTGTGCGCTGTATGTGGGGAAATGAAAATCTTGGGGTCATTGTAATGATGTCGGTCTGTGGTCGTTGTGGTCTGGTATTTGGTCGCTGTGGTCGTGTGTCATGGTCATGTCGCTGTGGTTGTGTTTGGTCATGTGTTGTGGGGTTGGTGTTTTTGGGGTGGTTGGGCTGATTCAAAAATGGGCTTTTTCATTGTAAGCGGAAAGGTTGCGGGGTGTTTATCGTTATAAAAACGCGTATAAAGGGGCCCTGCCTGGCGCTTCTGGTGAAAGGGGGTGAATAAATTTTTGTAAGGTTTTGAATATTAATACAATATATACAGGTCTTTGTTGGAACTAATTTTAAAAGACGTGATAATTAATTTCAATTCCCAGGAAAATTCTATACTAATTTATAGGTTACACCAGGGGTTTATCTCAAAAGACAGAGCGATACGGTTTAGAAATAGATTAAAGATGAATTATATACAGTGATTGCAAAAGGTTATTCTGCAAATCAGTAAGGGGTCATTCGATTTGAAAAATTCGAGGGATTTGAGAACCTGAGGAAAACACAATAATAATTGAAATCTTACACGATGGTATATTAAAAATACTGCTAAGAGTAATTTTGTTTAATAATTCTAAAATGGCGTTGGTGGTTAAATACATACAGGTAAAACCCACTATAAACAATTATACACGTCACTTTTCCAGTCAAGACTTGCATATAACGCCAACTAATATAATAAGGAGCTGCGCACGCTCGACCATCGGCATAAAAGGCGAGAGCCATGTTCCAGTGCATTAGTCGTCAAAGTATCGTCGAGTTTGATTAAAATTATAAATTAAAGATGGATTTTTCTTGTGTTAACGTTACAAGTGATGTGCGAGTACCGCAATTAAATATCAACCAACTAGTTGGTAAGTCAACCTATAGGTTAGGCGAATTTCCTTCAAATTATCACCACCATATATTAGAAGTTGGTTTTGATTTATATGGTGGTCTTCAACCTGCCATCCAAGTTATTTGCTGTAGTGGTATGTGGCTGATTCTACGATAACATTCTCTTACTTCGATTGGAAGAAATTGTGTACTTTTCAAGTGGAATTTCAAATTCGCCAATTCTCTCGTGACGTGCTAAACACTGATTAAATGGTCTGACTACTGGAAACGATGTTGTTGACATACAATTGGATCAAGATTTCAAATTGCGGCTGAGCACAGCCTTTAATAGAAGTATATGGTTGTTGAACAATTTTGAAAAGAGAATTTATATAATATGGAGATTACGAAAGATGGGAATGTTATTGTGCTACCTGCGTACGAGTGCATCAAGCTATTAAATTTGCGAGAATTGATCTGTTATAAAATGAGCGAGTTAAGGTGTAGAAACTTTCCAGAATTTTACGAAAAATTTGTTGGTGATATAAAAAGTATGTGGAAATACGACGGGGAAGAAGGGTTCAAACGTTATTAGAGGGAGAGGCAGTGCCAGTATTTCTCTGTCAAATGATTGCAACAATTTAAATTACTTGACAGTGTTGGAACTTATTAAATGTTTCCCATTCAGTACTTAAAAGATGCAACTGCAAGGCAATCGGTTGCGCAAATGTTTAGAGATTTGGATATCTCAGATTCGCCAGACTCTGGTTACCACAGCGGTTTATAGATGTTATCAATACATGTATGTATTCTATTAAAACATATTTCTTGATAAAGTTTGTTTTACATATTTGTATCGTCAACATTACCATAAATTATTAATAGACGTATTAAACTATCCTGTTTTTATTTTTAAGTTTAAAGTGGTGTACCCCGCAAATAATAAACACAATTTACCGCATGTTAACAAAAAGTTGTGGGGAAATTTAAAGACGAGTTCAACGGTGACTTGGTGTTAGAATTTGTAGGTAGTAAGGCTAAGTCCTACTGTATTGTGCGCGAGAAGGACACGATTAAAAAGATTAAAGGATCTCACGAAGTGTAGTTAAGTAAAACCGCGGGTGCTACAACCTATAACGAGCATATATCCCCAAAAGGGTGGGCATCCAGCTACGCAACAGTGCGTGGGAGAATAAGGATTCTTCCAATAAGAAATTAAAATCATTGGTAATGGTAGAAATGTTAAACCTATAAAGGCGATTATTAATTGTGGTTTAGTGACCGCGTTTGTGCACTCTTCGAGTGTCTTCGGCAATCTTCGATTGTTTCCAAAAATATTCAAGCCTGCCATTTAATGTCGTGGTGTAACATCGTCCACGGTTGCTTTATACATCCGTCGGCAGCAAAGTACTTAAACTCTGGGTCTTGCAGTATCGCTTTTACAAGAATAGCTTACAGCAACACAAGGAAAACAGCACGGTATGTCATTAAGCAGTAAACGTTCAACTCCAACAGTTGTTAAAGGGTCTTGTACGAAACAACCAACATCTGTGTAAAGCGTGCGAGATGGAGGTGTTAAAGTCTGCATACCCTAGTCCTAATAGTACAGCAAGCTCACATGGGGCATAAATAAATAAGGTAGTTACTATATTTGAATATATTTTATTGTGTTTCCTTGTACAAACAATTAAGGTAGGTCAGTAAACACTATTAAATTGTTGTTAATTGACTTGCATTTAACGTACTTTCCTATTAGCATCGAGCATATCTATTGTATTTTCAAATCATATACCCGCTAATTAATAAAAAGAAAGGCTACTTTCACTTTACGTAACATAATTGTAAAGCAATTAGTTTGTCCTCTATACTACTTTCACTATACGTCACATAATTGTAAAGCGATTAGTTTGTTCTCGTCTATGTATTTTCCAACATTTGCATTGAATTAATTATGTTAAACAAAATTTTAAGTCATGGGTTTTGCACATTCGGAGAAGCACATTACTGTTGAAAAATGATTTTAAATACTAAGCATTATGGCTTATAAAGGACTCGTTTCTAATCTTGCGTTTTAGATTCTGGAAATAGTTGGTTAAAGCATATGTCATAGGCAAAAATTTAAAGTGTTTGGAGCTTTAAAGTATAACTTTGTATGGAGTCCGATTTCAAATCTGTTTGCAGATTCAAATTCGTGAAAATTTTAGACACAAGGATGTATCATGACTAAGAAAATTTATAGAACACTCAAAAGTCGCTCAGGTAAGAAATCTTAAAATGGGTCTCTGGGGATGGCAATTAAAAATTCGTTGAGATTCGGGTAGCTGAGAAAATTCAATATTTTGATGCCAAACAAGGAGGTATTTCTCGAAAGATGCATTGGCTACGAAGAAAAGTATTTTTAGTTTTGCTTTAAAGCAAAGAGTAAAATTTAGAGGTTGAGCTTAAATGTAACTTTGTAGAGTAGTCCGGATTTAATGTTTGATTTGATCATCGTAAAATTCTTAACTAAAATTTATCGGTGACTAAGAAAATTTATAAGAAGCTAATAAGTCGCTATAGGTAAACTTAAAATTAGGGAGCTCCTTGGGGTGATGATCTGAAAATCTAGAAATTGGTAGCTGAGAAATTCTAATCTTAATTATCCGAAAAGGTGGTTTACTCGTAAAAGCATTGGCTAGACAAAGAAAAGTATTTGTTAGTTTTGCTTATAAAGCAAAGAGCAAAATTTAGAGGTTTGAGAGCTTAAAGTGTAACTTTGTAAGGAGTAGTCCGATTTTAAATCTGTTTGCAGATTTAGATTCTGCATAAAATTCTAAGCTAATTTAATGTATCGCATGACTAAAAAGTTTATAAGAATGCTCAAAAGTCGCTACAGGTAAGAAATCTTAAAATTGGGGTAGCTCCTTGGGGTGATGATATCTGAAAAATTCTTAGAGATTCGGGTAGCTGAGAAAATTCTAATATTGATTGATACCAAACAAGATAGGTTTATCTCGAAAGATGCAATGGCTAGACAAAGAAAACTATTTGGTTTATCTCGTGTGGAAATGTGGATGCTCATTTATCTCGAAAGATGAAAATGGTTAGTCGAAGAAAACTTTTGGTCCAGAATGTTAGCGGTAAAAAAATCTTAAAATAGGTTTATCTCGTGTGTGGAAATGTGGATGCTCATTTATCTCGAAAGATGAAAATGGTTAGTCGAAGAAAACTTTTGGTCCAGATGTGTGTGGAAATGTGGATGCTGGTGGAAATGTGGCGGTGGGATCCTTGATTTTACCCTACTGTTGATATATTCAACTTTTGTAGAAAAACATAATAATAGTAAAGAAATATTTTTATACAACTGAAAATACATATATTAACAAACGATACGTTCCATTTGGATGTTGAAAAATCTATACATCACTTAAGGTTTTAGTTACATTCCGGCCCGAATCGGCCCGGCCCGGCCCGAAGCCCGGCCCGAAATTCAAGCCGGGCCTCAAGCCGGGCCGATGCGTTTTGGTTCGGGCCGGGCCGTCGGGCCGGGCCGGAGCAAATTATTTCGGACCGGGCCGGGCCGCATCTAAAAGCCCGGCTCGGCTCGGCCCGAATCCATCCCTAATTAAAATAAAGTTTTAAAGTTTAAAATTGAGATTATTGTAGCTTTAACATGAATGTTGTGATACATTATTGAAAAGAAAAAAAGAAGGAATTTGATAATGACAGAAACCAATATAGCGTCCATAAGAGACAAGATAGTTGGCGTGTCTAGCTTGACCAACTTGTATTCAAATAATTTTGGTTTGCATTTTTTAATTACTAAAAGTCATGTTTAGTAGCTTTTATTTGAAAAGTTGTTCATACAAATTTATATAAAGATTGTATTTGACTATTTGAAAAATTCAATTCTTTAGTTTCCTCAAATATGTAGTTGCAAAAGATTGCCTATTTGACCTTAACGCTATCTCTTCAGATAACAAAGTTACCCATATAATACTATCCAAAATAAGACACCTTGTATATTTTATATATATATATATATATATATATATATATATATATATAGCTACGATATCGCCGCTCGCCAGGTGTATGTAATCTAGAATAACTTTAAAATTCACACAATTAAATTTATGCCTCGGCTAGCTCAGTTATACCCTGCACAGATTGAACGACGCTATGATAACAAAGAATGTTTACACCCTTCCCTGTTTGAGTTTTATACCTGAATAAGATAATGGAAATTTATCAAAATTTGTATAATAAACTAAGAAATATGTACAATTTACACCTCTACAACCTTGATGATGTCATTTGCTATTAAAACCTTTGAATTAAAGTAAAAATAAATATTCCATTTGCTCTTTACAAAATTATAACCCCTTTAAAGCCATCAAAAATAATTATGTATTATATCGAATGCCTCATTGAACGTTCAATGAACATTTCCCTTTTACGCATTTGCTACGTGTTAACAAAAATCTTTTTAATGACTCTACACAAAATATCTATGTACATGTAAGTTTCAAATATTCAAAAATAAGATTTATGCTATTAGTTGAAACATAAATGCTAACCTGGTATTTTTCCGATTGATTTCCTGGTTCAAATCAGTTGCTAGATTAGTGGATTTCAAATTGTAACTCCGTAGCTCTGTGTGCATTCCAATACCTCGAACTGCCTTTCCATTGTGAGTTGCTAATCAGTGACTTCGTGTTGCTTTAAGCTTTAGTTGTACTCTTAACGCCTTGATTTAAAGTTTCCCCATTTATTGTATTCAATACTTAGAGTATTGTAGTTTTACGTTCGTATTTAGTTAGATTTTTTATTGAACTGCTTAGTTAGATTTCTTATTGAAATGCTTAGTTAGATTTCTTATTAAATTGCTTAGTGCCCTAATTAATAAATTGTAAAAATTTGTTTATTACTAAATTAAATTTACACTTACGTTTTATGCCAACGGCAAATTTCTTATACAATCGTATGTTTGAACGCACACTTGACTGCATTCTTCACTTGAAATTTTAATTACTGTGACTTTTATTTACAAATTTTTGTTTAACTTCACAATTGAACTTTGCGTAATACTTTATTTCGATTAGTACAATTCGTGCTTCGGTTAAGGAATCAATGAATGTTGTCAGTTTTAGGTGAATTATATAGACTAGCCTTTCTACGTGATGTTATTGGTTGACCGCTTGTTATCTTATTATTCGACCATGGCCGAGGCATTGCCCTGCGCTATCATACATCCGGTTGGGTTTTACTTGGAGTTGCTTGCTATATGGATTGTTGTATTGTTCGGACGCTCTAAAAATCACATAGACCCAAAGCTTTGTATTATGGATTTCGTTCACCAATGGTACTTTGTACCTTTTAACATTGCGTAATTGTAATTTTGTACCTGGATTTATAAACTACTATATTTAATCTTGCACGTACGCCAAAACTTATGATTCCATATTTTGTTTACCTAATATGCTGGGTTTTATTTGAATGTAGCAATTTCTACGTTTAAAACATCACACAGGCTAAATTTTATAATGGGGTTCTTTAACAGATGACGTAGATTAGATACGTTTATTGACTTCTTGCGTTATTTGAAAGGCCTGTTTATTATAAGCATGCATTGATTATTTTTTTGTGCTAATGCGTCAAGTTTAAAAAAGATTTGTTTCGCGTTTGTTTTACTTTGGATACGCCTAATTTGTATTTGTTTGAAGTTTATAAATGTATTAATGTTTCTAAAATGAATTGGGTTGTGCCCAGGGTTATCTATTTTACTAAATGTGATGAAATTATTAAAGCATGAGTTCCTTTCATTGACTCGTTGCTTGTTGATTTTATACAGGGTGTCTGGTATTTGCCTTTTGCATAGTGAACGAATCGTGTACTTTTATAGAAATGTTTAGTTTTCTTAATTTTTGTGTTGTTTACATCAAATATACCTCCCTTGTGACCTTATATACTCTTAAATAACCCTATTATTATAGCAATATATATATATATACATATATATATATATACATATATATACACACGCATATAGTTGTATATAACGGAACCTTTATAAGATCATTCTCGTGTCCGTCCGTCCGTCTGTCACAGAGGTTTTTCTCGAAAACTATGTAACGTAGGAATTTGAAATTAGGCACAATGCTAGGTCTTTATGGCACGCACATATATCGACAGTCAGAAAATAGAAGAAAAATATTTTTGGATTAAAATGGCGGGGGTTAATTCGGTCAAAAGAGAAAAAAGTTTTAATAAATATATCGTGTGAGGTATTATTTGAAAGAGGATTCTAAAAGGCTTCAAAAATATTTTTTTATAATTTTTGGTCCAGTAGTCTTCATGATGTAGCTCAAAATGTGCCAAAAATGACCGTCCCCCTCTGTTCTCCTACATTTTCAAAACAAAAATTTTGATTTTAATAGGGATAGTAGCTATAGAGTCATAGATTATTGGAAAACTGCAGGGTTTTTTTGACAGTGTAATAGTTGATAGGAAAAAAATTTTTTAACACAGTAATAGACGACGTATTTACTAATGTACTAGTACAATGTGGGACACTATATTCATTTTTCAGTTATCTCACTCAAATTTGGATAAGATTTAAGTATACATAAAAAATAAAAACAGCTTAATTTGGTTTATTGATTGTACAGTGTAGTATTGGTACGGAACCCTAATAGCACGAGCTCCACTCGCTTTTGGCTAACTTTTTAGTATGCTGGACTTACTCACTGTATGGTGACTGAATCCTGAAATTAAACCCCAGAATTTTCGATCCATCAAGAAACAAACGCCACAAAACTCAAAATTTTATACAAGTATGGGTATTTATTATCTCAAGAATGATGCGTACTTTCTTAACTATGTACACTTGCCCTAACATAATATTTTTATCATGAAACAAATACTGAAAAACATTTCCTAAGTATCAAACACTATTTACAAATTCCGAATATGTTATTAATAAATTACCATTTTTCTGTACACGGTTATCATAAAACAAATAATTTATTCAAATAGAACAATAAGGGTAAATATTTCAGGGTCTGTCCCTTTTCAAAACACACATCTCATTAGTGATTGATCAATTTTTCAAAACAAGGTTGATACATAAATTATAAAGTACCTGTCAATTTTACAGAACCTGTTCATAATAAAATATCCCCTAAAAGCAATTAATTATTTATGGCTGTCACATCTGAAAATATAATGTCGCGTCTACTAAACAAAAACTTATCCATTTAACACATAAAATCGAGATCTGAATATCCTTTATACAAGAATCACTTAACGAGAGCGCTCTGCCATCAACGAATTATTTGCGTGTTTACGCGTGTTTACGCGCTTCCTATAATCTTGTATGCTATCTATTTTTCTAAACTAGCCTCTTTAAGTGTGAACACATACTTAGCTTTATATCACCACGGCTATTTTGTATGGGACTCTAAATTTTGTTTACAGCCTTCTCAGGATAGAATGCAAACCAAGTATGGTCGAGGATTCTGTGACCACTCCTAGTCTTTCATTGTAAATTACTACTATTAAACATTTCCACAGTTTTACCTATTTATTTAAAATTTGTGTGACGCCAAACACAATCAAGTTTAGGAACAGCTATTATAACTCAGTTACTGTTTAATTTTAAATAATAGCTTTCTTTGTTAATGGATTGAACGAAATTGATTTTTATTAGGTCTGAATTTTGCTTATATAACTATCTTACCTCCAACTCCAAATAAAAATGTGGTTTGGCCATTACAACTTTTGTGAAAATTTCCAAATACCTGTGAAAGTGTAATTTTATATATAGGTTAAGATTGTAGAAATTTTAAAGCAAAAGTTTTTTTACTGCATTATATTTCCAGAAGTCCTCTACACATTCATTTCTACACACCGCTTACTCATAAATTAATGTGTACAAAATTAATGCGAAAACAACATTTAAATACTTATTTTTACATACAACAGTTCTGATTTACTACACGGGTTTACATTTTATCTTTATACAACGGCTTCACACTCTTTGTTTGCTGTCGGGTTTTTGATTACTATCCTTACTTCGACTTAGATTTATTTTTATTAAATTCTAAGGTGTTTTTTAATTTCATGTAATTGTTTTTAAATGTATTTTAGATGTACAAGCTTGTGTTTTGACTGGTCACAAAATCTCATAACCTTATTTTTTCGGTTCTTAGGTCTTTTCACAATACTATCTATAATATGATACGGTCAGCGATGCATTTCAGTAGTTTCCAGTTTAATTTTTTTTTTGTAAATTTCTTTCATTTCTTAACCGTCCAATGTCATTAAAATTTATAATATATGCGAAAGTGGTCCGATAAGTACTTAGCCTACAAAAGAATAACGAAAATTTTGGAAAAGTGGAGATTTATTTCTCAACACAGTCTTTTATTAGCTCCAACTTCTGTAACCCGTCTGAAAAATACGTTTTCTCGAGGTCTACAAGGTAGGCCTCTGTGGCGGCGATGACCTCCTCATTCGACTCGAATTTCTGCCCGGCGAGTGATTTTTTCAAGTTGGAAACAAAAAGAAGTCGCGCGGGACCAAATCTGGAAAATACTGTGGATGGGGAACGCGGCACCCATCGCGCCGACAGCTTTCCCATGTCCAAAATTTCATGCAAGATATGACTCACGCGGTCTTTTGAGATGCCTACTGTCTCAGCTATCTCGCGCACCTTCAATCGGCGGTCTGCCAATACGAGGCGGCTCCGTGGCGTAGTTGGTATATGTGTGACTACTACGCCCAAAGTCCCGGGTTCAAATCCCGACACGGTACGCTTGAAAAATGTTAGGCAAACATTTTTCACAAAAATACACCCTCGTTAGGATGAGAGGTAAAATGGAGGTCCCGTGTGTGAGTGTTGTCACGCACGTTAAAGATCCCTACCGTGTTTGGAACAGCAAGGGTTCGGCAAAATTCTAAATTTTCTAGGTAAAAAAAAACTCGCTTCCTGGCCAACGTAGTACCTTCGGATGGAGCATTGGAAAATCACATGTAAAGTCTACCAATACGAGGCGGCTCCGTGGCGTAGTTGGTATATGTGTGACTACTACACCCAAGGTCCTGGGTTCAAATCCCGGCACGGTCCGCTTGAAAAATGTTAGGCGAGCATTTTTCACAAAAATACACACTCATTGGGATGAGAGGTAAAATGGAGGTCCCGTGTGTGAGTGTTGTCACGCATGTTAAAAATCCCTACCTTGCTTGGAACAGCAAGGGTTCGGCAAAATTCCAAATTTTTCAGTTAAAAAAAAAACTCGCTTCCTGGCCAATGTAGAACCTTCGTGTGGAGCATTGTAAAAGCACATGTAATGTCTGTCAATACGAGATTGTAGATTTTTGTCATGTTATCCTCCGTGATAGTCGTTTTCGTGCATCCGAGCTTGACTCATCAGAAAACGACGTGCGACCACGTTGAAACTCGTTAAACCAATTTTTGACGATCGCCATCGAAGGAGAAGAATCACCGTACACAGCATCCAAGCGCTCTTTGATTTCGCTACGCGTTTTCCGTTCCCGACCGAAATTGCTCTTTCTCCATTTTTCTAAAATCCGTGACAGTAGTCGTTCACGAGAATGTACTACACGATAACAAAATTTCTCTTACGATAGTGGCGCCATCGGGCGGTGAGGCTAAGTACTTATCGGACCGCCCCCGTAAATTAAAACGAAGTGGGCCAAGCATTCTTCTTTGTGGAAGTCTCGTCATAAGTTCTGCCGTGCTTGACGAAAGCGTATCGAAGTCTATTACCTGTTGTGTACGTCTCCCTAAGTAGGACTTTAGCCATGCTATTGCTGACTCACCGAAGTTGTTTAGACCTTTCATTTTGACGAATAGGATTCGAAATCTACGGTGTTAGAGGCAAACCTAAAATCTAATATAACAAGAATTGCTTATCGTATATCGTCTGCAACTCGCAACAAGACTGTGAGGCGTTGTAAGTCGAACAAAATCCCAGATTAAAACTTGTCGAATAGATTATTTGTATTTAAAAATTGTAGCATTTTACTAAGTCCCACATTATTCAACGACCTTTGACAATGCAAGTAAAATACTTGTTGGTCAAAAATCGCTTGGAGCCATTGGGTTTGTTTTCTTCGGTAACGGTCTGATTGGTGAATGTTTCTATAAAGATGTAAAGCGACCAGAGATGAATCACGCGTTAATAATAGAAATTAGAGATTTGGGAATGATGAATTAATATGGAGAAGCATAGAAACGGATATTGGTTCCACACCAATGGCATTTGATCTAATACGTTGAATTGATTTATAGATATATTCAACAGTAATCGTACTGAAAGAAAGCTGTGTACAAGAAGAGAACGGTCACCGACATAACTTTGTAATTATATTATAGAGTTTTATAAAAGCAAAGTGTTGGTTTTAGATATTCAAATCAATAGTTATAGATGCGGTTAAGGTTGTTTTTCAACACCAGAGCCTTTTAAAATTCTCCAGGTTTTGCGTATGTTGATGTTTAAAGAAACTGTATAATAGAATTGCAATTAGAGTTTATGATCAATCGCTTTGTTTATAACGGTCATGGTAAGATTGTGGTGAACATTTTTAGTAGTATAGCAAGACAGCATCCTTTATGCGTCTCATATCCTGTAGCCAGGGTGTTAGCCATGGTGCTTTAGGCTTCGTGAAACGTGGTTTTAATTGGTTCATGTTTTTCATAAATTTTATAATAAAGGTGTTGAATTTACCAAGTTTTGAATGAACATGTTATATTACCAATCTCATTCCACGGCATATTTGATGCATGCAATTTACGCTGCTCGAGATATATATTTTTAAGGCTCTAAATGTAATACTTTTGACTGAAAATTTGGGATTTTAATTGCATAGGAAATAAAAATAGGATCATGTTTTGAGATTTCTAATAGCTGTACCTGACCATGGTTGATGGCTCTATTCTTATTGGTGACAATGATGTGATGTATAGTTGATGACGAAACAATAGCATGATGGGTATGTTGAAACGATAGGGTATTAAGATTGCATGCATTATCATTGAAGAAATCCGGTTGGTTTACGTTAGTTGTGTTAGTAAGCAGGTTAATAGTCTAATTACCAAGTGTGATAGTCTCTGTATAATTGGGTAAAATTTGAAAAATTACACATTTGATGTCAATTAGAGCAGCTACCTGTGGTTTATAAACTACACCAATAAGTATTTTAAAATGCTTGATAGTTATTTCGATAAAACAATGATCAGGTTGAGCGTTATATGGAGAAGATAAGTTTGTAGGTGAGGTCATTCTGAACATATAAGACTACACCTCCATCAGATTTTTCCGATTCTGTCATTTTGTACAATATTATATCCGTCAAGTTGCACTACTCCGTTAGAAAGTGAAGGCCTTGGCCAAGTTTCAGATATCGCAATACAACTTGAGTGACTTGTGCCAAGTGCTTGAACAGGATCGTCTAAGTGTGAGACTAATGACCCAGCATTAACGTGGCAACAATGAATGTTCCAGCATGAAACGAACACGATTGGGTGAGAAGAGATTATGTAGATGATGCTGATGGGACAAGAGATAGTATATCGGATATAGTAGGTTCAATATTTTCTATAAAAGTATCAATCTCAGTGTGACAAAACCTTGTAAAATCTTCAGCCATAATTAAAAATTAAAACTACTTAAAGAAAAATGATTAGAATTGAAGGAGAGAAATGGTAAATGAAAACTAGAGTAACAGTTAAACGCATTAGAACAGTGAAACCTCAATGAAATACTCAGATACTTATTCATACAAACACACTTTAAATTTAAAGCTATTAATAAACAATTAAAATTATAATAGTAACAGTAAATAATGAAATGTTTCTATGCAAAGTTCATATTCAGTTTTTGAAGTTGTTTGCCGTTAGGATATGACTCGAGTTATTAATATTTTCTCCAGTTTGAAAACTACACTTTTTGAAATTAGTTTGTGTGCAAGTATATAAAATTAATTTATTCTGGATTATTAATTGTTCTGCCTGGGGTCGTTTTTACAACTTCCATTTTTCGCATTTGCCTGAACTAATTTTCTTTCTAATTTTTTATCGTATGTGTTTTCGCCATATTGCGCGTAGTAGTCTTTACTATTCTGTAGGGGTATGGGTGTGGGTATCACTGTCACTATGAGGTATGCTGTTTAATAGGTGGGTGTTTTCAATATGTATCTTTTTTATCATTACCAATTACAACTATTTTTCCATCACTAGCCCACACTCGGTTTATAAACCAAAAATGCTATTATCTTGTTTCATACGTTCTAGCCTGTATTTTGATAAACTTCAGTTATTGATACGCCGGGGTCTTTTAATTGAGTTTTTTTCATAAAAACATTTGCTCTTGCACTGTAGTTAGTAAACTTCACTATAATATGTTTCGAGCTTTACAGTTTTTGTGAGGGGTTTACAGACCGATTCGGGAGATCTATATGTGTAACCCATCTTGATCCGTGATATTTAACTTTAATTTTTTAACAAAAATGTCTTTGACGATCTGAGCAACATTTTTAGATTTTTCCGGTACTTTGTAAATAACCAGACAATTTAGTTGACTAAATAAATTGTCTAATTCATCAAAGCGGTCGTTTATTTCACCCAATTTTTGAAGCTTGTTGGTTATAAAAAGCGTTACCTTTTCTGAAGAACAGCAAAATTTTGTTCGAGAATATCGATACGTGAAGTAAATGACGAACCTTTGATATAAGTCTCGTCGTTAGTTTGATGTTTACATGACGATAGTGAATCTTGAAATACTCTCATTTCACAGCCTAGCTGCCGTAGACTCGTGCAAAGATAAAACGTACTGATCAGATAAAAACAGAAAGGAAAGCGAAGTATGGGCCCACACGAATCACGATTACATATAAAAAGACAAGGGGTTTTAGAGATACCGGGCCAGCTATAAATGTGGAGAGTGGGGTAGCACACATAGACAAAGAAAGAACATTGCCATCGAGTTTTTATTTACAATAAAAATACAAATTTCTATTTAAATCAACAAAGAAAAAAATATTGTAACCTACGGACAATTTTAATACTGGAGATACGAAGTGCGCATTTCGTATATTACATGTAATTAAAAAAATAATGCTTATACTTTCATATAATAAGTGTGTTCAGTTAAAAATATGAAATGCAGTACAAATTTTAGTAATTTATTTTTCTAGGAAAAGTAAACTAATCGGAAAAAAGTAATGCTTATAATTTCGTATAACAAGTGTATCGAGTTAAAAATGTAAATTCAGAACAAACTCTAGTAATCATTTTAAGAAAAAGCATCAAGAAGTATTAGCGAAGCTAATTTTAAAGCGGGCTTGTTACGCACAAACATCAAATGTGGATAAATACGATACAAAAGAAAACATCGCAACGTACCTCTATATGCAGTCATACGTGCATCGCTCTTGGAGTAACAAAACAGTCACGCATGAAGTACATGCTAGGACGGAAAGCAGGATCAAAGTGAAACCAGTTTTGGAAACGATATCATAATCGATTCAAATATTAGGGTGCCACATGTCAAAGAAACACTTCTGGAGTTTTTTTAATGCATAAATAGATAAAGAAAACCGGCAAATTCGAATACAATTGCTTTTGTTAATTACACATGTAGAAAATTTATGCTATTCAAACTTGCATTATTACTTATATATAAAGCGAACATATTCTTTCAGAAAGCAAAGATTGTAGATAGCCGAGTACATTTGCGGTGTTATATCAAACAATAAAGATAGAAGGTACTTTGACTTACACTAAATACACTAATAACATTCTACAGAATGTTGAACAAATACTTGTTTTAATTGTTTTAGGAGGAGCTTTATAGGAACAAACTGCTTTATTAAATTATAAAACGATATCAGGGACGTCTTCTATATCAGGTAGTTACACAGAAGTCGAATTGGAAGCGTGGATATATTTAAACAAAATCATAAATCGAATGAAAATATTTAGCAGGGTACAATTGAACGTAACACTTGTCAAAACTGTATCTTGGAAACTGTTCATAATTACTAAATTCTAGTTTATAATCTATGGTAGAATAAGTTCTGGGGTTTGTTGGAGATTTATTAGTTTGGCAAGCATCTGAATTCACACTCTACAACGTTGCTGTTGCTTTTATTTTCTTAAAAATTTTTTTTGAAAAGAATTTTTGGAAACTTCTATATGATGTATATTAACAGAAATTATATAAATTTGTTGAATTTTATGTCTAGGGTAGAGACGTTGTTCTGTGTTTGTAAATGCACATTAATTTATTGTATTAACCATGAATGAACAATACGATAAGATGTATTACCTAGTTCGTGAGTCGTGTCCTTGTTGTTAGACGGATAGAGAATGTTGCACGTTATATAGAGTATAAAATATCAACTTACGTCAATTATTTGACACTTGTTTAAACTGCGGAACTTATTAGGGGATATAAGCACTACCGATTTTAGCGCTGGACCAGTATAATATTCGGAATAGTATTTATTTCGATTTAATTATCACCAATAAATTAGGAAAAATCACGAACAGCATAGAAAGCGATACTGTTATCTCTTGCCATGAAACTTTACTAAAAAATTTTAAGTGGACGGGGCGTTTATTAATTCATACAACGTATAAGATTAAACATATAAGGTGTTTTAGTTAGAAGTTTCTACGAAAGCTTTTATATTTTATTTAAGAGTCTGTCAATTTGATATATTCTGAAAATTGTCTTCTTTACAACTCGTGTATTTCATAAAGGAAATTTCTATATTGCTAGCTTTTTACGCAGCATATGTTTACAGCTATGTGCTAATATAACAGTTTTCTGAAATTAAGCTTTCCTAACTTTAGCATTAACCCAATATATTATTCAAAATGCCATTTTTGCGTTAAACAAGCTTAAATAAATAAAAAAACTAATATTCTTTTATTCTGTTTTAGAAAAACGTAGAAATTTGATATGCTTTACCAAATCTTACTGACCTTTCGCAGAAATAATCAACCATGTAGCACAGTAAATCATACAAAAGCGAAGTTTCCATGTTCAACAACCCTGTTGCTTTTTATTCGGTGATAAAGTTTATTCGCTCGTACGTTATATTCTCGCTTAAGCAGCGTTTGAATTAACTTTACTAGAGTATTAATATAAAATTTTCCCTATTTTCTCTTTCTCTCTCTCTGTCTCTATATGTCTCTCTTTCTCTCGCCCTCTTTTTCTGCCTTTGTACCTCCCTCCGTCTTCCTCACTCTCTCCTCTCTCCCTCTTTCCTCTTTCATCCTCTCCCTTTTCCCCCTCCTTCGCTTTCTATCACCATTCTCGTTCTCTCTTTTCTATAATGCTTATTCCCTTGAGCAACAATAAATTAATATTTAAAGAATGAATTAAAATTCCTATTACACTTTTCTATATATATTATCTGGTTCAAAAGATCAATAATCCGTGCTGTTATGAGCAAAAAAAACTTTTTTACAATCTAATATTCTGTGAACTGCTATTTCAGCTCATTATAACGTTATGAAAATTATCGAGACTTATTACTAAAAAATCGGATATGCCGATATTTATAGAGGTTATTTTAAACGATGCTCCTTAGGTTCAAAAGACTAGTAATCTGTGCTAGGAAATTATGGGTAAAAATCAAATTTTTTGAAATTTTTGAGAGGATTTACTAAGAAAATCTAATTTACTAATATTGGGAGAGGTTATTTTCAATGTTTTCATACTTTTTACCTTTATTTGCTACGAATTTTCAGTAACTTCAAAAGATTATTTTTGTATATCAAATATATATATATATATATATATATATATATATATATATATATATATTGACCTAATAGGGTCCGTAATAAATCCCCCCTCCCCCAACAAACTTAAAAGGTCAGGCTAGAAAGCAAAACAACGGACCCTGTAATGCAGCAACAGTACGGACAGAAATAGAACTCCTATTATTCAACAATGCAAGGTCAAAAAGAGAAGGAAAGAGAAACACACTGTCCGGTTCAAAGTTCTAAAGTACAAGGTAAAGCCAGGAATAAAGAAAACTATAGGAAAAAGGAAAGACATTTTGTAGCTATCAACGAAGACGAAGATGAATGGCATCAATACCGCAAAAGTCGTCAAAGGACGTATGCATCTCAAATAGAAACATTACGGTCTCCAACCTTAAACAAATGAGTGGTTTCCTGTAGGAAACCAGGAGGAACAAAACTAGGAATAAAACCGACAGTAAAAGCCAAAACGAGATAATTGTTAAGTCTCAAGGTATGCTAGGGAACAACACGAGAGCTGGAGAAAAAAAAATTGTACTTCAAGTCGTAGTAACAAAAAATTGTATAAAATAGATAATCGAAGAAAAGAATAGATAATAGACCAGAAACTTGACCAAGTTGTAGTTTCCGAAGAAAGGAAAGGTCTAAGTAGCACATACCACAGGAAAAAGTCTGCAAGTAAGCAAAACCCGTCAAAGGATACGGAAATGGGTATGAGGAGTGAAAGGAAAGAGGAAAAAAGAAACACACAAAACAAAAGAATGTTTAAAATCTAGCACAAAATCCGAGAACAAAATATAAGAGTAAGACGGAGTCATCATATGAATTTGGAACTCGAGGACTAAGAACGGGGTATACAACGTTTACGTCGCCAGAAAAAAAGCGAGATCAACAGAATAAATTGCAGTATACATGAAGTATTCTAAAACAAGGAGATATAACTCCGTAACGAGGTAGCCAAGAAGTAAGAATAGGGCTAGCATTAGAAATAGGACGACGGTGTTTCCAACTTTTCCTAGTGTGGAAGCTAAAGTTACACGAGAGAAATTCAAATCTGATTACTTAGGGTGAAACTTAAACTTGGCGCATTTTTAAACAACAGATATGGAACAGACGCGCAAAGTTAAAACTACTAGATGAAAAAAACAAATATTGGCAAAAATCACAACGGATATAATCCAAGAGACAAATTCTGTTGAAATTAAAATTTCAATTAAACTAGATAATTTTCTACAATAAATATCGAATATTAATGTGTCATAGACAGTTCGTATAATTGAGCAATTTTCCAAACTTGAAAGCTAACATTTATTAAAACAGGGTATAGAGTGTAAGAATGCAGAAAATATTTAAACTACGAATTAGAACGTAACAAAGTTTTATTATAAATTAAGTTTTTATTGAAAACAATAGCTATTTAAAATAAATAATACACTTAAAATTCATTACTCTTATTTGGAGAGCCACTATACCTTGTTCAATTTGCATTCCCCAAAAAATAATCAAGTAAGAAACTCGTATATTTTTGTCGATTCCTTGGAGATGACTAGAAACGATAGTTTTTATTTTTAAGATGCTCTATAAACTTTCAAGAATCAAACCATTTGCAAAATTTCTTTCTCTTTCAAACTTTAAAATTGCTGCATTGTTATGTAAGAAATTAAGTTATGTTTTGTTTTCCTGGCGATTGTAGTAATTTTAATTTGGCATTAAAAATTATAATAAGTGAGTTTTTTAAAAGGTATGAATACACGTTTCAGGTACTTTTCCACATCGTTATATAAAATTATGTTACACAAAAATATATACAATACCATTGTAAAGTGTAATAGTGAATCAAATAATCGCAGTAGTTTCACTAAATTGCTGAACATACACAACGTTTCAAGGTTCAAATATCTAATAATATGTTTAGGTTTTCAGGTTGCCACATTGCTACAATGGTTCATTATAAATTATTATTCTCACTTGCAGAAACATAATATAAAATGAGGTTAAAATGTACTACAAACAAAAGCTGCCAACAATTTTTTTATACATGCTTATCAGGACATTTAGTCTAAATTTGAATATATGAGAATTAGAACATTGTGTGAAAACTGTAGCATTAGTTATGTTTAAAGGGTCACTTAAATTATTCCAAAATTTATCAGATCACATTAGGCACTGCTATAATTTAATAGTCGTAAGTCGGCTCAACCTTTACGTTGTTTAAAACAAAATTATGAACTCTTGGGTGGATGCGCCTAGTTTTGTTTCATTTTACTCACATACCTTTAATTAAATGTGGTAATCGAAAGTAATATTATTTTTATAGATATTTGCTTTTTTAATCGACTACAACACCAAATCAAAATTTTAAAGAAATACAGAAACACTTCAAATTACACTAAATATTGGAAAAGTAGGGAAATTCCATAATATAAGAGGTTGGTCAACGTGTATTGGTCATTCCAAGTTATACGCATGGTTCTGGAATTCATCATACTCTACAGCTGTATAAGTCATGACAACTAAATGTTAAAGTAGTTCAAGTTTCAGGACAAAATTCATCTTGCTTTTCTATTTTTCACAAAAAGCTGGAATTATACAAAATCTTTTTTATTTTTTTCATAATTATGGTTAATGTAAATATTTTTTGTAAACATAGACTGAATAACTTAATGATTACATTTAAGAAAATACAATTTGATGCTGCCAAAAGTTATAAATATATATGTACTTCCAAACTTAGTAGTGTTGGTGTTTTATCACCTGATGGCGGTTTTATTTACTTTTGCCATAGTACAGTGATTGTTTCGAAATTATATCATTATAATAGCTTCGATTACTTCATAGGGTTGGAAACTAATTTGCTATGATGAGGCTTAACAAGCCGAAGCCGTCGGTCAGTGGATGTTTCCTCCCCTGTGAAATAATAAAGCTAATGTTTTGTTAATGGCTATATAACTACTAGCCCGATTTGTATTTGTCAATAGTTCTTATTATTTTCATAAGAGTTTGTTTACAGATACATCTTATTTTATATACTACTTGTCCTTTTAAATATATATATATATATATATATATATATATATATTTATATATATATATTTATATTGATACGATATCGCCGCTCCCCAGGTGTATATAACGCTCAATTGCCTTGCTGACCGCCAGCTCTCTATGCCTCTAAATAATCTACAATAATTTCAAAATTTGCACAATTAACTTTATGCCTAGGTTAGCTCAGTGAGTGAACGACGATATGATAACATAGAATGTTTATACCGTTCCCTCTTTGAGTTTCATACCTGAATAAGATAAACGAAATTTACCAAAATTTGTATAATAAACTATGAAATATGTACAATTTACACCTCTACAACCTTCGTAATGTCATTTGCTATTTAAAATCTTTGATTCGAAGTAAAAATTAATATATAATTTGCTCTTTACAAAATTATAACCCCGTTTTAATTGATTAAAGCCAGCAAAAATAATCATGTATTATATTGAATGCTTCGTTGAATGTTCAATGAACCTTTCTTTTTAAAAATATTTTCTACGTGTTAAAAAATTTTTTTGATGACCCTTTACACAAAATATTTAAGTACATGTTTGTTTCAAATATTCAAAAATAAGATTTATGCTATTAGTTGAAACAATGCTAACTTGATATTTTTCCGATTGATTTCCTGGTTCGAATCAGTTGCTAGATTTGTGGATTTTAAGTTGTGACCCCGTAGCTTTGTGTGCACCCCAATACCTAGAACTGCCTCTACACTGCGTGTTGCTACCTAATGTCTTCGTGTTGCTTTAAGCTTTAGTTGTACTCTTAACGTCTTCATTTAGAGTTTTTCCATTTATCGTATTTAGTACTTAGAGTATTGTAGTTTTACGTCCGTACTTAGTGAGATTTCTTATTGAACTGCTTAGTTAGATTTCTTATTGAATTATTTGGTTAGATTTCTTATTGAATTATTTAGTGCTCAAATTAATAAATTGTAAAGATTTGTTTATTACTAAATTAAATTTAGACTTACGTTTTATGCCAACGGTGGATTGCTTATACATTCGTATTCTTCACTTGAAATTTTAATTACTGTGATTTTCACTTATAAATTTTTGTTTAACTTCACAATTGAACTTTGCATAATACTTTTATTTCGATTAGTACAGTTCGTGCTTCGGTTAAGGAATCAGTGAACGTTATCAATTTAGGTGAATTATATAGACTAGCCCTTCTTCGTGCTGTCATTGGTTGACCGCTTGCTTAATTTGACCATGGCGAGGCGTTGCCCTGCGCGATCATGCAGCCGGTTGGGTTTTACTTAGAGTTACTATATGTATTGTTCAGACTCTCCAAAAATCACGTAGACCCAAAGCTTTATATTATGCATTTCGTTCACCAATGGTACTTTGTATCTTCTAGCATCACGTAATTGTAATTTTGTACAAGGATTTATGAACTATTATATTTAATCTTGCAGGTACGCCAAAACTAATGGTTCCATATTTTGTTTACCTAATATGCTGCATTTTATTCGAATTGTGGCGATTTCTACATTTAAAACATCACGTAGGCTAAATTTTATAATGGGATTCTTTAACAGATGACGTAAAATAGGTGCGTTTATTGACTTCTTGCATCATGAAATATGCTTGTTTTGAAAGGCCTGTTTATTATAAGCATGCATTGATTATTTTTTTGCGCTAATGCGCCGAGTTTGAAAGGATTTGTTTTGCGTTTGTTTTACTTTGGATACGGCTAATTTGCATTTGTTTAAAGTTTATAAATGTATTAATGTTTTTAAAATAAATTGAGTTGTGTCCAGAGTTATCTATTTTACTAAATGTGGTTATAATATTTTAGAATGAGCTTTCTTTCCTGACTGTAGTTGGTAGTTGATTTTATACAGGGTGTCTGGTATTTACTTTTTGCATAATGAACGAATTGTGTACTTTTTATGGTTTAAATGTTTAGTTTTCTTGGTTTTTGTGTTGTTTACCTGAAGTATACCTCCCTTGTGACCTTACATACCCTTAACTAACTTTATTATCATAGCATTTTTCCTTCAAATTAAAATATACAATTTTTGGTCGTTGTTATTTTGGCGTCCAACGTGGCCAGAAAATCCACATTGATCCCAAAATTCTTGCATTTTCATTTTTAAATTTGTATCCATCCCCTTGATCGTTTGTACCATAACTGACTATGTTTTATCTAATTATTCCCCCATGAGATTGACTAATGTTGTTTTGAACTACATCGACATTTTCATCATCATAACATACGGTGCATTGCGCTGTGGCGGTTTAACTGATTGCAGTAACAGTTTCATTTTGTGTTGTAGTATTAGCACAAGCAATGTTTTAATGCTTTGTCACTTTTGAGTTTTACTTTTTGTTGCTCGTAAAGAATATTGTGTGTAACTAATTATAAGTTACTGTAAATACGAATCGGGACCCTTGCAATCTTTCCAGAATGAGACTATTCTTAATTTCTACGAATTTTTTAGGAAAATCATACTCATTTGCTGTTTGTAGTACACAATTCGTAAACCGTTGACATTTCACTGATACTTTTTATAGCCAGGTTCTAAATAGCTCTGCGCTTGGCATCACAATGAAAATACCTTTCTTGAGTAAACAATAAACGACAAATTTGTTGTATATATTGTAGTTGTGTCCACTAAGACAGCAAAACTTCAATTTTAGGATACCTTATGCCTGCTAAATAAACTTTAAAATATATCTGTAAAACACTAACGCTCAACTGCCTGCTTAGTGTGAGTTATATAATAGCCCAGGAATTTTTCTTGACCTACATTATTCTACTGATGAAAGGAAATGCGCTCTTGTCATTTATGCAATTACACATTACTACTCATTTTAGGATCTCATCGTCTTTATCCACTTTATCCAGGAATTTTTTTCGGTCATTGCTAGAATTTCAAATGTCTCAGTCGCGTTTTACCCCCCTTTACAATAGTTCAAGTTTCATATCTGTACTCAGCTACTTTTCACAGCATATATTTAATCATTCTTATTTGTAGTACACTGAATATCTCCTTTTTTTGTCAGATGCTTCTCTGACCATGGTTTATTTGTTTTTCATATCTACCTAATGTAGTTCCAAAGCATTAAAGACAATATTTGTTTTTAGCTATTCTCTGTTAATTTTGAATACACCTTTCTTAATTTTTCTAATAACTAAACCTTTTTTTTTCTACACACCGGTCCTCGGCCATAATTTTTGCTAGAAATTACTAATTCCTTTACATCTTCATTTCTGCTTATTTATTGTTTTGAAGTAGTTTTTGTCTTATGCGAGTTAGAATTTGCTTTTAATAAAATGAGATATTCAACATGTTTATTAGGAAATTTGCTTCTTCCAAGAACTTTGATTATTTCGCAAATCTAAACAACAATTCTACCAGTGCCAAAGAAGGTAGACAAAAATAATTTATTTTGGGAAATATGTTTTGCAGCTGAAGTTAAGTTTAAAGCACTATCATTCTCTTATTTGACTTTATTAGAAGACTTTAAGTATTATTAAACTGGTCCAAGTATTTTATTAAATGTCGGCTTAGGCACCTATGGTATCAGTAGGTGTATAGAAATTCTAATACACTCAAGATGTTACCTACTGTTTTTTATGGGAACTACTGAGGTCTAAATTTTTAATTTTTTTTGAACTCTTAATAGATAAAGGAGGCACCTATGCACGGGACTCACTAGCCAACCTTTCATACAAACACACATAAAATTCAGAAAAAATGTTCGCCTAATATCTTTTCATGAGTTTCATGTCAAAAATCAACCCCGAACATTGGGACGTCAATCATTTGCACACACCATTAGTCCACATAACCACCCTTTGATAACACTCTTTCCAAAATTCTGTCAAATTAATTGAGTTAGACTCTCAATATCAAGATGTTTTTAAAATGCCCTCAAAGAATTTAACTAATTGAAGCGAGTAGGTGTATATTTATTTTATAAAAATTACTTCCTTCAAGCGCTACTCAATTCAGTTGTTACTAAACTTTTAATTATATTGGTTGTTTGCATGTATTATAGAATAATATACCTATCACAAGTATTTTGCTGTGACAACCTATTGTGCTCTTAAACAATAATGATATTTAAATAGTTTTTTTAGAATTATTTCCGGAATTTGAAAATATTTGCCGTAGATGCATTAAAACGTTGCATATTCTCACATACTAGAATACTTGAAGTATGCGAGTGGGGTAGATACGCACGAAAGTCGTAGCTAAAATTACGGGAAAGTTAAAAAAATTAGCATAGTGTTATTTTTGTAAATCACTTTACTGCTACTCCAAATATTCTTTTTTCATGGCTATACACTATCAGAGGAAACCCATCATCAAAACAGTTCTTTTACTCCGAACTAGGTACTCCGAAGCAGACGGATTAAATATTTCCAGTGATGAAGACCGCTCGCTACGTATTTCATTGTTGATATATCGGAATAACTAGAAGTTATTGGGTGATAAATGCTGCTAATGTGGACAATGAGTCATTATTTCGATGTTGTTATTGGTCAAAACTCGACAGCTCGTTTTGCTGTATGCGCGCTTGTATTGTCATGATGAACAATGAGATGCCGATTTTGGTGTCTTTTTCTAGTTTTAGTTATAAGTTCTTGGAAACAAATTGTAATATACTAATCCACATTAGCTGTCCTTCGATCTTTTAATTCAACAGTTGCAACACGGTAGCAGCCGTTTTTTTCGAAACGCTTTGTGAACGTACCACTTCGTTTCACTTTGATTGTTTCAGGTTCTATGATTCGTCACCTGTTACGATGTTTTTACAAAGTTTGAACCAGCACCATTGAGTTTTTTTATTATTTATTGCACCACTTGTCACATGCCTGTTTTTACGGGTCTTTGAAATTGTAGGGAATCCATCAACTGCAATGCTTCCTGACGACCAAATGATCGTTTAAAATCGTATGTATTTATTTCGCCGCAATGTTTAGGTATGTCTCCCTCGATGTCATATGCTGTTTTTGCTAAAATCATGCCACGCTCATCATCGATACTCTTAACCACAACAGAGGTACATGGACGACTTTTGTAAACATCGTTATCAAGCGTTAATTTTTCGCACTAGAATTTTGCGAACCATTTGCAAACCAATGTTTTGAACAGTACTTTACTCCAAATTACGAAATAAGTTTCTCCATACATTTCTGTGATATTAAACCATATTGAAAATCATGAGTTGAAATTTCCACTTTTATTCACAAATATAACTCTATCAAATTATGTTAAAACACAACTGCGAGGTTTGAAATCGAATTGACAACTGATTTATAGGTTAAAAATATCAGATTTTTAGGGATATGATACTAACAGAACGCTGCTAATACGAGATTTACTGAATTCTGCAAATTTTTGCAATGATCCTCGATTAAATACCGTATAGAGTATTACGAGGGTCGTTAAGTCCTTAGAAAAAAAAGTAGAAAAAACATTTTTTGGCTAGATTTATTTTTATTTTTCAACATATTCTCCCTTCAGCTCTATACATTTTTCTAAGCGTTTTTCCAAATTTTTTAAGCCGTCCAAAAAATAGAATTTTGGAAGCTCCTCAAAATAGGCATTTGTTTAGGCGCTGACCTCCTCGTTTGACGTTGACCGTTGAAGCCATTTCTTCAAGTTGTGAAGTACGGTGAATGTTGTAATAATTAGAACTTTAATTTTATAATTTTGGCCATCGTAACTGCGCAGGTGTGCCCCGTGCATTGCTTTGATGAAAGAGAATCTTTGAGGACGTTTTCCCTTGATTTCTTTGCTCAACCGGTCCAATAACGACGCATAATACTCTCCTGTTATCGTTTTTTCCTAGTAATCGATGTAGATGATTCCACGTGTATCCCAAAAGAACGTTACCATAACCTTGCCGGCCGATTTCACCGTCTTCGCTTTCTTCAGAGTCCGTTCGCCTTAAAAATCCACTGTTTTGACTGTTCTTTTGTCTTTGGAGTGTAGTGATGTATCCATGTTTCGTCCACACTTGTGAATCGACGCAGAAAATTTTCAGGATTATGACGGAAAAGCGCCAAAACAGCCTCACAATCGACTACACGATTGAGTTTATTCTCCATTTCGAGCAAACGCGGCATCCATTTTGCCGAGATTTTTTCGTGGATACCGTGGATTTTGTCAATCATTTCGGAGGTACACACTTCCACAGGACGTCCAGAACGTTGTTTACCTTTTGTGGATGTACGGCCACGTTTAAACTCATTCACCCAATTGCAAACACAGAAGCACATGTGCCATAAACTTCATGTTTTGATTTCTTTCGCCGTTAACCTTTTTAAATACAAGTGTTTAATCACTGCTCGAAACCCACTTCAATCAACAACAAAAATGAAACTACGTGATGGATACGGCTGAAACTCTAACAGCTGACAAGCTAGGAGTGCTGCTTATTGTGAAAAATTTATTTTCGGTACTATGAGTGCCATCTCTTGGATTTTTAAGGACTTATTTAATGACCCTCGTACTTCAAGTACTCTTAGTTTTTGTACTTCAAGTATGTTAACCTTATAATAATTTGTGTATATAAAAGACACTAAAAGTACTACACCTTCAAAATGCAGGTATTTTTTTAAAAAACTTTGCGTACTTGAAGCACTCAATTCAAGTATTTTATTTCAAGTTCAGACATCTCTGGCGTATGATGTGTCAAGCACTTTCATATTAGTTGATTCTCATAAAAGACGTGTTAATTTAGACCGACCTATTTTTTCCAAAAAGCTAAAAACTAGTTGGAACTGTTACTTGTATCTTGTATGAATCATTGGACAGGAACGGTAGGTCAAATTAACATATTGCCTAGTATGTAACATTGATTTATTAAAAACGCAAAACTGTAAAACCTCATTTTTAAATTGGGTTAACAAAATTGTCTATAATTTTTTCATTCAAATTTCTATTGTGTTTTTAAGAGTTCTTTTATTATACCTAACATAGCTAACGTACTCAGCCGTGAATGTCCTAGTGTTTCTTAAATAACTGCCGAATAGCAACAGGTTATAAAAGTCCTGACAACCATAAATAAGCGCTAATTCTAATTTCAGCTTTACACTGTCTATAGTGGGGTAAAGTGATATTACAAATTTGATTGTGACAGAGGCGGAAAGATTTGTTATAACAAGAAAAGTTTTCCGACTGATGTAACTGAGGGATATGTGATTGTCACTAGAACTGAATCGATACTTGATTTTGGAAGAAAAAATTCCTAATCTTAATAGATTCGAAATCAAATATTTTTCTGGTTTTTTCTTTTAGTATATAATGGTATTGAAGTAAGTCACAAATAAATTGTCTAGTGATAAAACATTAACAAGGCGGTTTTGAAGCTGATTGAAAACAATTTCTACCTTTGGCATGATGAAATGGAAGTACTTTAGCCTATGCATCTTTTGGGTATGAAAGTAAACCACTGACTTACTTTAAAGTAATTTTTTCTTAACTTTTTTAATTATTTTTTACAACCAATTAATCAAGTCAAATTTGTATTGAAGTTGCATCTGGTAATGAGGGGTTTAGACAATCCCACCTTTACCACCTCGTCTAGTACATCTATACTGTTTAGTGATCTTCTAAAAGAAGATGCAGAAGAAATATTTACCTAGTTGTGTTGGCTCGCTGCTTTCTAAGGAATCAAATTAACCTAGTAAGCATAGTAGTATACAAATGTTGCTAAAAGATAATGGGATGTAGCTCTACCTTGCACATATCCTAATTTATTACTCATTGAAGAATCTGCATCGAAGCTTTGGGAAATTCATTTTTGCTGTTTTTGATTTATTTTTAAAAATTCCATTTCGTACAACAAATTATGGTCACACTTCAGCTGCTATGAAAGCACAGGTGGTACCGTGGCGCAGTTGGTATGCGTGTGACTACTATAACCAAGGCCCCTGGTTCAAATCTCGACACGGTCCGCTTGAAAAATGTTAGGCAAGCATTTTGACAAAAATACGCCCCTATTCGAATAAGAAGTAAAACGCAGGTCCTGTGTGTGAGTGTTGTCACGCACGTTAAAGATAAGGTTATAAAAACTCACTTCCTGGCCAATGTAGTCCCTTCGGGTGGAGAATTGGAAAATCAAATGTAGTATTATGGAAGCACAACTAATAAATTTTCAAAACCCTTCATGTACTGTACCTTCTGAAATAACAATTGAGCTTACTTCTAGTATCAACACGGCCTAAAATGCCATAGTTTATGCAACTATTGATATGAATCGATAAAAACGAGTGCTTCGTGGTTTTATCTTTTAGATGTTTGGTGTCTGAAACACGACATTTTTTCCATGCTATATTGTCGCAAAATATAAGGCACGGATTACAAATGGACATATGTTTGATATCACATCTACAAATCCTGTCACAAATATAATACATGATTTGCTTGAAGCATATGTTAATAGCTTTAGCTCTGTCTTTTATGGTTTGCTACAACGCATTGCTGATTTGTGGCATTTAATTTGTTTAAACCTCAAACGTTCTTCAAAAGTTAAACAGTTATCTAAGTTAAAATTTTGAATTGTCATTTTATTAACGAAAACTTATTGTTATTTGCATAATAAATAAAACAATTTAAAGCGTGTTAATTATTATTTTACTGTGTTTATTAAGTTGCTACCTTTATTAGCCACAATCCTAAATAACAAATAAATCCGAAGCCCTTATTATCTAGGCTAATTGTCTATAATTTACACTAAAATAAAGTTTTTTATTTCACGCGCACTAATTGTCGATCAAAAGAAAGCAAAAATTATTTTTTCATAGACATTACCTAAGAAAATTGCACAATATTTTCATTTAGCTCATTTAGCTATACGCACCCATCTCTGTTAGAAATACGAAGGCAGAGAGATATAATGTGCAACATATTCACGTTCGTGTTTTGTGCTTGCTACACAATGTATTTATTATATCTGAAATCAAAAAGCGTTCCCCATAAGACGAGAGCATCAGTAAGAAAAGGAAATCAGTAACGGAATGCTCGCCCAAATTTCGGTAATAAAGGAAGGGAAAGAAAGAAAACGAATTTCACGCTAACGCAGTCGGAGATTCTGGGTCTAAAAAACGCAACAACAGGACAAAAGCGCCAATTTGCCCTTTTTTAGAACATCTGTACTTGGATTAAACACAAACACGTGTAAAATATAACTCTAATAAGTAAGTTCTATGAATCTAGATGACAACAATATTAAACTGCCGGTTTAAAGACGTGCATCCGTAATCTTCACTCCTCCCATACTAATATTAAATATTAATTATATCTAAGTAACAATCAATCCAAAGGGTGCTTTGTATATAAAAGAACTACGGCATTATACACTCCTTAAATATTGCCGCATACTTTAGGCTAACATTACTAAGTAATATTTAACAACTCTATTTTACAACATTCTGCATTGGCTCTGTAAACAACTAATTAATTCAGATTGCATCTCTTAAACTCTATAATACACTGAAAACATGACGACACGCGCACAGAAATTTCAAATTCTAAATATACCAATAAGCCTAAATAACTAGGAAAATAACTAGACGAATCTTATCCAATTATTTACTAGATTGACGCCGACGAGTCCGTCCCAACGAGAAGTTAATTAAACAAAATCTAAAAATACATATTTACAATAGTACATATAAATAGAATCACCAAGCTAGCACCAATAATAGAAATAAATCTGACAGCAATAAATAATTAACAATGGTTACTTATTAAACTCTTAACATTTCTAGAATGCAAGCAACCTGCGTACCGTACAGGAGCAAGCAAGCGATATCAGCTGGTCACAATATTTCCTCACGCAAGCTGTGAAGGATCTTGGTAACCCCTCCAGAAATAAAGAAGCATTACACCAAAAAGAAACACGAAGTATTACTATTAAAACCTAAAACATATTCTTAAAGTTGACAACTGTATCTCAATTTTGTAATAGTATATTTTATAACTTTTTTGAGCATTATATCAAAAAATTGATAACAACCGCTTGTACGCTTTAATGGCATCGTAATGCAATTTGTACATCCGCTTGACTACAGCAAAATTTCTAACCGCCTGGTTGGGTTTACAGTTATCAAACTTTACCGCAGTGAAGAAATAACAGTCCCATTTTGCAATTTAAGTAACGCGTTTTATATATGACATACGTAAAATACACTTCATAGAAAACTTTTAATTACATATTAGCAAGAAGCAAGATTGCGAAACAAATACTCAAAAGTATAGTCACAACAGAATTAAAAAACGATTTTTAATTTTATCTAAAATAGCAACGTTCAGGGAATTCTTGACTATGATACACATGCCTAGATAAGGAACCAAAAATTATAGTACATCAAATGCGAAATTTTAAAATAAACAAAAGGACTAGCTACGTTGGTTGCCTAACTGAGCTATTACAAACTTGAAACAACGAAGGTATAGTGAACACAAATATTTAAATAAGTACAAACTGAGATGTTCTTTAAACCAAGGAGGCAAGAAAATTTACAAGTATAAAATGGAACGTAACAATGGTTATTTCCCTAGGTTTATGCATACTTAATTAATATTATACAAATTTTTGGCAAATAAGTCATTGGCTAAAATGAATCTAAAGAAAAAACCGCAAGTAGTTGCTAGTGATATTATTTGTTGTTATTTGGAAGAGCATGTGAGTGCTGTATGACTTGCAAAAGCTTTTCACAACTAACATTTTTCATTTGTTTTGCATTTCTTTTACCATATAGTGATTATCATTGATATGTTATTTACAGACATAATAATTTTTTAAACACTATTTGTTGAAAATTTTTACATCCGTTTTGTTATTTATACCAATGTTGCTTATCAATGTACATACAGTTTTCAAGAATTCGTTTAAAATTGTAACGTGCTAACAGCTATGATAACTATAGGCACTTTAACCCAAATTTAATTTTTACAATAATTAAACTTGTTATTTGCTCTTGTTTTATGACAAACAGAATTCGAAAACGTACCACTAAAAATCCTTTATAGATTTTAGGAAAAGCCTCAGCCGCTATTAATAAGTACAAAATTTTCTTACAGCTTCTATAATGCTATTATTATTATGTTTGTTTACTATTTAGTCGTTTCATGTGAAATAAGATCATAGTTAAATTTAAAAATTTTAAGGAGGAAATGTATATATTAGTTTGGCAGCTTATTATGAAGGTGACAGCAGAATATACAATTTTTCATATAAGTAGTACATACGTGTCATTTTTAACAAAACCTGTAATAATTATTGTGTGCGATAGGAAACATTCGCCCAGGTACGATAGTACATTTATGAAATCTAAAACCTATTTTATTTAACGCTTGGCTGGTAATTACTTTAACACGAATTCAGTTTTATCATGACCTTGTTCTAGTAAGCATAAGAAAAATATTGTTTCATAGTTTGAAATGTAGCGATAGAAATATTGTGTATACTAACCTATTCACTGAAAATCAATTTATCTTTGACATACAAATTATATAAAAAGGTTTAGTCATTTGGTAATTTATTGAGCTTATCCCTTTAGTGACGTCTAACAACCGACACTCTTGTCAACAAAAAAAATCTAAAATGGCGGTAATTCTGTACACATGCACAGCTCATCAATAATGTAAGCTAATATTACAATGCTAGCTCATACGGAGATAGCGGTGAAAGATAATGGCGAGCGCTCCATTAGAAAGCAATCGGTCGTTACAAAGTGGTTGCTGGACTTTTTTATTGAGAATAATATATGGTTATAATAATGAAATAGAAAGCGACGCTGCAATAATAGACATACGGTGCTCGTTAAATAGAAACCACAGTCTTAGTGTATCTCTAGGGTGTAATTAGAGCTCTAATGTGACCGGACTAATAATGTCCCATCGCTTGAAGTGCACTGTATAGATTAACAGCACAATGCATGGGTTAGTAGCTAACCAGAGAAATATTTTATGGCACAATAATTTCTTAGTTATTTCTCTGGTATTGGGTGCAGTGATGTTTTCATAATAGTTAAAATTTGTTTGTGATTATATGATTTTACAGTGTACCACCTGGGTACGTCTACCAGTCCCCTTATTTGACAGCCACTTCACCTGGAAGCCTTGTACCATTACCAACAGCTCAACTTACACATGCTGCTGCAGTGGCGGCAGCTTCTCAATATTATGAATATCAAAATGCTGCAGCTGTAGCTGCCGCAGCGGCTGCTCCATACACAGGACAATACGCTAATGGATTTGAAGCTTATGCACCGTATACAAGTGCCGCAGGTCAGTTTATAGTTGAAAATGGTATTAACCAAAATAATCTTTGCAGATTTTGTAGGCGCTGCTGCTAGTTATTTACCATACACCTACGCAACTTTGCCTCAGACACCTGGAATCACCGCTGCTGCAGCAGGGCCATTTTCAGGACTTCAGTACCCTACTGCAGCACAGGCGCAATCTTTACAGGAAGCTCGATTGCAATAAACCACTGTAAGATAATTATCTTTAAATATCTAGGATCATAGATTTATATATCTAATGCCTAACATAATGATTTAGTACATAGTACAAGCTGATTGATTATGACAAATTCTGTCAGCCTTTACCAAAATCAAAAGTGCCATTACTAAACATATGTGACTTTTGTTAACGTCCGCGTTTATTATTCATCTAGTAAATATATACATATATAGTAATGCAAAAAAATTTACTATTTGTTAATTAATTAATACTTCAAATTTTAGGTATAATATTTATAATTTTATAGAGTGACAAACCGCAATTGTTTTTATAAATGTACTCAAGAGACTGAGCAGAATTTGCATAGCTAACCTTTTCGAACATAACCGAATTAATAGAAGTTGTAGTTTGCAGTTATAAAGTACTAAAATCTAAATTATAAACAGATGCCACTTATGCAACTAGTGGGAAATAATTGAATTTGTTGTAGACTAAGTATAAGCAGGTTCAGCAATGACAGGTATCGTTTTTCCCCCTAGTTGCATACAGTGATTTTTTGGCTACATAAAAGGAATAATCCAATTTAAAGACAAATTGCGCGCTTATTTTTATATTCTTCTAAAAATAAGCATAATTACTCTATCAAGTTTCCTGTTAATTTTAGAATTAGATAATAATTTTTTTTTGAACGAGTGAAAATTATATTCTTTTACCTCTTGTCGTGAAGATGCCAGTAGGCTTAGTTAATGCAGTGCAATTTATTACAAGGAACTAAGACGATAATAATCATATACATCTTGGTCATAGTTTACAGAAAGTAAATATAAACAATATCGTATGGTGATAACGATAACGTGTCATCTTAGCTAGCTGCTTGTAGATTAAAGACCGCAGCACAAGAATTAATCGTAAAATTTAGATTGTGTTTTAGTTTTAACATACGTAAAAAAGATATTCCGAATAGTGATTGCAAAAGGAATAATGAAGTTAATGTTATGGAACTAAATTGTAACCTCTTTTGCGGGGTTTTATTATTAACCAGTCTTTTAATTAAGTTTCTGACAGTTTAAGTTTCGAACTTTTCGGTTGCTTCTGTGATGAACTCAAGCAGCGTAGAAAAATTAATCAAATACAAGAAATGGCTAAACCATACATTGATTACACAGATCTGCAGAAAGAACTATTTATAATGCTTGATTAGAAGTGATTGCTCTTTTTTATGTTTCAGATAATTCTTGATTTAAAAACGATCTCCATTACGTAGAGCTTCCTTGACAGCAATACAGGGGTTTAAGAGAAAATAGATAGCCAGATAACAAAATTAGAAACTAAACCTTATTAATTGTAGAAAACCTACATTTCTTCTCCAAAATGCTTCTTCTGGTTATTGTCCCATTTTAGGGTTTCTCTGGAAACTTTCTCACTAACTGTATATGCTTCCATTTACATATAGCTTGTCGCTGGTTCAATCATTATTTAAGTTTTAGAATTAATTTTTAAGTACTATAATGGATTAAATAACAAATAAAACGAAAAAACTTTTTAATCAACAAAAATTAATTTGACATTTCTAGTTGACAAACAAAACCAAAATTTACTTGATTACAATTCTGTACATACCCCCCCACCTTGAAAGGGTTCTTTCAACAATATAATTTAAAAAAAAAGATAAAAGGTGTATAACCTAACACTAATATAAGCAAACCCTTTAGTTTCTTTCACAAGGGAGTAAGCACAATCTATTCACGGCACGCTGCACTTCACCAAATTGAGTTTTGTTGGACATTGCTTGATTGATTCCGATTATGGAAATTGCAACATTTTGCTTTATTAACCCCAACTGGTTACAAGCATCCAAACTAATTAAGTTAGATTGATACCCACTGTCCAACAGTGTTCGATATGTCTTCAACTCACCATTCGAATCAACAGTTTGCACAACTGCAGTAGATAGCAACATTTCTGGTTGTGTTACCTGATTATTTCCGACAGAAATTGATGTTATCTGAAGCGGCAACACAACCCCAGATTAAACTTTATTATGCTGATCATTTTCAATAGGTTTCGACTCAAAAGAATTGTTGCATATTGTTTTCGGTTTTGTAAGATCTTAATTTGGAAAAGATCCAGATTTAGGGAAGAGTTAGAAGTAAAAGAATTGGAGTATTCCCTTACTGCATTAATAAGATTAGTGCAAAGGGAAGTTTATTGTCAAAAAGTAGGAAATCTTGAAAAGAAGGTAGATATTTCGACCAAAGGAATTCGTAACTTAAGTTCCTTTCTTGATGACAAGGATATCCTCAGGGTGGGAAGCAGATTACAGTTGTCAGAATTCGACTATGAAAAGAGGCATCCAGTTCTTCTTTCAGTAAAACACAGATTTACTCCTTTATTGTTTGAAGTGGAATATAAAAGACTATTACATCCAGGTCCGCAAATGTTATTGAGTTTAATTCGTGATAAATATTGGGTTATTGGTGGAAGAAATTTGGCTAGGAAAGTGTCGTTTAATTGTATTCAATGTTTCAAATCAAATCCTAGGCCAATGGGTCAAATTATGGGGATTTTACCCAAAGAACGTGTGTTTCCTTTTCCTCCTTTTTATAACATTGGCGTTGATTATGCAAGTCCCTTATACATTAAAAACAAATATGGTAAAGGAGCAAAGTTATCAAAATGCTATATTTGTCTTTTCATATGCCTTACAACAAAGGCTATTCATATTGAGTTGGTTACAGATTTGACGTCTGATGCATTTTGGCTACGTTTCGTAGATTTGTTGCTAGGCGAGGTAAGCCTACTTGTGTTTCCTCCGATAATGGTTCTACCTTTATGGGAGCTAACACTGAACTAAAACAGTTGGTAAAATTTGTGAAAGATCATTCTTCTGAATGATCGAATTCGTTGGGAAGTGAAGGAATTTCATGGAAATTCATACCAGCAAATTCTCCAAATTTCGGGGAGATTTGGGAAGCGGGAGTAAAATCTTACAAATTACATTTGCAAAGAGTAATTGGGAACACCTCACTTACCTTCGAAGGTCTTTATACACTGCTTACACATATCAAGTCAGTCCTTAATTTTCGTCCGTTGGTTCCATTGACATCCAGCCCAGATGACTATGATGTGATTACGCCGTCACATTTTTTAATTGGCCGTCGGTTATCTGCACTTCCAGATGCAAATATGGTGGACATACCAGTCAATCGTCTTTCAAGATATCAGCATATTCAGATGTTATACCTACACTTTTAGAACAGATGGTCGAAAGACTAGATTAGTAAATTGCAGAGTCGGTAAAAATGTTGGGTTCAAAGTGATAATATTCGAATAGGCCAGTTGGTGCTTATTAAAGACAATAACTTACCTCCTCTGAAAAGGAAGTTAGGCCGGGTAAGTGCTACTGTTTTTGGACCAGATAAAAAGGTGCGCGTTGTAAAGCTCAAAACTCAATTTGGTGAAGTGCAGCGTGCCGTGAATATTTTGCTTTATTAACCCCAACTGGTTACAAGCATCCAAACTAATTAAGTTAGATTAATACCCACTGTCCAACAGTGTTCGATATGTCTTCAACTCACCATTCGAATCAACAGTTTGCACAACTGCAGTAGATAGTAACATTTCTGGTTGTGTTACCTGATTATTTCCGACAGAAATTGATGTTATCTGAAGCGGCAACACAACCCCAGATTAAACTTTATTATGCTGATCATTTTCAATAGGTTTCGACCTTTTTCTCATTGCCTATTCGAAATGTAGAAGTGTGTGATGTTTTGCACCACATTTTCTACAACCATTTACATCGCAGTTTTTACAATAATGGTTGCCTTTTTGTAAGCAATTAAGACATAGGCTCAGAGTTTTAGCCTTTTCATAGCGAGCTTGCACCGACAGTTTCAGAAAATCTGAACAATTGTTAGAAAAATGCTTACCATTGCAAATTGCACAATTTGCATTACCTACGAAAAGCGATTTAGTTTTAGAACTAACTTTATATTCAAATTTACAATTCTCTTAGGTTTTGCTTTTTTCTAACATTACTAATATTTCAATACGCCCTTTTAGGAACACTTTAAATGTTTCTCATAAGATTTTTTCTCTTGCCACACCCTTTGTGTAGTAGAGTCCAACTTTTTCTCAATTAAAAATATTATTATTGGATCCCAACTTTCTGTATTTATTCCCAATTTTTCCAAAGCATGTAAATGTTTTGTTATGTTATCAAGAATATTGCGTAGGTAGACAAGTGATTCTTTTTGCAAGCTAACAATATTTACCAATTATTTTAAATGATTGTTGACCAACAGCTGCGTGTTGTCATACTTTTCGCAGAGCATTTGCCACATTACGGAATAATTGGATGCTGAGACGTCCACCAAAAGTGAATAATTTGCCTCTTAAGGAAGTAGAATTTCTCTATCTCCCTTATGGAGTCGTTACAATTTACCAAAGACTGAATGGTATCGCGAAATTCCAACCAGTTTTCTTCCTTACCATTAAACCGAGATAACGGGATCGGTGGAAGCTGAGGACGTGCTCGGGGAGCCAAAACTGAATCGCCTACAGTCTCGCCCGATTTATTGAAACTGCAAGCATTTAAAACGTTTCCAGACTTGTCAGAATTATCTGACCTATCAGAACTGTTTCTAGACAAAACGTGATTGCACAGTGCAACCAAACTATGATATGAACTTTCAAATGTCATTTGTTCTTCCAATTGCTTTTCATAATTTTTATCAGATACCGCCATTTCGATATTATGTTGAACTTCATCAAACTCAACCAGGAAACTACTCAATTTCTCAAACTTCGAATTTAATTCACGTAATTTTACTTTATCCACTAATTTATTAATAGGCTTATTTTCAGGTATTCCATTCACAAATTTTTCAGTATTAGTAATACGGACTTTTAAAGCACCGTGTTTTCTATTCAATGCTTTAAGCTCTACTGCACTATTCATTTTAAAAAGCAAATTTAAGCAATGAAACGACAAATAACAATAAAGAACTAAAATTGGTAATAAATACTACTTACAAAAATCCAGTTGAGGGAGTACTGAAAGGTTTAATTTCTTACTTGAAATTCCGTAGATTATTTTACCACTTCCACGTGCAGCTACTGACCTTAAGCTCCAATGATGCTTTGTTTTTCACTATCTAGTTCGAATATAGTTGTGCCCAGTCTATCACCATTCCATTTCCATAACATAAAAGGTGCCGAAAGTATTTCACCGTCTCATTTCCAAATATTAGACCGTGCCGAAAACATTACATCAATTTATTATTCGATTAATAGAAAGTTGCCCCAGAATTTCACCGTTTATTTTTAATTTAAACAGTGACTATAATGAATGTCAGTTGCCGCCAAAACAATTATATCGTTGCAAGCTTCGAATTTCTACAGAGTGTTGATGTTGCAACGCCGACAGATTGTATCCTTAACCGAAAGTATACGCGCTCTCGTTTAATACACGCACCAAACAAACCAGCTTAAGCTATTTTACTATAGTTCTTTTTCTACAGACTAACCATAATTTTACCTGCAGTACGAAAATAATTATTCCAAGGATACCAGCGAACTTGAATGAGTTAACGTTACTCTTCAATACTATACACTAACGTAGGTTCAACAACACGAAGGGCCTCTAATTTCCAAATTCCAAGAACCACAATGTAGCTATTGATACACTGTGTTTTTTGTACGTTGTAACCACTTTCAATCTTCAGTACTAACGAAACGATTTACACTCGCGGTTAAACGTTCGACATTACGATATGTTTAATTACTTGAATTAAACCGACAAACAATCACTTTTGTATATGTTTTAATTTACATATAGTTTGTCGCTGGTTCAATCATTATTTAAGTTTTAGATTTAATTTTTAAGTACTATAATCGATTGAATAACAAACAAAACGAACAAACTTTTTAATGAAAGAACGAAAATTAATTTGACATTTCTAGTTGACAGACAAAATCAAAACCTACTTGATTAGAATTCTGTACACTAACATCGAGCAAAAAATCTGACTTCATACTGTCGTTCCATCTTCTCCGAAACGGCCTTTTCATCTCTTTAATACTAGATAGAAACATTGACCTTGCTCTTTATTACAATCACCCCATTACTCAGGAAAACAGTTGACACGAAAATGCAAGAAAAGCATTTCAAGACTCACCAAACACTCTGGGTTTCTGAAAGCTGTTAACATTCTTGCTCTGTCATGTCCAAAATTTCTTTCTTAAACTGGCTTGTGATAAACCAGTGAATTTGGATCAAATACTTGAAACACTATGTTTCGGTAGAGATTTCATAAATAATGTCGTTATGACCAACTTATATGATAAAACAACCTTGTTCGGAGTCACTAAACTTTTTCCGTGATTGGAACTGAATTTGTCGGAATTGAATTTCACTCGAGTTGCCCATTCTATATGACGCCAATGCACATCCCTATCACGGCTGCGATAAATAAGAATATCTGATTTCTTTGTGCATCCTGATTGTTTGCCGAACAACATGGGTATTAATTTGAAACCACTTAATATTAACCTATCATGATCTTTAAAATAAATTTGAAAAATATCAAATCTAGGTTTTCATAGATCTCTTTAACTTGAACACCGTGTTTCACTAAGGCTAAGCGGCATGCATCTCCATTATAAAGGCAGACTAATTTGAGTCTCTTTAGAAAAAACCCTAACCAATCTCCAGTCTAAAGTATTTCCTCAGTTCCAAATTGTATACAATTGTATACAAAAATATGCGGAACTGTTTTTCTCTGTGCTTACCTAAGAAAATTTTGCGTGCGTGCTATACAATAAATTGTTACTTGAAACATAGTAACTTAGCCTAATCCTTAGGAAAAGTACAAGAGTGTTCAATTTTTCTTGACAACAGGAAACCATATTCTTCAATTTTTCTCAAAAACATTTAAATTTGCTATTAATACCATATTAGTGACTAACCCTTAAACGATAGAACCTAAAAGTAATTTTAGACAATAATACCAATTTTTATGTACGTTAGGGAAATAAGCAAAGAACATTCTTTATGATATTCCATTTCAATTTTTATCAATAAGTTAGTTTTGGATTTTTCTTGTTTACAATTAAAAAATACTAAATGTACTACCCACAGATATTACAAAATATTGCGCTATGTAAACGATGGAGGAAAATTTGCAAGTGCAATTAATAAATCTCGAAATAATCATCGAAATATTGTAAAATTTCATCTCATAATTATATCACATTTCTGAGGAATTTTAGATAATGAAGTCAATCTAGTGAATCTAAACCACGCTTATACGTACATATACATAAGTTGGTTCATCTTAAGTTTTTTTTATCGCATATATTTTTAATGTATTCAAAAATTGTTACTTCCATGCAAATAATTTTAGATTAACTTGTACAAAATTTAAATATAAAGGTTATTACAACTGTTTCTAAACCAATAAATGATTGAAAATTTTAAAATTAACCTAATATGTTATGAGTGAAATAGGTGTTAAATAAATTAATTTTAATTTGCCCTAAAGAGGCAGGGACCCCATAAGAATATAAGGGTGCGTCGGCTAACTGCAGTGGTGCGGAAGTGGGCTACTATGAATAAATAAAAAAGAAAATAAATAAATACAACAATAATAAATAACAAGCTTTAATTCAATATTTCTACAGTCTGTCACCGCAATACTGTTGATGTTACTGTATATGGAAGACTGTTATTCTACATAAAACTCCCTTTCTTTGATGTCCTAAAGTTGGTCATAATTTAAGAAATTTATCAAAATAAAAAACTTTTTCCAATTAAGACGATCATTGGGGTAGCTGAATATCCTTTATCATTCGCTAATTTTAACTGTTTCCTAAATAAATTAAATAAAAATCATCTTAAACTTAACCTCTATTAACATAAATATAATTTCCATACAAATACAAAACTATTTTCTAAAAATAAATTCCTAACGTCAAATCTGGCCAGGTGTTGCTAAAATAAATCCTACAAAAATTCTTAAAAAACTTAATGTAAGCCATCAACAAAATCAATCTCCACTCAAAAGTTTCTTGCTTTCCTATTTAACGATAAGACACTAGTAAATCTCAAATTATTGGCAATGTCGTTCAACAAAACAAAAACAAAACACTTGAATATTAACTTTGTGCTATATCATTGTACTTTCCGAAACATTAACACCTACATATTTCTTATTATTTTACTAATAACCGTATCCTTAAATTGAATAACCATTCGTCCTGTTGATAAATTATTCACCAACAAAAATTAAATCACTGTGAAGTTTAACTAATGTCCTTGTCAGAAAATGTCCAACATATTCATGTGCACATTTACGTGTAAACTTTGTGCTATATCTTGGTACTTTCCAAAATACTTAACACCTGCATATTTCTTAATATTTTAAACCAAGAACCTTCTCCCTAAATTTAATTACCATTCGTTCCATTGATAAATCATTAATCGATAAAAACTAAATCACTGTGATGTTTAATTAATATCCTGTTTTGAAAAATGTCAAAAATATTTACATTCACATCTCATGTTTATATATATAAAATAGAATTCTTAGAATTTTCAAGTTAGGAAATAATCGTGTTGGATATTTTATTTGAAACGTGAAATGTGCGGGCATAATATTTATCAAAATCCCAGAGCTATTATTCCAGATAAGAATTCAACAAGAAATGTCAGTTTTATTGTATATCAACATGTTGACAACACTCGTGTTCTAGAATCATAGCAAAATAACCTCTTTAGTTGGGTAAATTTATTGGTTTTCTAGACATCAATTGGGATAAGATTTGAAAATCCAGATTAATTAGTGTTTTTGGACTTTTGACAGATGCAGGTGCGTTGGAAATTGTAAACAACTTATATTGTTGTTGTAAACAGATTTTGTTTAATAGTTTATTACCTGGTGTGTGTAAGAACACGAGCTGCAAATAGGTTGTGTTTCACTATCGACTATAATCAGGTATTTTTTAAAACATTTCTAAGAAATTGAATTGTGAGTACTTGATGATTAATACTTATTTCTTGTAGCAACTTATTTATTTTTAAAAAACGTTTCAAGGAATTCGACAGTGCAAACTGATGTTCTAATTGGTATTTTATGTAACAAAGAGTATATTTAAATTTCTGATTAATTTGGTATTTAAAACCTATAATATTTTAAATTATTAATTGGAATAGCGTATTATTTATTTGTAAAAATAATTTTAAGATACGATATTAATATTTGTTGTAACAAAGATAAATTACGTTTTATTTTTAACGAACGTTAACTAAAAGTTGCAAACTAGTATGACTCGTGCAGGTCCTAGCCTGATCAACTACAAGATGAGGTATGGGGTTTAAATTTGAAGTGACATTTAACATCACCGTATTTTGAACCAGAGATCTTCGAACTTTTATAATATTATGTACTGTCGCATTACCCGTTTAATCACATTGCATTAACTGATAATTAATCGATAATTGATAACGTTTTACATTAATAGTTCAAATTTAGAAAAAGTGCTAAATATCATACTAATTTGTTCTTAATTGTTCAGTTTTCACATTATAAGTACGAATGCTTTTACTTTTCACTTCATGTTCAGTATGTTGACTAGAAATAGCAAATAAAAATTAAAGATCTGTTTTAATTTACATACATATCCATACATGCGCGCCTTCGCACACATATGCGGGCCCGCGCGAACACACAGATATTATATATATATATATATATATATATATATATAATAGAGAGAGAGAGAGAGAGAGTGATAGAGCGGGGGTGAGAGAGTGAAGGGGGATGAGGGAGAGGGATAGAGGGTGAGGGAGAGCGAAAGAAAGAGGGGCATGTATTACTGTGTAAAACCACCAAAGAAACAATTAGTTAAATATTTTCTTTATTTGTTTAGTCAAGCTTTCGATATTCATCTTAATATCTCCATCTGGTCAACTAAACTAAGAATTTAAACTTGTGTACCGCGTTCAATCTGGTCATTATACATTACTAAAATTTACAATTAAAATTGTACAGTTATAAAAATAAAATAATTAATTGTCACGCCTACAATATAAAAGGATACATTTACAAAACTAGATTCTTTAACTCGCTGTTTCTTTAATCTTCTTGATGCTCTATAACCCCCTTTTACAGTATTACTTATAATTCTTATAAAGACCATTATAAATATATATATATATATATATATATGTATATATATATATATATATATTGCTGTGATATAGCCTCTACGATTGGGTGTTATTTTTATTGCTGTGATATAGCCCCTTTGTTTTATATAAGCCCCACGATTGGGTGTTATTTTTATTGCTGTGAATATAACTCTTACTTCTTATAAGCCCCACAATTGAGTGTTATTTTTATTGCTGTGAATAAACTCCACCTTGGTGGTATCTTTTCTTTGCTGTGATATATCACTTTAATATCCTATAGTTTCTTGAATTTGTTTCCTCGGCTAGCTCAATCTATCAAACACAGAATGCCCTACTTCACAACAATAAAGATTGTTTAAACCACTTTTCTTTATATAACGTGTCTGTTAAAGGAAATGAGGCAATCCAAAAATTACACAATATAATGATCGATAATATGTGCAGTTTTATATCAATGATTTGTTCAACATTCAAAAATTAGCCCCTGAATAAAATATTAACATTTATCTTTTCCCGCCAAATTTATATTTCCTGAAAGTCAGCAAAAATATTTCTGTAATTACTCTTAAGTACCTTTTGAACGTTCAAACAATGCTTATTTATTTTTCAAAATCTCAAATGACCTTTTTTGTTGACCCTTACAGATATTTGATATATAGAAAATATTAAAATTGAAAACAGTCTTTTACTAATAATAAATTAGATCTCTAACCTGTTTCCCTTGCTTGGAACTGCCTCTGAATATCGGTTGTCAGCACCTCTTGATTGTTACAGCATAATTTGCTTCACTTGTTAGCCAGAATGATTTATTAATGGTTGCTTGAATTTTTCATTTCGGATTTCTGGATTAACTCTGAGTATCTTGTAGTCCAATTTGAGTACCTTCACGTTTTATAATATTTTTAGAAGTATATAAAGATATTTAATTAAGACGTTTAATTAGATGGTTAATTAGAGGTATATTTGGACGTATAATTGGAGTTCTAAATTATTAAATATTATAATAAAATTCAATTAATAGTTTACCTTACGTTTTAAGCGTAAAACGGCTATTTTTCGTTGCATAAATTGGCACTTTCTACTTTTCACAATTTTAATAATTTATTGACTTTCACTAAGTTTCACTTGTACGTAATCTTTCACTTTAAATTGACGTGGTTCGTGCCTTGTTGGGGAGATACTGAATGTTTACGAGTTTTCTATGGTATTTATAGACTCCTCCTACCCACGTTCTAATTGGTGTATTTGTTAATCAAGGCTTGTACTTTGCGCCTATCTCTGTAGAACTCGGTATTTCCCAAAATTCCTTGGTTGGATTCTTGTTTTCGTCATTCAATGTCACACGTAAACGTTCAATATTTCGCCGCATATTCTCAGAATTTTCAAATATTCATTGCATTTTGTCACGTCTTTTCATGTTTGTGTCGATTATAGTCCAAACCTTATCATATCACGAACTGCCTGTTATATTGTTTGTTACTCCAAATATGTTGGATTTTATGCAAATATGATATTCCTAGTCACGTACTCATTTTTCTAATAATGACGTATTTGAATGCGTTTGCTTATTTATGCGTTGACATATTTAATGAAATTATTAAATAGCTAGAATGCCAGGTTGTTTATCTATCCTGATTACGTGTTTATTTTGATGCAATCCGTTGCGTTTAAAACCTTATCTTTACTCGTTTCTTTCCAATTCTGGACTTGTATATTTAACTTAAACGTATTATACGCCGTACACATTATTATTTTAGCTAAATAATATCTGATTATTGCAAAATGAGCTTCTTCCTTATGCATTAAATTGGTTATAATTTATATACAGTGTGCTCGCAATTGGCCTTTTGTAAAATAGTCGATTTACTCCTATTTAATGGTGGAATTATTTGGTTTTCTTAACGTTAATTATATTTACATTTATCTTACGACCCCTATGACTTAATCTACCCTTAAACTACCCTCTTATCATAGCAATATATATGTATATATATATATATATATATATATATATATATATAATACTATTATCCAATACATATTCAGTTTAACTGCCTGTGTATATTACTATACAACGAGGTCAGACATTGGAATTCTAACGTACTAGAAGTAAAACACGTATAGCAGTTTTGGAAATGATTTTTTTAAATTCATTTAGTTTTTATACATTTGTATAGGAACTTTTTTCATGCCACTCTGAGTATATAGATAATTTGCGGTTGTTTACAGTTTTCATGCGTATTTTGTCAAAAATGACCTTCCTACTATAAGTTGCCTGAGCTAGGATATATTTATTATTAAATCGTTTTATTTGTCTAGCATTGAAGCATAGTTGAAGATGGCTTCGTTAGTTTTGTTTAACTGATAGGATAAATTATTTTTGGCCATTTATTACTATACGTGAATTTAAGGTAATTAATATTAATTTTTCTATAAGTAAAGTCTATGCTCCTTATCTAGTTCATGCTGCAAGCAGAACTTTTACGTTCTATATAAGACTTTGGAAGATTACCAATTTCATATATTTTTTCAAGTTAAATTTGCTTTGTGTGTTATTTGGACATATGCCAAGCGCAGAAAATGTAATTAGCGGACATCTATTAAGTTAAGCAACTAAGCAAATTAGAGGTTAAAAAATAGGAAATTTTGCTTTGCAAATTTTTTACACTAGCCTCGGTTAGTCTTGGCACCCGTAGTATATAGTTCATACTTCATGTCTCATGCCAGTTAAGATAATGCTTTAATTAGTAAATCTAAATAAAGTGTGTGCTACTTTAGTATTTTTAAATTCGGACAGTGTTACCCGTATAACTATTTCTGTATTTGAGCGACAGAGCCCTTATTCTTTATATTTATTTATAAAAAACTTAAAAGTCTTTATTTTTAGATGGTTTCTGTACTTGTTTATTGTTTAACTGGCTACTGCTCTTTTTCGAAACAGAACTTAATTAAAAAATTTTAGATGCAAATGTCTTCAGATTTTTCTAAATTCGTCATATTTGATTTTATGAGAAAATAAAAATAACAAAAATTTTGTGATCCCTTAAAAATCTTTGTTTAGTTCTTTTACTCAACAAAAACACTGATTACTGCAAATTCTGGAAAATTATCTCTGTAAAAATATGTTTGAGCTTTGGGCCTTGGTCATACTGGATGAAGGTATACTTTAAGTAAATCTTTATGCCATGAGATCCCCTACCGTATATTTCCCATACTCTCTGTTGCTTTTTTCTCTATAACGCTCTCGAGTATCCATTTCTAATTTCTTGGCTATTCGATTGGGCACATAACTTCTTTTTGCTATCTACTTATGCTATTCTCGTTCTCATTCGTACGGCTTTGTGCTTTATGCGTATGTATATAGAAAGTCTCTTTTGTGTTTCATGAGTGTTACTCTCGAAGACAGTAATTATATTTGCTTATTAAGCACAACCTAAACTTGACTACGTTTTGTTTTACATTCGTTCCCCTTTTATCATCTGCGTTTTTTAGCTTCATGGTAACAAATTCATACTTTTGTTATTTTCTCGTATTCTAATTGTAGTCTATTTTCCAAAATAATTCTTTTCTTCGAAAATACTACTACTTTAGTTTTTTTGTTAATTTCTATACCGTATACATTTGTAACAACGATTACATTTTGTTTATGGTTATATCTAATTTTTTTTCGGATATTGCCAATATAAACAGTTCAGACTTCTACATACTGCAGTTGTTAATTGAAATTACCAGTTTTTTAAACTCCTTTGAAATTTAATTAAAAAAATTAGAAGGTTTGCATTATTAAATATAGCGTAATCTATTTTAGAAAAACGTTCTGTCACTACTACCAGTGGCTCCGTGACGTAGTTAGTATGCGTGTGAATAGTTTGCCCTAGGTCCCGGGTTCAAATCCCGACACGGTCCGCCTGAAAAATGTTAGGCGAGCATTTTTCACAAAAATACGCCCGCATTAGACTGTGATGTGAAATGTAGATCCCGTGGGTGAGTGTTATCACGCACGTTAAAGATCCCTACCTTGCTTGGCACAGTAAAGGTTTGTCAAAATTCAAAATTTCCAAGTAAAAAAAACTTACTTCTTGGCCAATGTAGTAATTTGGGTGTAGCGTTGGAAAATCAAATGTAGCGTCACTACTACCTGCACTGTTAATTGCTTTAATGGTTTATTTAGATATTTATAGTTTTATATACTTATGTTTACATTTGTATATTTATATGTTTTGAAAATTTTGTCGTTTGATTTTATATTGTTTGGTGTTTTGTTTATTTGGGTCGTAAAAATTTATAGGAAGGAAGATTGAAATTAAAGTCAGTTAGGGAACGAGAGGGAACGTTAGGAACGAATTTAGGTTGAAGTAGAATACTTAGACTAGGGCGCAGAATATTGTTAAATTTATAGAGTAGGAACAAATAGTTGGATTCGCTATTAATGAATTTAGCGAATGCTTAGGAACTCGAATCCATTAGTAAATACTAATTTATTTAGATTTGGATAGCTTTAAATCGATCGATCCTTCAGGTTGCATCGGTAACAAGAGCTGGCGGTTGCTATCCGGTATTAGGGATATCTCTCCTCTTACTTTTTGCTAGAGTCTTGTCGACCAGACATATTCCAAAGTCAGCGCCATGGATATCATTATTTGAACCCAACTTAGATATTAGTATTTAAATTTTATTTACCCTTTAATTAATTTTGTAGTCCAATTAATTCGTCGCGCAAAATTTTTCGCGTTTAAACCCAATGTAGTACTTTCCAGTGGAGCATTGGGGACGTGGCCACAAGTGTAACGGCCCTTACTTATATTTTGATGTTACTACTACCGGTATCGATCATCACTAGGATGTACGATATGAGTTGGAGGAAAAGAATTTTTAAAGGTGGTTGTTTTAAACACTAAGCGGAAGGTTTCAAATAAAATAACGTTCTTCGGCATGTTTTTTACTTTGTAAAACATCACAAATTCAACTATAATATGTTTAGACCAATATTTAATAAACTTTCTAAATCAAATGTAACTTTGATCAGGTATGGTGTTATAACGGAGAAGCAATTTGTTCGGTTAAATCTAAGCTGGAACGTTTTCCATTATGTTGCAGGATCTTATCCTCATTCATTCTTTAAACTAATTCCAGTATTTACTTCAAATTTTAGTTTTTCGTACTCGGATTAAAATCAACTCTAACGTCAATTTTAATACGTTCATAAGTTAAAAAATTTATTATTATTTATCGACAGATATTTTTAAACGTATCGTAATTCAGGAACGTGAACTAAACTCAACTAATTGACAATTGACCCCGTTCTGATTTTTGAACCGGTTTATATAGTATAAATTTTCTACGTTTTTAAGATCCCGAAAAATCAGTCTGGTTCTATTCACTAGGCTGAAGTAATCTTTCTGAAATCGAGCTTGCGATGGTAATTAATTATGACAATAACCTATCTAAATTTCCGTTGTCTTTGACGTATTACATCGTTAAATGTCTAATTTTATGTTCCAGCTCTAAATTGGAATCACCATTGAATGAACAATGCTTAATTGTTCTATTTGATTTATTATATTGTTAAATGTCTTACTATAGTTCCTAATTGAATGAACTTTAAAATGCTTATCTGTTATCTTGATTTATTAGATATTTTGCATTTTAGTAAATGAATCTAGATTTTCCGAAAATAGTAATAATAAAAATAATAATAATGATAATAATAATAATAATAATAATAATAATAATAATAATAATAATAATATAATATAATATAATCATACAAATGTCATTGCTACGAATTTTTTAGGGAGACTGTTTTGCATAAATACCCCACGTGTAGCATTTTAAATTGACTGGCTACCTTATTAGTGTGACATTAATACAAGTACAATTTGTCATACTGATGAATAACTCTTATAAAATTTTTCTGGAGCAATAAGAAAGCTTAGGAGCTTTTTGGATGATTTAGTATACATCATTTTCTAATGCTAATGCTGTATATTGTATTCTGCAGGTCAATCCTTAACAAGCTTTGATATCTGATGTAGATTTTGCTATTCCAAAACACCTATTGCGAAAGCACCCAAAGGCAATTAAATCGGCAGTTAAAGGAATTAATGCTGGGAAACCTATATTCAATATCGGTATTACACAATCTAGTTTGGTGTGTTCTTTTAGGTTTTACTTTATTGGCAACGTTCATTGCAATATCAACCGCATTCGTGATATTGCTTCCCATGGCGTTCGTTAAAGCTCTGAGAACAAAATTGATATCCTTTATATTAATAATCGATGTTCTCTGTTAGTATTACAGTTAACTTGTATCTTTACTGATATACCACACTGGTACTCGGCGTTAACTTGGCCTTTATTGCAGCAGACATTCCTAATGTTACCTACAGGTTTTTTTTTAATTATGCGTTACAGAAATAATTTTATTGTAAATGTTGTAGCTAGTTATGCATCAGCGTAATTGCTCTTACGTAAATCCTTTTTTAGGGTGTTGCAGATAAAATTGGCGCTAAATGAATAAATCTTGATTTGCCCTAAAGACGAGGCGACCTCGGTGGGTCGGCTAACTGCAATGTTGCGGGAGCGGGTTTCTATGAAGTAAATTATAAAGGAAAATAGAGATTCTAAATAAAAATAATATATGAATAAAAATAATAAGTAAAATAACCGAAATACCAAACCCTTACATTACACTATTACTTACTCTGACAGATTTTTCTCTGTTAAAATCGACAAGCGCTGAACCGCCTGTCGCAGCAATGCCTTTTGGATATTATATTTACGCTGAAGACTGTTATTCTGCATAAATCTTCCTTGCTTCGGTATCCTACACTTTATTACTTTATATACTATCTTTCTCGAAATACTTTAAAAATCTTAAAAACACTTTCTAATTCTGTCATAATTAAAGAAATTTGTCAAAATATAGTGCCTCTTCAAATAGGATTCTACCACTGGGGTAGCTGGATATCCTATACAAATGTGTTTATGTACCTAGCTTTTAAATAAATAACCGTAACTCATGCTCTATTAACATAAAATACTTTCAATATAAATACACACATACTTTCTTAAAAACAATTTCTTAATCTCAAATCTGCCCAGGTACTGCTAAAAGAAAAAACCTAAAAGTTTTTGATTCTAAGCCATCAACAAAGCTATTACTCATCCTTCATATTTTTCGGTTTTTAATATTTAATTACATGATAATTATAAATCCCAATTATTGGAAATGTCGTTCATAATAAACAATAAAACAGTTAAATACAAACTTTTTGTTGCATCATTTCATTGTCTACTCCAAAATTATGTAAAATCAATACGTATACACTTCTTAATATTTTAACTGATAACACTAAATTTAAATTCAATCAACACTAGTTCCGTCGGTTAATCCTTAATCAATAAGGAACAATCACTTTTATGTTCAATTAATGTTTTACGTAATAAAATACCAACATGTTTACGTTCAAAATTCAAACTCACATATAAAAACTTATCAAACCATCTATTACAAGGTTAAGAATATCCAGACCACATCAGCTTTCCAATTTATTAATAATTCCATTTTTTTCATCCTTCAACGACAACTACTCTTGACTCACATTCCAAAATTCCAAATTAATGGCCGAGTAAACTATCCCAAACCCAACGGCAATAATTCCACCCACAGCTTCATGAAAATACCTTGTCCGTGCGAGAGTAAGTTCATATATTTTATTGTATACCGCAGTTTTATCCCTGCGGGACGTCCATCTTTATTTTCCATTTTTTATTATTAACTCGTATTATTACATTTCTACTTTTTAAAAGAACTTCCTTTTATAACGATCTCTGACCGCGCGGTCACCGTCGTATTACGTTTTTGTATAACTCCATCTTGATGTTGGTTTATTACCGGTTCACAAGTAACTGACTAATTCTTTCCAGTCGGATGTCTAACTATGGTATTCTTTCTCACATTCTTATTTTATCGCAGGATTTTGTCATAGTGTTTCTATTAAGTTTATGAAATGAAACGTGTAGAAAGTACCTGTGTTATCATGTGATTTTCCTAGGCAAACATTTTCTTCCTTCCATCTTTGTGCCATAAAGAAGTACATTGTAATGTATTGTATAAAATGATTAACTCATATTTGCAATCTAATATCCGTGAGTTTTACTCAGTCAGTGTCTGGGTTTTGTTCATGGTAATTGTAACTATGTATATTGAAACCATATAACGTTGCATTTAATTTATTTAACTGAAATTTCTAATAGCTCATATTTGGGATGCATATCAATGCACGCTATTAGCAAAAATATCAATAATTAGAAGAATTCTTGGAGCTATAAATGGTATAACCTTTTCCATGTTAAGAAGTTCTGACTAATACTATATCACCATCAAAAGAATATTTTCTTTTAGTAAAGTGGTTTGCAATTGGCAAGGTATTATTCGTTAATATTTTATTATGATTTGTCTAAACTATACGAATAACTTTAGACATTGCCAAGCCTACACCTGCATACTGAAATATTTATAATACGATAACTTCCTTTTAACAAGATTATTTAAATTTATAACACATTTATGCACCAATGTTAATTCCAACATTAATTCTGACGAGAAATGTGAAAAATGTGAAGGATAGACACATATGAAATTTTAGTTGTTAATGAGGGTAATTTAAATAGCGGGATATATATATATATATATATATATATATATATATATATAATATATTTTAAATGTATATATGTATATATGTTGCTGTGATGAATGAATGTTTCTAATTGCTAGTCGTCTAATTTTTGCTAGACTTTTGACTTTTTTTCTGGACTATATCTTCTAGAACTACTGAAACTACTGTGATCACACAAGTACAATGATTCGAAATAATGCTCTTACAAACATTTCAAATAAAAAGTTAATGAATCTACAATTTTCTTTGACAAACAGCATTTTAAAGACAAATACAATGATTCGAAATAACTTTCCCACAACACATATTCTAAGTTACTCATTACAATAGTTCCTAATAAACAAATTTCAAACATATGATAATTATTTATTAATAACTTTATAATTAAACCTTCTTTATAATTACTATATATACCAATTACCTTTAGAAGACATCTAATCTAATGTCTTTTCCCTTAAGAACCGTAGTAAAAGTAACTGAATTTAGTATGTTTACTTTACCTTGTGGAATGCCAAATCCTATGCGTAGGTTTACCAAAAATTAAATTAAATTGACTTGTACACAAAAATTTTAATCTAACAAAAGTTCTTCTGTAAATCATTCAATTTTAAACAAAAGGATTTTAATGTTTACCATCAAGAACCTTTCCGTTGCAGATTTTAATTCACCAACGTCGACTTTTTTAAAACATATTAATTACCAATCAATGCTCCATCCTCGGTTAAATTATTTTAGGAAATCTACTTCAAATATTAATCCACTTAATTTATGTATGTTTGTTAATCTTCCATTTAGTTTTCATATTTTTTAAGTAAATTCTATCATTAAATAGTTGTAATTATACGTTTCAATATATTTTTAAATCGTTGTCGATTACCTATTCTTTGTACATTTCTGTATATGAATTTAATAACGTAAATTGTATGCTGTCAATAGCAGCGTGCTCTCGCTTCGAGGTTTCAATCAACATCGATCTAACTGCTATCAGGATTGGATTTAAATAAGCCAAACCCTTTTGGCGTCACCCATTCTAAGCGTTTACAGTGTCTTCCCCATTGTTCACATCACCTTCCATATGTTTCTATATCACAATTACAGCATATTCTAGAGCTGGTGTCAATAATCACGCTTTTTGTGACTGATACCTTCTTGATTAATGCGCTTTTTAATTAAAAACACGTTTTTTTGTTATTAAATAAAAAATGGAAATTTTCTTATAATATTTATACACGCATTTTTCTCATTGTTACATATAATTGAAATAATTTGAAAGTATTTACACAAATGCAATAATTTAATTATTTAATATAGATAAAACTCTTTTAGTAACCACGGTTTATGCATCAAACGTAATTAATATCTTTATAGGAGGCATTTCGCAAGTATATCCTTATACAAATTTTCTAAAATTTATGAAGTAAAATGTTTATTATGCGCTGTAATATGACCTTGCTCTGACTTTTATTGACAGTAATATATATATATATATATATATATATATATATATATAAATATATAATGAATAAGAAGAAATAATAACTTAGACTTCTATGCAAAGCCCAAATGATCATTTCAAATCGAGCTCGTAATTGAAAAATGAAAAATATAAGATCCCGGACAGGATTTGAACCTGCATCTTAGACTTTTGGCGTCCATGCGTTTTTCAATTACGCCACAGAGACGGGTGACTACAATTGGAAAATTACACAAATCTAACCTAACCTTCGCTTACATTTGGAATATTTATCAATCATATCTGATAGTGTGAAGTTTTTGACTTATGTCAGATGTAGACAGGAATCGACGCACAAAATTACGACTGATGCGAACTATTAAATCTACATTTTGGATAATTATTGCATAAGGCAACTTGTTTAATTCTAATGTATGTATGTATGTATGTATGTACGTACGGATGTAATATGTATATGTAAATATGTATGTATATATTATATACATGTGTGTATGTGTATGTATATAGGTATGTACACGTATGTGTTTGTGTGTGTGGGTATACAGGGTGCCCCGTATTGAGTAGAATACCATGTGTATGTTTCTTAATATTAATGATAAAGATCAACTTAAATGGACAAAGTTGTGTCTTTTGGATTACTTATTTAAACTCTGTTTAGAAAAGTTTAAAATTTCAAACGGTTTAGAAATTATATAAAAAAACTGAAAATCGCCGATTTCCTATAAAAGTTCTTTAGTTCAATTATGTACATTTAAAAGTGATTTTAAAACTAAATTTATGGTGACGCTTATTGGTAGCAACTTTTATATTTTAAATGGACGATATATTGGATTTTTAGATAGCTAGAGAGCATAGTTATGTATCACAACATATGTCTAAGTAAAAAAATTTACTAAAATCATAATTTGTAATATTAAATCTAGTAGACGTTGACACAAATCAGACTTAAAACAAATGAAACAAAACAAAGCATCAGAATATCACTATAGAGTAAAAAATTGATCAACAATTTTTAATTTTAAATCAAAGTAGACATCATCACAAGAAGGTGAAGGTTACCCTGAAGCAACTGAAATTATAACAAACAAGTGAACTGGTATGTTGTATTATCGTATCTGTTGTATTAATAATTGGTATTTGTGTGTTGTAATACCATTCATGGGTTGTGACATACTTATTTTATAAATATTATTTAAATGGCAAATTTTTCAACAAACGAACAGTGCTATATGTTTTGTACATACATACAATGTAATAAGAACTGGTGCTTTGCTGTTGAAACATACTTAACCAACTTTCTCGAAAACACAGCCGAATATTAAAATGTTAAAAGATTAAACTGAAATATGCAGCAGGATATGGGTGTTTAAAAAAATCTACTCGAAACGTAAATGGAAACATTGAGGATGATTTGTTGATCCTGGCCGCCTGTGTGGCAGCTAATCCAAACATTTCAACACGGGAAATATAAACTCAAGTGAACGTACTTAAGTCTAAAGCAGAATTTAAAAAAAACATAAATATCACCCTTACAAATCGCACATTGCTGAAAATTTACGACCAAAAGGTTATGTTCGCAGATCGATGCTTTGCAGATGGTTTATCAATAAAGTTAAGTAAAATTATGTTTTCAACAATCGCATTTTGTGGACCGTAGAATTCTATTTTACTAACTGTGAATTGTTAAATCGCAATAACGAGCACAATGGGCACAGGAAAACCCGCCCGTAGTAGTTCCGCGCCAAAATCACATTCGATTTGAATATAATATTTTGTGTGGTATTAGTTCTATAACATTCGATGGAACCTTTACCGCCCAACGCTATTTGGAAATGATTCAATGATCTTTAGAAGATTATTAGACGATCTACCTTTGGCGCAAAATAAGCAAATTTGGTATCAACGACATGACATACTTGCAGACTATGCTAGAGGTGTTATCACTTACTTCATTAACCATTTTTATAGAGAAGTAATCGCGAAACATGCGCCTGTACAGTTGCCTGTCAGATCAGCAGACTTAACAACTTTGGATTTTCCTTTACGAGACACTTTAAAAGATAAAGTGTGTAGAAGTAATTTACAGTACAATAATGCAGAAGAACTACAGGAAGCGGTGGTGCAGAGATTAAACGACCTTAATCGGAATACATTAGGATGTGTAACAAGAAGTGTTCCAAACGGTACCGATTGTGTTTAAATAATAACGATCAGCATTTTGAACAATTGTTGTGATCAATTTTTTAGTATTTAGTGGTATTCTGATGTTTTATTTCGTTTTATTGTTTTAAAACTGATCTATAACGTCTACTAGATTTGATATTAAAAATTACTATATTTAGTAAATCTTTTATTTAGACACACGTTGTGATACATAGTTGAAAGAGAAGAAAATGCTATCCAGCTATCTAAAAATCCAATACGGCATCTATTTAAAACATGAAAACCGCTACCAATATCTAGATAACCGCCATCTTCAATTTAATTTCAATATCACTTTTACATGTACACAAGTAAACTAAAGAACCTTTAGAGGAAATATTACTTCGTATCTTTTATTATACGAAAGGTGCTCGATATGTATCGGGAATAAGTAACAAAAATAAAACTTAAGGTATGAAAACTTCTTTACTGTTTTTCAAAATGTTCTCCACGATGATTGATACACTTTTGCATACATTGAAATTAATTTTTATAGCATTTTTTCTATTTCGATTAAGATATCTCCAAAACATGGGTTTTGAACGCATCAACCGCTTCTTCTGGTGCCGAAAATCGTTGTCCACGCAGTTTGTTCTTCACGTGTGGGAACAAAAAGAAATCATTAGGTGCCAAATCAGGATTATACGGAGTATGACACATCTGTTCGATGTTTTGAGTGCTTAAATAGTCACCTGTTTCAGTCGATGTGTCAGAGTTCGCATTCTCATGATGGAGAATGATTCGGCGTTGTCGGTTTATTTTTCTTATTTCTCTGAAAACTTGTGGCAAACAAATGGTTGTATACCAAGCAGAATTAACTGTTTTACGATCCTCTAATGCAACGGCCGTGACATGTCCATTTATTCCGAAAAAACAAACGACCATTTTCTTCGAAGCGCTTCGAGCGCGGCCAACTTTTGTTGGATTTCTTTCATCTTGGAAGACCCATACAGTCGACTGCTGATTACTATCGGGTTTATACGAATAAATTCTATGGTTCGTTACATCTGTAGATGTTATACCCTGCGTTTGATGCACCGTAAACATATTTTTTGAGCATTTCTTTGCAACAATCGACAGAAGTTTTTTTTGAGCGATTGTCAAATTATGTGGGATCCAACGCGCACATAGCTTTTTCACAGCTAAATGTTCCTGTAATATCGAATGTATACTTGTCATACAATTGTCTCGATAAGTCACAGGACGATCTTGCGTTATCAATTCGCGTCCAGCATTGATGTATTCTGGCACAACAGTCGATTTTGGACAACCTTCTTTAAATTAATCCACTAGCGAACTACGACCACGATTGAATTCACTATACCAACGATATACAGTGGTTTTAGTTGGAGCTTCCTCCCCAAAAGTCGAAATAAGTTGATTCAGGCATTCTTGTGGAGATAATCCACGTCGGAAATCGTAAAAAATCATCGCACGAAAATGTTCACGAGCTAATTCCATTTTTTGGCAGAGACGAAATTTTCAACTCGATCAAAACACAACAAATAGTGTTCATATGACAAACTGTTTTAAGTATGGATACTGTCAAAAATGTCAAACTTTAGGTTAGAAACGCCAAATCGCACCTAGCAACACTAATGTTGTCAGTTCACGAAATATATCGAGCACCTCTCGTAACAAAAATATTTGACTTCAGTTTTTGTTTTAAATAATTTCAAAACTGTTTGCAATTTCGAATTTTCCTACACAACATTTAAATAAGTAATTTAAGGGACACAACTTTGCTCATTTAAGCAGATTTCCATCCTTAATAAAAAGTGATTAATCAAGAAAATATAGTTATTAGTAAAGAATATCTGGTTCTATAGTTAGTATTTTTTTCTTTATGTAACCATGTTAGTAATGATAGATATTTAGTTGTTAATAATTTTAATAGCTATCGAAAAAACTACTTAAAGCAGTAATTATTGGTTATCGATAGTGATTATAATTAATAGTAATAGATTTGTCAAAATACTAGCAAATAGTGGGAGCTAAATAGCAAAGTTGAATGTAAATTAATCACGGATTGGCTATATAGTGGTTATATGATCAATTGGTAATTCATAATAGGTAAACTAAAAAGCTGTACACAATGAATTTAGAATAACAAAAAATTTAATTAAGTTGAAACATATTGACAAACAACTTCGTTAGCTTAAGGCCATTGATTTATTTCTGTAGATAATAAAATTCATTGAAATTAAAATTGAAAACTACTACTACTATTACAACTATTACTACAACATATCCAAAACCACTGTTGTTTGCTGCAGGTCTTTCAGGACTGGCTGTTTAGCAAAGCGGCGAAACAAAGTTTTTGGAATTCGCAAAATCCAACCTCATATTTGTTAAAAAATAAAAATAATGAAGAAATTAAGAGAGCTTTCTACACCTAGAGTTAAAAGGTAAAACATTGTAGAAATTGTTTGATTGAAAGGTATTACAGAAAAAGAAGCTAAAATTTTTATCGAATTACTAGGTTTTTGTTATTGCTTATAACAGCTGAATTTGGAAGAATGATATTAGCTGAAGATCATATTTTTTCTATCTAAATCTATTACTGCAAATCTTAAGTAAATACGATAAACTATAGGTATTTAATGTATTTTAATATGTATTCTCTAAACAATCATATATATTGATTTGCAGATTAAAAATTACCATTGCTACAATTACAGCAGCTTTCTGAATTTGACAAATAATAGTTAGTTTTCCGTTTTAATAGCATGAGGCAATTCATAGCAAGCATATCGCTGATTACGTTTCTTCATAACTACGTCCCCCACTATTGCCTCTTTCTTAATCTAATACGTGGATAAAAATACCCAGCAAATTAAACTCTTAGGGTCCATGGAAAACCAAGCAAGAATTGAGCAATTAAAACAACGGAATACTTACAAATAATATACTTTTAAACAATATGATTTATAACGTACTACAACTCGTTTAATTGTGAAGAAGCAACCGTACTGTGACGCGGTCCCAAGGCGAATTCAAAAAGAAGCATTGTAGCATTATAATTTAATTTATAAGTGTGTTGAAAATACTACATTAATAAAGAACTAAGTCCGAAAAGTTCCATCTGTAATAAATATTGAGGCAGTACAGCATTTATTGACAACTTAATCAACGCTAAAACATCACTCTCGCACATAATCCTTTTTATAACTGGACGGCATTTTGCTTGAATTTTAGCGGTGTACGGAACACCCTCCTTTCCCTACGTCCTTCAATTATCTAGATATTTTTACGCTATACACCTACTCCTGGCGTTTGCTAGCATCAAACCACAACAGCTAACACCAAACAAGTAACGCTGATATGTCACATTATGTGTCGTAATAAGCTAGTATTGTGATTCTGTTCTCTTTCGTATCTTAATAACTGTAAACTTTTAGCAGTAGAAAGCCTGCTCCTAGCACTAGCTAGTACCCGCACACTGCAGCTAACACCAACTAAATTTTTGTCGTGATGACCATTAGTTATCTAAAGCAACTAATGTGGTACTTGCTCCTTTCTCAATTTCAATAACACCTTTACTAACTAGTTTACCTAACACTTTTTGGTTACTTTAATTATCAGACAGGGGAAGCGTGGCACTATCCCATCCTCCCACACTCTATCAGTATATCAAATATTTAACTCTACATTTAGCACTAGATTTCAACCACATTTTATACCTAGCACCACTTAAATAGCATCGATATGACCATTGATTACTACTCCAGATACCCTGAAGGTTTTTAACTATTATCGATAACAGTTATGTTAATGGAACGATTAATTTGACTTTTCGCCATCTGTAAAGCAGATCAAACTCCTAGATATCATCTTGTACCTTTTTTACACTATTATGGTTTAAACTTTGCTATAAGAAAACGTAGACATATTTTGGCCTTTTGATACTCGCATAGACATATAATGTACTTCTAATGGATGGTTTAGTTTTTATTATTTACAAAGTGCGTACTTCGTCCTAAAGTTTTTAAGTGCTACCGTCAATTTTGTTCACTGACATTGTACTTTTTATCTATTTCACTACTCATTCCTTTTGAGCGTGCTTTGATAATAATGAAATCTATAAAATTCCATTAAAAAATCACGTAAAGTAACATTTGTCAGTTTACATTCCAAAACCCATATTCTCCGAAAAAGAAGATAAGAATCATAGCGTTTATGCTTTGAAATAACTATTGAACATTTTACCTAAGAGCGTTTTCACACTATGCCGTTGCGGCACGGTTTACCGCACGCAGTTTATCGGTGCGGTACCGCGTCCACAAGTTCTACCTTACTTCAAATGAAACGCTTTCAGATTAGTGAGGTGCAGAAAAATTACCGGTGCGGCCTGCGGAAACCGCAGGCACAGTGCGGCTAGCGGTCAGAAATCGCACGGTTTTAATACCGCACGGAATTTGAACGCCTTTAGAACTATATGGGTGCTTTCACACTTGTCTCTTCGCGGCGACGGTTTTAGTCGAATGAGGTTGCCAGATAGGTGTACTTAATGATTAGCAGCGTAAAAGATGTCAAGGATGCGATACAATTATGAAATAATTGACCTGATATAATTTTATTAACGAATGCACACAATATTTTCGATGCTTAATTTCACGTTTTTTTCCTTCAGCAGTACATTAATGTTAAAATAAGTTCACTTCATTTCTTTATGATAAATAAACTTACTGTTACGTACGCAGTCTGCCAACGTTGAACTACAAGCCTGAATAATAATTTTAGATATGAAAGCAACGTCAGATTTGCCGGACGGTTTATCGCATGCCGTAGATCATGCCGCAATCGCATTGTGTGAAAACACTAGTTAATAGTTATATATGCGACAATTGATGGGTACCAGCTTTAGGTGGATGGTGCTAATCCGTCCTAACTATTTGATTACTGTTATCTTTATCATCTCACTAGTAGCTAGTAGCAGATGTAGGCTAGCTATTGTCAAAAATTTGGGGTTATTGGAAGGGTGAGGGGTAGGGGGCTGACGCTAGCTTGTTCTTGTACTTAATAATTGTATCGTCGTGCTGTATTGATTAGTGCTAACTTATAGTACGTATAAAATTTATAGCGATAAAATATTGGAGTACCTAGGAGGGAGCAGTAGTACGCACCTTTTTGTACGTAATCTTATTATTTTCTTACTTCTTTGCTAGTAGATATTAAGGCTGAATACTAGGTTAATTATCTTATAAGATTAAATGATTTGTTAGCACAAATCTGGTATGCTAGGAAACAAAAATTTAATACCTTAGTCAAATACTCCTCCTTCCTCCTCCTCTCCCTCACACACATACACACACGCACGCACGCACGCACGCACACACACACACACACACACACACAAATATTTAAAGTCTTGTAGTTTGAAGATAACTGACAAGGTATTTACTTATTTTCTTTATTGCTTGTCATGGTTGTTAGAATTGAAAAGCGTTCTGACTAAAAACATTATGATGATTATTTCTGTTAATAAATCACAACTTTCAGATTGATCATTTATGTAAAGAAAATTTTTGCAAGATAAGATTCTGCTGCTTCGACGTTCAATCAAAAAGAAGTAAAACAAAGACATTGCTTCAAAATTCAAGGATAGTTAAATTGATTTAGGTTTAGTGCATTTTTATAAGCTTTAGTGATAGTTGTAAATAAATTTCGACCTATAACTGGTCGAAAACATGTATAAAATAGTATTTTAGCGAATTTATTGGTCTTTACTGGACATGACTTCCTACTAAGTGTCAATTATTCATTCTTAACAATTCTAGACTGTATGATTATAGGGTTTGCGGTCTAAATATGTGAATGTGAATTTATTTTTCTTTGAAAAAGGTACGAAAGTAGTCATAATGCATGACTGTGTATACAATTTAAACGCTTTGGAATCATTAACCTTTACGTGAGCGTTGCTGGTTATTTACACAGTAATTGCTAATCGAAATGGAAAGTAAACCAACTTGTTTTTACAATTATCCTAATAATAATTCGCAGACTGCTCTCAATTATTTGTTCCAGTAATCCAGAAACCATCTTTATTTAAAAACTAATAAAAATAAACGTTTGTAGGGTTGACAATCATAAGCCACTTTAGATTTAAGATAAATACCATTAGAATTACGTGACTGTGTGTCTATTTTGAGATATTTAAGGAGTAGAATGAACGCGATTATTTCATTATGAGAAAAATTCAAAATTTTCCTGTTTTATAGTAAGCTATTGAGCATTAGTTAAAAATTTCAGGAAACACATACCTCGATTTCTCTGGTATTTTACGCAAATCCTCTAAATATCTGCTTTAAATAGTTATTTTTAGACATATTACATGTGCTCAGTCGTTAGTTTATATGTAATGAGGAACTGAATCATACAATGGTGAAATCTTACGCGAAAACGAAAATAAATGCGATTATCTGTTTCTGATTATTCACAGCAAATCCTCCATAAAAATATAAAGTTATTATCACATTAAAATAGCACTTTGTTATATCAACAACACTCGTTCTATCAATAAACTGAAAATAAATTGAAATTATTTCTTTCTAATAATAATAATGGTTCCACTGGTAAGTGTAAAAGCTCTAAGCATTTTTAATGTATTGGTGCTTTTTGTTTTTTATTAAACTAAAACAATATTCAAATTTCATTTTTAATCGTCTGTTCCCTTAAAGGGATAATATAAAATGTAGTTGTTTTAACCAGCAATTTCACAATCTTAGATATTAGCAAGAATAAATACTTAAATACCGGCGGAGATCAATGTAAAAATTCAGTAACGAAATAAAAAAATTTAATGCAGTTTTTTATGTCAAGAAATGAATCTAGATCTTGTGTTGTAAATACTAATAGTTCTTACAATCACATTTTTAGAAGGAAATACGGAATAAGTAAACTTTTGCAACTCGAAAACATTGTAGTGGGCGAGCATTGCTTAACTAAAAAACGTGTAGTTTCACGGATGGACAAAAATGTGATTGCAAAAGTTGCTCTTGGAAATAAACATCTGATTTGTAAATTACCGTAACCAAATATTTCAATTTTAGTTACAAAAATGTTCTATTTGTACACTCTTTTATAGTAATACAATTCTCATTGCAAATCATGGTGTACTTTTAGGACCCGAACAGCTCAACTGGTTGTTCTTCATTTGAAGTTTATATGTCTTCTTCTGATAGTCTTCAATGATTAGTGTCCACTTGTAAAGCTACTTTGCACACATCGTAATTTTATCAGCAACACTTCAAAAATATGTTTTACTCCTTCATTCAAAGTCATGTTAATGGTGCACGCCAAACAAAATTTTAATCTATTACTTAAATTTAAAAATAATACGGGTAGTTATTCAAACTTTAAGCCAAAGGTGTTAAGTTGTTCATTATTTTTGAAAACAAATAGATTTCGGACAGTTAAAAATGATATTATTGGTTTTCAACACTTTTCATATTCAAAATGTTGTGAGCCCCTAAGAACGTTTTATTAAATGAATGTATAGCTTCTGACATAATAAACTTAAACAATCAGCTATTATTAGCAAAATCGTAGTCGCCTTCTCATTAATTCGTCAGATTATTCTCTCTTGAAATTTAACTTCGGATAAAAATAAAATTGATTAATAGTTCACTAGAAATCACCTTCAAAACCAAACAGACAGTCGAAAACAAATAGTCTGTTACAAAAACAAACAAACTTTTTCTATTGAATTATATATACTAAATTTTTAATAGTTTTTCTAAAGCATTGACTTTTCCGCCAGCAATTTTTTAAATAAAGCGTTTTGGTTTTATCTAAACGACTTCAAAATCTCGCATTGAAACGGAATTTGTAATCTTACCTTGCTATGGGCGAGTCACTAATTCTACAAAACTAAATTTACTAAATCTACTGAAACTACAAAATCCCTTTCCTAAAACAAGTTGTTAAAGGAAAGACATCCAGTCTTCCGACGTAGCTAGAGGTATATTCTTGGGTAGGGCAATGAGAGATGGTCGTGGATCTTCTAAAACTGTACTTAATACAACGCTCTATAGAAACTAAAATTAGAACAACACTAAGAAAGGGCGCCACTAAGTCCTACGCTTATAAAGAAAACAAGATGTACTTTATGGGAGAACTTGGAAACCCTCGAGAAGAATATTGCATTCGCTGTGTAAAGACAGTTATCAAAAAGGAGTGCACCACACCTGTAATAAAACAATATAGTTAGAGCAAAGAACGGACATAAGAGGAGTGCCCCTACTACTTTGCTATTGTAAAAGAAACAATATATAAAATCATTTCCTGCAATAAAAATATATCTGTTATCAAACTGCACTATTGGAATTATTTGAGAATTACTGTAGACAAGACTACAAAAGAGATTGTCGATTTTAACGCTTTCTAATATAAGAACAAAGTAGTATTACTGACCAAACCTGGTAGGAGACACTATAAAAATAATTACCAATAGGTTACCATTACTATCTCACCTATTTAGCAATATAGTCAAAGAATTGTTTTAAGTTTCCCTATTTTTGAATGCATTTGCCTATAATAAAACAGTAAATTTAGTTTAAGTTATTCGTTTAATTAATCAGTATTTTTTATGTTTAATAATTTCGTTTACAAAATATATAACAGATGTTTATAAGAACGAAGGTTTTCAGAAAAGGGCAAAAATTTAATTTTAGTGCAGTATAATTTTTTTGATAAATTCATATAAAAACAGTAATCTTTATACAACTTAATTTACGAGGCCCTTTATGTCAGATTTGTATATTCGGTCTCACAAAGTTGTTGACACAACAACTAATATTTTAAATGTTAGGATAAAAATATTTACTGTTTACATGTTGTAGAACTATATGTTAAATGTCACTACAAAGTTAAACAATTCCTTGAAATATGGGTCAAAAAGCTAAATCACATCCAAGGGTATGAATTCTGTTAACAATCTACTTAAGTTCCAGATATTAATTTTTAATAATTATTCGCTTAGTGTGTGCAATCAAAGCAACCGTAAGTTGCAAATACTACTTTAAACATAAACATTGTTACTTTCAGTGGAAATTCTGATTACATGATAATATAAACAAGTATGTGTTAGATTAGCTTGCTTACGTAAATGTGATACTGAGCTCCATATCAAACTTCAAAACGAAGCGGTCACCAGACAAGACAACAAATATAAAACTAGTTACTTACTTTGAATTATTAAACAAATACTGAAACTTCACAAGATAACACAAGAGAGCTATATGTTTCGGCTCGAAACAAGCAACCTTTTTATAGGAATTTACTGGAACCGTAAATTACCAAGGAATTGAATACTTAAGCTGTTTTCCTTTACTCTTTAAAGATACATTGCCAACTGAATTTATTCTTTGTCATCCACAAACCAGTAAACTGAAGGGACATAAATTAGGACGTCATATATACCGACGAAGAACTGACGTCGTGCTATAACAATCTTCCTAAAACCACCCGTAAAAATCTGTTGTAACTGAAATCAAATTAGAATAACGAATCAAAAACTTTTACCTGACTACCATTAAAAGAGAAAGCAGAGTATATTGGGACCTTCCCATCTGCAAGTGGAAATCTAACTGGCGATACACATATCGCACATTCGATTCCTTGTAAAGTACACTTTACTTGTTTCAGCTACCGAGAGTGAATTCTTGAGTTGACTTACAAACAAAATAAACCTTCGTTGCTGTCATATTGAGCAAGGTTTAAACAACCATGCAATAAAACTTAACCCTTTATATTTGTTTTACATAATACTCGACTCCTAATTTAACAATACTGCAAACACTTGAATAGTAATTAGTATTAAGAAATCAACCATCGAACCAATCAAGTAGTACACTAAGTGCAGCAAAGCAATGAATCTACGTATATATATATATATATATATATATATATATATATATATATATACAAATCGAGCTAATATTTATATAGCTATTTCAAAGGCAGAATATTCTCGTGTGGCCATCTATAAAATTACGATTTAGTTTAGAATTAACTTTTGTACTTTCACAGCTGTTAGTGTTGCTGTTTGCTACCTGAGGGCGGTTTTATTAAACTCATGCCATCATACAGTTTTCTTCGAGCTTATATCGGTAACAGCTTCGATTGCTTCATAATGGTGTTAGAAACTCCTCTATTCTGATGAAGCTCAAAAGGCCGAAACAGGTCAATGGATGTTTCTTTCCCTTATGAAGCAATAAAGTTATTGTTTTGTTAATGGCTATGCAAATATTAGCTTGCATTGTAAAGGTAAATTTGCTTTTATGAATTTTATAAGAGAATATTTATAGACAAACCTTGTCTCATTTTTGTTATACACAAATTTAATTTGCAGACTGCATATATATTTTCTATATATATATATATATATATATATATATATATATATTTTGTGTGTCGTTTTTAGATGCAAGGCGTTAACAAAAAGAAAACGATACCTATTTAGCGTTTTATAATTTATTTAATCTTTGTTCTATGCCAGTACTGTAGAAGTTATAGAAGTAACTACTCTGTATCTACTCTTTGAAAATAATTAAAATTTATCTGTCGTACTGCATTTGTACATGTAAACTGAATATTACTTTTATATCTCTAATAAAAAACAAACGCCCTGCATCTAAAAAACAATGCATTTTTAAAGGTGTGTTGTAGAATAATTATTTAATACTTTGAGATATACTTTCACCTTCGGAAATTTGTTGCAATATTCATTTACTGATCACCCTGTATATATATATATATATATATACATATATATATATATATATATATATATATAATAATCAGCAGTTCCTGGATTTTGGTCATCAAAATAATATGTAATTTATAGGTACAATATTTTTTGTCAGTATAATAAAATAGTTAAAAAAAATATGGTATAAATTACATCAGTTTTTTTTGTTAAGACGCGTTTCGGTCAGCGACCATTTTCAATTAAAATTGTCTGTAATGTACAAAATAAGTTAATTAAAAATACTAATAAAACATTTATACAAACCAAAACTTCTTTTTTGAAATGAGTATTATAATAAATTTTATGATGGTATTATACATACTTGTTTAAATATAAGTTTGACCAAAAGTCAAATGTTTTCAAGTGTACATTATTAACAAGGTAATAAATAAATTGCTTCAAACTAGTATAGTAAGTGTGATCACAGTGTAAAGTGGGAGTGACTATGAAAGTTAGATAACTAATATTCGTACATATAAAATGTATATTTACAATCATTCTAGCGTTAATAGTGATAATTGGATATTTAAGCAATAAGGTTGTGGTAAATATTAATAAAGTCGTCTTGGTCGGTTTTTGAATTGATGGCATTTGTGTGTTTGTGTATGTGTAAAGTTTCTATTATGTTTCTTTTATTATCATTCTGCTTTGTTCCTAAAATAATAACATTATTAAAATCAAATTGGTGGAGGTTTTCTATTGCGTGTGTTGCAAGTGCTGTGCTTTTCTTATTGTTCGTTTTTATTGTGTATTTATGTTCATAAAATTCGCTTGTGGATATATTGTTTTGTATTGCCAATGTATACTCCAGGGCATTCAGTGCAATTAATTTTATATATTGTGTGGGTCCTATTTTTATGTTCTATTGGTGGCTGAAGCTTAGTAAACATATAACTTAATACATTGTTAGGTTTGTGTACAATTTTAATGTTGTATTTATGTAGGCACTTTTTTATTTTTTCAAAAAGTCCTGGGGTATACGTGATTGCTATCTTGTGTTCCATTAGTTGGTTTTTATTATTAGTTCCGTTGTTATAGATTTTGTGGATTTTTTCTTTAATAATTGGTTTATAAAAATCTATAACAACGGAACTAATAATAAAAACCAACTAATGGAACACAAGATAGCAATCACGTATACCCCTGGACTTTTTGAAATACCATCATAATATTTATTATAATACTCATTTCAAAAAAGAAGTTTTGGTTTTTATAAATGTTTTATTAGTATTTTTAATTAACTTATTTTGTACATTACAGACAATTTTAATTGAAAATGGTCGCTGACCGAAACGCGTCTTAACAAAAAAAACTGATGTAATTTATACCATATTTTTATTAACTATTTTATTATACTGACAAAAGATATTGTACCTATAAATTACATATTATTTTGATGACCAAAATCCAGGAACTGCTGATTATTATTGTACTACAGATGGTCAGGAAATTATCAACAATTTATATATATATATATATATATATATATATATATATATATATATATATATATACGGACAACAATGAAACATACAAACCGTCGAAGAAGGTATCTAGAAAGACAAAGACAATTCGTATACATTTATCGTCTATTTCTGTTCAGGCAGTTTTAGTTCATTGCAATGCACTTAGTCGCCACTGGTTCAAGACCTTTCCGCAGTGCAAATAAATTTGTGCCTAAATAAGATTAAGTACTCAGATAATAACATGTCGCTATGAAATAATAATTATTAAATTTAAATTAAATAGTTATATTTATGTAGACCTAGATTTAACTCTTGTATTAAATATCTATATTTAAAGTTGTTTTGTGCAGACCCCGCTTCCCTTTTTGAGCAACCAACCGTAGTGCTCCTTGCACAACTTGATTCGAACGTCTTTGGCAGTCAGAATATTATCCTATACAGTACATTTGATTTTCTAATGCTCCACCCGAAGGTACTACATTGTCCAGGAACCGATTTTTCTTACCTGAAAATTTTGAATTTTGTCGAACCCTTATTGTTTGAAGCAAGGTAGGGATGTTTAACGTGTGCTACAACTCTCATATTCGAGACCTACATTCTATCTCTCATCCGAACGAATTATCCTACATTATCCTACAATTGATTTTTCAATGCTGCACCCGAGAGTAATTATCCTATACAGCGTATTTTAACAATTCTAAAATATTATTTCACTTGCATTTGATTCAAAATATTATTGATTCATAGTTGATAGTCTGCCTTATTGGCTCTTTTTAACTGCTATTTATACCATTTATGGGCTTTGGTATTGTATTTCAAATGCTTATCCTTATTCTCGATGTCTATCCAGATTTGACTTCTTGTAATTTAGACAAATTAGAAATAATAAAGGGAACTATAGCATACGGAATTAGTTGAAACTAGATATGAATGTAAAATTTCGCGTTTAGGAGGCACTGTTAATGTGTACTATTCTATTCCGCCTTCTGTTTTAAGTGTATCCAAGTTTCCTCCTCAACATCTATTCTAAGCCCTCGTCAGTATTACTCTCTGATATAGAGTTTGCTTTCGGACACAATAAAATAGATTGTCTCTTTGTACAAGCAAATTAAACTGGCAGTCATAAATAAAATACTATTTATTATATGCTGCTTAGAAGGCTAACAGTAGTCTGTGCTGCCACTGCATATTATTTTCATATTTTTGAATTTGTTTCCGTAATTGATTTTTATAAATTCTGACTCTTACTGTTTTATTTGGTTTAAGCTTTAATAAGAAGTTGTATCCCACACATTATTTAAAATGGTAATAATAATCGAGTACTGTTACTGAAATATTAACTTCTTTTTTTTTGCTCTTATGCTACTAGGATTTTAATTTGAAAATTATTTTTTAAGTAGGTTATTTTTTTATAGATACTGATTTTTAGTTGTTCTATTTAATTTCGTTATATGATTTATTGTGTTACTCAGTTCGACCATAATGTTATAACCATAAGTAGTGAATTATATATAAATCGTTTTTTAAATGGCTAAAACAATATCAGACTAAAGGATGGGATTTTGTATTTCTAATTTATTCTAAAGAAATCTTTTTATAGAAACATTGCATAATATATACTATGGGTATCAAAATAAGAGTATCGCCAAACATGTGAATATCGTAAATAAGGTTAGGGATGCCAAAAAGTTAATAGATTAGTAAAAGTATACACCGAAAGAAAAATAATAATTACATAGATTTTAAACAGTTTATCTTTTATGGACCTTAAAACTCTTGTCTAGAACAACTGAACTCGGCACTAATTTTAGTCAAACCTTTATTTTTTCTGGAACTCGTCTTACTAAACTTTTGTCAAACGATAATTTAAACACGAGATTGACTCAGTTGTTACTGTCGTATAACGTATGCAAAATATTCTTTTTAAAATAAATGCGCCTGCTATACCATGCTATAAGCTAATGCTTCTAATGTTATTTTATGTATTTTATTAATGTATTGCAATAGTACGCCGTGTTGGTTTTAAGATCGACCTCTTTTTAAATCCTGTGATTGAAAGTTCTTAAAAAATTGTTGAGAAGTTGTTATTATTTAACCGACAAAGTGTTACGCTTCATTAGTCTGGGACAAAATTACATTCGAAGGTCTACACAATGTTAGTTAAAACTAAATTCATATTGATTTGTGATTAATAATGGTATTAATCAGAAATTGGCCTTTGTCGAACCGGATCATTACAGTTGGAACTGTTGCTCAAATAATGGTGGTGTTTAGACCAATGATTATGAACTAAGTTGAATTACGACCAAAAGCACACTTGGATCATATATACAGGAATAATTAAAAGTGTAGTATCTTATAATGCAATTGTTGCATAAATATTACCTGCAGCAAAATATCGCTTCATGATTTTAATCTGCCGAATCTATCTCAAGCGACTTTTTAAGATAACACTACCCTTGTGCAATTACCTAGTTATTTTGGTATCATCTAGCTTGTCTTGAGATTTATAGCTGCATCATTGTTTCAACAGTAGGTATTAAAAGATTTGCAGAATATTAGCGAAACATATTGTCAAATAATTGAATTACAGATATTTGTTTAAGTATAGTACCTGCGTTTTATAGTTATAATGAGAAAAAAACTCTCTGTATACTATGACCAAGCGCGATATTTTACATTACATTTTTTTTAGCAAGAGATTACACTTGCTTTCGTACTTTGGTTGAATTAACATGACATCCTGTAAAATATCTGTGATGTTCAACTTTAGTACACCACTTTAATAACACTAATAGTGTTTAATTTTTTTTAAGTAAATGTTCCAATAATAATTTTATTTTGGAAGTATTTTTGTGCAATAATTTTCTTTTTCACTATTATTTTCTCTATACTTTCCAGACAGCTAAAAGTAATTTTCGAAAAGGTTCGTGAAACTGATTGTAGGTAGCTAATAGTATATATTTGATTTATGTTATTTAGTCAACTGAATTATGTCTAGTCTTTTAATTAATTAGTATTAGTTTTAAGTAGTTATACAAAATTATATTTTACTTTGGTACTGTAGTACCTCGACTACAATATTTATTAATTTTAATATACATATATATATTTAAAAAGCATTGAATGCTACAAAATATAAAATATATTTACTCGTATTTTTTAATATGGTCCTAGGGTACCAAAATGTAGTCCACCGAACTGCAATTCTGGATTTAAGCAAAGCTTTAAGTAATTTACCAAAAACGGTAACAGTAAATTATAAATATCGGTGCTGTTATGTGAAGGTAGGAATGTCAATGCTATACTCTGTTATGATTATGAACGAATACTTTGTGTACAACTACATAACTTTTTGCTAGACTGATTAAATTAAAATCCACGATAAAGTATTAAACAATGTCTTTAGTTTGAATGAACTTTTATCAAAAATAAAAAGGTTATCCTTTAATTAATATAAAAAGTAATGCATATTATCCACTTTGATTGAAATCAATGTGCTAGTAATCGATTGTAACCAAAAGTTCAAATAGTATACAGCACACTTAAAACAAGAACCTACTTTTGCAAGAAACTTTTGCCAACAAGTTTTTTTTAAGTTAAACTCTGAACTGACATTTAAATTTTCATACCTGTAATACTTTAACTTTAGGAATGACAATTATAAAAATGTCTGTATTTATATGTATATATTACGTTAAATTTGATTTCAAACAGAAATTCTGTTTTGTAGAAACGAAGACTAGGTAGTCTTTTAACTGCTATAATCATATTACCACAAAATATGTTTTGAATATTGTAATTTAATAAAGAACAATATCTTCAAAAATTTTGTTGCTTTAAATGTTTTGGGACACGTCACTGCAGAACGGCTCTCCTATATTTATTATTCGAATTATACCATTTCAAGTCAAATCTCTCCATACGCTCTGCATGAGAAATTTCTTAAGTTCAGGCTATTTGGGCTTGTAAAATCTGTAAATTGCTCTAAACTATTGAATTGCTGATGACAGCGTGGACAAAACAATGTTTTCAATAATTTCTGCTTCCGAAGTTAAGTTTAATAAGGTTAATTTAAAGAGTTTTCTGATTAGATGCTCATAGCAACAACGCATTGTGAACATTCTGCATGTCCGTAATAACTGAAAAAACGTTTTCGTCACAATTTATTGTTTGAAAGTATACTTTCATTTAAAAAAATTTTTGGTTTGATTGTTTATTTAATATTTTATTGTAAATTGATACGAAATTTTCTTTAAAAATTTTAAGTGATTCGTCGTTCATTATTCAGTTTGTTTACCTTCTATTTATTTTTCCGTTTATTAACGCTAATTGAATATTTATAAATATAAGTTACAGGAGATTTTAAGATTAATATGTTTTTAACAATTACAACTATGACACCTGTCTTAACTATTTATTTCATGGCAGACCCAAAAACTTAGTTTTTATTGTTTTCGATATTGAATTTAGCTGTTGTATTTAAGTAGTTTTTATTATGTTCTTCATAGTTTCTTCAGGGTTATGAAGGTTTGTTTCTCGGCGTTTTTTAATTTTAGATTATTTCCTTCATAATCTTTTTTTATCGTATATTTTCTGAGCAACGTTAATTAGAAATAAAAAATCTAATATATCCTTTTCTTGTGTTGCATCAAATAACATTTTCTATCATTTTCTTCTAACATATTTACAGCCTTTCGTTTTGATCCCTTATTAAAGGTCTTTCGATTTCATTGTGTTAATTTTCCTCAGACAAGGCATTTGATTTCTGGCACAGAGCTTTAGTTCTATGCATTAACTTGCTGTTATCGCTAATGTTCATAAAGGTTTTTTGATTTAAAAGGAATTCCATTATTTTTCTTTTGTTTTTCTTAGCTCTCGTCACTGGTAAGCAACTATAGGAATTTCTTTACTTTATCTTACAACAGATTAGGAAATATTAAGTGTTGGAGGATCCTTCGTGGCCGCAGGCTGCTTAACCCCCTTCACATACTACTGAATATCGGTGAAATAGGGCATATAATTAGAAAACAATAGAAGGGGAACCGAGCTGTATATAGGCTGTTGTGGGAATTTCAGGGAACTGTGTAGGTTAGCTCAGAACATAAATAAGTGGAGAAAGCGTGTAACTAGTTTCAAGACGGAAAATCTAATAACGAACAAATAAGTGTAATGTAATAGTACGGGATATATTACAAGCAAAGATAAGAAAAAAGAAGTAAAGATAAACCGATATCATACTTTTGCACGCAGATAGTGATAGATGCAGACTGTGTAAATTTCAGGGAAATGTGTAGGTTAGTTCAGAATAGGAAACAATGAGGATATGTGTCTAACCAGTTCAAGGACTGAAGACCTAATGATGATGATCTTACAACAGGAATAGCAAACTGTGTCTAAAAGCTATTTTCACATCCCAAGAAAATCAGTCACTGTAAACCAAACACGTGTCAATAGCTTGACGCAACCGTTTGTGGATTAAACGAGGATTGGGAGGGCATGCCGGCACATCTTGCAATTTTTTTGAAAATGTGTATGTAGATAATGCACAAATCCAGAAAATGTAACTCCTTGTATGATTGGAAAAGCACGATTACATTTCAAATCAGATTGGGAAATCTGTTTGTTCACATGAAGTTTTTGGCAATTATTTTCGCGAATACTGGAAGCCATGTCAGATAATAAGCAAACGTTTTAATTAATGAACGAAAAGAGTAATGCGACTCATACTTTTGATATGTTAAAGATGGCTTTTAGTTTAATTACAATACTTAAAAAAGGTTTTTATCAGTATGTGAAACACCTTTGGGCGCTTTAAATGAATGTATTGATTGTAAACGTTTGAAATGTCCGATATTGTTATTAATGATGTTATGCAGCATGCGACGTAGCCTAAAAATGGGGGTTTGGGGTGGTGAACTTTAAATCACTGCTATAAGACAATGCTATATAAATAGTCTGCTATTTTTTAGTTTTGTTTTAACGTCCATTTATTAGTAGATGCGATTTTGATTGGTCAGTCTAGCAAAACAAATTGCTAAAGTGCTCAACCCTTATATATTACATAGGTTAGTTTTATTTTACTGTAACTGGGTTGAGAAGATGTACAGATGTACTCGATATATTGTACTTAAACTAATGTTCCTTAAAGTAACTAAAACAGACACTAAAATTTAGAGTTTATACACAGACGGACGGTGTTTTGTGTTCAGTTACTTAATTATTAATAAAAACTTGTTAGTGCCTTTAATACACAAAATAAAAATTGTGATATATTTGCAACTACTTACAATTTATAATACAACATGATCTTTTGTATGGATTACCACCGTCTAGTCATAAACATTTATGCTAGCCTGCAAAATCCGTCCAGTTGGTTAGTGTTTAATGTTTATATGGGGAGAAGTAATTAAATTACTCTTGTCTAAGAACTGATTATGTTCTACCAAAATTTTGGAACTTGTTTATGGTTACTCAGTCAATGAATTCATCAAAAGGATGATAGTTCTGTATATAATTGTGATAGGTTAGTATAAGGTATGAAAACTTATTTTTTGATGTAATCAACTGAATGTTTTTAAATATTTGAGGAGCAATAATTAAAGGTTTACTAGTTTCAGATACAAAACTTTTTGTTTAAATCACGAAACTACTAAGCTATGTTAAATAGTTAGTATTTATCGTACTTTTATTAATTGTTTGAATATAAACACAAAATATTGTGGATAATATTCAAGCATACCGACGGTTGTTTCAACCAGATGTAATACATTGTTTTTCACATTATTTATTTAAATATCTATAAATATAATGTTATAGAATTTAAGAAATATACTTTATTAAACTATTGGCATGCATATTGTTTGTTTAATATTATTTTGAATATTAGTTAAAAGTCGGGAAGTGTTCAGTGTTAATAACCTTCATGCTTTGTGCAACATGCGTTTGTTGTCGAAACTAGACATCGTGTTACAGTCAATCGAGCGGGCCAGAAAGAAAAGGACGAGAGTCGATCAACAAAGACTATCCTAAATATATAAAATATATTGTATATATATATATATGAATATTTTAGTTAGTTAATTACACAAGGTAAGTTGCTAAATGCTATTGTATTACAGTGAATAAGATGAAATAATAACTTAGACTTTTATGCAAAGCCCAAATGATCATTTCAAATCGAGCTAGTAATTGAAAGATGGAAAATATAAGGTCTTGGACAGGACTTGAACCTGTATCCTGGTTTTGCCGAAACCATGTGTTTACCAATTACGCCACCGAGACCGATGACAACAATTGGGAAATTTACAAATTTAAATTGTGTACACAACTATACATAAACCTAACTTTCAATTACGTTTGGCATTTTTGTCAATCATATCTGACATTGTCAAGTTTTTGACTTATGTCAGTTATAGACAGGACGAAAACCGAGAACCAGAAGTAGGCAGTCAGCCTAAAGACATTAAACATTTCCAATAACGAAACAATAAAAATATTAGTCATTCACCAGTCATGTATAAAAGTAAAGGAAGTTTCCCAATACACAAAAATTTTCATAACTTTCCCTTTAAAATTATGATACTCGTTATAAATTAATACAACAACCAAACTGGACGTGTCGTCAAAAAATGAAACCGTTTAATCCACAACATACAAACTGGTGTCTTTCTGTAAATGGTCACGGAAAACCCCTTATGCCGTGTATCTAAAATTTCATATTCGCAATACAAAATTCAGGTGTTCGACAAACGTATAATGAAGATCTCTTTATATCAGAATTTTCGAAAAACCCATCATAGTGAAAAAAAATCAAATTCACGCATACTTCGAGATAACGTGTGGTTTTATCTAATTACGATCTAAACGAAGGCAATTAATTATAATAAATATTTAATGTTAAAAGTATTATAGCCGGGTCTTATAATTTATTAATATTCCCTAACGTAAAAGCGAATATTGACGAAAACACGTTATTTAATTAGAGGAAGGCAGGAAAGTCCTAACGTAAGGAAATGAACGTCACAATCTTTTATATAATAACTTCCCTTATAAATAACACAATTAATTGTATTACTTGTAATAGGTTACAAGTTTGAGAAACCAAATACATTTGAAAAATGATTTGTCAATTTTGATTACGGCCTTATGAATAAAATTGTATTTTATATTTTAGTATAGTAAATCTAAAGATAGTGCTTCTAGCATGTATATTTATACCTATCAGTTATCTCATTCATTTTTTTAAGCATTGATGACTGTCTTGCATTGTTTCAAACGGCATGGGTTTACGTAATTAGCAACACAACTGTGTGTCAACTGAGGAGTTTCGCTGCTATATGTATGGATAGGGATGAATCCGAAGCTACATATTCGTTTGAATTTTAGTACATTGCTCCCTACCAATAACACAACGTCTTGGTATTTGTAGTTGGAGTAATTGGAGTAATTTGTTTAGAACTAACTTTTATAAAATAAAAATAACCCCCGTTGATTTTTCCAATTCCATGAACAATGTTCACATTTATAGACTAGATATAATAGAGTATTCAGTACCAGTTCTTGAATTATATCGAAATCAATTAAATATTGCAGTGTACAATTTAACACACTTGTTAAAGCTGTTCGAACAGGTTGACACTTATTTGAACCAGATGAAGTTTATTAAATTTTGCCAATACATTGTTCTTCACACTATTTATTTAAATATTTATAGATATAAAATGTTATAGAGTTTAAGAAGTATTCTTTACTAAATTATTGGCATGCATCCTGCTTGTTTAATATTTTGTAAATTTTATTAAAATTTGCAAGAACATAGTGTCGATAGTTCTTCAAAATTAGTATTTTTGTGCGTTTGTTGTCAAAAATAAACTTTGTTTATTTAATAATTTTACAATTATGTTTCTGTAATAAGTTAGAAATTGATTAACCGCAAGATTTTGAAGGATGGTTTGCTACATTTTTATTATGACGTTATGTATAAAATCACATTTTATTTTATTTCAAGATAATAAATTGCCTAAATGTAATACTGCTACAGTATTGATCACTTATTCATTTCTTCTTTTTTGTTAACGCTGGCAACTTTTGCATTATTTTTATATGCAATTCAACGACGTACATTATGTATTTTCTTCAAGGCATAAGCGACCTCATGCAAGACAATAATGGGTTGATAATGATGTAATCCTTCAGTTCCAACGCAATGTTGCTGAAAGCGTTTATGATCAAATCGCTTTCACTTCGTATTTGTAACTTATTTGATTCCGCGCCAACAAATCCGCGTCCGAAAGCTTTTCACTAAGCATCTTCGAGCTTATGACGTTACAGTACTTTCGAATACTTACTACTTACCTACTCCCTACTATTATGATTTGGTGGTATATATAAGTTAAAATATTCCCTGGCTTTACGTGATGTTGCAGTTTCAAAGAGTTCATGTGACTTTCACTAACCTTGCGGTTAAGGTCAAGCGTTTTTTTATGCATGGAAAAATATGTGTAGTGGAATGTTCACGCGGTTTAAATAGTTTACTTTCGATAACATTACAATTCATGAGAATACTTTTCGACTCCATGCTTATACACTAATGCGTCCTGGAAAGTATGTTGATATTTGTCGAATTTAGTGTGTGTCGTGAACTCCCAGTTTTTAATTGCTGGTTGTCGAAAAATATACTAAATATGCTACTATATATTTCGGTACTTTATTTTAATAGTATCGTACAATAATCCCATGTTAAACTGTAAACTACCTAAGCTTTTATAAAATTGTTTGTGTAGTTTCTTACTGCGGTTTCTAAGCTAGTTAAAATTGAAAAATATTTTGCTATATACCAATGTGTGCATGATTATTGCTTGAATATTACACACAGTTATAGACGAAATATAGCAGAATATTCGGTATCATGTCATGGCATATTTAGAAACCAAGTATCTTACTGAGCAATTTAACAAAATGTTAAAAATGTCAAACATGCTGACGCTTGATTGGACTAAATATAACGAATGCTTATTTATTTATTCGTTGTTTATTAAATTAATTATTTAAATATTTATATTTATAGTGTTTTAAAATTTAAGAAGTATATTTTATTGAATTAATTGGGTGTATATTTTTTTGTTCAATATTATTTCGAATCTTAGTTAAAATCAGCAAGAATTTAGAGCCCGTTTTATGCCTGACACCGTTTGAGAAATAACCTCACTTATAAATAACATAACTGTGTTATTTATAGTAAGTTAAAAACGTAATAGATCCATGTATTTGAAGAATGTTTGCGTATTTTTATCATGACTTATGGAAAACCAACTAAGAGTACGAGTTTTAGCATTTACTGTTAATTGTATATGGATCAGACGATTGTGTCATATTATTTTTATATATTGTTCAGTTGTAAGCAGAGGGATGTATGTACGTAAATTGTTATATAGAATATAAAATTTGTTATAAATAAGCGCATGAATGAATCCTCAGGTTCATATTCGTTAGAATTTTGATGCAGACCTATAGTACGTTACGAATTTTTTCAGTGACATTAAAAATGTTTACAGTCATAGACTAAATATTTGGATTAATTAGTATTATTTCTTGAACCATATATAAATCAATTAAATTTCACATTGTACAATTGAAGCATTGCATGCAATAATAATTAATTAACAAAATAGTGTGAAGAAAACAATGTTAAGTGGAATTATTAGTAATATTGATGGTATAAAATTAGTATTTTAACCAATGGTCATATCTTCTACTGTAATGGTTAATTTATAGTAAATGATATTAGCCAAAGATTGTTGTTCGCTAGATACATAAATTTAACAAAAATTTTTGAATGCAGTGGAACGCCTTTAACGGATTACTAAAATATTTGGAACTTAAGTGCCCATGATACTGACTTAAGGCAAAAGTGAATTAACTCTTAAACCTTTTCATTTATTGAATATCCAAGTTACCATCTCATATTTATTAAATCAATGTATTTTGTATGAAACTAAAGGAATTGCTTTTGTTTCTTAAATCCGACCTTATTTATTGTGTAAATCATTATGTACATTGTAAGAATAAAATGGTTTTAACAAGTATAAAAACGTCAAGATACGCCTCGGAGGTTTTTATCGCTTTCAGGAAAATTATGTGAACGCACGCGATTGAAATAACAGTTTTCTGTTCAAATTGGTTGCAAGACACCTACCGATTTGAAAAAGCCAATCTAGTGAGGGTTGGACGAGTTCTGCGACATGGGGTAATTATGTAGACACTTTCAGTGTCAAGCTTCACGGAAGTAGTTGTGTTTTTCCAAGACTGTGGTATCGCGTATTTGGATGTATTGCTCGAGTTTCTTATTCCTACATTTTCTTTATAGAGCACTACCGAGATATAGGAAGCAATAACTTAAAAGAAATATGAGAAAACAGAACCACCAAAACCCTGAGAGGTTGGATCTGCTGCAGGAAGCCTTGAACCGTAAGTGATAATATTTTTATAATTTGTAGATGGAGTGGATAATCAGGTAATGTTTCATTTTTTATAAATGGGAATCATGTAAACATGTTGGAATAACAACCATCAGGTTGCTAATATCTATGTAGAGCCAGGTAGATAAAAAAAAGATAGAAGAGTATAAGAAGACCTAGACCAAACTATATTAGTCAAATTATTAGAAATTTAGGTTGTGAAGGGTATGTAGCACAGAATAGAAAAGAAGTTAGAGCTGCGACAAACCGACTTTAAGTAAGGTCAAAAACAAAATGATGATGATGATGAACTTATAGATCGAAATTTGCACGATTCAACTTTAAAAATTAATTAAGCAAGAGTGTTGGGGAAACGATAATAGGTTGGTTATGTGTTTTAGATAGTGGAATATTAAAACATCAGTAACATTTTTGGCATAGGCGGAAGAATTGTTACAGAATTTGCTACAGATTGCTACTAGGGTGTTAGTATTTTATTCCAAAACATTAACTATTGGTAATTTTTTTAAAAAGGTGTTATTTTCGATACGTTGGTATAAAATATAAATAAATTGTTTATATTCTTAAGAAGCTGTCAGTTACTACAGTTATAAGGTACGGAATTCAATTTTGTTATTAGCAGTATGTCTGACATTAAGAGAGTTGTAATACACAAGGTTATAATAACAAAAACTATGTAAATACAACTTTATTTTACCTTGAAAGTATTGTTATGTGAAATCCTTATTTATACAAATAATTTTAAAATCATATACATTGACCAGGCACGAAGATAATTGGCATTTGCTATCCAAAATTACTTTAATCAAATACTTCATATCAAACTATTCAGTTGCTAACTATAACTCCATTTCCTTGCCCCATATTTCAAATTTTTGAGATCAGAGTATTTTATGGTTTTGTGCTGCGTCAGTGCTATTTTGTGCCAGTAACGTCGAGTTTTGTGCTGCTTCCCAAGCACAGATATTGTGGGAGTGGTTGAGGAAACTTACAATTCTGGACCGAAACTTCGTCAGAATTTTCTACCACGTTAGTTCTGATTTGTGGCGGTAATCTCGAGTTTTGTGCTGCTTCACAAGCAGAGATATTGTGGGAGGAGCTGAAGAAACGGGAGCTCCGCCCACTTACAATCCTGAACAGAAACTTTGTCAAAACTTTGTGCCATGTTAGTGCTATTTTGTGCCGGTATCCTCGAGTTCTGTGCTTATTCCCAAGTAGAAATATTGTAGGAGGTGCTGAGGAAATACGAGACCCATCCAGATAAATTTTGGACTAAAACTTTGCCAGAATTTTGTGCTACGTTAGTGCTGTTTTGTACCAGTTACGTCGGGATATGTGCTGCGTCCCAAACAGATTTTGTGGGAGGGGCTAAGGAAAGTGTCTTACATAAAGGTGACACCTATATGTAAGATAGTAGAAAAATAATTTATACATTTGTGCTTGTATTTATTACGTAATCCAGTATAACGCTTATAATTAAGGTCAGAAACTAGATTGAGACGTCAAGTAATTAAACGAATAAAAACATCCGTTTTTCATATTGACCAAAATTCTCCCATGATAAGTATACTAACCCGAATTCAATATATATTGCAACAGTTTGTTTTCTACTGTTACGAAATGTTTGATGGTTAGCCAACTTAAAATATTCACTTTCTGTTATAAGTCAAACCAAACAAGTTGAAAATGCAAGGCATTGTCGCAACGAACTTCCAAATGTAGACTTACTTTAAAACAAATTAAAGAAATTAAAATTATTATGTTGTAATAATTATAAGTATTCAGATAAAAACAAAAATTTATAAACAACAAAAGAGACATTTTAATATATTTTATTTTATTGAATAAATATTTTAAAAGCTATATATTAGTTCTCATCAATAAGATAAGAATTTTTTTATATGAATCTAATTATTTTCGGTAATCAAAATTTAAGTTTAAACAATGTCTATAATATTGGAATAATTGGCATGAAATGCCATAAATTGTTCAAATATGTGTGGCATATTGATTTTAAACTAATTTAAAATTTTAATTATCCCTGTGGATTTTCCCGGGGGTTCGGCGTCCCCGTGGCCCGATTTTAACTGACATCAAAACTTAAGCTCTGGACACCGAGCTGAATCGATTGATGTATCACACATTGATGTTCGACCATTAAAAAGGCCTCGGACACAGACACACAGACAAATAGATTTCATAAACGAACGAAGTTCGTTGAAAATTAGTTTCCCATGTCTTATTAGTCGAAGTATTGCCGGGTGGGAGTGTAAGGAGCATTTTTATTGTTCTGCGAGATCCCACTTCTTGACCTTTTGCTGTTCGGTTTGGCTAGAAAGATGGAGACGATACACAATCTCTTCCAATTTGTGCTTTGGCTGTGGGAAGTTGCCCATAGTAATATACAGTTGATAAATTTCCAGTTAGGGGTATGTATTATTTAAATGCACTGGTTTTGTTATAATGTAGTCTGTTCTAGATATTTGGTGTATCGCAATTTAGATTACCAAAATTTGTTTTACCTCAATTTATAGTACTTCTAAAATGGCGGCATTCTGTTTCCACTGCAGGGTTGTGTCCTTGGTATTTAGAAATTAGCGAGTCTGAACACTCGCTAAAGCAACTTAAATTGGGTACAGTGAAATGTATAAATTTCATTTCCGAAATAATTATGAAGTATTCGTCATTATTGGATAAGCTGCCGCATATGTCCTGGTTTGCAACGTATTCCAGGTGGTGCAGAATGTGTGTTGTTTGGCATTCTGACATACTTACCGTTATCAATTAACAGGTGATAAAGTCTCCTTGTTTTGGTTATGGGTCATCAGGGTCGACGTACACTTTGACTTGTAATCAGGTATTTATGTATCAACTGTAAATAATTATTGCAATTGTAATTAATTCACACTAGCACTTGTGGAATTAATTTCTTATTTTTAACGGTCTGAAGAAACTTAAATAATATAATAATATTAACTTAAATAATTTCAAGACATTATTTTGTACAAGCGTGCGTTAAGTGAGCTCATTTTAGGTAGGTAGAATGAAGTAAACTTGTTACATAATATTTGGTAAAGTAATAATATTATTGTTACATAGTATAGGTGAGTTTATCTGTATATACTTTTGATAAGGTGTTAACAAGAACAAAGTGCTAGTTTTCTTGTTAATAATTTTATTATTATTATTAAAGCATTAATTTGCTATTGGTTTGACTCATTTGGAACTAATTTACTTTGATGTCTGGTTGCCAATTTAGGAATAAAACAAAGAACCACGTGATAGCCCTGATTTTAAGGTCTCTAATATTCATTGTTGCTGAGAACCAATAGTGTTATTATTATTGCAGATAATTTGGAATAAAAAAAAGGTTGGGTGGATTATTGAATTACAATTAATTTTATTTTATTAAGCAATGGGTCACAATATTTATATAAATGTTCAGAGTTCTAAATTATTTGAAAAACCAAGAGGATATGTAGTATAAGTGCCTTACACTGCTTAGATGTTAAATTAATAATTTCACCCCCTTAACTGTTTAACGCATCGAATTTAAAATTAGTGAGCAGTTTATACCGAATATCGTGGAATGTGTCTAAAGCATAACATTGCTCCATATTATGTAGTTGATGAACGTCATATATAAGGAAATTGGGAGTATGTCGATGGTGCTCTCTATAGATAGGTAAAATACCAGTAGAAAGTTATTTCATTTATACATAGTGTATGATTCTTTAAATTATTCAAAAAATGGAATACATTTCAAAATAATTTGAAATTTTGTTGCTGTAATTTACACTATTCCTTACAGCAACCATACTTTTTTCAAAAAATTTCCCTAATCTTTCCTAGATTACAAAATACCTTACGTTCTGTTGCAAATTATACTGTGCGTCCGCTGCGCTCCTTAGAAATACAAAGATCCAAAAATGATAGCCAAACAACACAACAAAAAATGCCTAAATAAGTTAAATCTTTGCGTGGAGATTATATTAAGCTACATGATACATATACTAAATGTATTTACAATTAATTAATTTTTAGCAAGCAATTTCTCTTTATTATTTTCAGTTCTATATTTCCGAAGCAGTCCATAAAAAGCTCACCTTTAGTTGTTTATAGGTAAGTATCCCTATGGCTTAAGCAATTTCATTTTTTATTTAATGTACAAAGACCTTTATACATGTTTACATGTTTGGTACAGGACTGTAAAAGTTCCTATGGTACGTCATGTCCAGACACTCAAAACAATGGCTTTTACATTATTTCTATTTACATAATCACGTTGTTTGTACCACTTGAAAAGTGATCCAGCTGTTAAGCTTGCATTACCTCTTGCATAATCCAATCAATACCCATAGTTAATTCTAAAACTGAAAAGGTTTGTATTTTGGTTATGAACATTTGCGGAATATTATGTCCATCATAGAACTACTTTCATTATTGTACAATATTCTCTTTGCAGTCACAAATATTCTTGAAATTTTCTGTCTATAAATATTGGTATAACAGCTTAACATTGTAAGTTCGTAATATAATCTGAATGAAAGTAAGATAACTAGCGAACACGTAATTGAAAAAGTTCAAAATTCTAGAGGAATAGAGTTTTATTAGACTAGGAGCACTAGATAGAACCATATACCAAATCAGGATACATCTTTTTTTTTACATAAACCTGAAGTGCATGTAGAGTGAGAACAATATTCTCTCTCGTATGTTTATATAAAGTAATACTATCAAAGAAAGCATCCTCTTGTGTAAGCGTATTTTCTGATAAAAAATTCAAAGTCTCTTTTTCACATTTGCATGCTACGGCCTAATACAAGACACTCAATTTGTAAACGACAACCTATAGTTTATACTTTATTAAAATTACCAGTATAGGATAAATTGGACAGCACGATTTCATTACTCTTACAATCTACATTTACTGAATATAACGCTGTTTCTTTCTACGCTCCTTACGGAAAAATCAATGTGTAATAATATTGCTCCGGGTGGGATTTTACCTGTAATTTTCTGTATATGACAGTTGTATAAGTGCGAGAGACAGGCATGCAGTATAATATAAGTAAGGGCCGCTACACTTACTACCACGTCTCAAATACTTCACCCGAAAGCACCACTTTGGGTTTAAACGCGGAAAATTTACGTGCTTCAAATTAATTGGACTCCAAAATTAATTAAACGTAAATAAAATTTAAAGACTAAAACTAAGGATGGGTTTAAATAATGGCACCCATTGCGTTGACTTTGGAGTGTGTCTAATCAACAAGACACTAACAAAAAGTGAAAGGGGAAAGATCCGTAATAACACCTAACAGCCGCCAGCTCTGCTTACCGGTGCGACCTGAAGGGTCAACTTAAAACTATTCAAATCTAGCTAAACGAGTATTTACTAATGGATTCGAAGTTCTAAGCATACGCTAAATTTATTAATATTGAATTCAGCTATCTCTTCCTACTCTATAAATTTACAATATCGTCCGTCATAGTCTAAGTATTTTATTCTAACTTCAGCTTAAACTCGTTTGTAATATTCCCTATTGTGCCCTAACTGACTTATTCTAATTTTTTGATCTTCCTTTCGATAGATACAACGACTAAAAGTAGGCAAAACGCCAAACTAAACAAATCAAGCGACAAAACAATAAAACATAAATGTACAATACTGGTATAGATATATAAACAGACTAAATCATATAAAAGCATATAACAGTGAATAGAATAGCAAAAACCATCCCTTAAAAAGTACACTCGCATAAGCATTATGCCGACTAGCGCCATTACAATAAAGCGTGTTCAATCAAAATTAACTGCAAAATTTACTTATTAACACAAATAAACGCTTATGCGAGTACAGTCGCCACAAAATTTATAAATACTTCGAATATAAATTTCTGCAGGATCCGAAGGTCTCTTCGTCTATTCATCGCTAATTATCTCTTACTACTAGTGGGGGATGGATATGCATTGTTAAAGTCCTAGTAGGTATGCACTAAATGTCCTAGAAGATTACAATTACTATCACTTTTAAGTCTTGGCGGGATGCTCAGTTTCACTTTAATTTAATTTCTTAGATTAATTGGTTTATTTGGTTGGTTTAAAGCATATCTGAACTAATTTTATTATTAATTAGCCTGGCTTAAAGTTTTTATTTAACACCCGATGTTTAATCCGCACGTTTTAGATAAGACAGTGCTTGATTTAATATGAAATTTATCGATATTTAGGTGATTTGTTGTTTTCTGTACTTTTTGTTTTTAATTTTTTGTAAATTAAGTTATATCGTAAGTTACATATCCCCTATAGTAATATATATTAAAACTAAATTTTATAATTATATTATAGAAATAGAATAATACATGTATAATGGAATGTACCGTAAGAAGTTTCAACCGAGTTCGCACAAGGAATTGAATAAGAGACAATTACTTTGTAACATAGACTCAAATTGGTGCAATTGGATAAGGGACAATGAACTGCTACCAAGCAAATTTATTAATAGTTACCTATAAATAAAAACATTGTATGATGATCACAAAACCGAATAGAAACAACTTTGCAGTTTTCCACAGAATGATGTGAAACCAGAGGCTTCATGTTAGATGTAGGAAGCTATGCCGGTCAGTTAGTCTTCGAATCTCATAACTTTCGCATTGTTAAAATTCAAGCTGCTCACCATTAATTATTAATTATTGAAAATAGTAATTTGTAAAATTTTAAACTTGTATTTAAAGAATATAAATATGCAAGTTTTTTGTGAATAAAACAACTCTGTCGGCAAATGAAATAATAAAATCAGTTTTGATAGTTTTAGTGCTTAAATACAACTTTTTAGAAAGATGCTTAAGAACTCAAAATCTATCTCATGTCACGAAATAAATTTATTTCAAGTGTAAGCTATCTCCTACTCCAAATTTCAAGCAACTCCCCTCGGTTTACAACCGGTTCTCGGCATCCAGTTTTGCGATCCTTCCCGTAAACTCCTTTAAGGTAACTCAGACCGTCTTGTGGTTAGCCTCTCCCTGAACATTTTTCAAGTACTTGGGCCATTCTAACTCTTTGACGGCTAGTTTCCTATCCGCCAACCTTTTGTCAACCATTTCGATCGGACAGTCATATAGCACGTGCTCGGAATTTTTCTGCGCCCTCGTCGCATTCGTAGCAGTTGTTCTCGCTCAATTCGAATTTTTATAGGTAGATTTTCACAACCCCGCGCCCTGTTACTAGCTGCACCATCTTATAATCGAACTTCGCCTCCATTTTATCTCTTGCGTCTCTGCTCGGTATAAGTTTGTGTGTCAACCTGCCCGTGACAAAGTTGTTAAACTTTTCTTCCCACTGTTGCTTATTGAAGCCGCCGCTATCTCGCACCGCGTGCTCAATTCGCATGATCATGACTGGATTCAAAGCTTTTCCCAGTACCGCTAGTAAACTAATTGGACGATAGCTTCCCGAGTCTGAAGAATCCACCTTTTTAGGTTTAGTGATAAACTTCAAGTTCTGGACTTTCCAGAAACTTAGAAATATATATTCTTCAAACAAAGATTAAACATTCGGCAAATACACGCGAACCCAATAGACACGTCTCCAGGGGTGCGTCAGAGAGGATTCCATCATACCACGGTACCTTCCTGGGTTTATCCTTCTAAGAACACTTACGACTTTATGATCGAGAATTGCCTCATCGGCACTTGTCCCTTGGCATCTGCAGCTCCCCGACGTATCGTGTCGTGCAACCCCTCATCCTCCTCTGGATCATTCGATGGGAAAAATTTCTCCGCCAAATATTCTGCCGTCGTTTTAAATCCTTCCGTATATGCCCGATTATTATTTTAAGACTCATTACACTTACTCTTCTTTTAAATTGTAACTTTTGGCTATGGAAAAAGGCAGTTGAGCCGGATCTCCTCCTGCCCACTGTGGCTAAAACCTGTGATGTCAGGTGAAACGACACGAAAACACAAATTGTGAGCTAGGTAATGCAGTACTTCCCATTATGTGTCTGTATTAAATATTACAACTTTGCTACTCCTGTCCAGATGAACCCCAATTAGGGCGAAACGCGTCGACAGGATGCCTTGAATTTGAGTTACTTCCTATATATATATATATATATATATATATATATATATATATAATATAGTTTAGAGATAATGACCTTGTATAAATATGATGATATATTATTAATGGGTTTGAGGTCAGCTGTAGGAAAGTAAACTCTTTTTTAAGGCCTAAATTTTCGAATTTTATTTAAATTCTTGATCACAGGCTTTCTAAAATTTTACAATTAACTAGGCTAACATATAAATGAATTGATAATAACTTACAAGACGAGGTTAAACATTAAATTAACATGAAAATTAAATCGAAATCTTATTTTAAATGATTTTTGCTTCAATTTGTTATAAGAAAATTGTATAACTTGTATAAAAATAAAAATAAAAATGAAAATGTCAAATTTTGAAACTAGAAAGAGATACACAAAAAAGACTATTTCTGGAAATGTATCATATATTTCGCCAAAAAAATTGTATAAATAAAAAAACAGATATTGGTGGTCTAAGTTCGATTTACACATACATACTTAGTCTTCAGAAGTAACATATACCTAATGCAATAATCGATATTGTAGTGATTAGCATTACATACATACACATCCTATCACATTCATACATACACGTACTAACAAACAAACAGATTAATATACATAATCACAAATATTCATAGACACTCACATAAATATAACATGTACACGCACCCACACTCATACACACATGCATACATCACACATAGGCATTCTATATTTAAATCGTCAAATAATAAAAAGTGAAACTGAAAGGTTTCAAAATTTGACATTTTCATTTTATTTTTATTTTTATACAAGTTATACAATTTTCTTATAACAAATTGAAGCAAAATCATTTAAAATAAGATTTCGATTTAATTTTCATGTTAATTTAATGTTTAACCTCGTCTTGTAAGTTATTATCAATTCATTTATATGTTAGCCTAGTTAATTGTAAAATTTTAGAAAGCCTGTGATCAAGAATTTAAATAAAATTCGAAAATTTAGGCCTTAAAAAAGAGTTTACTTTCCTACAGCTGACCTCAAACCCATTAATAATATATCATCATATATATATATATATATATATATATATATATATATATAAATTCTGTGATGTTGAAGCCCAGCACCTTTTGTATTTCCTGAAAAATCATAAAAAATACCGCTGGTTCACACAACAGTCACAGTATCTTAAACTTAAATGCAAGAATACACTTTCTAGAATAGCTCAGTTAGTAGAACATTAAAAAGACGCACCTGCTCTGATAGATTAGTGTATTAAATTTTTTCTAAGATTTTTAATGCACAAATATTCACAAATAGTATAATAATAAAAAATGAAAATATTAACAAAGTTTTATAAAAATAATAAATTTTCTAAATGAAAAACGTGAGATTCGCGTTTAAATTGATTAGTCACAAAAATAGCTGCCTCTGATAAAAATTATCAAATCCAAAACACTACAATGACAAGCAACTTTCTGATTCTTTTAAAAATTATTTAAATATTCAAAGTTTATCTTCATATGTTTTCTTATAATATCATTTGATTCATGTGGCACAAAGCTTAAAATTCTACTCTTTATTCTCCAGTATCTTGGAAGAACTTTTGATTCTCTAGCATTCCAGCAAATTTATTCATAGCAGGTACAAAGTCTAAAATTTAAATATTAATAATCCATAAATAGGGGCCACACTCCATATTAATCAATGATGAAGCTTAGATAAAACGTGCTTGTATAACTTTAATATATTTAGACTAGACTTTCACTAGAACAAAAACCGAAAGCCAATATTCCAAAATTGCCAAAAATTAAATAATTGAAGATGCTTTATAATCTTTGCTCTGAGTTTCACGAAGTTTTACGTCGTTTATCTTCATAACATCAAGAATAATTTTCCTTAAGGCTACAGTCTTATTTTTAATTTAACCCCCGATTTATAACAACTTAATATTGTTTAAGAATTTTACAATTTTCCAAGAATATCAATCATGCTAAAATCACATAGACCGCTCCAATAGTAATCATTTATATCCACGGAAAAATACATGATTGGAATGACGTATTCTACAATGCGAAAATCGACTTTATTAACAATACGTAAAATTCAAAAATTCAAATTTATGATCTCTTACATAGGCACTTAGAAATCATACGATACACTACTTACTTTGATATTTCGGCTTATCCCTGCAAATGTTCATTTTTTTAATAAAACAATGAACTCTTAAGTTAAATTTGCGTGCCAACATGCATATAGCGATTTAGAACAATAATTTTCAGAATAAATGAAGATCATTTTTTAAGAGTTCACTTCATAGAAAACAAACGCTACCAGTAAAAATATTCATCCATTCGAATAATTTTAATTGTACAAACCAAAAATTTAGTTCACACTCCTTGATTCTTTATATAAAAACTTCCATATGTTGATTGCGATAGACCTAATAAAAAAAAGTTTTAGTCCTTAAAAAATTGCTTTTAATAATAATAGGAATACTTTATTAATTATCATCATACCAAAAACAATCAAAATTTAGGCATGTGCAGTAATAGTTTTTGTGTTGTTTATGTGAACACATTAATTAATGGTGTCAATGAACGTAAAATGCAAACACCTACATTACTATAGTTTATAGATACTCACCAATAAATCGTAAATAAATTTTTCAATTACACTACTAAATTACACACTTCTGAAACATAATAGGAGTAGTACATATTAGCGCAGAACGATTTTAGTTTAATACGATATATCGCAATGGCGACTAGCAAGTAGCAGTACAGGCAAAAATGAGGTGATCATCATCACCTGCAGTGCAAAAGAGGCATGTGCATTGAGCACGAGTGCAGAAAGTAATGATATTGTCTAAATTATTGCACCTGGAGCCTGTATTTAGAGCCTTGTATTACCCTAACAACGATAAGCTTAACGTATCAACGCCTACGTGATCTTGCTACATTGCATGCATTGTAAAGGTTATCGCGGCAAGTCAATAAAAATTCAATAACAAGCTTAAGTAAGACCGTACCAAAATAAGTCTGTGCCCATTGTCTACACCAAAGAGTGAAGATGAAGCTTCAGTTACCATAATGTCACATCTCTTGGGTTTCTAAGTGTGACATATTTTAGAAAGTCAAAACGATGGCCTATTTCTGATAGCTGCTGACTCCGTTTATATGACGGCAGTTGCGGTATTGCACTAAACCGACATGAAAACGAAACTGATTTGAAGTACTTTAAATAGATCCGAATAGAAAAAGTATACCAGTAAAAAACGAACTCATCATTCGTACAATAAGGAAATGTTTTCATTTCTATCAGCTTGAAGAAGGTTTGAGGCACCTGAAAATATTAAACTAAGTGTACTAAATTCCAGACGATAACTTTTGTACCATCAAGTGTTTTGTTGTTCAAATTTATTATTTCCTGTATATACTAAGGGCCGAACCGAGAAATCAGGTTTTTTTAAAATTTCAAGTTGCCTGCGGTATCAAAAATATTAAGTCAGTGACCTGTATTTTTTATAGGAAAGTACTGTACAAAAAGACAACTTATCAGCCCTCAAACGTTTTCAAATCCAGTTTCATCAAATCCCAATGTAAGGGATTATTCTAAATGATGGACCCATTTATAAAAATTCGTATTTATTAAAGTACAAATTCAAAATGAACAATCGTTATGAAAAAAGGAACTTTCAAAGTTTTTCATAATACATTATAAATGTTTAATGTGTCCACCGAAATTGGTACGAAATGCCCGCTGCACTACAATTTGCGATTCTTTTTTTGCGAACTCAAGAACGCAAAAAACCTTGTGCTCCACAGTAGCCATCTTACTCAAAATTGACAGTAAAAGGAAATTACGGCCTATTGCCGTGCGAACTCTACCGACCGCTTTTGGAACCATAACTGCCCGCATTCTCTTTTCATTGGTATGTGGAACCACATTACTGCTGCCGTGCACTCATTAACAGCAAATACGCTTTCTCGTGTGTAAGATGAGTTTGCCCATCGCGTAGATGTTTGCCGTGCAGCAAACGGTGGACACATTGAACATTTATAATGTATTAAGAAACACTTTGAAACTTCCTCTTTTCATTGATATAACGATTGTTCATTTTGGATTTGTATTTTAATAAATAAGAATTTTTAAAAATGGGCCATCAATTAGACCATTAGACCAGAAAATCACCTTATTATAAAATTTCCAATTGTTTGCAGCACCTGAAAAAATTAAGCCAGGGCTCTAAAATTTTTACAACGCACCACTATCACTAAAAGCCAACTTTCCTATTGATTTGGGAGATATGCAACTCCTCCCGACGTAGATAAAAAATTAAGGGTTTTGCATAATTTTCTTTTTTAATTTTATTGTCCCTAAGGGTACATCTATTGTTTCTTCATTTACCTTTGTTTCTTTATGACTTAAATTTCTTTCTTTATTCTTATATCTAAGATACATTTTGTACAATATATACATAGGTAGTAAAATGATTAAAACGATTAATAAAATCGTCCAAACGCTTATTCTATCATAATGTAATTTTGGCACTTTTAGCTCACTTAAGTGTTCTTTGTAATTCTACATTAGTTTCAGGGCGTGGTTGAGATCGTCTAAGTCTAGGTGTTCTAGTTGCATGTGTTTCTTGATTATTTCCTCGTCATCGGGTTGTGTAATCTTGAACTGTAGTTCTGGTAAATTTGCGAATTTCTTAGTTACTGTGGGGTCTTGATATACTCTAATAATTTCGTTCTTCAATTTTAGATAACAGTCTTTTTAAGGGTGATTACTTTACTTCCAATTAATGCTAGATTGTTTTCGTTTTGATTGCAGTGTGTGGTTGTTATTACTTCCTGTGGAAATATAGCTATCCATTTGTTTTCAGTAATTTTTTGAATTTTCATATTGGTGAATTGTGCTGGTTTTGCTTCATAGTTGTATTGATTTGAAAATCTTAATAATTGTACTTCGCAAGGGATGTCTGCTTGGATAACTGTTGTTGTTAATGATTGGCATAAATATTGACTTGGTGTTGCTTTGTTACATTTTTCGTTCGTGTAACCATATCTGAGTTTATTTAAGGAAAGGAACTTGGTTTTGGGGATAATAACTTGATACATGCTAGTAATTTTCATGGAGAATGCAAATAAATGATAATAATTATAAGTATTACTTTCTACTATGGGGATTTCTATTAAAAATGTGATTTTGTTGTTCTTTACATAACCTTTCACTATGGCTATTTTTTCAAAGTATGTTTGATTGTATTACTTTGAAGGGTAATTTACTGTTAGTTATAAATGATCTAATTCTTAATAATTCTTTTAATAAGTCACTTGGTTCTATAATACTAGAGTGTAATGTGTTTAATTTTGCAAATGTTGCAGCGTTTTCTATTGTGTCTAAAATTTGTTTTAATTTTAAAGTGTTTTCTTTCTACAAAATCTAAATAATGCTTTTTTTACGGTTCGGGGGCTAATTAGTGTTTTTGAAGATCCGGTATTGATTAATAATTTAAGTTCTGCGTGGGGTATTTCTATATTTGGGAATATTTGTTGATTAATATTATTTAAATTAATTATGTTTGGTCGTATTTGAATCAGTCTAACTGGAAATTTGAGCACGCATTTTCCTTGTCGTCCTCTTCGTAATTTTTACATGGGTCGTCACGTTCGTAGTTTTCTAAGCGATTTGGTTCACCGACTCTACTGGAGTATGTGTAATTATTCCTGTCATTATTAAATTCTTCCACTTCTTGGTGGAATGGTTCTTCGGAAGTGAAGTTTCGTCTTTGATTATAATGTGGTTTGATTTGTGATATTTTTGTATTCTGTCTGGTGCTACCAGATGAAGTGTCCATAGGAGTTGGTTTGCAATAACTGTTAGGGTTGTTATTGTTATTTATTGTCGGTGTGTTTCTGATGGGGTTTGTCTTGGCTGGTTTACGTGTTGGTTTAATCTTGGTGTAACTGTGGGTTTTGTAAAATTTGAGTTGAATGTTGGTCTCGGAAATTGTCTAAATTGATTGTTGAAATTTGTGTTATTAAAATTTGGGTTGTTAATTCGCGGTTGATTCGTTTATGCGTTAAATGGTGTAAATTTTGGTTGTGTGGATGTTTGTCTCGCGGCTTGTATGGTTTTTATAGGTGAATAGCTTACATACATAACCTTTTCTTCTTCTATGATCATATTCATTGCTTCTAAATTTTGGGTATGCTGGAATCTTATTTTGTCTAATAACTGTTCAGGTTGTGCGTTTATGTAGGTGTCTAAAACCATTTTGTCGTACACTTTTGTCTTTAATAATCGGATATTTTGGCTGGGATCTTCAATTTTTAATCTTGTCAGAATTATACTGCGTACATTGACATTTCATTCCGAATTGATATAGTGATTGGTTACTTTCCATTCTTAAATTAATTAGGTCGCGTTTTAGACATTTGATGTTGCATCGGACGCCAAAATATGTAATTAAGATACGTTTGAGGTCTTCTCATTGTTCAAGGTCATCTCGGCTGGCAATTAGTGTTAGTGCCTTCCGGTCAGATTACTTATTATTAAGCGTAAAAGTAAAACATTGCGTTCGTTTTCTCCTGCTTTATACAAGGTTTTTAAAAATATTTCACACGCCGTAATAAAGTTGCCTGCCTAGGAGAGCTTGGTCTCCGTTATATTGCGGAATACTCTCGAAATAAATCTTCATATCTGAACTCATGGTTACTATAATAATTTAATGGTCGCGTTCAGTTCTAATTAATATCAAATTATTGTATAAATTGAGATTTACTTTGCAATTTGTATTGTTACTTTTTAGTTTGGATTGTATTGGTTATTTAAAGAATCGCTTTAGGTATATTTTATACGTAGTTACACGGTGCTATAAATACATTAAGGAGTTTCTGATTGCTAATCTCTAGTCAATTGCTGTAGCCTTAAATTCGTATATTTTTATACTTTGCAGATGTTACAGTTGTTGCGAATTGAGTTTTAATTTTCTGAATAGTTTTATGTAGGTAATAATCTTTTGCAATAACTGCGTTATAATTTGTACGTATTTTAATTAAGTGTTTGCTATAATTATCTCGCCAGGTTTTGGATTAATAGTGCGTAAATGTTTCCTTTATAATTGTACAGTCTCGTTACCTTAAATGTCTAATTAAGTTTCCTGAGTGATGTTATTTCAGTCTCGGTGATAAGTAGATCGTTTTGTCACATTAAATTGCATAAATGCTTCTTTATAATTAGATACTTTCGTACTAAAAATATTTAATTATAACTTTATAGAGTTGGATTTTCTGAGTGGTTTTTTATTCCAGTGATGCTTTGGGTTTGAACTTGCAACCTTATATTTTAATAGTAGGACCATCTATTAGAGAAATTAATGTTCGATACATTGTTATAAATGACGTTAAATACCTAATGAAATATTAATTATAATTTGAAGATTGTACTGAATGGTATTTTTTCTGACAGTTTAGTAAACGGTAGCTAAGGTAGGTTAGTTATTTTTTACTAAACAAGTTTATTTCTACAGCTAGGCAAGTTTAACTAATATTAGTTAAACTGTTAAGCTGTAGAAAAAAAACTGTTTAGTAAATAAATAACTATCCAGGGTAGTTATTTTTTACTAAACAGTTTTGTTTCTACAGCTAGACACGTTTGTTGTTTATAGCTCAAGAGTTTAGCTAAACTGTTGAGCTACAAAGAACAAACTTGCCTAGCCATAAGAAACAAATCTGTTTGGTAAAAAATAACTAAGCTGGTTAGTTATTTTTTACTAAACAGTTTTCTTTCTACAGCTAGACAAGTTTGTTGTTTGTAGACTAACAGTTTAGCTAATATTAATCAAACTGTTAAGCTACAACCAACAAAAATGTCTAGCTGTAGAAACGAAACTTTTAGTAACAAATAACTAAGCCGGTTAGTTCTGTTTTACTAAACTGTTTAACGAATATTAGCTAAACTGCTATGCTGTAGAAACAAAACTGTTTAGTAAAAAATAAATAAACCAGTTATTTATTTTTTACTAAACAGTTTTGTTTCTATAGCTAGGCATTTGTTGTTTGTAACTCAACAGTTTAGCTAATATTAGCTAAACCGTTAGTCTACAAACAACAAACTTATCTAGCTGTAGAAACAAAACTGTTTAGTAAAAAATAAGTAAACGTATTTAGTAAAAATAACTAAACGTATTTAGTAAAAGACTAGTAGCTACTACTAACTAAAGTTTAGCATTCACTGAAACAACTAAACTTTTTTGTAATTAAGTACTAAATTTTTGCTGTGTACACCAAATTTTTTTTTAGTGTACAACTGGTAGTTAATCAAACAAACAGGTATGCAGAAGAATTGTTTTTATCTGGTTGTGATTTTAAATCTAGAATTACGAAGTGACAGTGGCAGAGTTATGTATATTTATCGGTTTATTGTTTCATATGGGTACTATACAACTAAACAGAATAAATTACTGGAAAAAGAACACACTTTTTGGATTGAAATGTTTTTCGGATCATATGGGCAGGAATCGTTTTTTTTTCTAATTTGACATTGTTTACATTTTGCTCCTAATTTGGAACCCGTAAATGAGAACAGTGGTCGTTTATATAAAACAAGACCCGTCATAATTTATTTTAATTCCAAAATGTTGTCAATTTTTCAACCAGGCAAGGAATTATCCCTAGATGAATCCATGGTTCTTTGGCGTGGGCGGTTGCTATTTTGGCAATACATCAAAAACAATCGCCATAAATACGGTGTAAAATTGTATGAGTTGGCAACTCCAAACGAAAAGTTTTGAATGTGAATGTTTATACAGGTGCTTTAAATGAAATTGGAGGAAAGAAGCATGCCTTGAAAATTATAAATCACTTGATGAAATACACTCTCTCTATTTAGATAACTTTTATAGATTTCCAACTGGCCAAAGAACTTTCAGAAAAACAAACTTTTTGTACTGGTACGTTACGATCTGACCGTCAAGGAAATCCCAAAGAAGTCACAGAAGCTAAACTGAAAAAAGGGGCATCAGTCTGTAAATACAAAAATGGTGCGATGATCGGCAAATGAAGGGAAAAAAAGAAATGTACTTTACATTAGTACTGAATTTTCTAATGAAATGAAAACTTTCAAAAATAAATATAATGAATTCATGAGTGGCATATATCGTCAAGACCAGATGATGTCATATTATCTCTGTTCCAGAAAAACATTGTGACGGTACACAAAAAATAAGCATTCATTTTTTTAACTGTTGTTACTAAATACTGAGTTTCTAGTTAGCGCTTGAAGTGAGCGGACGTGTTTTGCAGAACTCCTGACTACAAGACTACATGTAAATTTTTATGTAAGGTTTTATTATTTATTATTATATTTTAGGCTTTTATATTTTCTGTATTATACTTTTATTATTGTGTGGCGTTAATTTTAAGACATAGGGCAGTAAATAAAAACAAAATTTTGAACTGAATAAATAATAAATAAATCACGTTTTAACTTAAATTTTAACTAAAATCCGCGTTTAAAAATAAACCAATTTATATTTCGGGATAATAAATCAAAAATCTACTAAATAAATAACCAAAAATAAATTCAAAATAATTTAAAAAAAGGATTTTAATAAATTTATTTAAAAAACCGAGTAAAACGGGCTAAAACAGCGTAGAACCAGGAAATAAATTCGGAAAAATTATATAACGTACGTGTTATAAAATAAAAATTTAAAAACCAAAATGTAGGCCTTTTTTGAATCAAATAAATGACTAAAAACCGTAAATTTTGAAATAATTTGAATATAAATATATGTACGTTGTACTTAAAGATTTCTTAAAGTCAACCTTTGGGTATAATTAGTGGTACCAGGAATCGAGTAAACGAGCGGTAAGTGCTTCCGGTACCGCATTCCAATAACGCGTGTTTTAATTTGTTTGTTTCTAAATTTAAAATCCGGTATTTTATAAATTTGTTTTTGTGGTAATTAGCTAGTTTGAATTTTAAATAAATATTTTAAATAAATAAATACAGTTTTGTTATAGTAGATTTTTAATTGCGTATATTTATTGGGCTTGCTATATTATTTTGTCCTCGTTATTTTGACGTTAGTGTTTATTTTATTTCTGATAAATTTGAAATTTTATTTGGTGGTTTTTAAAATTTGAATAAATAAATAAATACAAAGAAGTTTAAGGGTCATTTGAAATCTAAGTTTTTTATTGGAACAGCGTTTTTGTTTTGTACTTGTTGTTTTGCCGTTTAGCTGTACATCTTAGCTTTCAGTTTATTTAGCGTCGTCAGAGCATTTTGATCTGGGTTTTGTTTGTCCTTGTTGTTTTTGTTATCTGATTTTGAGCATGGTTGTCCATCGAGATGAGGAGCCGTTGCCGAAGAAGAAAAGGGGTGGTAGGTTGGAGTCAGTCAAGGCTGAGCGGTCGGAGGCTTGGACTGTCGATAAGGTCGGAGAGAAGGAGCTCGTGGTTAGAGAAGAGAAGTCGGTGTCGCAGCCCAACGGGGAAGTAGTTGTGTCACAGAGGGAGCATGGGTCTGTGGTGGTTGAGTCTGAGGGGCCGGCGCAGCTTGTGTGTGGATCCGAGCCTGAGTCGCCCGCAACGCCGAAAAGACAGCGTCGTGGGTCGACTGGCAGCAACGAAAGCGTTGCTACTAGCGATCTAGACGAGCTGGATCTCTTTATGTTCCGTGCGAGGAGGGCGCACGGCTTTATACATAAGCGGGTCCCTGCCACATCGGCGACCATCACCGTAGACGACAGGAAGGTGATTGGCAACGCCGCGGACTAGTTCCGAGACGTTGCGAATCAGCTATTAGAAATGGTTAGATGTCTCAGAATTGTGCGTGGAGAGGTGAAGGAGGCTGTGGCGGAGGTAGCAGTGGCAGCGGCGCGCACTAAGCAGGTCGTGGTAGGGCAGGGAGAACCAAGAGGTGTGATGTCATATGCTGGAGCAGTGGTTGGGACACAGCGTCGACGGTCGCAGTTCGTGTCGACGCCAACCCAGGGGTAAAGGACAACGTCATGGTGACGTTGAAAAGGCAGGCGGCTCCGTGGCGTAGTGGTATGTGTGTGACTACTACGCCCAAGGTCCTGGGTTCGAATCCCGACACGGTCCGCTTGAAAAATGTTAGGCGAGCATTTTTCACAAAAATACACCCTCGTTCGGATGAGTGGTAAAATGGAGGTCCCGTGTGTGAGTGTTGTCACGCACGTTAAAGATCCCTACCTTGCTTGGAACAGCAAGGGTTCGGCAAAATTCAAAATTTTCCAGGTAACAAAAACTCGCTTCCTGGCCAGTGTAGTACCTTCGGGTGGAGCATTGGAAAATCACATGTAATGACGTTGAAAAGGAAGGTTGACCCGGCCAAGGATGGTTTTGTTGTTGTCGGAGCACGTCGGGCGCGTAGGGGTAGAGTTGTTGTCGAGTGTGCTGGTCAGGAGGACGCCAAGCGTTTGCAGTCGACTGTAGGTGGGGCTTGTCAGGGTCTTACAGCTAGGACAATCGAGAAGAGGAGGCCGCGCATCGTGCTCCCTGGAGTAGAGAGGAAGATGAAGCAAGAAAAGCTCCTACAGAGGTTGATTGTTCAGAACCCCCGCTTCAGAAGGATTAGGTTCGAGGAAGTGAAGGAAAAGTTCCGGTTCGGTGGTAGGGGTCCCACAGATCCGTTGGCCAGCATCGTTTTTGAGGTTTTGCCGGAAGCTAGGAGGTGTTTTTTGTCGGATGCAGTTAGTCTGGGTTGGCGTATGGTTTGGGCTCGAGATCATTTCTCAATGATCCAGTATTGCCGTTGCTACGAGTTCGGCCACAGGTGCACAGAGTGTAAAGAGCGGGTGCAGTTTTGCAGCAACTACGCCGAAGTGGGGCATGGGTTCAAGAGCTGTAGACGGGCAGTTTCTTGTTGTGTTGTCTGTGCGAGGTCGGACGACAGGGTTGGTAGCGTCAGGTTTGACAGTCGTCATGATGCGAAGTCTAGCCCGTGCCCCACGATGCAGCGTTTGAAGGCAGTCATCACCAGAAACATCGACTATGAACTGTAGGCCATTAGGCGATGTTCAGAGAAGCATGCAAGTCAAATGTGCGCATTTTAATTTAGGCAAGGGTAAAGGGGCCACAAATAATTTCGTTAAAATAATAAACGAAAATAAAATCGACATCGGGCTCATACAGGAACCGCACCTATATGGCCACAAAATAACAGGTTTTTGGAGTAGGTTACCGTCTTAAACGCGAATGGTGAACGGCCGCGCAGCAGTATAATAATAAATAACGGAACGTGCGCCGAGATAATATTAAATAATTGGTCAAACGAGTTTATAAGCACCGGCACCGCGAAAATAAAAACAGAGACACACAAGTTCTACGTGATAAGCGCGTACTTTCCGCCAGTCGACTCCCGGCGGAAAAATCCTCAAACCGAGGACTTAATAAATTGAATCGAAGGCATTTTTCGCAAAATTGGAAGGAATAAAAAACTAATAATTGGAGGAGACTTTAATGCTAAGTCGCCGTTATGGGGTAGCCCTATCGAAGACGATAGGGGCTCGGGTTGCTGATCTTTTTACGGGATGGAATCTTAGCATGATAAACACTAATGATTCACTTACGTTTGAGGGGCATATAGGCAGCAGTTTTATAGATATTACTGCAGCCTCGCACTAAATGCTAGAAAGAATTTATAATTGGAAACTTTGGTCGGACGAGATAACGCTCTCTGACCATAAATTGCTCTTTAAATGCAACATCTTTTTCTGATCACTCATCGCTCCATCGTGCATTTTTATTACATGTACCAATCATTGTTGTTCCACATACTTCCAAGCAAATTACGTCACACTGTTCTTCAAAAAAATTCCATGCTTTCTCCACATCTTCAGACTTCAGAGCATTCTCTCATTCCAGTTTGCAGTCATACAACTCCGTCTCTAACATAGTAGCGTACTCTTTTTAAGTCGACTCTTACAAGCGTTCTTCTTTCACTCTTGATTGGTCTGACATTCTGTTTTCTTCTCCACACTTACTTTCAGATAAGATCAATTCTGGACAAAACCAGAAAATGATCGGTCCCACATTCAGACCCTCTCATTACTCTCGTGTCTTGTACCAGTTCTCTTAAACTTTTATCAAATACAACCAAAACAATTATACTCTTCGCATTTCCCTTTTGCTATTTGTACTTGTGTATGTCTTTATGCTTATACCATGTGTTGGATGCAAAACAGTTCTATTTCCGTGCATATACTCACTAACATATTTCCATTTTAGTACGTTCTAGGATCACCAAACAAACGTACCACATTTTCAGCATTTTTTCTATGTAGTCCAACTCAACTGTTCATATCACCTAATAGAACCACATAGTCATTCATTTGGGTTTGCCTTATACATTTTCCAACTCCTGTCAAAACTGCTCACACTCCCTATCGTCATTTACCACAGCATTACATGCTACTAAAGAGATTTTTGTGAAGCCCACTTTCATTCTAACCCATAAGATGCGGCGAGACACCAATTTATATTGTTTTATACACGCTTTTGCTTGATCATTCAAAATTAAACCAAAACCCTTCGCCCCGAACTCATTACTCTCTACTCCAAACCACAAACCTAACATACCATCATCTAATTTAACAACATCTTTTCCCTTCCGCTTCGTTTCACTCACACACACCACACACATGCGTCTTTCTTTCATTTCATTTATGATTTCATACTCTCTTCCGTACACTCCTCTGATATTCCAAGTACCAAATCTCCATTACGGATTCATGCGGTCGTTATCTGATGAGCTAGATATTTTTCCATTCATTTGCCCACCATGACTTTGACGGTCCGAAGTCGTTGCAAAGTTCTTGTTGTAAGTCTTAATTAGGTTAAACCAGGTTACCAGTCTAGATCGCAACCGTGCCAGTGTAGTTTCCTCTACTAACAGTAACGACACCTTACCGTTCAGTGTTGGAACGTTTAGCATTTCTGCCACAGATGTCGTCACGATTCCCATCTTGCACGGATGTCCAACGTTTAATACTTTCTCTTCCAAGGGTAAGCCAGCAGACAGTTGCCCGCGCTACGACCACAAGGAGGTAGAAGCTGTGCACTGACACATATCGGACGCTTCAACAGCCAATTAAAATTTTGATTCCATCGAAAAACAGTTTTTGATGGTGCCTCATCACCAAAAACAGTTTTCAATTGTCCATACACCCTATTCAATTTTTAGGTCGAAAGTAGAACAAGTCGTTGCTCAAAAATACTCACAAGTTAAATCCATGTTTCTTCACAATTTGTTAACCATAAAATAATGTTGTAATAAAACTGTTTAACATTTATCTACTCTGTCGCTTTTGTATCACAACTCAAATGTCAAAATTTGTAAATTTTCTATCTTAAACACCTAATGACAACACCGATACTTCATCTCAAATTTCTAACTGTCGTTTGTGTATTTTATAAATTACAATCTTGTTTAAGAATGTGTTGAATGAAAAATAAACGATGATTGACTAAACTATTATGAAAATAAGCGCTAAATTTTTCTTAGTGTCACAGAAATATTTATTGCAAATTCATGTTGCTTCTTCAAATGCAGAAATATTTTCGAAAAGTTTGTAGAACGACAATAAATTTTATAAAAAGGTAAGGTGGGGTAAGTGGGAACCCAATTTACAACTTTTCAAATTCAAGGTAGCATATTTTTGGTACTTGGCAAACTTTTTTAGTGCAATTTGTTTTTAGTACAGAACAGTTCTTTGGGAATATTTCTTCTAAATATAAACTACAAACCCTTTTGTAGTTTGTTTGTTTTGGGCTATTCTTTTTTTTAATGGAGTGTGGCCTACTTACCCCAAACTATGGGCTAAATTTGTCACCCCACCTACATTTTTATAAAAATAATATTGAACGACTCAGGGAGTAAGTGGGCCACTCTTTGAATATTTCTTTGTTCAAGTCTATTTTTAATTTTAAGATCAATCTTATGGTTTTGAAGTTATGAAGTCAAATCAAAATAAACCTAAGTGCTTAGTCTAACTTTATTATAATCATTTCACAAAATCAAATGCTTACATACCCAAATAAATGAAAAAAACAATTAATATAACAATTTTACTTAAAATGATAAAAAAGCTCTTACTTCCTTAAGGACTTACTTTGTTAAAATTCGTCTAAATATCTCTCCATATAAGGGACTTTATATATACACCTTTTATTAATAGCAATTGGTTCCAGTATTTTTGTATAGACTTCATTTGATTTATACGTAGGCACATCTGGCTTTTCTGGCCATTTCCATCCATTAAATTTTCTACATTTAACCATATGTTGTACAGTTACTTCATCCTTTTCTAATTTTATTACCTGTGCAGGATAGTGTTTTTCATCACAAGATACAACGACATAATCATTAATAATAACATCAATGCATTTTTCGTCCTCATCAACAGTTGAATCATATATGATTGATGGGACACTAGATTCACTAGACAATGATGTATTACACGTTTTCTTCTTTTTCATCTGTTTCGTACTATTCTGCTCTTTCTCTAGCTTCTTTTTTAATATCAAGCTTTTCTTTTGTTCTTTAAGCAATAATGTCCTTCTTTTCTGTTCATTCTCACTTTTTAACTTTGCTAAATATTCTAATGTCGTAATTATTTCTGCATTGGCACATACTCTTCTTCTTGTAGTTTTTGGTGTAGTGTTGCTTTTACTCTTCTCTACAAAACTAAGCAGAATATTTTCAAATGACTTAGTTGATATATTAGTTTTTCTGTAATCAAGTTAGTGTCAATTTCACTACATGCTTTTTTCACCTTATGGTCGGTACTAGTAGATGCAGATTCTACAAGTGCAAGTTCAGTCTCTTGTTTGATTTTTTGTCTAGTGGTCGCATTAACGTCTTTATTTCTACTTATTTCATTTTCTTTATTTGAATTTTCCTCATAGTTTGACTGCGATGGCATAGGAATAGTTTGGTTTCTTTCGTTTTTTTTAAATAAAAACTGCTTATATTGTCTAATATGTTCGGGTTTAAATACATCCTGTTTAATGGCATATTTATTTACAGGATCTCTATTTTCTAGTGCACATGTTTCGTCATAGATTCCAGTTGCTTTAAATCCATTTTTAATTATACCAATAACCAAATTGTCATAAATTGCGACAAAGATTGATTTTGGAATTCTTTGCCGTGGATTACTTCTTCGCCACTTCACAAGTTCTTTTTCCCACCCATTTTTTTAAAATTTGAATATAGCAACATCTAAAGGCTGTAAAAGATGCGTGGTATAGGGAGAAAGTTTTAAAATTGTAATTTAATTTTCCAGCGCGACTTGAATAAGATCAGGAGAAATATGAGTGGAATGCCTATCACATAATAATAGTAATGGTCTTGCAGCAGGTATAGCAGGTAGAAAACATTTTTTAAACCAGTTTGTAAATACATGTGATTTCATCCAGCCTCGCTTTGTTGCTGCGTAAAATGTCTTATCAGTTTCATTGACATTCAACCAGTTCTCTAAAATATTCTTCCCTTTAAATATTACCAGAGGAGCAATCTTCTCTCCCGCAGCAGAACAACAAATTAGTACGTAAGTATTATCCCTTTCTGGCGAGCTAATCATTCTTGTACTTTTCACACCTTTGACTCTTACCACTTTAGCCTTACTAGGATCATGAGAAAAATTGACTCGTCCAAATTAAAAATTAAATTAGGTTTATCATGGAGATTAAGTTTGACTTTATATGTCATAAAACCCATACTTCACAAATGGGTTAATCTGACCCAATCTTGCAAATTCTACTATTCGAGGTTTTTTAATAGACAAGTTATGTCTTTTACTAAACGCGAGATACTAGTCTTCTCCTGGTCTATCATCTTTGAATGTAGTTTTATGGTCATTTCCTTTAACATACATTTGAACAATATCAAGAACTTCTCCCCTTGTCAACCCAAATCCTCATTTCTCCATTGTTATTATGCATTTGACTATAGATTCTTCAACTTTGAATAGCAAACTTGTCTTGCAACCACCACCAAAACCTTTTGCTGCAACAATTCCCTTATTTTCTCTAATCCCGGTAAGTCGATGCCTAAGTGTAGTACGAGGAATATTGTAGGATGAGGCAGCGCCCTTGATGGTTTTTGAGCCACTTTTATTATCGTTTATTGCTCTCTCTAATGCCTATGTACTGTACCGAGCATCATCTGCTCCTCTTTGCGTCTTTCTAACATAAGCACGAGGCATTTGCCTAAAATAAAAAAATATCCTTAAAATTTGCTAAAAGGTTAATGCCCGTTTGCACCGCATCATATTTAAACTCAACTTAACTAACAAGAAGTTAGTGTTTATGTACGAGTTAAAATAATTTTGTTTTTACGGCATTAATTTAATCTCGTGTTAGTTAATACTGGTTGAAAATTGGCAACTGCGCAATTTTTATCATTAGTATAGTTTTTGGCCATAGCCCATAACCTTACTTTATCTAAGTGACAACTTTATTTACCTCTTCTTTACACTTCGTTATTATCCGAGTATATCATATTATTATTGGAATTTTTCCACGTACTTTTTTATTTAGGCGCTAAGAGACGTTAATTATGAGTAAGTATAAATTATTCAGCTATACATTTGGTTGTTTCATTTAAATCATTTTCTATAGGTTCACATACGAACAGTAAGAAAAGAGCTCGTACTGCAAATTATTCTCTTGATGAGAAGAATTTAGTTTTGCAATTGGTAAACAAGTACAAGCAAAAAGTACTAATAAGAAAACTGATGCAGTAACCAATGAGGAAAAACACCGCTATTTGGATAATTATTGCCAAGGAATTCAATACACAATGCCCTAATTCACAAGCTTGCAGTGCCGAATCACTACGAAGATTCTTTCTAAACCAGTGTAAAAGCACAAGGAAAGTTGTAGGGGAAGAGAAGAAGGAGTTATATTTAACTGGTGGAGGTAAGGTATAAGCTACCAATACAGATAGTAACAACGATCTGATGCTTGGTATATTAGACAAAAAGACGGTATATGGGATAAATAATATGTTTGAAAGTGTTGCAGTAGAAGACACAAACGTATGCCTCATATGCTTTATAAATGTTTTTCAGTAACATTGCATTTGTTGTATATTTTGGATGATAATGTAGACATTAATCAGCTCGATTTATCTGATGTTGAATTAATGTATGATTCTCAACCAGAGCCGTCGGATATAGAAAGGGTCCCATGGAAAAAATATTGTCCGGCAGAACTCAGCCAACCAAAAGATACATTGTTACATACTTTACATGTGACTTTTTTCCAATGCTCCGCCTGAAGGTACTACATTGGCCAGGAAACGAGTTTTTTTTACCTGGAAAATTTGGAATTTTGCCGAACTCTTGCTGTTCCAAGCAAGGTAGGGATCTTTAACGTACGTGACAACACTCACACACGGGACCTCCATTTTACCTCTCATCCGAACGAGGGTGTATTTTTGTGAAAAATGCTCGCCTAACATTTTTCAAGTGGACCGTGTCGGGATTCGAACCCGGGACCTTGGGCATAGTAGTCACACACATACCACTACGCCACGGAGTCGCCTCATTGTTACATACTGCTGCTACTTCAGATAACTCTACTGTAAGTGTATTTTAATAATCATAAATATTCTAAGTGTGAAATTTTATAGTCATCAGCTCGTTATAAGCAAAAGCGAGAATATGATTGCAGTCGACGAAGATCTGCCCTCAGTGTACTCACGTCATCTCATATTGCCGAGAAATACAATAAATTGTTGGAGTATCGCTTAACCATTACAGAAATGGAAGTAGCTAGGCAGAAGTCATTAAAAGTTTTTGAAGAGGAAGAAAGAAAGTTAAAACTAGAGATTTTAAGATTAGACAATTTATTAAAACAAAAAAAATTAGATAATTTCCAAATGTAAAAAGTAGTTATTAATAAAATCATTTCTGGTTGCATTGATTAGCATGTTGTTATTGTTTTCTGGAATATCTGGAATTTGCCCATCGGCTATTAGAAGCTCTAACTCTGCTATATCAATATTTTCTGCTGGCGGTAACTGTCCCTCATTCATATCTAGGGCAATGTTATGTAGAATTCCAGTAGCAATGATAACTGTCAATGCAGTACATAATTTAATTCGCATACCATATTGAAGCGGGCTACTGCTACCGCGTTTCTTTAATTTAAAAACAAGTAATAACAATAGTCTTTATTACTCACTGTTCCCAAGTCTAATTAACAGTATATGCCTTATTTATAGATGTTTTCAGTCCACTTAACAATGAAGCACTATTACACTAATGAATTTACAAGCACTAATATCTTCTTAAACTAACTTCTTTACCATAGGTCCATTAACAACACTAACACAACTATTTATTTATACACTTCTATTTATTTATGTATACTACAAGCTGCATGTATATTAGACACAGCATATAACATCTATGTATATTCTTGAACTCCTAAAAGCTCAACTACGTTTACTGTACACGATATAATTTATATTAGCCATTCAAGTATAGACTAACTCTTACATTCATAAGCGGCCTTATATATATCCTGAATTAACGATATGACTCATTATCTAGTATTTTCTAGAAGAATTCTGGAATCCTTGAGAATATGATGTACATCGGGCGTTTATATGTTTGACGGGTTGCCTAATAGTGGATCGCAACACTGCCCCCTCTTTAAAACCGTTACGTCTCGTAACTGTAGATACATTTTGGCGCCAATTCGATGACTGATGACGGTATCGGCAGCTATCTCCTCTGGTGCATCCACCACGTCGTTGGAAATAACAGTCAACACTCTTTTCTTGGTCTTGGTAGGCAACCGGTTGAAAACAACAAACAAGGACCTGGACGTTGGTTCCCTGGAAAACTACTTCTAGCATATTTCGGACTATCCTCCAATCTAAGTGATCCAGTCCACAGCCCAGCTTGGGCACCTCTAGTCTCGTTACTCCATTTTCCATCATCTGCGCCTTAAGATTTAGAAAAGCTTCCCATAGATGTCCATAACTAGGTCTTTGCCATGAAGAATTTTTGGTGACCAGATAGTAAACATAACGATTTTTATCTTGAAGAACCAAAGCTTTTCCTACAGTTGGCTGCTGTTGTACTAATTCATCCACACATCCAAACTTTTCTTGAAAACAACAGCTATTCCCCTTGACATTGCCAAATCTTGAGCTACGCAATGTGCAAGGGAATACTCTTCTGGTGCGCTAAACAGATCTTGCTGTTTTTCAACAACAACGCCAAATCTCGCCTTAGTGGAACCACCATACGCCGCCATAAAGCTCTCAAAATCTACATTTGGCTCATGATTAATAACTTGTCGAACACCGTTATCATTATTCGAGTCTTCCTGGTTGTTGCCAGCGTAGGATGTTAAACGGTCAAAGTGTACCACTTTTGGTTTACCACGAGGAGACTTTATGATCCGGTACACTACATCATTAATCCTTTTCATCACTTCGTACGGGCCTTCCCATTGTCTTTGTAATTTTGGCGACAACCCACGTTTTCTTTGTGGATTATACAACCACACTAAATCTCCAGGTTGATAACCACCTTCTTGTGCTCTCGTGTCATATTGTGATTTCATTCGATCGCTTGCTGCCTGGATATTCTTTCGGACGTTTTCGTGAATGTTATTTGATCTTTCACGAAGCTTACTAACGTAATCTTCACCTGCGATCTCTTCTCCAGGTTTAAATCCAAACTGAAGATCACATGGTAGCCGCAATTCACGTCCTAGCATTACGCAAGCGGGCGAGTACCCTGTGCTGTCATGTACCGAAGATCGGTACGCCAGTAGGAACAAATGTAAATATTGGTCCCAGTCTCGTTGATGTTCAGAGACAACTTTGGCCAGGTACTTCCCTAACGTCCTGTTCATTCTTTCAACCATTCCATCCGATTGGGGATGAAATGGCGTGGTTCTAGTCTTCCTGATTCCAAGATGCTTGCAGACATTTTGAAACAATGCTGATTCAAAGTTCCGACCTTGATCGGAGTGTAATTTCAACGGAACTCCAAAGCGACAAAACAACTCCTTCACTAGTACATCTGCAACCGTCTCGGCTTCTTGGTTAGGTATAGCATATGCCTCCGGCCATTTGGTAAAATAATCCATTGCAACCAGGATGTATTTATTTTATTTCTCTGATTCAGGAAACGGACCAGTTATATCAATGGCTACCCTCTCAAAAGGATTCCCCACGTTATACTGTCTCATTGGGGCTTTCCGTTTTGTGACCGGGCCATTTGCAGAAGCGCCCAATTCACATTTTCGGCACCACTCCTTCACATCATCTTTGCAGTTCACCCAATAGAATCTTTCTCTCACCCTTTCGAGAGTTCTTTTCACGCAAAAAGTGCCCTCCGGAAATACCGTCGTGCAAGTGCTGCAACACTTCCGGCACTCTGCTTCTCGGCGCTATCACTTGAAGTCTCTCAGTGCCATCTTCAAATTCCAGGCGTCGTTTCAAGATTCTATTTTTCATCATCAAAGAGTCCCACTATGCCCAGTATGCCTTCAGGCTCCTACTTAAAATACTAATTTCTTCCCTAGCTGGTCGTTGTCTTCTATTTTTCCACTTAATAATACGTCCCAATTCGGCGTCATTCTCCTGGTCTTCTCGTATTCTTTCGGGTTGCCAAGTATCATCGGTCACTGTCATTCTATGGATGACACTTATTTTCTCCTCCATCTTGGAGCAATGATTGCAGTCTACCGGACAAGGTCTCCTTGACAGAGCGTCTGCATTCCGATGGCTAGTTCCTACCCGATGTTCTGTGTCAGTCATATTCCTGCAACCGCTCTATCCACCTTGCCACTTGCTCTTCGGGATTTCGAAACTGCAGTAACCATTTCAGTGCAGCATGGTCTGTTTTCAACGGGAATTGACGGCCGTATAAGTGCTTATAAAAGTGCTCTACGGATTTGATGACGGCCAACAGCTCCCTTCTTGTCACAGAGTAGTTCCTTTCTGGCCGCGACAAGACCTTGCTGAAATACCCATTCACTATTTCTTGTCCGTCCTGCACTTGAGAGAGAACGCTACCTATAGCTGTGTTACTGGCATCGGTATCCAACACAAATTTCCCCTCCATCCGTGGATAACTCAAAATTGGTGGTGCTGTAACCAGTAACCGTTTCAGTTGTTCAAATGCACTGTGGCAGTCGTCATTCCAATCATATTCTTGTCCATCTTCGGTTAATTTTGTTAACGGTTTGGCAATGTTCGCAAACCCAAGTATAAAGCGTCGGTAATATGTGCACAATCCTAGAAAACTGCGTACTTGGTGTATATCTGCTGGTGTAGGCCACTCTTGTACCGTTTTTATTTTGTCAGAGTCAGCTCTTATTCCGGTCTCCGAAACGACATGTCCTAGGTATTTCACCTCTTTTCCAAACAAGTGACACTTCTTGGGGCTCAATGTAAGGTTTGCCCCCGTAATCTTTGGAATATCTCCTCTAGGTTCTTAAGGTGTTCTTCAAAAGACCGGCCTAACACTATCACGTCATCTAGGTATACCAGACAAGTCTTCCAAGACAGTCCACGCAGTATCGACTCCATCAACCGTTCAAAAGTAGCAGGGGCATTGCATAATCCAAATGGCATGACCTTGAACTGCCATAATCCAGTTCCAATTGTAAACGCAGTCTTTTCTTTATCGTTTGGGCTCCAAGCTTACCTGCCAGTATCCGCTTTTCAAGTCCAAGGTCGAAAACCATTTAGATCCGGATAGAGTATCCAAGGTGTCATCAATTCTGGGCAAAGGATAGCTGTCTTTCTTTGTCACATTGTTAAGCCGCAGGTAGTCTACACAAAACCTAGCCGACCCGTTCTTTTTCTTGACAAGCACTACGGGGGATGCCCGTGGACTATTCGAGGGTTCAATTACTCCCTGTTCTTCCATATCGGTGATAATTTGCTCGGCTTCCTTACGTTTTGCCAAAGGAAGCCGCCTGGGGTGTTGTCTTATCGGTTGCGCATCTCCAGTATTGATCTTGTGTTGCACAACATTTGTCCTTCCTTTCTCACTATCATCCAGTGCAAACACACCTCGATATCGTCCGACCAGCTCTTTTACCTTGCCCAGTTGGTCGCCGTTTAATCCTTGACACGAAGGTATTAACATATCCAGCAATTTCTGTGAGCAACCGTTGGCTGGTTTATCCTTCGTGTCGTCCACACAACGTTTAATATGGCATACTGGAATGCAACTTCCCACAATCGTGTCTTTCTTCAGGGTCACCGTATGCGGATTAATGTTCAGCACCTTTACTGGTACCATATTTCGGAACTTTACCAGCGTTCTTCCAATCAGTAATCCCTCCTGACCCATTCCCGATTCAGTTGCTTCCATCATGCATACTTGTCCTTCCCGGAGCGTACCATCCGGGCGTCCCATTACTATCATTTCCGCCTTCTCGGGTATTTTCATATCGCAAATCATTCGAACTTGCATCGTCTGGTTACTCGTACCTTGAAATGGAATCTCATCATCATCTATCCAAAGCACATTTTCTTTCATGTTTACATGAAACCCATATTCTCTCACGAGATCCATTCCCAAGATCACTTCTTCTGTAATTTTAGCTACCAACACCCGATGATTAATTAGTTAGTCCTCAATTGCCAACGTAACGGCAGTCTCTCTGTGAGTACAAATTTTCTCACCACTTGCTGTTCGGAGACACACCGATACAGGTAGCACTTTTCCACGACCAATCAAATCTGGTCTCACAATAGTTCTTGTCGCTCCTGTATCCACGAGTAATCGGACAACCCTACCATTAATTCTACCATCGATATAAATGCTGTCCAGACTTCCCATTGACGATGCAGCACGGATGATAATCTCCGGAGAACTACGCTGTGCTGTCGACGTTCGCCCCCTTACATTGACCTACTTTAACTTAACCGGTTGTTTCTTTGGTTGAGTACAGCGTCTCTGCATATGACCAACTTCACCGCAGCTCCAGCATCGCAGACGCCATCTCCGCGGTCGTAATTTTTTCAGCCTTTCCGCTTTTCGCTTTTCAAACACACGGTTTATTATTTCATCTATGCTGTTTTGCGATTGCTCAGGTTCTTCTAATGCAGACCGAACTTTGTGACTCATCCTGTGTGACGTCTGCTTAGCTGCTTCAAATTCAAGCGCATGAGCCAGTGCGTCATCTAACATTTTTGGCCGTGCTAATCTTAGCGCTTGCTGTATTTCACTGTCTTTAATGCCATCCACAAATGTTTGAACAGCCAGTTGTTCGAGGAAACTATCTGGTGCCGTTGGGTATGCCAATCTAACTAATCTGGTGATGTCAGCTTCGAATTCTTGCAGGCTTTCACTTGTCTTTTGCGAGCGGTTCCTAACTTGTGCGTGGTAAACCTGTTGAAGGTGAGCGTCTCCATATCTCATCTCAAGCTTCGATGTTAAGAGGCCGTAATCATTCTGCTGGTGATCGGGAATCGTTTGTAAGATGTTAAAAGCTTCCACCCGTAGGACCACTATTAAGGAGATAGCCTTCTCTTTGTTGCACCAACCGTTGGCTATTGCCGCAGCTTCAAATTGTTTCAAATATGTGGGCCAAGGTGTTTTGCCATCGAATGTGGGTGGTTTCACTTTAAATTTAGACGGTATGGACTCGCTTCTGTCCATGGTTCTTATTTCTGGAATGTTCTCATTTACAACTTGATTTGCTATTTCAAGTGGCCGTGTTGTTAGTGAAATCACCTGTTCTTGTAGCCTCATCATATCTTCTTCCATTTTTACCAATTTACTGTCCAACTTTTGCTCAACTGTTTTTACCTGTTCGGTGAAATCTTCTTTCAATGCAATGGAGCTTTCCATTAATCTTCGTTCTAACGTGGCTGTATTTTCACTTAACTTTTCCTCTATTTTCTCAGCATTTTCACCAAGTGTCAATTCCAGTTTAGCCGACCTCTACCCCACACCTGACACCAGTGAAGCGGGCTACTGCTACCGCGTTTCTTTAATTTAAAAACAAGTAATAACAATAGTCTTTATTACTCACTGTTCCCAAGTCTAATTAACAGTATATGCCTTATTTATAGATGTTTTCAGTCCACTTATGTATATTCTTGAACTCCTAAAAGCTCAACTACGTTTACTGTACACGATATAATTTATTTTAGACATTCAAGTATAGACTAACTCTTACATTCATAAGCGGCCTTATATATACCCTTAATTAAAGATATGACTCATTATCTAGTATTTTCTAGAAAAATTCTGAAATCCTTGAGAATATGATGTGCCTCGGGCGTTTGTATGTTTGACGGGTTGCCTAATAGTGGATCGCAACAATATACTAGCACAGGAAAACGTCGCTTCCATACTCCAAATAATCGTTCAACTACATTTCTCGTTCTAATATGCGACTCGTTATATAGTTGCTTGGCTCTTGTAGTGGGGTTTAGGAGTGGTGCAAAACGTATGGTCGTAATGGATATCCACTATCTCCTAAAAAAGCATATATTATAAACAAAGTTTTATACGTTAGAAATACCTAGAAGCAGCGAATTTGAAAACCTTCTATCTTCAAAACGTACTCTAACCCAACTATTTTTGAACACCATTGCGTCGTGGGTTGAACCCGGCCATCTCGCAACTAAATCCATAATTTTTAATTTGGATTTACATACTGCCCGGATGTTAATTGAAAAATATTCTTTTCTATTTCTGAAAATTTTACCATTTTCACTGCCTGGACATTGTATTTTTATATGAGAGCCATCAATTGCTCCTAACACTCTAGGGAATCGACTAATTTCATAAAAGTCATTCTGTTCCCTATGAATATCATTGCGATTTTCTGGCATATTCATGTACTGAGACAGTAATGTGGCTATACTATCTGCGACCCTTACTATTATCTTAGAAACTGTAGATGTATGCATTTCCATACAATCAGCAACAGTCGACAAATGTCATGCGTATGCGAAAACTCTCAATGCAGTTAATAATTGATTCATGGGTAAAATGCTATTATTTCTAAAACACTCAATTTTGTAAAGTGAATTAATGATTATGAACCATAAATGTACTTACGTGTTGTTTGGAAATTCAAGTCGTTCTTCAATTAAACTTAAAACATTGAGAGCTGTTCCTTTCGTTAACCTAAATCTTCTAAAAAATGTATATTCATCCAATTCGTGAAATTTGTTTGATCTGGTGTATTGAAATTTTGGGAAACCTTCGTCAATAATTTCTAATAAGTCTAAATCATCTTCTAAAATTCAAAGCCATCCACCAAATCCATTATTAATAAAAAGTTTATAAAAATTATGTAAAATCTAACAGCTGATGGTTATAACTTCAATAAATGTCAACTACACTTATATCAAACGCGCACGCGCAAATTCGTACTAAACTTTAATCCTTTCTTAACCACGGTTTATTTTAAGTAGGAGTTAAGGGCGCGATAGCATCCCTTTATTTTCATAACACGAACTAATTTTAAAATAGCCGCCTTTGTGGTATAGCTTTCGCATGATAGAGGGAACTACTTTATTTTAACTTTAGTAGTTTAGTGGTTCGTTTCCAAGTTAGGCAAATAACGGTTGCTAGGATACGGCAGGATGCTGGTTTATTTTCTCAATTTCTGTAACTATTGGTCGTATCTGACCTTCAGCAAATTCAAAGTTGTTGAACAGCAAGCAAAGCGTTAGGTACATAGTGCATTCTAATAATAGCCAAGGTCGTTTGCCGAAACAAATTTGTATTGTATTATTTCATTTACGTGCATATGGTATTTGCTAATTTTTATTTTGAATGTGTAGTTTATTGTTCATAGAGTGACATTTCGTTGTTATTTTAAACAAACATTTAATGCTTTATTTAATGTGGGTGTATTTGCGCTTGGGGGTAAGTATATTCTAAAATTCTTATACTTTGTGGATAGACAGATAAGTAATGGACATAATTAATTATATATTTCATTCGATTTTGAAAATGCGTGTTCAAATATTGACATTAATTTTTGTAGATTTGATTTAGTCGAGCAACTACTGTCTTCTTAAATAAATAAATTATTTGTTTTGCATACATTATTTTATCAAAAATATTCATTATTTAATTTATGAAACCGAATGGTGAAAATGACAGAAACTTAGTACACTAACTTTTTTTGTCCTATATAAATCAATTTTAAAACGACATAAACCCTATTTATAATGTAAGCAGTCCCTTAAAAATGTCCTATCATGTTGTGATTATTTAGGGTACCAAAACTTTAAAAAATCCTTTTAAAATTTATTGAGATCCAACCTAATAGATTTTGCAAAATCTTTTAAGAAAAAACAATGTTTTGCAATTTCTGTCGAAAATATAACTATTACTAATAACATGAAAAGTCGTTAGATTTCAAATTTTTCTCACAATTATACACCAATTTAGAAGAATTACAGTCGCTTACTTTTCTTTTCAAAACTTAAATAAGAAAACACCTATTTCTAAAAAATTTGAAATAATGTCCTAGGACAAAATGTTCAACTAATTCTAAAAATGTACAAAACTATAGGGTGTGTAGTTTATACAGTACTTTTCACTTCTAGTCAGACCGTAAATAATTTGAAATTCACAATTATTTCAAAAAATTTGTACTCCCGCTTTGTCTTGTACAAGCCTTTCAAATTTCAACTATTTATCTGAAATACGAAAAAGTTACAGTATACTTACTTCCTGTTGTCGCCTGGTGTAAAGTTTCTTTTATTTACGTATTTACATTTTTCAGATGGGTAAATATAAGAAGGTGTATAACCAAAATCCAGGTGGTACCAGAAAATGATCGTCCAAGTCTAAAGCAACCCGCTTAAGATGGCTGAAAATGCAACAATTACCGCTGTAAGTTATAATACATTCAGTAGTGTAGCTAGGATATCTTTATGACGATCGTTCTTTATGTGGCTGTTTATTTTAGAATATAAAATCCAAAAACAATGAAAGTATACCTATTTAAATGTCGCATATCCACCCACAAGAATTATACATTCTTCAGATGCCTTGAGAATAGAAAACCACAAATTACCCGACTCTCCACTTATGACTATTTGGAATTTATAAATATGATAATGCAAACTAAAAATATAAGTGTTTTCGCATTCTTCATAGAACTAGGTTAGTGTGATTACCCTGAAATTATGACGTAGAAAAAAATTACTTAATATTATCTCAATGAATAGTTTTAAATGTACGTCAGAATAGCACATCTGGGCTACGATTCTCCAACTTGCACGAAAACATTCTATTAGAAAATTATTCTATTAAAACATTTCTATTAGAAGCACCGTGTTCAATTCTCTAGCGATAGTAGAAATAAGTTCTACGAAAATCGTTTGTGATAAAAGACTAATACGGCAACATTGCAAATTGCGAATGTTATACGGCATGACAGATACTGAATTCATTTTTAGGTTATTAGTTTTTATCAGTTTCGTTTCTTAACGGTTTTTTGTTGAATTGGATCATTGGATATTGTTACTTAAAATGGCAGAAATTGCAAAAAGGGCAGGGAATATTAGTGCTGTTCAAAAAGATTACCTACTGGAATTTATGAAACAGCATCCAGAGTTATCGAGTAGTAAATTTTCAACAGATTTTACATTTGCTACTAGCAGAAATCTGTGGCAGCAGGTACCGTTTCAGTTAAATCAAATGAATAGGGGCAAGAAAGATTAGAAAGCTTGGAGAAAGGTATCTTAGTTTTTTATTGCTTATATATACATATTAATTATGTTATAATGTACACTAGACTTGGCCAGATCTTCGAGCAAAAACCAAAAACAAGAGCTCAGAAATCCGTCGGCATGAACAAAAAACAGGCGTCGGAAAAGCCACCGATATTCTTTTAACACCTTTTGAGGAAAAAATGACATTTATAATGGGAATAGTATGCATTGAAGGAGATCTTAATATACAAGAATCTCCCGTAATATTCGATAGTAAAGAAATTGGTAACAACTTTGTACTGTTCATTGCTACATGTAATAACAAACTGTAATTTGTAGATATTGTAGAACATTCCACAACCACTGAAGCAGCTCCAATTGTCGTAGAAACAGTAGGATTTCATAATGAATATAGTAATTGTTATGAAAGTTGTAAAACTAACTTTTAATGAAAACTTTTTAGGGAATGAGATTGCACATGAACAGGTGGTGGAACATATTGCAACATTACCCAAAAATGCAACTCCATCTAGAAATTGCAATTTAAAAAAGCGACGATTTGCATCTGAACGTTTAGATAAAAGTATTAAATGCAGTAGTAGATTTTGTGAGCAAATGGACGAAAAATTGAAACTTAAAAAATGGTATTATGAGAAAAAACTAACTTTATATAAAAGAGAAGTAGAAGCGAAAGAACATATTACAAAGCTAAGTTACTAAAACTCCATTCATCCATATAGTTTATTAGTATTATATATATTTAATATTATAGTAGATTAAGTGCTAATAGGTGTAAGTTTTATATTGAAGTACATATTATTAAGTATATGAATAAAAACAATTTAATTAAAGCTATAATTTGTTACAAAATCTTATCTCTAAGGAATTTTTACATTGAAGATAAAAATAACATACAGTCCAAAGTTATCTTATTGAAATCTGTCTACATTATAAAATGATTACGTACTATGTTTCGCTGTACCCTTCTTCCTTCCAACAAAAGAGCATTTGCATTTGCAACACCTACATCCACATTATTTGCTAAATGATACATTCCAAAATCTAGATTTTCATCTCCATTTTCTGGTGGAACATCGGGAATACCATTAGCAATACACATATTGTGCAAAACCACGCATGCATTTATAATTTTCGATGCTGTGGTAGGGGTGTAATGCAGGACTCTATGTTTCAGTAAACACTTAAAGCGCAACTTTAATATGCCATTACATATTTCAATTAATGATCGTGTAGCTTTTTGAGCAGTATTAAAACGCGTTTCTGGTGTATGTGGTTGCACTTCGGTTATGGGTGTTATCAAGTAAGGTCTTAATGCATACCCACAATCACCTGAATTTTTTTTTAACAATTTCAATGAGAATATGTAAAAGTTAAGTACTACCCAAAAGCCAAAAGGAACTGTGCCCATTGTTGTGGAGGTTTTCTACCAGTTGACGTATATTAGAATTATTTTAGATATGGGAATCGTGAGTGCTTCCTGGGAATCGAGCATTTACATTTAATATTGTTGTATTTGCATCACATATCTGTAAATATAATACAATTACTTTAATGTATTAATTGTGCACTACTTACTAATTGTACATTAATTGAATGGTAACCTTTTCTATTGATATATAAATGTTCAGGATACAATTGATCGTTAACTTTTGAGGGATATATAGCCAGGTGAGTACAATCTAGGCAACCAATTACACCTGGAAAATTATGCTTTATATAAAATCTGCAACACAGAATGTAAAAAAAGGCTAATATATCAAATTTTCTATTACTTACTCATTGCGACGTTTTGAAGTTTTTGAATGTTTCTTGGAAAACAGGCATAACGTCTAAATATTTGTGGCCTATTTAGTGCATCCACAACTTCATGGATAGCTCGACTAACAGAAGAATGGCTTATAACTGCATAAATATTTTGTCCAACAAAGGGATCATCTCTAGAATGGAAAGTACGTAGGGGAGCATCTTGTAGGATTTCTGCTTTTTCCAAATCATTCAAACCTTCAATAAACATAAATTCTTGCAAATTTGCCATCCTAAAACAATAAATTCGTTTCAACCTAACCTAACTTCTCTATGTTTTGACTTTTGAATCTATTAACCTATTTTGATGAATAATAAAATTGTGCTGCAGATACCTGCTTTTAATTAAAAATTTACTAATAATAATATTATTAGATATAAACAACTAATACACAATTTAAATCGAAATACATTTATACGTTCATCGAGATTCTACTACTACAGACCAGTAGTAACTTTTCGCTCAGAAACATTCGTATACGAATGACATTCACCGTTTGAGAATACCGCATTCAAATTTTCGTACGAAAAGAAGCAAGATTCTATTAGTAAGTTATTCTATTAAGTTGGAGAATCGTAGCCCAGTACTGTATTAGAAATACTCATCAAATTTGTAGGGTACATACATAACAATAACATTTACGTTTTTACCTCATTGAATTTTGATAGCTGTGTTTTACAAAATATTATTAATTTTTTTCTAAAATTCTATAGGATTTCATAAGCTTTAGATTGTTTTTGACAACAATGCGAACAATTTTTGTGCTATTTTGAACGAAGTAAGCTCTCGGATGTGTCATATGATTTTTATATAATTATTAAGTACTTACACTAAAAATGAGTAATTTTGCCTCACCTGCAAACAATGGTTCAAGCCTTCTAACTACACTGGTTATGCCCCTGTTACATTATTATTTCACAAATACACATATTAATTAGATGTCATAATAAAACCCAAACCTTTTTAGTTTGAAATCCACATCAGATAATTTAGACAAGCCTGGCCCATCAGGTTTGCAAAGATTACCTGAGGTAGTTAGTAATTCAAGTACTTTATCTGAAGAAACTTCCGAGCTAGAAACAATAAAGTCTCAGACTGAGACAAAGTATGCTAATTTGTATAAATAATCTAAATTATTATAACATTGTACTTCATATTTAGAGAACTGTGAAAAATCAACCGAGGAAAGGTCACACACACTTCCAGATTATTGGTCATTTATACCAGAAGCAGACTATAATAGGTAATACATTGTTATTTGTATTTCATATCCATGTCGGAAACTATGTATAGGTAGGAAATTTATCTACAGGGTGATACATTTAGTATGTCAAAATTAGCTATATATATATATATATATATATATATATATATATATAATTATGAGTACCCTGTAGATATGAAACAATTTTTCAAATAATACAGCCTAAAATTTGTGTAAATTGCTTTTTTTTATAATTTCTACAATAAATAATCGATATATTAAACTTTGTCACACTAATGTGTTGTCCTGTATATATGCTAAATTTTGGGTTCCTAAAAATCTAATATTTTGTTTTGTTTTCAGAATAGAGGCTCGTGAATTATATTTCGAGAAAATCACTCTTATAAAGAACCAACTGTTAGTGGAAACCGCATTGTGAATTTGCAATATGTATTAAGTTGGTCCATAGATCTGCAATACCGACATTCCCAAATTTGTACTGGTGGAAAACTATATCTGAAAGAGGAATGTAACAGAGGATTAGGTCTAGTAAGCTGCCTTATGTTTGCATGTACAATGTGTGATAAGATATACAAGCATTACACTGAAGATATTTCGCAAAAATCAAAAATTAATTATGGATTTGTTTGGGTACTCTGGCAACTGGCAGTACACTTGGCCATTCTTTTTCAGTTATGAATATACCTCCCATGACACTCTACCAATTTAAAAAAATTGAAGCTGAATTAGGCGCTGTAAGAAAATCTAATTGTTTAATATCTTACTTGACAGTTTGTTTAGGTATGGAAGGACAATCTTATGAAAGATTTGGAAGAAAATGGAAAAGTAGAGTTAGAGTTGAGACAAAACCTTGATGTCGATGCAAATGGAAATCCTGTCAAATCCTGTTAGCGATAGATAGATGGATGTTAAACGGACATATGACTTTAACTAGCCATTGCGGTTGGCGACTTTTGTTGATGAGAAAGTCGTTGGGTTACTTATTAGTGCTAAATACAGAGAAACTTCATTCACAATGTAGGTTTGGTACAATTTTCTATCTGAACATAATTTTCTCATGATATATTCCTAGATTGGGAAAATTGGTACTTGTGGAGTAGCGATCAGGTGGGGTGTCTATTGTACTTTGAAATTGGATCACGCCTTTGAAAAAGAAGGTATATTGGTCCCTTTACAAGGAGCAAACCAAAAATGATCAAACGTTGAAAGACGATAAGGAATATAATGAATCCATTTGGATACTACATCCTGTGAAACGATGTATATACGAGACAGATGCTGAATATTAATACAACTTGTAGAACATCATCAACAACGATACCATACAGGTAGTGCAAATGTAAAAGCCACACTGTCTTTATTTACTGAAAAATTTTTTAATTTACATTCGTACAGCATTGTAACCTCTAGTAATTTAAATTCCTGTAGCATAGTTGGTAATAAGTAACAGGTATATAGTAGTTATAGTTTACTAAGCATGCAGCACATTATACTTAAGTTGCTGATTGTTAGAATACGATAATTTGTTACATTGGAGATAGCCTCTTTTGCATTTTTTTCTTTTTTGCTCTATTTTTATTTAGCTACGAGTGCTTTAATTTTTGTATTTGTTTTGTTTAAATTAAATTAAAGTAAATTAAATAGTTCTATTAGGCTAGTATAGTTGTTTATAAATGAAAATTGCTCATTTAAATGTGCATTCTTTGTTGCCTAGTTTCAATGATTTCATCAATTTAATAGATGAAAACCGTTTTGATTTGGTTGGTGTCTTTGAAACATGGCTTACTTCATACGTCCCCAATACCTCTGTCAATATAAATGGGTATAATTTTTTTCATAATGATAGAGTGAGTTCAGGGAGTGGGGTTGGTGTATACGTAAGGAAGGAACTTAAATGTCAGGTTATTTTGTTTGGTTTGCAATGATGGATAATATAATATGTTTAGGTGATGTCAATGTGAATCCTTTCAATTTAAGTAATATTATCACATGCTGCATTGATTCTTATGGATTCATCCAAGTAATAAACGAACCTACACGCATAGCAAATAACAGCAGTACTCTTTATTGATTCCATATATTTATCAAGTGATGAATTATTTGTTCGTGCAGGTACTATTGATGCTGATAATGTTTCGGATCACAGAGAGAATTAGAGATTGTGTTAAGAATAAGATAAAAGTCATAATTAACAATACCTCTATTCCATTAGTTAGTTCTTCAAGAAATTTCTGTTAAATACTTGACGATGATCTACGCTTTAAGTCACATGTTGCAAGGTTAATAAAAAGGTTGTATATAGCACTTAAACAACTATATGCTTGTCGGTCTATACTAACCTTACAATTGAAAAAGCTGTTGTCGGAAGCTATTTTTGTCATTATTTAAATATTGTGATTTTATATATGGTCCAAACCTTGATAGCACTTCTATGACACAAATACATACAATAGTGGTATGTGTGTGACTACTACGCCCAAGGTCCCGGGTTCGATTCCCGACACGGTCCGCTTGAAAAATGTTAGGCGAGCATTTTTCACAAAAATACACCCTCGTTCGGATGAGAGGTAAAATGGAGGTCCCGTGTGTGAGTGTTGTCACGCACGTTAAAGATCCCTACCTTGCTTGGAACAGCAAGGGTTCGGCAAAATTCAAAATTTTCCAGGTAACAAAAACTCGCTTCCTGGCCAGTGTAGTACCTTCGGGTGGAGCATTGGAAAATCACATGTAATGTCGTTTAGTTTTTGGACTAAAAAAAGTTGATCATGTATCGCATAAGATAAAAGAATTGCACTGGTTAAATATGGATAACTGCAGGAAACATCATTTGTTATATTTTGTTCATAAAATAATTATAAATGACTTCAGAGGATATTGCTAAAAATTAAGGACACGCTCCAAAGTGCATTGCATCAATATTAGACACACTAAAACTTTAACAATTCCCAAGCAACTGACTGCTATGTTTCAGAGAAGATTCATCTATAATGCTTTTTCTACTTATAATGCAATTCCAGATGGATATAAAAATCTTTTTTACTTTTACTGCATTCAAGGTTCAAATCAGGGCGCATATTTTAGATAAGTAGTAATATAGCCTAATTGTATTGTTGCGAGCTACTACTAGGCAACCCATCAAACGCACAAGCGCTGTAGGATCTGCATAGTTTTCAGGATATGAGAATTCTTCTAGAAATCAAACTCACAAAACGCCGCCGGCACTGTTTATTCTCAATAGACCTGGAAGCTTCGCGTAATTACTAGAGGATGACTCATATCTTTAACTCAGAGTATATATAAGACCGCTAAGAAATGCAAGAGTCAGTCTATACTTGAACGTCTAATATAAATTATATCGTGTACAGTAAACGTAGTTGATCTTTGAGTGTATATACATAAATGTTATATGAGCTAAACGTGTCTATTGTACATGCAGCTTGTAGTATACATAAATAGATAGAGCTTAGATTGAATAATAGTTGTGTTAGTGTTGTTAATAAACCTATGGTAAAGAAGTTAGTTTAAGAAGATATTAGTGCTTGTAAATTCATTAGTGTAATAGTGCTTCATTGTTAAGTGTCCTGAAAACATCTATAAATAAGACATATACTGTTAATTAGACTTGAGAACAGTGAGTAATAAAGACCTTTATTATTACTTGTTTTGAATTAAAGAAACGCGGTAGCAGTAGCCCGTTACACTGGTGTCAGCCTGTGTGGGGTATATAGTGATTAATTTAAAACACAAGTCTAAAGACATTTAAGTAGTTTGTATATGCCAGTTACAAGAAATCAAAGATGGAGGCAGAAACTTTAATGAATTTCCTCAAGGATTTTAAATCCGGTATGGAGGAGAGGTCGGCTAGACTAGAATTGACACTTAGTGAAAATGCTGGGAAAATGGAGGAGAGGTCGGCTAAACTAGAAGTGACACTCAGTGAAAACTTAGTGAAGTCAGTTGAACTGGAATCGACCCTTAAAGAGTTTAAATACGGTATGGAAATAACACAGTGAAAATGCTGAGAAAATAGAAAAGTTAAGTGAAAATACAGCCACGTTAGAACAAAGATTAATGGAAAGCTCCATTGCATTGAAAGAAGATTTCACTGAACAGGTAAAAACAGTTGAGCAAAAGTTGGACAGTAAATTGATAAAAATGGAAGAAGATGTGATGAGGCTGCAAGAACAAGTGATTTCACTAACAACGCGACCACTTGAATTACCAAGCCAAGTTGTTAATCAGAACATTCCAGAAATAAGAACCATGGAAAGAAGCGAGTCAATTCCGTCTAAATTTAAAGTAAAACTACCTACATTCGATGGTAAAACACCTTGGCCCACATATTTGAAACAATTTGAAGCTGCTGCAATAGCCAACGGTTGGTGCAACAAAAAGAAGGCTATCTCCTTAATAGTGGCCCTACGGGGGGAGGCTCTTAACATCTTACAAACGATTCCCGATCACCAGCAGAATGATTACGGCCTCTTAACATCGAAGCTTGAGATGAGATATGGAAATGCTCACCTTCAACAGGTTTACCATGCACAAGTTAAGAACCGCTCGCAAAAGACAAGTGAAAGCCTGCAAGAATTTGAAGCTGACATCGCCAGATTAGTTAGATTGGCATATCCAACGGCACCAGAGAGTTTCCTCCAACAACTGGCTGTACAAACATTTGTGGATGGCGTTACAGATGGCGAAATACAGCAAGCGCTAAGATTAGCACGGCCAAAAATGTTAGATGATGCACTGGCCCATGCGCTTGAATTTGAAGCAGCTAAGCGGACATCACATAGGGTGAGTCACAAAGTTCGGTCTGCCTTAGAGGAACCTGGTCAAGCTCAGAACAGCATAGATGAAATAATCAACCGTGTGTTTGAAAAGCGAAAGGCGGAAAGGCTGAAAAGACAACGACCGCGGAGATGGCGTCTACGATGCTGGAGCTGCGGTGAAGTTGGCCATATGCAGAGACGCTGTACTCAACCAAAGAAACAACCGGTTGTGCCAAAGCTGGTCCATGTAAGGGGGCGAACTTCGACAGCACAGCGTAGTGCCCCGGAGATTATCATCCGTGCTGCATCGTCAGTGGAAAGTCTTGACAGCATTTATATCGATGGTAGAATTAATGGTAGGGATGTCCGATTACTTGTGGATACAGGAGCGACAAGAACTATTGTGAGACCAGATTTGGTTGGTCGTGGAAAAGTGCTACCTGTATCGGTGTGTCTCCGAACGGCAAGTGGTGAGAAGATTGGTACTCACGGAGAGACTGCCGTTATGTTGACAATTGGGGACAAATTAATTAATCATCGAGTGTTGGTAGCTGAAATTACAGAAGAAGTGATCTTGGGAATGGATCTCATGGGAGAATATGGGTTTCATGTAAACATGAAAGAAAATGTGCTTCGGATAGATGATGATGAGATTCCATTTCAAGGTAGGAGTAACCAGACGATGCAAGTTCGAATGATTTGCGATATGAAAATACCCGAGAAGGCGGAAATGATAGTAATGGGACGCCCGGATGGTACGCTCCAAGAAGGACAAGTATGCATGATGGAAGCAACTGAATCAGGAATGGGTCAAGAGGGATTACTGATTGGAAGAACGCTGGTAAAGTTTCAAAACATGGTACCAGTAAGGGTGCTTAACATTAATCCACATACGGTGACCCTGAAGAAAGACACGATTGTGGGAAGTTGCATTCCAGTATGCCATATTAAACGTTGTGTGGACGACACGAAAAATAAACCAACCAACGGTTGCTCACAGAAATTGCTGGATATGTTGATACCCTCGTGTCAAGGATTAAATGGCGACCAACTGGGCAAGGTAAAAGAACTGGTCGGACGATATCGAGGTGTGTTTGCACTGGATGATAGGGAGAAGGGAAGGACGAATGTTGTGCAACACAAGATCAATACTGGAGATGCGCAACCGATAAGACAACACCCCAGGCGGCTTCTTTTGACAAAACGTAAGGAAGCTGAGGAAATTATCACCGATATGGAAGAACAGGGAGTGATTGAACCCTCGAATAGTCCATGGGCATCCCCGGTAGTGCTTGTCAAGAAAAAGGACGGGTCGACAAGGTTTTGTGTAGACTACCGGCGGCTTAACAATGTGACAAAGAAAGACAGCTATCCTTTGCCCAGAATTGATGACACCTTAGATACTCTATCCGGATCTAAATGGTTTTCCACCTTGGACTTGAAAAGCGGATACTGGCAGGTAGGCTTGGAGCCAAACGATAAAGAAAAGACTGCCTTTACAATTGGAACTGGATTATGGCAGTTCAAGGTCATGCCATTTGGATTATGCAATGCCCCTGCTACTTTTGAACGATTGATGGAGTCGATACTGCGTGGACTGTCTTGGAAGACTTGTCTGGTGTACCTAGACGACGTAATAGTGTTAGGCCGGTCTTTTGAAGAACACCTTAAGAACCTAGAGGAGATATTCCAAAGATTACGGGGGGCAAACCTTACATTGAGCCCCAAGAAGTGTCACCTGTTTGGAAAAGAGGTAAAATACCTAGGACATGTCGTTTCGTAGACCGGAATAAGAGCTGACCCTGACCAAATAAAAACGGTACAAGAGTGGCCTACACCAGCAGATATACACCAACTACTGAGTTTTCTAGGATTGTGCACATATTACCGACGTTTTATACTTGGGTTTGCGAACATTGCCAAACCGTTAACAAAATTAACCGAAGATGGACAAGAATATGATTGGAATGACGACTGCCACAGAGCATTTGAACAACTGAAACGGCTACTGGTTACAGCACCAATTTTGAGTTATCCACGGATGGAGGGGAAATTTGTGTTAGATACCGATGCCAATAACATAACTATAGGAGGCGTTCTTTCTCAAGTGCAGGACGGACAAGAAAAAGTTATTGGGTATTTCAGCAAGGTCCTGTCGCGGCCAGAAAGGAACTATTGTGTGACAAGAAGGGAGCTATTAGCCGTCGTCAAATCCGTAGAGCACTTTTATAAGTACTTATACGGTCGTAAATTCCTGTTGAGAACAGACCATGCTGCACTTAAATGGTTACTGCAGTTTCGAAATCCTGAAGGGCAAGTGGCAAGGTGGATAGAGCGGCTGCAGGAATATGATTTTGATACGGAACATCGTGTAGGAACTAGCCATCGGAATGCAGACGCTCTGTCAAGGAGACCTTGTCCGGTGGACTGCAATCATTGCTCCAAGATGGAAGAGAAAATAAGTGTCATCCATAAAATGACAGTAACCGATGATACTTGGCAAACCGAAAGAATGCGAGAAGACCAGGAGAATGACGCCGAATTGAGTGGAAAAATAGAGGACAACGACCAGCTTGGGAAGAAATTAGTATTTTAAGTAGGAGCCTGAAGGCATACTGGGCACAGTGGGACTCCTTGATGATGGAAAATAGAATCTTGAAGCGACGCCTGGAATTTGAAGATGGCACTGAGAGACTTCAAGTGATAGTGCCGAGAAGCAGAGTGCCGGAAGTGTTGCAGCACTTGCACGACGGTATTTCCGGAGGGCACTATGGCGTGAAAAGAACTCTCGAAAGAGTGAGAGGAAGATTCTATTGGGTGAACTGCAAAGAAGATGTGAAGGAGTGGTGCCGGAAATGTGAATTGTGTGCTTCTGCAAATGGCCCGGTCACTAAACGGAAAGCCCCAATGAAACAGTATAACGTGGGGAATCCTTTTGAGAGGGTAGCCATTGATATAGCTGGTCCGTTTCCTGAATCAGAGAAAGGGAATAAATACATCTTGGTTGCAATGGATTATTTTACCAAATGGCCGGAGGCATATGCTATACCTAACCAAGAAGCCGAGACCGTTGCAGTTGTACTAGTGAGGGAGTTGTTTTGTCGCTTTGGAGTTCCGTTGGAATTACACTCCGATCAAAGTTAGAACTTCGAATCAGCGTTGTTTCAAAACGTCTGCAAGCATCTTGGAATCAGGAAAACTAGAACCACGCCACTTCATCCTCAATCGGATGGAATGGTTGAAAGAATGAACAGAACGTTAGGAAAGTACCTGGCCAAAGTTGTCTCTGAACATCAACGGGACTGGGACCAATATCTACATTTGTTCCTACTGGCGTACCGATCTTCGGTACATGACAGCACAGGGTACTCGCCCGTTTGCGTAATGCTAGGACGTGAATTGCGGCTACCAAGTGATCTTCGGTTTGGATTTAAACCTGGAGAAGAGATCGCAGGTGAAGATTACGTTAGTAAGCTTCGTGAAAGATCAAATAGCATTCACGAAAACGTCCGAAAGAATATACAGGCAGCAAGCGATCGAATGAAATCACAATATGACACGAGAGCGCAAGAAGGTGGTTATCAACCTGGAGATTTAGTGTGGTTGTACAATCCACAAAGAAAACGTGGATTGTCGCCAAAATTACAAAGACAATGGGAAGGCCCGTACGAAGTGATGAAAAGGATTAATGATGTAGTATACCAGATTAGAAGATCTCCCCGTGGTAAACCGAAAGTGGTACACTTTGACCGTTTAACATCCTACGCTGGCAACAACCAAGAAAGCTCGAATGATGAGAATGGTGTTCGACAAGTTATTAATCATGAGCCAAATGTAGATTTTGAAAGCTTTATGGCGGCATATGGTGGTTCCGCTAAGGCGAGATTTGGCGTTGTTGTTGAAAAACAGCAAGATCTGTTTAGAGCACCAGAAGAGTATTCCCTTGCACATTGCGTCGCTCAAGATTTGGCAATGTCAAGGGGAATAGCTGTTGTTTTTAAGAAAAAGTTTGGATGTGTAGATGAATTAGTACAACAGCAGCCAACTGTAGGAAAAGCTTTGGTTCTTCAACATAAAAATCGTTATGTTTACTATCTGGTCACCAAAAATTCTTCATGGCAGAAACCTAGTTATGGACATCTATGGGAGGCTTTGCTAAATCTTAAGGCGAAGATGATGGAAAATGGAGTAACGAGACTAGCGGTGCCCAAGCTGGGCTGTGGACTGGATCGCTTAGATTGGAGGATAGTCCGAAATATGCTAGAAGTAGTTTTCCAGGGAACCAACTTCCAGGTCCTTGTTTGTTGTTATCAACGGGTTGCCTACCAAGACCAAGAAAAGAGTGTTGACTGTTACTTCCAACGACGTGGTGGATGCACCAGAGGAGATAGCTGCCGATACCGTCACCAGTCATCGAATTGGCCTCAAGATGGATTTACAGTTACGAGACGTAACGGTTTTAAAGAGGGGGCAGTGTTGCGAGCTACTACTAGGCAACCCATCAAACGCACAAGCGCTGTAGGATCTGCATAGTTTTCAGGATATGAGAATTCTTCTAGAAATCAAACTCACAAAACGCCGCCGGCACTGTTTATTCTCAATAGACCTGGAAGCTTCGCGTAATTACTAGAGGATGACTCATATCTTTAACTCAGAGTATATATAAGACCGCTAAGAAATGCAAGAGTCAGTCTATACTTGAAAGTCTAATATAAATTATATCGTGTACAGTAAACGTAGTTGATCTTTGAGTGTATATACATAAATGTTATATGAGCTAAACGTGTCTATTGTACATGCAGCTTGTAGTATACATAAATAGATAGAGCTTAGATTGAATAATAGTTGTGTTAGTGTTGTTAATGAACCTATGGTAAAGAAGTTAGTTTAAGAAGATATTAGTGCTTGTAAATTCATTAGTGTAATAGTGCTTCATTGTTAAGTGTCCTGAAAACATCTATAAATAAGGCATATACTGTTAATTAGACTTGAGAACAGTGAGTAATAAAGACCTTTATTATTACTTGTTTTGAATTAAAGAAACGCGGTAGCAGTAGCCCGTTACAGTATATTTTTCAATTATTGTGTAATATTCATTTACTTCACTAATTTTCCTTGTAGAGATATGTAGTGGTTTATGCAGGTTAAGTGTAAGAGTAGTCTATGACTAAGCTTTGCCTGTATGGACCTACAAATATGCCTTATATACTAATATTTAATGTAATATTAACAACAATAAAGTCAATTTCAATTCGAAAGCTGTTTGTATATTTATTACTAAACATTTATCTATTGACCTTAAAATGTGGGGTTTAAAAAATATTATTTACAAATGCCTGTTATTCCCTTCTTTTCACCAATAGTTTTATATCATTTACATTGCTACGTATTGTGTAAAACAGTGTTCCTTTTAAGTTTTTGGTTGGTAATAACTTACTGTTCAAAAATACCTATATACACATTATTGTAAATGTTGCAACAATTGAACCTATTTTTATTTTCTTAGTTGTTCATTAAAAATAAAACATTTGTAATAATTTTGTTTTAATAAAGCACACTTTACAGGTAACAACTCAAAGTTTTTTTGTATTGGAAATACCTTTTTCGATATTAGCATTTGATGAAAAATATTAATCCGAAGACCCCAAATATTCTATTAGTTTGAAATATTTATTGAAATAAACGTTTAGTCGTTTTTGACAGAGTCAATTTAATGTAACAAAATAGCTATTTTTTGACAGAATAAACCAAAAAGGAATTCTTTTATTGTTTATTTCTAATGCCTAAAGTTAGGTCTAGTTTCGTAAATTGTTTAATCCTAAATAAACTTTTCCACTTTTATTTTTAATTTAGTCTAAAATATATTTCATAATTAGTGGGAGTTTTGAAGTTTATAGTTTATTATAATCATTTTTTGCCGGCAGGACAATTTGACGCTACATGTGAACTTTGTACGACCAAAAAATGACGGAAGTCTGCTACGTGGGGGTAAAGAATGGGAACACTAATAAGTTGCCTATATATTTAAAGCTGATTTTGACACTTTTCAAATTGAAAATATAATTACCATTGCAGACCCCTGATGAAGATACACAAGACAATGAACGTCCCCAAAGTGAAGTGTAGAATGATGTAGGAAAAATTATCGTTTTTTGAGAACGTCCTCCTCCAGATCGTTCAAATTTGTAAATCATTTTGCTGAGTACCAAACTCGCAACCTAATTTGTAACAAAATGTATCCTATTTTCCTACAATGGTTCCACTAAGATATTTTAATAAACATTACTCTTGCTAACATGATGCAATATTTTGCTTATATTGAATATTGTAGAATATCTAGTTACGTTTTGAGATACGGCACACTACCCTTTTTTAAAACTATTATAACATAGTATAAGCTTCACAAAGTAACACTGCTGTAATAATTTACTTATCGCTTGTAAACATAAACATGGAAATTTACAAACAACCATGGATGTTGAGGTTATGTCATTTTTGGCTTCATAAATATTCGCAATTAATCCAATCATTATTATATTACACTTATCAATTCACCATATATTATTAGTTTACTTCATTTCAATGCGACAAAAACAAAGTCCAAAATAATTCAATTTGAAATATTCTGGTTTTAAACCTTATTCTACACATCATTAACAGTGCCATCTTCGGAAAAAGTCGTAAACAATTTCTATTAAAATGGCGTACAATTAATGTAATAATTCAATAAAATCCATTTAGTACACTACGACTTTCACGATCAATATTTTTGAAATTTTTTTTAACAGAACGATTATATATATATTCTGCTATCCAACGAATGCATTTTTTATATACAAATTGATTCTGTTAGATGTAGTAACTAAAATAAAGTAAGTGAATTTTAACATTACTTTTAACAGCTATTTCTTGCTTATTACTCTACTTTAGAAAAAAGGCAAACCTGCGTTAGAAAATACAAAGTTTTGTGAGTCTAATGGTGAAGTTACATTTTGCATATTTTCAATCCAACAAAAGTTATTTACCAAACAGAATAACCTGTTTTTGATGGATTTTAGGCAGCCAACCATACATCCGATCGCGCCCTTAACAAGTATTTTGCATGCGGTGCAACACAATTTCTCAATTTAAGCCGTACTTAGCATTTACTCGTAGTTAATTAATGCGGTGCAAACGGGCATAAGTGAGCCAATCCAGTCCCAATAACCCCAGCATGTGGAGCCCACTTACCCCTTTTTAAAAAAAAATCGGGGAAAGCAAGCCATTCCTTTCATAACCTCAGAAAATTGAAATAGTTGCTTTATCCAAGAATGCAATAGAAAATATATTAAAAACACTTACTTTTTTCATAAAATACTGACACTATACCAATTCTGCTATACAGGGTAAATATTTCAAGAAAACCTTGCACAAAGTTGCACTGATCGAAAATCCGTTATTATAATTTGACAACATTTGACGTATATAAGTTGACATACTAGCCAACAGAAAAGTTGCTTCATGAAGTATTACTAGAGTAGAGATTTCTAGATTATAAAATGAATTTTTAATTTGAGCGGGTCCGCCAATAAAAGGCAGTGACCCACATACCATGGTGCTCCATTTACCCCACCTTACCTTACTTTAAAACCAAAAAAGGACCAGTTCTACAATACCATACACTTCATCACGCTCATATCTAATATTTAAAAATAGTTATCACTTTTATAGAACGTGGTAGAACTGTGGATGCAAGTTTTCTTCGAAATGCAAAAACGAAATACAGGCATTTCATTCTGCATCAGAAAAATGCAAATTCTGATACGGCACATCAAAGAGCAAACAACGAGTTATTTTACTAGTCCATGGTGGAATTAATGTCTCATCTTGCGTACAGTTCTGACTTTCGCCTTAAGGAATTATGTACATTTCCAAAAATGAACTTGGTAGTCATCGGTTTTTAACAATACAATATGATATAGAAGCACTTAAATATAGAATTTTCAGAGTACTGTTTACAGGTTGTGAAACATGATTTAATTACTAGCTTATTCGAACAAAAACAAATTGTATATTAAAACGGAATATTTTAAAAAGTAATGAAATTAGTTTTTAATTATAAACATATTTGTTTTCTATCTTTCCGAAATTGTAGCACAGCCCTTGTTTTTAAGGATTTTATATAGACGATTAGAATTGTAAATTAGTAAAGCAATGAAAAAACCATTAGAAATAAATACGAAACAAGTTCAACCGTAATTTAATTATCAGTAGATGAATGATTATTGATAACCTAAAATTGGCTAGGTGTACACCGTTATTCCTTTATCCATTAGAAACTGATATATTATTATAAATGTATATAGCCAGCAGACAAGTAACGTCATGGCAAGCAATTTGATTGGATTCTAAAATGTCTACCATAATAGTGAGAATTTTGCAATATAACTGCTGTTGCCATCTCTGGCCTGTACTGGAATATAGTTAATAGCCGATTTTACAACCGCTATGTAGAGTTTATAGTAAACTGCCGCTCGGTATTTCTTCATAACTTCATGTGTATACTGAACCGCACCTTAATTTTAATTTAAAATGTCGTTTCATAGAATGTAGGGTGTTCCATATAGCATTTTCGAACTCAAGCAATATCGATTTACACATGTATTTAACTACTTACTTTATAGATAGACGAAATTGTAATACTAGGTTTTTCAGACAAACAGCCATATTAAATTAAGGATGTGGAAGTTGGAGCCAAAGATGGATGTCAGAATGGAGCTAATCTTGTGTCAACTGATATTAAAGTAAAATTTATTAACCATCTTTCAGAAGACCTACATGACCTATTGAGATTACTAGGTATGTGTGATTAGTATGTAGAATTTATTTAAGTAGTTATTTCCCTCGAAACTTCTTACAATTGTTAGTGTTTAAAGAAAGAATAATGTTTTTTAAACTTTGGAATATATTATGGACATCAACTACTATAGAAAATGGATATTATTAAGAATTAACAACAAATAAGACAAACAACTTTGAATTGATATATATGAAGGCGTAGAAGGCCACAAAAAATCTCTCACTTATTTTAGTTAAATTTCGACTTCGATCTCGAAATTTATTAAATTTAGACATCGATGTCGAAATGTACTTAAATTTCGACTTCTATGTCGAAATTTTGCTGGATTTTAAACCTACAGTCAAAAGTTTATTCTTGTTGTTATTTCGAGGTCGAAGTTTAAGTAAATTTTGACATCGAAGTTGAAATTTAACTAAATTTCGAGATCGAAGTTGAAATCTACCTATATTTCGACATCGGGGTCGAAATTTAATAAATTTCGAGATCGAAGTCGAAATTTACTTATATTTCGACATCGTGGTCAAAATTTAACTAAATTTCGACATTGAAGTCGAAATTTAACCAAAATAAATAGAGCGATTTTTTGTGGACCATCTACGCCTTCGTAGATATCAAATTATAATTCCATGACTTTTGATATTTGCTTCGGACAACAACATACATGTTCAAATTTATCACGGTATTTTCAAAACAACTTTTATCAATATAGTAATTACTCATAATCTAGCTGTCTACTGGAGAAACTTAAACTTAGAATTTATCAGAATCATTACTTGTACTTCTCGTATTATTGTTTAATGCACAGATTCCATTTTAATTTAAAGATTAACATAAGAGTGCTATCACTCTAAACCTGAGATTACAAAACAGCATTATTTAATACATTTATTTATAAGTTTTCCTGGTGTTGATGTTACCAATAAGTAAAACAAACTTTATCAAGAAATATTATAATTTTATTTAAATACATACGTGTATTGATAACATCTATAAGCCGCTGTGATTACCAGAGTCTGGTGAATCTGGAATAGCCAAATCTCTAAACATTTGCATAAATGATCGTCTCGAAGTTGCATCTTCTAAATATTGAACGGAGTGACATTTAATAATTTTCAACAGTCAAGTAATTTGCACTGCTGCAATCACTAAATAAAGAAGTACACACACAGCTTTCGCCCTCTAGTAACGTTTGAACCCTTTGTCATCTGTCGTATTTCCACTTACATTTTTTATAACACCTACAAATTTTTTTTTTAAATTCTGGAAAGTTTCTACACCTCAACTCTTTCATTTTATAACATATTAATTCTCGCAAATTTAATAGCTTGATGCACTTGTATTCAGGTTGCACAATAACATTTCGGGCTTTTGTGATTTCCATATTATATGTATTTTCTTCTTGAAATTTATTCACCACCCATAAACTTCTATTAGATGTTTCGGTAATCAGTTTCAATTTGAATTCGTGATCCAGTTGTAATTCTAAAACATTCCCACCATATAAACCATTCAATCTTGCGGTTGCTGCTTCTTGGATTAATTATATGATTCTAAATTCCAATTGAAAATTGCAAAACTCTTCATTCAAAGTGATCCATTTTTATATCATAATTTTGGCACATTCTCTTATTGCAAATAATTTGTATGATTGGCCGCAGACCATCATATGCATCAAAACCAACTTCCACATACGTTATGGTGGTGAAAATTTGATGTAAAATCACTTAAGGCATAGGTGGTCTTACCTACTAGTTTGTTGAGAGCTAATGGTACTCTTACATCACTTGTAACGTGAACACCAGAAAAATCCATCTCTAACTTGTAGTTTTGATCAACTCGACGATACTTTGACAAATAATGCTCTGGAACATGGTACCCCGTTTTTTATGCTAACAGTCAAGCATGCACTATTCCTTATTGTGCCATTTGGTGTTATATGTAAATCTTGACAGCAAAAGTGACACGTATAATTGTGTTACCGTGGGATTTACCTGTTTGCATTTAAATATAATTTTCTTCTTATCTTATAATTTAACCTACGTCTTACTTTTAAATATTAAAAAAACTTTGGAGTAAAAGTTCAGACAAACACTTTACAAACATCATCTTAAATTATGTAGGAGGAGCTTGAGGAACACTGAATTATATAACATTTTTATTTATGAATTTCTAAATACCTAATCCGTTTTCCCTACACTTATCCTTTGTGCATTTTCTACCAGCTTTGTGTACATTTGTCGGTAGTATAACATATCAAATTATATTAAAATTTCCTCAACTACCTGAACCTAAAAGAATTTTTTAAATCGGACCGAACCCCCAGCCACTACTGCCATTTTTAAAAATTTTACCGAACGTTACTTTCAGCAATATTTTTTATATACCCCCGTTCTGTAAGATAACAATGAATATTATAATTTTCCCAACCACTTATTTCTTTTGGAATTTTTCAAATCAAAACATCCCTTACTAAATTAAAAAATAACCCTTTACCAAACCACAATATTCATATTTAATATACTTCTAAACAGCAATTCCCTGGTTTTCAAGATAAATTTGTGTGACCTATCAAATTATATTAAAATTTTTCCGACTACTATACTTTTAGAAAACTATAGAATTGTGTATGCAGGTACTCTGTAAAATGCAACAAAAATAGTAGTCATTCTGTATCACAACATTGCAATCTCTGATAGAGCACGCTAATGAGCACATTAAGATATTTAACCAGTTAAATGGCGGAACTAACGTCTCATCATTCGTACAGCTGACTTAAATTATAGTTACTTTTAACATTTCTAAAAATCAGCTTCGTGGTCAACGGTTTTCAACTCCAGAAGATGCTATAAAAACATTAAAAATAGAATTTTCTGTGTACTATCTTTGGAATATCAAATGTTCTTTGTTGATTGGTTTATTGCCATAAAAAGATGTATATATTTTAAGGGACACATTATATAAGCAATATTGTCATTTTTAATTGTAAATACTTTTGCTTTCTAAATTTTAACAGTATCCCTATATTTAACGTTTTTATTGAATTGGAGTTTAGAATGTATAAAATCGGCAACTCGTTGAAAAACCATTGGAAATAATTATGAAACACTTTCAAATATAATTTAATTATCAGTAGCTGAATGATTAACGATATCTTAAAATTAGTTAACTATACTCCATTAGTCTTTAATTTGTTAGACACTGAGATTTTATTTAAAATATAGAACATGTTTTACTAGCAATTTTACGTTAAGCAGTTTGATTGGATATTGAAATGTGTGCCTTAAGTAGAGTAAAATTTAGTCTTACGAAATGTAGATGCTGTTGCTATCACTCGCGAACCTTAGAATCTCGTCAGAAGTTAGTTACCGAACAACAAATCCCTATTGTTTGTATGAACGTCTACCGGATGCTTCATTATAAATTGGTAATTAAACTTAAATTCACGTTAATTTTAGTTTAAAGTATGGTGTCTTAGAAATTGATGTGTTTCGAATAGCCTTCTCAAACTTAGGAAAGGTAACAATAGTACGTTTTTCAGACAAACGGAAATGGCCATGTTAAAATTGTGAAAGTTAGACCTACTGATGGACTTCAGAATAAAGCAGCGCTTGTTCTAACTGAAATTAACTTAGAATTTATTAACCGTCTTTCAGAAACCGCATTACGAACTATTGAAGTTGCTAAGTATGTATGATATTTATTTGTATAGAATTTAAGTACTTCATTCACCTTGAACCTTCTTGTAAAAAAATTTTAAAAATTATTTTCTTCCAATTTATAATTTCAAGAAAGAATAGTGTTTTAACCTTAGAATTTGTGAAGCGAACTACTATAGAAAATTTGTAGTATTTAGAATAACAACAAATAAGATGAAGTAACTTGGAATTGATATCGAAACAAAAAATTGCAGTTCAGTTCCTTTTGGTGTTTTCTTCTGACTACAACATCCATGTTCAAATTTATTAGGGTATTTTTGAAACAACTTTGACGAATTTAATAATTACGCATTATCTACTTGTTTACTGGGAAAACTTATACATAAGTTGTTTAACTTTCCAGGGCTCATTTACTACTACTTTATAGAATGTAGTTGATGGGCTTGGGTTATAACTATTCATCACCTATCTACTATAGTCGCATAAACTACTTCTTGTAGTACATACAATTTTTACGAATGAATTAGGAATGATTTGGAAGTTTTTGTTTTTAATGTTCGTTTTCGAATCATTATCTAATAACTTTGCCTTTGAATCTACACAGCTTTACTTTTGTACATAACTACTTATTAAAATAACTAACATTGAAGGAAGGATAAGGTATTTTAACCAAGCAAGTTTATTTAGGTAATGAACATGTATCAATTAAAATTAAGCATATCTCAAACAGATACTTATCACGATTAAGTGATCATGTCAGATTTATAATTCGATTAAGTGAGAAAGAAAGCATTAAAGTGATTTAAAAGCACTAAAAACCATATACATTTTGACCAATACAAATACTCAAAAAGTTGAAAAGAAAATCAAATTACGTGTCAGCAAATTTAATAGTTCTACTTTTTTTCTTCGTTCAGTTTATTATTACTCAGAATAATTCTAATTCTTATCTTTTCTCAAAATAATATTAACAAATGTTATTTATCCGACAGTTTCAGTTTCGCCCAGATGAACGATATCATTTCTAATTTAGTTGGATCATATGAATTTAATATAGACTGCATTGTTTATGATGTTCATTATATAGGGTGGTGCAGAAGTTAGCTGAAAATCTCCCCACAGTGCAATTCATTGATTAACTTTAAATATAAAATTTTAATACATAACTTTCTATGGACTTTGCCCTTACTAGGTCCATCAGTGAGGTATATATTTAGCAACATAAAATCAAACATGGTGTTTTATTTAAAAAGACGCAGTAATATGTTACAAAGTTGTTGAATGAGGTACCTGTTTAATTGTAAATATGGATGAAGTTATCGCAGAAGCTATCCACTACACAAAGTCGATGATTAAAACTTATTACATACTTACATTTGCAAGTGTAAATTTCAATGTTTATTAGAAGATTACGTGCAGCAACCACTCTTGAAGGTTGAAACAGCCACACACCACACTTGCACTTGAAAATTTTAATTTGCAAGTTTCTGGTAGATTTTCGACAAGTCTATTAACTTATTTGTCAACTTGCAGCAAATTTGCATAAAATATGTCTTGAATGCTTATCAATCGAAGCTGACAATTGCAAATTTCGTGTAACTTCTTTTAAAACTTATAATTGCAATATTGCTATAAATTTTGGTTACTACACTAAAATGTTAATACTGAGAAAATATAACTGTAGTCACAATGGAGTGTGCTATAGTTAATAGGCATAAAACGACTACATGAAAAATGGTAATATTTTATTAGTGAATAATAATATCTAATTTACTTTGAACGGTACCTACATTTTACTTAGAAGTTGTATACCAGGCATATTTAAAGAACACTGTGTGTGCATTTCTTTTCTCCAATTCTTTTTAAATATAAAGCATATTTAAAATTATTCAAACTGGTATTAATTATATTTAACATAAAATAAATATTACCAAGCAAATTGTAATGAATTTTTATATATTTTATACTATACAAATTGATACCATTTCATAAACTTAAAAGTTACTTTACATTATTTCTTAAGAACTAAAGAGGGTACCACACTTAACATGTCTACCATTGGTAACTTGCTTATTTTAAGAGATTGAAACTAGGTTAAATGGAGAAAAAGTCAGTATTTTTCGTTGTTTTTTAAGTAACAAACTACTACAATGTTGTTATTACTTACGGTTTAACCAGAAATACTACCACTTTGCGTTTCTAAATGGAACACCCTGTATATTGTTATATTTTTGAATAGGAAACAACTATAGCTTAATTAATGTATAAGCATTATGTATGCAGAATCATATTTAGTTAAATAAAAAATAACAAAACTTACTATAATAGCGGTTTGTAAATATTTTGAAGTTATACCTATTTGCTACATATACTTTTCGAAATTGTTTCCCTATTTTTCTATACGCAATTGTGCTTATTACTAGATGTTCTTGAATAGACGACATAATGTCCTTCCATCAATTGCACTTATTACTTGTTGAATATTGTTTTGTGAAACTTCAACAGATTCGCACGTTTGCTTATAAATTATGTCTTGTAAATAACCCCATAGAAAAAAATCCATAGGGGTTAGGTCAGCAGATCAATGTGAAAATTTAGTAGGACCATGAGTTCCTATTCACTTATTATCAAACATTTGAGTTGAGTACTGTCGAATTAAAATGGCATTATGCGCAGGTGCACTGTCATTATAAAAGTACAATTTTTGCTGTAAATTTGGTGGTAAGTTATCCACCCAGTCCTCTATATGATTTTGTACAAGTTCTAGATACTTGTCTATCGACAATGTTCTGTTATTAAAATGGCCCGACAATGGTATTTTTAAAAATTCCGCGCCAAACATTCACTGAAAATTTACGTTGATAATTCCTACTCTGGCTTGTAATGGATTGACAGTAGACCAATAATGATCATTTTTTCGATTAAACATACCATTATCAGAAAAATTGCATTTGTCTGACCCTAGAATAAAATGTGGAAACGTCCTGTCGTCATAAATATTCTCTAACAACCAGTTACAAAACTGCACATGTTTAGTTTGATCTTTTGGATGTAGATGTTGCAATAGTGTAATCTTATATGGTCTATAACCATACTTTTTTAAAATTAATCATATTATTTCTGCAGTCATACCACATTCGGTTGCAGCTTGCTGTGTAGATATTTGAGGATAAGCTTCAAACAAAGAAAGTACATGTTCTTCTACTAGTTTGGTCACTATTTGTGGATGTCGTATTTTTTTAGATTTATTAAAACTTCCTCTTTCTCTCAAGCAAGCTTTAAGTCTTGGCAATATTTCTGTACTTGGGAGATCTCTATGTGGATAGCATTCTGAATATATTCGCAGTGCATCTGTGGCATGAAAAGTATAGTACACCTTCTCATTATTTGAATAATTCATTTTAATATAACGTAATAAAACCCAACATAGGTAAACAAAATATGGACACTAAAATTAAGACTGCATGCAGTTGAAAAGTATAAAATACCAAATTCAGGTACAAAGCTTTGATGTACGTGCAAATTTAAGCGTATAAAGTATGGAATACCGAATAAAACCCAATAGGTTGAAGATAGCACATAATTGCAACGCCTTTGCCATGGTCTAATAACAAGATAGGAAGCGGTCAACCAATACGAGCACTTGGAACAAATTTGTTTGTATAACCGACCATAGCCGATAAGAGGCAGCATTTCATAATTGACGCACGGTTGTAATAGTCAAGACAGGGGTATTACATAAATTTCGATTTAGTGAAGTTAAATTGAAAGTTATAAGTGAAAGTCATATTAATTAAAGATTCCAAGTGGAAAACAGTAAAAGTGCCCGATTGAAATACGTGTGTATAAAACTCTGCCGTTAATATAAAACATAAGTCTAGATTTAATTAATATAAACAAAATTTTACAATTAATTTACGACTCTAAGTTAGGACACAACTATAAATCGACTCTAAGTATGGGAAACTATATAACGACTCTAAGTAAAGACACAACTGTAAATGGACTCTAAGTATGGGAAACTATATAACGACTCTAAGTAAGGCCACAACTATAAATCGACTCTAAGTATGGGAAATTATAATCGATTCTAAGTAAGGACACCTCTATAAATCGACTGTAAGTATGGGAAATTAAAATCTACTCTTAGTACGGACACTGAGTAATCAACTAAATACTGAGCGTTAAACAAAACAACCAACTAAATAATTAAATAAAAAACATTAAATTACGACGCTAAAACACTAAAATTGTGGGATAAAGCTCTAAATAAATGGAATGATACTTGAAGTACGGGGTTAGTACTTCAAATCATTGCACAAACGGCTACAGAATGCTGAAAAATAGTTCGAAGCACAGGAATAGACGCCAAGCGGCGGGTCAACAACTCGAAACCACTAAACAAGCAACCCATTTGGATCAAGAAGTTGTAATAAGAAGCAGCAGAAGGAGTATCAGGTCAGAATTATCTTTTTAATTCATAGTAGGTTACATTTATTATTTTAAATATTTGATGAACTTAAAACGTGCATGTAATATAGATATTTGGTGTAAAAGGTCAACAAAAATTTGGTTGGTACATAAAAGTACGTTTAAAAAAGGGAATAGTTCTTTGAACGTTCAACGAAACCATTCACAGTAAAATATAATTTTTTTGCTGGCTTTAATTGCTATAAAAAGGTTTAAAAAAGGTTATAAATTTCGTAATGAACAAATTTGATAGGAGTGTTTATATTTATTTTGATTTAAAAGTTATGTAAATAGTAAATGATATTAAAAAGGACGTAGAGTTGTAAATTATAAATTCTCTTCGCTTATTATACGAATTTGGTGAATTTTAAATTATTTTAAAAATGCACAGCGAGGTGGCTATCAGCAGGCAATTGGTAGTTATACATCTGACGGAGGGTGTTATCGTAGCAGTATATATATATATATATACATATATTTTGTGCATTTTTAAAATAATTTAAAATTCACCAAATTCGTATAATAAGCGAAGAGAATTTATAATTTACAACTCTACGTCCTTTTTAATATCATTTACTATTTACATAACTTTTAAATCAAAATAAATATAAACACTCCAACAAATTTGTTCATTACGAAATTTATAACCTTTTTTAAACCTTTTTATAGCAATTAAAGCCAGCAAAAAAATTATATTTTACTGTGAATGGTTTCGTTGAACGTTCAAAGAACTATTCCCTATATATATTACTCATATTTAGACCAGGGTAGAAAATTAAATAATCAAATCAAATAATTTTAATTACCGTGTATAAGGAATTTCATTAAATAATACGCTTTATTAAAACCTTGAAGCATAAATAAACTCGGTCGTTTCAGTAAAAATAAGAAATTTAAATTATCTATAAGACGCTTTACATCAAAAGAAGCAGTATTGAAAAGCGCAGTGGATAATTTAATTATTCCTAAACAAATGGAAATTACGTGCAAAATTTATATTAATGAACTCTATTTTAAATAACTGGTATTATACAAAACGTACGGATAATAATTTGTATTCGCTAAAAATGAAAGGATGGAAATCAATTTTAATTGGAGTTAATTGAACCATTATTAATAATAAGCATAAAACTTGTAAAACCCAATAATAGTCAAATCGTAGGAAGGTTATTTAAAATGTTACGTTTGAACACCCTGCGTGTTTTAAAAGGCAATTTCAAGTTAATTTGTTTGGATAAACATGTTGATTCTAAGGATATTGGAAACGATCAGATGCTTTAGCAGGAAATACAGAACACCTGCGTATTTTTAAAAAGCTCATTCTGCGTAAATTTGGCAAATAATTAATGTTTCAAAGAATCTTGGAGAAACCGGGACTTAGTATTCACGAGAATGTGCGATACGGGTTTATTAAACCCAGATAACAGTCCGCGTGGACTAAAATATAATCGATAATAAAGAATCTAAATTTGCACCAATACGAACAGGTTAGAAAAGGAAAGAAAATGCGTCAAGCAAAGACACATATTGTAAAGGGCGGGATTTAAGCAACGTCAAGGGGTTGCGATTGGTTAAAATAGGATGCATATATCAGAGGTAGAACAACAATTTCTGTATAAAAGTAATTAGTTTTTCTCGGACAACTTTGCGGGCCGTGTTGAAATTTTCTGAGATCTCAATGGGGTGAGGACTAAATTCATAAAATCGACGTGCAGGCTACAGACTGGGAACGTAGAATGAGGAATTCGTTGGAATTACCGTTTTAGGGAACAAAGCGACGTGTCGGCTATTCGCTATATATACAGGCGGAATATGTGTTTCGCTCTCTTAGACTCTTAGACTTTCGACGATTCGATGCGTTAAAAGCTCGTGCATCCGCGACTTGATATTAAACAGTGCATTTTAGTTTGATTAAATAATTTAAAGTGTGCTAGTATATTTTAGTGACTCAAAATAGTTGGTTATTTTACGTGCTAACATGAATGTACTTCAGTGCACTTAGATACAAGGTAATAAAGTTTATTATCACGGTACCAATTAGTAAAATTTACAACGACAAATGTATACCCAAAAGTAGGCAGTTTTGGCGTATATTGGTAATATTGGTAAAAGGAAGTATGAATTTCTTTGCTATTTTTGCGGGGTGTTAATGACTAAATGGTTCAGAATGTGTCTGCATCCACTGAACCAGATGCAGATATACACAGATGAGTTCGGAAAAGCCTAGAAACAACTTTAAATTAATGGTGATGGAGAACATTTTTAAAGCGTTGACAACTTGAAGCTGTAAATAGAATCCGGTTGGAATGGTGTGATTTACAAAAGGACGATTACACTGAAGCTACGAGGACAATAACCTTCAGGTAAATTGTACTATTTTGTTTGACATTTTTGTGTGTATTGAATGACTTTATAATTGATTTACTTTAAATGGACATTAGTGGAATTTTTCTAACCATAAAATTTTAATTTTAAGATGAAATTTGCTTGTTTAAGTAAAAGGGGTATTTTGTTTTGATGTTCGGGAATAGGATGAAACTTTGGGTAGGTCTTTGAGCTCAATTAGACAAACCTGGTTAATTAACGTAAAGGGGTGGTAGATGCTCCTTTATACTCAGACTCGGTCTGCTTATCTTGTTATATTAATTAGTAGGCATCCAACAAGGACTTTAATTTTGGATGCACAGTAAAATGATAATAAAATTAATCCGGAAATTCTGTTTAAAACTGAATTTTATGTTCAAATTTAATTTGAAAATTTAATGTATTCTGAATATTGATGTAAATAGAGTTAACGTTGATGTTTGTGGTAGGAATGTGTTGTTTAATTTTATGATTGAGAATGGAAGTTATCTAGAAGAGCAGCCGAGGCGATTAACAGAAGGAATCAACGGACCAGGTGATTTAAAAGGTGTCACAGCATTCTTGACGCCCAAACTGTGGGGCTCGAATGTTTTTTTAAAGGGCCAGTACCTAGAGATATGAGAAGATTCACAGCATTCTTGGCGACCACAACGTGAGGGCTCGAGTTCCAAATAAAATTTTTTGTTATTTTATTCCAGGAAACTGGCGATCTGAGAGAGAGAGTTTCTGGTTGTGTATAAATTTAAGAGTATTTTAGAGTGTGTGTGAGTGATTTGAACGTATGCAGAGAAAGGAGTGGTTAAGGAGTCAAGGAGTGGAAATTGGAAGTGACGATAGTGCATTGTGTGAGAAAATTTCGAAAATGGAAGAAGCTGGAGGCAGTAGAGATCAGTCGAGGACGGAATCAGGGATCAAGGAAACGAGATGATAATGAGAATGCTAGAGAGGATGAATGAAGAATCGAATAGAGCGAGGGAGGAGTCTAACAGAAAATTAGAACTGCTAAGCGATGAATCTAATAGAGCTAGGAGGAGTCCAACCAAAAATTAGAGCAGATAAGCGGGAAAATTGAGCAGTCGACTAAAGAATTTACAGAGTTTAAAAATAGTCTTACCATAAAAATGGGGAGGTTGAAAATAGGGTTGAAAAAATGAGCGTGATATTACAGGTCTTCGACAGGAAATGGGACATTTAAGGTCCGAAGTACGCATTTTTGTGAAGAAGAGATTAATATAAAATGACTGAAGTGACGGACTCATGTAGGGATCAGTTAGGCAGGGTAGAACGCGAAGTTAGTAGTATCAAATACAACATGTCAAATTTAACGGGGATGGTCCCAGATTTTCTACAGGTGGAGTATCATTGGACCAACACATGAAGTTTTATGGTGATAACAGGGTAAATCCACAAATTTTTATTAATAGTGTAAGAAATCTAGTGGGAAATTTATTTGACGAACAGACTAAACTGAATACGATAAAGGCTTTATTAAAGGACAACGGAAGCATGGTACAATTTAGTAGGACAGGACATAGACACGTATCAGGACTTTGAAAACAAATTTTTAAAACACTACTGGAGTGACCACAGACAAGACCAGGTACGAGACGACTTAATTACAGGAAAATTTAAGGGAGAGTTTGCAGGATCTAGGAGCAATATGCCATCCGCAAGTACAGTGTGGCCAAACAACTGAATCCACCATTGACGGACAGACAGATAATCAAGTACCTATCACGACATTTTGAACTGGAAATTAGACAACACGTGGCCTTACAAAACATCACAGAACGGGAGACATTTTAGAGTATTTACAGAGATATGACGATGTATGTGTTGGACGGACAAGAGAGATACGAGAACGAAACGTTAACACAGTTAGGTTTGACAACAGGACACCGAATTATCCGAGACGGCCTGACTACAACAGAAATTTTCGACCGAATTGGGAACGACGAGGACAGGAATACAGGAGCAATAGTGCGACTAGGGGACCGACGCCAAGACCTAGTTACACGAGACAGAACAGTGTACCGGAAGTAAACAGGACTGTGACCAGCACGCCGAATAGAGATAGGGACACGGATATTAACACGAGTAGGACGTACGCACAGGTTGTAGAAGGACAACCAGGACCAAGCACGGAAAACAGGATGAGACAGGATTTTTAGAACGCGACAGACCACTAGATTTCTGTGTAAATGTATACGAACATCCACGTGAATTTTTCAAAATTGAGGAGGAAGTAGAGCCAGAAACTGAGGAAAATTATGTTTGCCAATTATTAATTTAGAAATTTTTGAGAATAATGTAGAAGTATTACTTGATACAGGGGCAGAGGCGAGTTTAATATCGGAGGAATTTGTCAGCAAAATTAGGGATAAGGTTTGTGATAGAATTATGCCTATAAAGCGTAGCCATTTGGTAGCTCCAAATAAAAAGAAGTTTGCTGTAGTAAATAGTGTTGTGGTGCTTAGGATAGATATAGGAGGTTTTAGCTGTGAACAGGAGTTTGTAATTGTACCTGGACTGAAGTTTCAGAGCATTTTAGGTGTTGACTGTATGATGAAGTTAGGGGTTTTGATAGATATGGAAAGGAAGGTAATAAGGATTAAGGATAGGGTAGTGCCATGGAAGGGCAGTTATGAAGTCACAGAGGATGACACTGGGTTTAGTATTAATGTAGTAGAGGTAGAGGATGATGAAGTAAAACAGATCAACACGATAAGATGTCCAGAGGATAGGAGAGTAGAGGTTCAAGCTTTATTACGAAAACATGCAGAATTAGTGGGGGTAGAAGCAAGCACAGCGTTAGGCTATGAGCACAGATTGAAGTGGATAATTCAGAACCGTTCAACGCAAAGGTTTATCCAATTCCAGCAGCATATCGGAGCAGGTAAAGGCAGAATTAAATAAAATGTTGGAAGATGGCATAATAGAGGTATCAAACACTCATTTCATAAATCCGTTGGTGGTAGTTAAGAAAAGGATGATAGCATTCGTTTATGTTTAGATGCACGAAAAATTAACCAACGGACCAAACCGCAATTCCATTGTCCACCATCCATGGACACACTTTTGACGAGATTAAGTGGCAAGTTTATTTTTAGTAAGTTAGATTTAAGGAATTCATTCTGGCTGATTCCATTACACAAAGATTCTAGAAGGTACACAGGATTTTCCGTAGAGGAAAATCTATAATTTTAAGGTAGTACCGTATGGTTTGTCAACGTCAAGTGCAGCATTAATTAAGGCAATGCAAGCAATTTTAGGAGCATATGAGCAATTCTGCATACACTATGTGGATGATATTTTAATTTTAGTGAAACTGAGGAACAACATTACTCTCATTTAGAACGGATATTATTAGAGCTTAAATTAGCAGGATTGAGGCTGAATATAGAAAAATGTGAATTTTTTCAAAACCGTTAAATTTCTGGGGTATGTGGTGAACACTCAAGGTATGTGTATCGATAAAGAAAGATTGTCCGAACTTTTGACATATCCGAGACCTAATAACATTAGGAAATTAAGAGCTTTTTGGGGTCCTTAACTTTTATAAAAGTTTGTACCGGATTTGCTGAAAAGCGGGTCCATTGTTTAAACTTCTGAAGAAGGGAGTAAGATGGAGTTGGACGGAAAGTCAAGAGGCAGCATATCTAACACTGTTGGAACAATTTCACGACCAACTAATTTTGAGGCATCCCAGATTTGATGTAGGTTTCGTACTGAGGACGGATGCATCGGATAGTGCGTTAGCAGCAGAGTTGTATCAAGTACAAGAGGGGAAGAGGTGCCCATATCTTTTGTTTCACGCACACTGAAGCCGCATGAAGTAAATTACACGATTAGTGAAAAGGAGATGGCTGCAGTGGTGTTTGGTGTTACGAAGTTAAAATTTTTTGATAGGAAGACATTTTGTAATCGAAACGGATCATTCGGCGTTGTGTGCGTTGATGAATACGAGATTTTCCAACAATCGAGTATATCGATGGGGTTGTTACTACAGGAGTTTGACTTTGAGATTAAATATATTAAGGGAGAAAATAATTTTATAGCAGACGCGTTTAGTAGAAACAGGGACATGGATAACAAAAGACCGTGTGACATCATGATTGCCATGAACAGTCTACTACAAAATGATTCAGTATATGGAGAAGAGGAGATCTTGATGAACCAGAGGCAGACTGAGGAGCTACAGATTGTTAGAACGAAGTTAGAAAACGAACCGGGATTTAAAAATTTCCATATGAGAAACGGCTTTTTGTGTAAAAAAATTCAAGAATTAGAAGTGTATGTAGTGGATAGGGTACAAGCAAAATTAATTATCAAAGATCTGCACTTAAGATATGGTCACATAGGAATCCGAAAGACATGGTTAATTTTAGGAAACGTTTTTTCAACTAAAGACTTAGGATTAGTAAAGTCAGTCATCAACACTTGTCACTTATGTACTTTAGGAAAGTACAAAAATAGTACGAGTCAGGATGTGGTACAAAGTATACACGTACAAAATCCCCTGGACTTAGTTGCTATTGATTATTTGAGCAATCTAGTCCGAAGTACAAAAGGACACAAACATGTGCTGATTGTGACTGATGTGTTTTCGAAATTTACCAAATTATATCCCACTCGGGATTGTAACACAGTCGGAACAAACAAGAAATTGGAACAATTTTGTAGGAAGTAGGAACTTTTAAACGGGTATTAGCAGACAATGCTACTTATTTTAATAATCAAAGATTTAGAGATTATTGGGAGAGGCAAAACATTAAAGTGGTGTTTTGTAGCATAAGGCATCCTCAAGCGAATCCAGCTGAGCGATATATTCAAGAGACGGTTAAGTTTTTGCGTTTAGCTTCACATAGGAATCATCGTTTATGGGAGGACAATTTGTCCAAGGTTGAATCTTTTATCAATGAAACCCTAGTACCGTGACAGAAACCAGTCCCATCATGCTGATCAAGCAACAGTATCCCGATAGACCATGGCAAATTGTGCCTAGGGATGATGAATTCCAACAACTTTTGGTAGATGTGAGGAGAGGTTAAGGAAGAGAGCTGAAAAATATACAAGGAAGATGAACGCAAGAATTAGAAAGAGGGTAAAATTTAAAGTGGGAGACCAGGTAGTAGTAAAAAGCTTGAGAGTAGGGAAGAGAGATAAGATGACATGTGCTAAACTACACTTGCCATATGAGGGACCTTTTGAGATAGGTGAAGTAGTAGGAGTGCACATATTTATTAAGGGAAGTAGGTACGGAAATGAGAGGGACGGTTTCACGTCAACCTACTATTCCTTATACCGGAGAACCAGCACCACAGGAGAATTAGGAATAGGATAGTTAGACGAAAGACTTGGAGGGTCAAGAAGAGAGTTAGATTTAAATAGGATAGGGATAGCATAGGTGTATATAAAAGAGTAGAAGTAAGTGGTTATAGAAAATAAAGCTAGATATAGGACACATATGGGAGATAATTAGGAATAGGTTTAGGATGAGGATAAAGAGTAAATGTAGGAAGAAAATAAGATAGGTTAAGTATAGATATTTTATATAAGATTAGTGGAGAGGTAGGAATAGAGTAAGAGTAGGATAGGCATATAGGATTAGGTAGGGGGAAGTAAAGTATAGTGAAGAGTAGTTAAAAGTTAGGAATAGGATAGGTATATAGGATGTATATAGGATTAGATGGATAAGTAGGTGAGAGTTAGGAATAGGATAGGGATATAGGATAGGTGTAAATATTTTTTTGGATTGGAGACAAAGTAGGTAAGTTAGATAGATAAGGATAGAGAGAGATAGGCAAAATTTTGTAAAGATTTTTGGCAGTCTAAATATTTGATATTTGCATTCAAATAAGTGGGATTATTTGTATTCAAATAGGGGGAAAATACTCATATTTAGACCAGGGTAGAAAATTAAATAATCAAATCAAATAATTTTAATTACCGTGTATAAGGAATTTCATTAAATAATACGCTTTATTAAAACCTTGAAGCATAAATAAACTCGGTCGTTTCAGTAAAATAAGAAATTTAAATTATCTATAAGACGCTTTACATCAAAAGAAGCAGTATTGAAAAGCGCAGTGGATAATTTAATTATTCCTAAACAAATGGAAATTACGTGCAAAATTTATATTAATGAACTCTATTTTAAATAACTGGTATTAAACAAAACGTACGGATAATAATTTGTATTCGCTAAAAATGAAAGGATGGAAATCAATTTTAATTGGAGTTAATTGAACCATTATTAATAATAAGCATAAAACTTGTAAAAACCCAATAATAGTCAAATCGTAGGAAGGTTATTTAAAATGTTACGTTTGAACACCCCTGCGTGTTTTTAAAAGGCAATTTCAAGTTAATTTGTTTGGATAAACATGTTGATTCTAAGGATATTGGAAACGATCAGATGCTTTAGCAGGAAATACAGAACACCTGCGTATTTTTAAAAAGCTCATTCTGCGTAAATTTGGCAAATAATTAATGTTTCAAAGAATCTTGGAGAAACCGGGACTTAGTATTCACGAGAATGTGCGATACGGGTTTATTAAACCCAGATAACAGTCCGTGGACTAAAATATAATCGATAATAAAGAATCTAAATTTGCACCAATACGAACAGGTTAGAAAAGGAAAGAGAAAATGCGTCAAGCAAAGACACATATTGTAAAAGGGCGGGATTTAAGCAACGTCAAGGGGTTGCGATTGGTTAAAAATAGGATGCATATATCAGAGGTAGAACAACAATTTCTGTATAAAAGTAATTAGTTTTCTCGGACAACTTTATGGGCCGTGTTGAAATTTTCTGAGATCTCAATGGGGTGAGGACTAAATTCATAAAAATCGACGTGCAGGCTACAGACTGGGAACGTAGAATGAGGAATTCGTTGGAATTACCCGTTTTAGGGAACAAAGCGACGTGTCGGCTATTCGCTATATATACAGGCGGGAATATGTGTTTCGCTCTCTTAGACTCTTAGACTTTCGACGATTCGATGCGTTAAAAGCTCGTGCATCCGCGACTTGATATTAAACAGTGCATTTTAGTTTGATTAAATAATTTAAAGTGTGCTAGTATATTTTAGTGACTCAAAATAGTTGGTTATTTTACGTGCTAACATGAATGTACTTCAGTGCACTTAGATACAAGGTAATAAAAGTTTATTATCACGGTACCAATTAGTAAAATTTACAACGACAAATGTATACCCAAAAGTAGGCAGTTTTGGCGTATATTGGTAATATTGGTAAAAGGAAGTATGAATTTCTTTGCTATTTTATGGGGTGTTAATGACTAAATGGTTCGTAAATGTGTCTGCATCCACTGAACCAGAGGCAGATATACACAGATGAGTTCGGAAAAGCCTAGAAACAACTTTAAATTAATGGTGATGGAGAACATTTTAAAGCGTTGACAACTTGAAGCTGTAAATAGAATCCGGTTGGAATGGTGTGATTTACAAAAGGGACGATTACACTGAAGCTACGAGGACAATAACCTTCAGGTAAATTGTACTATTTTGTTTGACATTTTTGTGTGTATTGAATGACTTTATAATTGATTTACTTTAAATGGACATTAGTGGAATTTTTCTAACCATAAAATTTTAATTTTAAGATGAAATTTGCTTGTTTAAGTAAAAGGGGTATTTTGTTTTGATGTTCGGGAATAGGATGAAACTTTGGGTAGGTCTTTGAGCTCAATTAGACAAACCTGGTTAATTAACGTAAAGGGGTGGTAGATGCTCCTTTATACTCAGACTCGGTCTGCTTATCTTGTTATATTAATTAGTAGGCATCCAACAAGGACTTTAATTTTGGATGCACAGTAAAATGATAATAAAATTAATCCGGAAATTCTGTTTAAAACTGAATTTTATGTTCAAATTTAATTTGAAAATTTAATGTATTCTGAATATTGATGTAAATAGAGTTAACGTTGATGTTTGTGGTAGGAATGTGTTGTTTAATTTTTATGATTGAGAATGGAAGTTATCTAGAAGAGCAGCCGAGGCGATTAACAGAAGGAATCAACGGACCAGGTGATTTAAAAGGTTTCACAGCATTCTTGACGCCCAAACTGTGGGGCTCGAATGTTTTTTTTTAAAGGGCCAGTACCTAGAGATATGAGAAGATTCACAGCAATATATATATATATATATATATATATATATATATATATATATTTGTGTATTTGTAGGATGAAATTGAGTAGATAAGTCAGCTAATTATTTATGGAAGGTTACCGCATGTATGTATAATTCATTAAAAAGTTTAAAACGTTTTCCATAATTATAGTGTTGGAATTTGCATCTTTAAAATAGATTTCTGGGTTAAGTTTGCTTCATTTTAGAGTAATTGTAAATACCAATTACAAATAGTAGGTGTAAGAAAGGTAGATCCTAAACGTGCAGTGTAAACACATGCATCTCATTTAGATTAGAGTGTAGGTATAGAAGTCCGAAAGCTTTCAATTTTCTGTAGTGTAGGAATCAATAATTTTAAGACCGTTATCAAGTAGGGTGAAGAATTTTCATGAAGTAACAGATATTCTAAGCGTAAATATTCTTTGCCTGCATAATTTATCATAATTTAGTGTATAACTTGAACATTTGTATAAATTTAAAAAGTTTAATAATAGCGAAAGGGCTATAGTTATAACGGTTATTGGTTTTAAGAGGGAGCAGTCAAATAAAACATTCCCAGTAGAGTTTATAACGTTGAAAACATTCAAGTATTAATTTACAAGGCTTGAAAATAATTGTCAAGGATTTCTAACTAAACGCTCAAGATCGTTATAAACAAACGCAAACAACATATTCGACGAATGGCATTGAAGGTTAAATACAAGCAGGGATCTATATTAAATAAAGAAAGAGTATTTGAGCATGTATTAGAATGAAATAAAAGTTATCATATGGTTAGATATTCGTTGATTTGAAACAACTGGGGGACAAAGAGAATGATAGAAGTTAGTAGATACAAGGGAGAGGCAGCGTGTTTGGAAAGACGTTGATTTTAAAAGGTGGAGTGAGAAGTGGTTGACTTCAAGGACTGGTGTAACGTGCATATGATAAGCAGAGATAGATTGTTTTACTACCCATATGGAAGGGGGATAAACGATAGTCAAGAGAGGGAAAATGCTAGTTAGGGATAATCATTATTGTAAACAAGGGTTATCAGAGGGGTTTTCAGAATTAACGACGGTTGAAAGTTGTTTGTGAGCCTGTGGTTTGTCGATTCGTGTTGACATCCATCAGGGCTACTGAGGGCCCTTTTTAAGGCAATTAACAGAGGGTACGCCTACGTCCATCCAAATAGCTTCGACTCGATCTCAGGGCTCCACTCCGGAGTGTTTAAAGATGGTGCTCCGGCGTGGAATGCGGTTCAGCCAACGGCTACAAATTACCTCTACCTATGCAGGGAAGACAGGAACAGGTATAAGGGCGACAAACAAAGATAATCAGGCAAGGATATCTACATAAATAAAGATAACGATACGTTACCGAAAAACGTCCACTGCACTCGAAGGTTCAGGCAAAAAAGCCACGTTACAGAGCCTCACGGAAACACTTCCCCACTTTTTGTCCTTTCACGCGTCGGCGCGAAATTATTCGTCCAACCCACTTTTGACGTGACGGAAATACGCGCACCGAGTCTTTTGAATTTATGGCGCGAAACTTCCGCACCTCAAAATTAAACTAAAACATGTTTAAGTGCCACTTTGGCACGTAACAATCGCGACAAAGCCACAAAAGAAAAAACTTAAAAGAAAAAGCCTGTTAGCACAGTAACAGCTTAAAATCTAAGTCCTAACTACCCTACATAAAACCTAAATTAAAACCTACAAAATGTTTATATAAGGCGCCACCTGGTTTTTTGACCGATAACACGTCTACCGAATTACCAGGAAACGGAAAATGTAGCCCCATTGTTTTTGACTACACTAATCATCGACAGCACAAATTTGTCGGGGAGCGTGAAACACTACTTTAATTAAAACAGATGCGACAAGTCGCCTAACCTATCTAAACTAAAGCTAACATTAAAGTTCTTACGTGTAACACACATGAGCGTTACATCAAAACTGTTCTTTGTTGGCAAAAAGTGCCCAAATTTAAAAATGTTCACAGAGTGCGTCACTCTACACTCTAGCAAATTTTTGTTACTGGTACTTTGGTTTACTAACGATACACATTAAAACCTGTCCATGACATGGTTGTGAATCAACAAATTTACCAAAAGTACCACCCTACTAAATCCTTATATCGCTAACCTAACAAATTACATTTCTACATCAGGTTAGCTTTTTCACTTAAATTTCAAGAAAAATAATTCCCACGTCTGGTCATAAATACCAGCCGTAAAGGAAGATAAAAAGATAAGACAAGATCTCAAATTGTTGTTAAAGATAATAGATAAGATAACGATATTAAGCTTAAATTGTTATCATCAAAGGTAATAGATAAGATATCGGTATTAAGCTTTAGTTATTATTTGAGATACCAGGTAAGATAACACGATATTAGCTAAAGCTATTATTAGAGATAGTAGGTAAGGTAACGCGATATTAAACAAAAGATATTACTAAAGATAATAGGTAAGATAACGCGAAATTAACTCAAAGTTATTACTAATGGTAGTCGGTAAGATAACGAGACTAAACTAAGGTTATTATTATAGGTAATCGGTAAGATAACGATATTAAAACTAAGGGTATTATCTAAGATAATGAATAATATTAAGGTATTAGCTTAATCATTATCAAGGACAATAGATAAAGGTAACGATAGAGTGACTCCGTGGAGCCGTTAAATGGGCATTTCTCGTACCCTCTAAAAAGAGCGACCTGTGAAGCAGACCCGTTTGCAATAAACGGCACGAGGGACCGGCAAAGGCATTTGGGTGCATCCCTGCACCCGGCGTTAATCGATATCGGTGATACCATCACCCGATACCCACACGATATATAACGATATATATAAACACATCCACTCACACACTCATACATACCTTCACTGCCAGTGCCCATGCGTTGACAGCGGCACCGCATGACCTCACGAAAGATTCCCAGAGACGGGGTCCAGGTGTCTGTGAAAACCTCCCGCGCAACCTCGCGGTGACAACGGAAATGAAAAAGGCAGTAGAAATAGGAACGGTAGAAAGAGGGAGGTGGTTATTTGGAATGCATAAGGGCACTTCCAGGTAGAAGAAAGTAGAGGAAGGGCTCGCATTGAGCAAAAGAGACAGAAAAAGGTGGATAGCAAAGCGCTACTCAACCAGCCAATGTAGCCAGTAGCCCGGAGTGAGGAAACATCACTCTTATGTGGCAGACGAGTGTTCCGGGACAAGAACAGGTCCACCGAAAGAAGAATAAGGCATAAACGGATACAGCGGGATATAAAAAAGTAGAGTTTTTGGACAAGCGTCCGAGAGAAGGTAGAGAGTTGTCCCTGTTTAAGCACAGCGCGGTCTGAAGGACCACCTGCGATATTAATCCGACAAGATAAGGTATAACATATGTTAACAATTCACTAGACTCTTAAGAGAACTAGTACGATTATTTTCCTAACGAGTGCATCCACTACGATAAGAAAATCAGACTAAAGTTGACACAACAACTTAAAAGTATCAATACAGATACATTCACACAAAAACAAACTGTTTTAAGATAGTTTTTTAAAATGGTAGCACCCTAAACACACAAAAATGCCCAATTATAAGCAGTTAAATACAGGTACACTGTCCACATATGCTAAAACAACCGGGAATTTAATAAGATATCAATAAGAAGCAATAGCGTCTCACCACGAAGTTCAATAAAAAACAATGAAAAAAATGTTTATAAGTTATGTTGATTTAGTAGAAAAAGAAAGAAATAATGATATAGTATAATGTGGGCGACTGTAATAATTCAGAGGAAAAACACATGGAATAGGCAATCCTAGTTTTTTGCAACTGCAAACATGGACTATTTCTTACAATGGCATAGGCCGCGGCTCCTATCTGAGCCCAAAGAAGAAAGCATCCACCCTAACATCAGCTCAAACCAATCATAAAAATTCAATGAGTTATTTCAACCAAAGTTACGACAATTACCTCACAATTAAACGATGTAAGACAAATACTAAAAACGAAATAATATGCTGTAGGAAAAGTTCGAGAATTAATTAAATGAAACAACAGAGTTATATTGGGGGATGTAGAGAATGAACTGATATATATCTAACGGTATGGTCAAGGAAAAGTCAACCGAAAAGAAAAAGATAGCTAATTTAAGGTAAGTAAGTTAAACGTGTAAGAGATATACACAGTACAAGAGAGTAAATAAGCAATTAAAGTTACTAATTGATGGTGAGAACCAAAAAATATTAGGTAAATTGTGAGGAAAATGAAACGTGAAAACTTAGGTAGCATTTGGGTCAGCAGAGAATGGCTTAAGGTCTTTAATATGCCACCTGCCTTGGCGTTTTCCTTCAGCATCCTGAAGTTCGTAGATAAGGGGACTAATGACACGAATGATCTTACAAAGAATGAATTTAGGGGCTAATTTTGAAGAAAATTTCTTAGATGCATCCGATAAGACAATTCTTTTTCCAAACTTGTTCGCCCAAGGCGAAGGAAATATTTCGTTTACGTAAGTTATAGTGGTCCTTACTCTTTTCGTAAGCTTTTAACAAATTTTTTTTAACGTCGTTAAAGATAGAAGGTAATGATTGTTGGTCTTTGTCCCAGCGTATTTTATTGTCAAATTCAATTACGTTAGTATCGTCAGGCACTAAACCATAGTAACTCCCATCGATTGGGGTATATCTTCCAAAAACAAGAAATGACGGAGTGAATTGGGTTGCTTCGTGTTTAGATGTACGCAAAGCTTGAGCAATTTTAAAAATATGTTCATCCCATGTAGTATGGTCTGAATCAATATAGGAAGAGATAGCGGTAACTAAAACTCTATTTACTCTTTCGGTAGGGTTTACTTGAGGATGGTATTTTGCGTTAAACCAAATTTTTTGTACTTTGTAACTTTTAACGAAATTCTGAAAATCTTTAGAGATAAATTGTGCTCCATTGTCACAAAGGATAATCTGAGGAACACCAAAGATAAGAAATACATTTTATTCCAGGAATTTAATTATAGCAGCAAATGTAGCTTTACGTAAGGGTTGCACCATAACAAATTTAGAAAACCAATCGGTGACAACTAAAAGATATGGGGAGAGATGAAAAAGCGACGCCACGGGCGGTTGGTAACGCTAACCTTTGTACAGATTCTGGCGCGCCCATCTGTCAATGACGTCAGCAATACACAGATTTAATACGCAATTTACGAAAAATACAAATTTAAGACAATAGTTTCTACAGCCAAATACTCACATGAATATGTCCCTAGGTTAAAGTTGGCTTCTATTGAAATCCATCAGGGCTACTGAGGGCCCTTTTTAAGGCGATTAACAGAGGGTACGCCTACGTCCATCCAAATAGCTTCGACTCAATCTCAGGGCTCCACTCCGGAGTGTTTAAAGTTGGTGCTCCGGCGTGGAATGCGGTTCAACCAATGACTACAAATTACCTCTACCTATGCAGGGAAGACAGGAACAGGTATAAGGGCGACAAACAAAGATAATCAGGCAAGGATATCTACATAAATAAAGATAACGATACGTTTCCGAAAAACGTCCACTGCACTCGAAGGTTCAGGCAAAAAAGCCACGTTACAGAGCCTCACGGAAACACTTCCCCACTTTTGTCCTTTCACGCTTCGGCGCGAAATTATTCGTCCAACCCACTTTTGACGTGACGGAAATACGCGCACCGAGTCTTTTGAATTTATGGCGCGAAACTTCCGCACATCAAAATTAAACTAAAACATGTTTAAGTGCCACTTTGGCACGTAACAGTTTTAGGTATGTATCTATGCTTCAAAGTAATAAATCTATTGTTTATTTTCATAATACAGTGACTAAATCACAAGGATCAAAAAGAAAACGACCTAGTGTTGTAAAGCCATCTTCTCAGCCAGTGATTGAAAGCAGCTCTAAAGACAGAAGGACAAATATGGAACTCAATAATGTAGATAAAAAACCTGCTAAAACTAACAGAAGAACTGGTTCTGGAAGGCCTTCAAATTCTAAAGGTTTTTATATGTTGGTGTTGTTATAAAATAATTACATTTTTGTTGTTTTAGGTATGTATCTATGCTTCAAAGTAATAAATCTATTGTTAATGTTCATAACGCCGTGACTAAATCACATCCTGTAAGTGTAGGAACAATAAGAAAACGACCTAGTGTTGAAAAGCCATCTTCTCAGCCAGTGATTGAAAGCAGCTCTAAAGACGGAAGGACAATTATTGAACTCAATAATGTAGATAAAAAAACCTGCTAAACCTAACAGAAGAACTAGTTCTGGGAGGCTTTCAAATTCTAAAGGTTTTTATGTGTTAATATTGTTATAAAATAATTAAATTTTTGTTGTTTTAAATTGTGTCTTACCTTTTTTCCTGTGTTATAAAAAAAGTAATCACACGACGAAATATGGAGCATACTTCGGCGTAGCTGGCATCAACCTTTATAGGCTTCGGAGGCTGCATAAACTTGTAAATCTTAGGGAGGAAAATATGGGAGTGTCAACAATTAAACAGAAAGAATATAAATTAAGTACTTTGATATATTACAAAATAACTTCAATTCGAAACAAAATTTACAATTAAATTAAATACTAGGTTGAATTAGTTTATCTTTAACTTTGTTGTTACTATTATTGAGAAGTGTTATATTTTTTCTATATTGGAGAAAACCTTCAGACTTGAATAAGTTTTCGTGTCACCTATGTGTAAGGAACTTCACAGTTACAGATATGCTAATATTATTATAAGCAACGAATAAGAGGAAACACTTTAGTTATAAACATTACAAAAACACAGATGTACCTATCTTGTGTTAGATACTTAAGGAAACTTTTATTGCTTTAGCAAGAACAAAAAACAATAAAAGTACTTAAACCTCCAGTTTCATGAAACCTAGGACATACACTTTTGTTGTATTAAATTCTTTACTTAAGGTTACTTGAATATGTGTTACTTAGAAGCGGGACTATGTAAATTTAACAAATTTATTTTACAGACACTAAAGCAGTCCACAAGTAACAAAACTTTCACTTCAATTTTTCTTGTGTAAAATTATCTCATAAGAAAAACTTAAATGAAAAACACATACCTGTGTATTTCCTTACTTACAATTTGTTAGGGAAGATACCTGCTGCTTAATATTGCAAACATAATTAGAAACTCAGACAGGTGGTTTGTGAACCATATTCAAAGCTGGTAGTTGAGTCGATTCATATGAAGGAACAAAACATCTGCCATCCAAAGTAGATAAGCTTTAAAAGTAATAAAACACCAACTTCAATTTTGTATTGTAGTTGTAAGGTAAAACGGCAAATATCAGATAATTGAATCCCCTGCAATGTTATTACGGTGGCCTTGTACGGTGCATAACTTAGAAACAACTTGTAACCATTTTTTTTGACGACTGCAAATCACCTAAAGTTGTTCGTTGAATACATCATTTTGTCTATTTAAATAAACACGTAAATATCGTTATGCAAATAAATATTCGTATTGGGATCGTGTAGCCCAATCATAATGCAGAGATTATTCTCTAGTGCTAGTTTGGTTGCTATCAACAGGCGTTGGCTGTTTGAATAAATACCTCAATATCAAGCGACTTTGAAGTACTTGTGCGCAGTGGACAAACCAGTCAGTCTGGCATGGGCATTTGATAAAGACACACGATGCAGAAGTGCAGTGTTCTAGCCAGCAATTTGCGTGTGGTCTTAGGCTTAGCCATTTAAGTCAAATGCAACATGCACTTGAATAAGTGTTTCTTAATAATGGTAAGCACATAGATTTAATTTCTAAGACAAACTAAATAAATTTGTTATAGCGCTCTTCAGTTAATTATAATTCTCTTGAATTAATCTGAGCGTTCTTCAATTAGTAATAATTATCTCCAGTACAACATAATTTTCTTTGGTTTACTATAATTTACTCAAGTTTACGATAATCTTTTAATTGCCATGGTGTTTTATTCGAAAGAGAATGCAGTTGAAGAGATAATGAGAGAAGTCTAGTGATAACCTTTCATGTGTTTAATGTAAAACATTTAATAAAATAGCGTTTATACGCTTAATAGTTTTCCGATAACAAGATATCCGACTTTGTTAATTTTTGTTTTCCCAAAGATGATAAAACGTACTCCAAGAAATTCTAATAATGATCTCGTAACTTGTTAATATTGATTTCAATTAGTTTGTAAAATTAACCTCAATGGTTGGCGAATTTCCGGTATATGCAATTGATAAAGTGGATAATTACAGTCAACATATTTGTTTTGTAACGAATGGAATGCTGTAAAGAAACAAAACATTTTGGATTGCTGTAGGATTGGATTTGTTTGTTTCATTTTGCAAGGAAGAAATACACTTCAAGTTCGTATAATTGGGTCCAAGAAACGTACAGTTGGCTACATCACAACATGTGGACAGCCGACGTCATTTGTTTGTTGAGGCACCGTATGTAAGCACATCTGGTTTCAAAGTAACACTGTCACATAAACAAGAACATCGCTGTACAAGGTAAGCCTTTTTTTATATTTTCACATGACGTCCGCATTAGGTCAACATTGATACAAAGCAACATATTAAGTACAACATTGTGATGACCTACGATTCTTATTTTGCTTAGCAACTATAAAAGACTTTTGATGTAAAGAATTTATCACTATTTAAATCCAGGGTCGTACCTGTTATTATTACGAATGAACTTAAACACCCTAATTGAGTCCTGATTAAAGTTTTTATTTATGTGTAATTATAGTTAAAGCAAATATGAAAGTTAGATTATTAGATTTTTGAAATTTTCATATACACCTGTAAACCAAATAACATGTTTTAACATGTTTTGATATTTTGTTGGATTTTATTATTCTACAATTGCGTAGAAGAAATTTAAGTACAATTTTGATTATATTTTGTACATACAACCTTTAATCATAGAGAAAGCAATATTTGATTAAAGAACCATCATTTAAGTAATTGTTTTATTTTGAACAAGTGAGTTTAAGAATAGGGTAATTGAATCAAGGAGCAAGAGGCATAAATACCTTCAATATATTAATATTTGTAGCTTCCATTTGACTAAGGAGCATTAATAGCACTTTCAAAATTTGATACCTAATATTTGTGTCTATTAAAGTGTGTATATAATTAATATTTATAGTTTTCTCTTTTGTATGAGGTAACAAGAGTACACCTCTTGTGTTTTCCTTTGCTAATTTAATCCTATTTTCTTTACAGCTCCTGCTTAAGCAGTAAATACAATTTTCCTCTCTAAAGACTCCCAAGTCCCCCTTAGGGAAACTCTGTTTAAAACTTAATGACTTGGTGGCGCCCCCTCATACTCATATTTTGGTATAAGTTGAGTCAGTAAGTAAATAATGTTTTGTAAAAAGAACCACGACCAATCCTCATAAGCTCTACCCGAGGAATAGATCCCTAGCATAGTTGGAAGATAGTTGAGTTCCATCCTCTTAAGGAAATCCTTCCTTAAGTCCACTAGTTTCATCAAACAATATTAAAGAACCCAGGAATAACTTTAATTAATTAATTAATTAAATAAGTAAAGTAAAAATAGTAACAAACTTAGGATTTCAGAAGCATCTTCTTGCGATTAATAGTGGAGGTACTTTAAATTAAACTAGGTAGAAATTATTAGGTAGCATCAAAGTTGAGTAAAGTCATACTTTGAAGCAAGTACAGGTTGGCCTCTCGGAAGGACCTTACAATCAATTTTGTGTTAGTATTAGGAACTGCCACGAGGTACATTGAAATTGTAACAGATTTTATCTATAACAATCCTTACCATCTTTAAACCAATCGATGGGCAAGTTAACAGCGGAATTATGAAACCTAACATCAAGTGCTTTTATAAGATTATTTCTGTTAAAATATTATAACAGCGTAGAACGCTAATGCATACCATGTGAAGACCAGGCATCTTGGGAAACAAATGGCGTGATATCTCACAGTCGTATTTGAATAAAGATCTGCTATGGGCAGACAACTAAAGATCGATCGGCCGGTAATACAGCGAGGAAACTACGTCAGAGGTAAATCTTTTGCAAATTGTAGATTCAAAACTACTTCACTTATGTTACTGGATAATAACTACCAATAACATAGAGGTTATGCTTTATTACTTTCTTTCGAAGTAATAATCCAAATAACTTGTGATATAATTAGAGATACATTTATTTTAATCGAAATTAAGTGCTTATATGGATGAAAATTATGAATTCGTGTTGTGACATAACACAACCCAAATATTATGCATACTTTAAATATACAAAATACGGTACATGAAGATATATAAAAGAGGAACTTTCTTTAATTTATAAAGAAAAGGGAAGGGAAAAATACTTAAGGAAATAATTTAAAAACTGGAACATGACCAGTGGAAAACTGGCATGTTACAAGGTTATGTATGCTTCAAAGTAATAAATCTATTGTTAATTTTCATAACAGTGACTAAATCACAACCTGTAAGCGTAGAAACAAAAAGAAAACGACCTAGTGTTGTAAAGCCATCTTCTCAGCCAGTGATTGAAGGCAGCTCTAAAGACACAAGGACAAGTATGGAACTCAATAATGTAGATAAAACCCTGCTAAACCTAACAGAAGAACTAGTTCTGGGAGTCTCAAATTCTAAAGGGTTTTATATGTTGGTGTTGTTATAAAATAATTAAATTTTTGTTGTTTTAGTTATGTATCTATTCTTATTAAGTATTGTCAATGAAAATGGTGCTGGTCATCAAGCTTAAAACCCTATCAATACCACATGCAGTTTTTAAAAATTGACGTATCGTACTAACACTATCGTTTTGTCTAGTTAGAGGTATATTCAACCAGAAAGTCATTAGAATATTGAGTAGTAAGAATAACTTTTGAAATTTTTTAAATGTTGATATACAAATAACCACGTTTAGTGCATTGACATAACAATTATTCATGTTGGTATGAGAAAGTACAAAGAGTCAGGAACAAAATACATAAAGTAAGTTGTCTAATGAAAATGGTTTTCTTCGAGGACGAGACAAGTACCAAATACTAAGTAATTTGTAATACAATACTAATTTAATATCTACAAGGGAGGACCTATCTGTTAAGTTGATCGCTAGCCCGATTACAAGTTTGCTGAGATTTCGCTTATGCATCAGAAAATCCTGATTGGCACTATATATCGTCCACCAAATACTGGCTATTTGTCCGACATTAAGGATATTCTATTTCAGTTCATACCAGTTGGAAATAAAAATAGTTTTTTACCAATACCTTTTCGAATTTCTTGTTCTCAATCACTGAGTAGTGATTTCAACAGTTAATTTTATTTATTAATTTTTTCTTCGATAGATAAGGACCAGGTCGCTGATACGCGTCCGAAAACTGGAAAATAGAATGAACGACAACGTTTTGTACACACTCAATTTAATCAATTCGCAATAATTATGAACACATGACAGGAAATATGCCGTAAAATCGGCGTAAATGTTTTTGCATTATTTCCGTGTTCAAACAAGATAAATAAGGTTGATTGAGTCCACACGACGACTTTTAATTCTTACAACTACGATACCTGTTATCTGCATTTAAAAATTGCATGTACTTTCTGCTCACAAACTACACAATTTATACTTGGATAAAATACAATAATTATTGCATTTTAGGAATTGAATATACTTATTTCAATTTTGAATTTAAGGATTGGAACATTGGAAGGTTCTACTTTGAACCACACACACGAACAGACAGACAACTTGTACTTCTATAACGCCCGTGTTATCGGAAAACACCAGCAACTCTTAAGTGGGGCGCGTTCAAGGGACACATCGAACAGAATTTGAATTAATATGAAACCAGGGACGGCTTGAGGAATAATAGAATAATGAAAAAGTCAAATGAATTCTCAACACCAGTATATAGTGATATCATTCTACTAGGTGATTTCAATATAAATATTACTAAGGACACTTATGACGTTCGGTGTTTACGAAATATTATAAATTTGTGCAACTTAAGTTTACTGCCTCTTATGCCAACTCACCATCTAATCATTGCCACTCATGAGGTGCATTCAAGTATAGCTCATATAATACTGCTAAAGAATTAAAAAGCAATTCCCTTTGGCCAATTACACATTCTTGAACTGTGTAAACATGATCTTATATATGTATCTTATTCAGCAAGACTACCAAAATTTATTCCAAAATATAAAACATACAGAGATTTTAAACATATGGATATTAAACAGATTACAAAGGATGCTTATGAAATACCGTGGAATCAAATTGACCTTTTGCTTAATGTCAACCGTTAACTACAATCATTTAACTCCTTTGTTACTAACCTCTGCAATATTCATGCTCCAATTAAAATGATTTGGATTACAAAGCCTAATGCACCGTGGCAAAACAATAAAATACAGGAAATGAGACGTTTGAGAGATGCTGCTGCAGTTCAATTTTTTCCAATGTAGTACTTTAGGGTGAAGCATTGGAGACGTGGTCGCAGGCATAGCGGCCCTTATTCAAATTATAATGCAGTTCAGTTTCAACAACTACCTACGTTGGAAAATCATTCACGTTATAAATTATTTCGTAATAAAACTAAACAATTAATCCGTAATTCTAAGTTACGGCATTTGTACTCGCTGTCGTCAAATTTAAGTTCTGCCAAAACCTGGAAAGAGTTACAAATGTTGGGAGTTGGTAAACATTCCACTCGTTCACCAAGTGTGTTAAGTTTAAATGAATTAAACGATCACTTCGTAGCTATAATCTGTGCAGACCCGATTCTCATTGAAAGAAATATTAAAAATATCACTCAGTTAAATTCTCCAGTATACCCTAAATTTTATTTTCAAACTGTAAATAAAGATACTGACCATAAAGCGTTTAAGCGCATCAAATCGAGCGCAATAGGGGTCGATGGAATATCTAAATCAATGATTCTATATATACTTTCTAGTCTAATGGAGGCCCTTTTGTCTATTGTAAACTGTTCATTCTTAACAAGTACTTTTCTTGAATGCTGGAAACAAGCGCTGGTTCATGCGTTACCTAAGAAGACCTGTCTTTTATCTCCCTCTGACTTTCGCGCATTTAGTATCCTTCCAACCCTCTCTAAATTAATTTAATATATAGCTCTTGATCAACTACTTGACTATTTTCACCTAAATAACCTTTTGATAAATACCAGTCTGGTTTTCGCAAATTCCATAGTACCTCTACAGCCTTAATTTGTGTAGGTGATGATACTAAGCAAGCCATAAATGAAAAACAGCTTACCGTTCTTGTGCAATTAGATTTCAGCTCAGCATTTAATAATGTTAATTCTGCAATATTACTTGCGAAGCTTAAAATGCTATATAATTTTTCCAATAGCGCTCTCGAGTGGTTTAAATCATATCTTAACGGCCGTGAACAACGTGTTGTCAGCGATGAAGGACATCAATTTTCAAATTAGGTGAATCTACAGGCAGGGATGCTACAGGGAAGCGTGCTTGGTCCTTTTCTGTTTTCCTTGCATATTCAAGATACTAATAAAGTTCTCAAATTTAGTAAGTACTGTTGTTATGCCGACGACATTCAAATATATTGTCACTGTCATCCTTATGATTTACCAAATACATTTATCAACATTAATTCTGATCTTGCTAGAATAAAATCGTGAGGAGACGAAAACCAACTAACAATAAACCCTTTTAAATGTGAAGCAATTGTAATCGGATTTTCCAAATTGTTAGGTAAAACTGACCAATCGATACTCCCGCCTCTTCAATTGGGTGGGTCACTAATCAAACTTTGTCCGGTCGTTAAAAGTCTTGGAGTTGCTATTGACCGGACTCTATCTTGGAAGAGCCACACACTTGTCTAAAAGTTTTTGCTTCGCTGCATGGTCTCAATAGAATTAGGCAATTTTTACGAATTAGCTTATAATCAAACTGGTCCAGGCCCTAATCCAGCCATTTCGACTATGGAGATGTTTTTATAATAATTTGCCTCAGATTAGTGGGGGTCGTTTGTAAAAACTTCATAATAGCTGCATTCGCTTTATATTTGATACTAAGCGCTATGATCACATTTCACCATTTTTTAAGAAATTATCCTGGTGGAAGCTGCATAACCAGAGGAAATTACATCAAGCGATAATGTTGTTTAAGTTTTTACACGGGATTGCTCTAAACTGGGCGTCGCCGTGGATCGATGTAGTAAGCGTAAGAATACGGATCCCAAGGTCCTGGGTTCGAATCCCAACACAGCCGACTGCTTGAACAATGAGGACTTTTTAGTTAGCGCTTGAAGTGAGCGGACGTGTTTCACGGAGCTCCCGGATACAACGCTACAAGTAAGTGTTTATATAGGATTTTTATTATTTTATTATATTTTAAGCTTTGTTTTTTATTGTATTTTATTTTTATTATTGTGCAGCATTAATTTTAAAACAGGGCAGTGAAACAAAATTAAAAATAATAATTTAATCCGTTGAATAATAAATAAACCGCGTTTTTTTTTATTTTAAACTAAAATTCGCGTTTAAAAATTAAACTAAATTGAATCTCGGGCTAATAAAGTAAAAAACTATTAACAAACACCCCAAAATAATTTCAAAATAGTTTAAAAGGCGTTTTTAATAAATTTAAAACAAAAACCCCCTAAATCGTGTAAAAGACCGCCTATAGCCATCAAAAATGTGTGTAAAAGTTTTACAGTGCGCGTATAATAAAATAACAACCTAAAAACCAAAATTTAGGCTTTTTAAATTAAATAAATAGTTCAAAAACCGCAAATTTCTAAATAAATTAAATATAAATATTCCATATTTTAAGTACACGCGTACTTAAACTTTATTAAAGTCGAGTTTGTAGTGTAATTAGTGGTGTAACACTTAAAGCTCGAGTAAACACGGGGTAAGTGCGCTTCCGATACCGCATTCCAATCGCACGTGTTTTTATTTGTTTATTTCCACAGTTAAATTTAAAGTAGAGTATTTTATAAATAATATTTTCATGTAATTAGCTTATTTAAATTTGATTTGAGGGTTTAAAAATTTTAAATATATAAGTAGTGTTGTTATTTGGTTCTAGTTGTTATTTTGGCGTTAAGCGTTTATTTTATCTTTGATAAATTTGAAATTTCATTTGACTTTGATATTTAAATAAATAGATAAATTTAAATAAATAAATTCATTCTAAATCTAGGTATTTTATCCGAGTAGCGTTTTTGTTTTGTACTCGCTGCTGTTTGTGCCGTTTAGCGGTTTATATTATCTTTGAATTTATTTAGCGTCGAAACGGTTAAGTGGTTTTTGATCTGGGTTTTAGTTTGTTCCAGTTGTTTTGTCGTTTTGATTTGTTAGCATGGTTCTCCATCGAGATGAGGAGCCGTTGCCGAAGAAGAAGAGGGTTGGTCGGTCAGGGTTGAGCAGTCGGAAGCTGCGTCGGTCGAAAAGGTTGTAGAGAAGGAACTCGTGGTTGCGGTAGAGAAGTTGGTGTCGCAACCCGACGGGGAGGTAGTCGCGTCGCAGAGGGAGCTTGGGTCTGCGGTGGTGGAGTGGGAGGGACCGGCGCCCCTTGTGTGTGGAGCCGAGCTTGAGTCGCCCGCAACGTCGAAAGGCCACCATCGTGGGTCGACTAGCAGCAACGGAAGCGTTTTGGTTAGCGATCTAGACGAGCTGGATTTCTTGATGTTCCGGGCGAGGAAGGCGCACGGCTTTATACACAAGCTGGTCTTTGCCACTTTGACAACCATCACCGTGGACGACAGGCGGGTAATTTGCAACGCCGCGGACGAGTTCCGGGACGTTGCAAATTAGCTTTTGGGGATGGTTAGGGGTCTTAGGATGGTGCGAGGCGAGGTGAAGGAGGCTGTGACGGAGGTAGTAGTCGCAGCGGCGAGAACGGAGCAGGACATAGTAGGGCAGGGGATCAAGAGGTCGCTTGGTCCCGGGGGTAGTGTCGTATGCGGGTGCAGTGGCGAAGAAGGCAGCGTCGACGGTCGCGGTTTGTGTCGACGCCAATCCAGGGGTCAAAGAAGACGTGATGGTGACCTTGAGGAAGAAGGTTTGATCCGGCTAAGGATGGGTTTGTTGTTGTCGGAGCATGTCGGACGCATAGGGGTGGCGTTGTTGTCGAGTGTGCTGGTCGGGAGGATGCCAAGCGGTTGCAGTCGACGGTGGGCGGGGCTTGTTAGAGTCTGGCGGCGAGGAGGCTGCGCATCGTGCTCACTGGGGGTAGAGAGGAAAATAAAGCAAGAAGAGCTTGTGAAGAAGTTGGTTGTTCAGAACCCCCACTTCAGGGGGCTTAGGTTCGAGGAGGAGATCAAGAAGAAGTTTCGGTTCGGCGGCAGGGTGACGCAGAGATCCGTTGGCCAGCGTTGTTTTCGAGGAGTCGCCGGAGGCTAGGAGGTGTCTCTTGGTGGATTCGGTCAGTGTGAGTTGGCGTAGGGTCTGGGCTCGGGATCACTTCTCGATGGTTCAGTGTTATCGCTGTTACGAGTTCAGTCATAGGTCAGCGGATTGTAAAGAGCGGGTGCAGTTTTGAGGTAACTGCGCCGGAGTGGGGCATGAGTTCAAGAACTGTAGGCGGGCAGTTTCTTGTTGTAGTGTCTGTGCGAGGTCGAACGATAGGGTTGGTAGTGTCAGGGTCGACGCTCGTCACGACGCCAAATCCAGCCAGTGCCCAACGATGCAACGTTTGAAGGCAGTCATCACCAGGAACATCGACTATGGATCCTAGGCCATTAGACGATGTTCCGAGAAGCTCCAAAATTAAATGTGCGCAAATTAATTTAGGCAAGGGCAAAGGGGCCACAGATAATTTCGTTAAATTAACGAACTAAAACAAAATTGACATCGGGCTCATACAGGAACCGCACTTTTATAGCCACAAAATAACAGATTTTGGGAGGGGGTTTACCGTCTTAAACGTGAACAGCGAATGACCGCGCAGCGGAATAATAATAAATAATAGCACGTGTGCCGGAATTATATTAAATAATTTATCAAACGAGTTTCTAACGACGACCGAAATTAAAACCGGATTAAATACGTATTACGTGATTAGCGCGTACCTTCCGCCGATCGACTCCCGGCGGGAAATCCTCAAACAGACGACTTAATAAATCAAATCGAAGGAATTCTTCGTAAAATTGGCAGAAATAAAAATCTAATTATCGGGGGGAGATTTTAATGCCAAGTCGTCACTATGGAGTAGCCCTATAGAAGACGGTAGGGGTTCGCAGGTTGCTGATCTTTTAACGAAATGGGATCTTAGTGTGATAAACACTAATGGTTCACCTACGTGCGAGGGGCATAGAAGTAGCCTCGTACGAGATGTTGGAAATCATTTGTGATTGGAAATTAAGGTCGGACGAGGAAACGCTCTCTGACCATAAGTTAATAATGTAGGACGTTGAAACCAAAACAACCGCAAACGAGCAGCTAACTATATTTCCGCGGTTCTGTAATAAAAAAGCAAATTGGAAGCGGTTTAAACAAAAATTTGGCTAGCGATTTAGCTGCCGAGAGGCAGACGAAATAGAAACACTCACAAAAATTTAAACGACGCAGTAGTAGACGCGCCGCCGTACTCCATACCGCAAAAGAAAACATTTAAAGACAGCGTACCCTGGTGGACCCGGGAACTAACCACCAAGCGGGCAGAAACGCGTAATCTAAGGCGCCGCTATCAACGCGCGTCGGGAGATATAAGAGAACAACGGAGAATAGAATACAATGAAAGTTACCGCGAATATAAGATATTAATAGAAGGCACGCGAACAAATAAATTCAAAGAATTCTGCTCGCGAAACTCAGAGAAAGAACCCTGGGGAACCGCGTAATAAGGGATAAAAAACAGAAAATTGCGCTCGGTAAAATAAGAAAGACAAATGGCGAATATACGGAAGGTTTTAAAACCACGGCGGAATATTTGTTAGAAAAATTCTTCCCTTGTGAGGAGGATGAGGGGTCGCACGATTTAGTACGTCGGGAAGCTACAGAGGCGCAAGGAACAGGTGCCGATAAGGCAATCCTAGTTCACGAGGTCGTCAGGGCTCTTAGGAGTTTAAACCCTAAGACGCAGATCTGGATGCGTGCCTATTAGCCCCGTGTGTCTTTGCCGGGTTGTTTAATCTTTTTCCAGAAAGGGGCGTCTTTCCGCGTTGCTGAAAAGTCCAGAACGTGAAATTCATACCTAAACCTAAAAAAGTAAATGCGTCAGACCCGGACAGCTATCGTCCAATTAGCTTGCTACCGGTGCTGGGGAAAGCTTTGGATCGCATTATGACTACCCGAGTTGAGCATTTAGAGCGAGTCAGCGGCGGTTTTAATAACCGGCAGTTCGGTTTCATTGAGGGCAAGTCGACTATCGACGCATTAGAGTTTGTTGTCGGGGAAGTTAAGCAGGCGAGAGATGCAAAGGAGTATTGCGTCGTTGTTGCTTTGGACAAGTCAGGAGCATTTGGTGATGCCTGGTGGCCATTGATTGTTTGCGAGTTGGAAAATAGGGGTTGTCCGCGAAACTTGATGTCTTTGACCAGAGTTATTTCTCGGGGCGATTGGCACAGGTTGAAATTCCGGGTGAAGTTTTGTCGCTCGAGGTGGAAAGGGGATGCCCACTGGGGTCATGCCCTGGTCCCACATTTTGGAAGTTATTGTATGTGAGCATCTTTAGGGTCAAGTTGCCCACAGGATGCCCAATCGTTGGATTTGTGGATGATTTCGCTTTTAATTGTCGGATTGCGATTGTTAATTGATATGCGCACAAAACCGAACGAGGCGCTTAATAAACTACACGAATGGTCGCAGGCGGTAAAATTAAAATTTAACACTGCGGAGTCAAAGGCGCTTTTTTTCGGAAAGAAACTGGGACAGCTACCCCCTAGGCTAGAGCTGGGAGGGAAGAAAATACCGTTTAAGGAAGCAATTACATACCTCGGCGTAAAGATTGACTATAAGTTAAATTGGAAAGCTCACGTGCAATACGTTAAAAGCAAAGGCAGCGAAATATCAAACAAAATGATAGCGGCTGCGAAAATAAACTGGGGTTTCAGGGGTGAATCGCTGAGGACGATTTATACCGGAGCAATTGAGCCAGCAATGCTGTGCGCAGCTTCTGAGTGGGCGGAAAGTTGTAAAGTCCGGGAGATGCGTCAATTGACGAGCGTACAACGCATAACCGCGGTGAAAGCGGCCAGGGCGTACAGTACCGCTTCCGCGAAGGCGGTCCTGGTGATCAGTAGGACTCTCCCTATCGAATTTGTCGTTAGGGAGATTAGAGATAGAAGATTGATAAATATAGGGAAAGGGCGCGAAATTATCGAAAATATTCGTCTTGGTAATAGAGAGGTAGAGAGAAAGATCGTTGCATCGGAGTTGGGGCACCTGGCCGATATTAGAGGAATCGAGTTTGTCGAAGTTGATGAGGACGCAACAGGTATCAGAACGGACGGTTCACACATGGATGACGGGCAAGCAAGCGCGGCGTTTGTCAGGAAAGGGAGGTGTTTCGGTTTCAAACCACGACTTTCGGATATCACATGTGATGCTTGACCATAAAATGGTGCAGCTGGTAACAGGGCACGGCGTCCTGAAAGCGTATTTACAAAAATTCGATTTAACCGGGATCGCTGCGAATTCGGTGAGGGCGCGGAAAACGCATATCACGTGCTCTTCGACTGCCCGCTGGAGGTAGCAAATCGAGGGTTAACTGATATAAAATTAGCTATCGCAGGGCTAGCATGGCCAAAGAGCCTAGCGGAAGTCGGGGACGTGGCTCACCAGAAGGCGTTCTGTACAGCCTTTAAAGAATTCGTGGAAGAGTAGCGAGATTAGACGGCGATAACCGCGCGTAAATCGGAGGGGTATGCGGGAGCAGAACCAATAGCTGGAAAAAAAAGAGAAATAATAATAATAACAATTGTATCCAAAAGCCCATATGCACGAGAATCCCCCACACCACTAATACAATCACTATCTCGCCTTATACGCGCGGAAAATTGGAAACTCGGGAATAAATAATAACAAATAAACAAAAACAAATAAATCAGAAACCTAATTAAATTAAATCAATAAAATAAACAAAGATAATAAAATAGAGTGAAACCGCGCATCCCCCAACGACATAAAAGTGATAGTGATTGTGATCCCCCCAGGACGTTTAGTGCATGCCCTCCAAGACTTTAACATTGCATATTCATCTCCCTTTAGAAGTAAGAAACAATAGATGTACGCAGACGACCAGATCTTTGGATGCTGGAGAAATTTATATACGAGGTAAGAATAAAATTGTGGCGGCTGTACTCGCATGAGCATTGATTTGTATTAAATACGAAAATATTGAAATAATTTAACGAGCACGTTTTTTGTGTGCAATGGCGTTAGCTAACATAATGCTCATGCGAGTGCACCTGATAATTTATTTGGGTGATGCCTTTGCTAATGCATGCACTGTCACATGCTTATGCTTTTAGATGTTATTTATTTATATACATATTTATATTTCATTATATTTAGTTATAGTTATATTTAAATTTACATTTTATATTTATTTTGCATGTACTTTATTATTTTGAGGCTTGATATGTATTGTCTGACGCTGTGCTGCCATTTTAGTTGCAGTATATTTTTAGGAAGGAAGATTATAATTGTGAAGATTGTAATTGTAATATAAATCAGTTAGGAAGTGATAGGGAAAGCTAGGGATGGATTTATGCTAAAGATAAAATAAATTACTTAGACCAGGGAAGACGAATTTATAGAGCAGGCAAAATAGCTGGATTCACTATTAAAACATTTGGCGAATGCTAAGAAATTTGAATCCATTTTAAAATTAGTTAGCTAGCTTTGGGTAGTTTTAAGTCGACCCTTGAGGTCGCACCGGTAAGCAAAGCTGGCGGCTGATATCCGGTATTACGGATCTCTTCCCCTTTCACTTTTACTTGTGTCTTGTTGATCGGGCACGCTCCAAAATCGGCGCTAGGGATACCATTGTATAAACCTTATTTCTAGTTTTTGTTTCAGTTTGTTATGTGTTTATTTAGGATGAATTAATTTTGAAACTAGATTTAATTTGAAGCACGTTTATATTTTTCGCGTTTAAACCCAATGAAGTACCTTCGGGTGGAGCATTGGGGACGTGGCCGCAAGTATAGCGGCCCTTATTTACATTATAATACGCCCTCGTTCGGATGAGAGGTTAAATAGTGGTCCCGTGTGTGTGTTGTCACACACGTTAAAGATCCCTACCTTGCCTAAAACGGCAAGGGTTGGGCAAAATTCTAAATTTCCAGGCAACCAAAGACTCTCCTCCTGGCCAATGTAGTATCTTCGGGTGGAGCATTGGAAATGTAAATGCACGGAATTGGTCCAAACTACCTTACTACAATATTTTCGCCTTTATCTAACAGCTACTACAACATCAGAGATGATAACCGGTTGAAAATTCCACATCATCGAACTGAAATGTATCATTCCTTCTTTGTGGTCTCCAGTTCTTCACTGTGGAACTCGATTCCTGCTATTATAAGAAATTTTTCCAGAATCTTTAAGTTCCGACAAACTTACTGGAAGTATGTACTATTGCAACAGTAGTTACTTTTAGGATGTATGGGTTCTGAGGTTAACTGCCTGCGGTATGACTGAGTGTTTTGTTATGTGTATGTATGAGCATGGGTGCGAGTACGCATACGCGCGCGTGTGTATGTGTATAGCAAAGGTATATTTATTTAAACACTAAAATGCTTATTTTTATTTTTAATATTTTTCTTTTTTTTTTTAGTTATTTTTCTGTCAATTTTGAAGTGATTCTAGTTAGGTGTAAGAGTGGACTTCATGGTCCAAATCTCGCTAGAGTTACTTCTAGAGTTAATAGTTATTTGTATAAATGCTATTTAAATAATAAAAATATACACTACAATACAATACATTCCACATGCATCAGCTTGTGGCATATATTGTTTTTCTCTAATTGATTCCAGGTCACAATTTAATATATTTACTTGGCTCTTCAATACAGCTCCACGTTAACCATTTTGCTTTTTAAATTCTAAAATACATCTAGTTTTAATTAAAATCACTAAAACAACGAAATTTAATCTAAAAAGATTTTTAGGTTGTTCCGGCTTTTAAGAACAAGAGTTGTAAGTAATCTATCAACATTCAAGTGAAGAGCTAGATTTAAACTACTCAGGTAACGTGCATGGTGTTCAAGTATAAATAGAAATTAATATTAGCATAAAAGAGACTTTTAATTATCAGAGCTACAAGATAATTCCTAAATCCCAAATATATTTAAAAATTTTTAAAACTGTTAATTCACCAGTACACCAACTTGTGTACGTTGAAATGATTTCAATCAATTATCAAAACTCACTAGTCACTTGACACATGTGCTAAAGTAGTTCGAAGCTTGAATGAAATTTTTCAGAGAGCGACTCACCATTTCCCGGTGGTTTATATAGACCAAAATCCCCTCCGACTAGGTTCACTTCCTAAAATACACCACCATTACAAACAAACTTTCTTGGTAAACTTGTACAACGGTTCACAATTCTCAAAAACACTCTACACAAATAACACTCAACCGTCGTCGATTCTAAAAATCGCATCGTTAACTTTCAACACATCTGTTGAAAACTGGCAGCCATATGCCGACCGTCTCGAAAATCTCAGAATTTGAATACAAAATAAACGCTTTACTTCGAAAATCTAATTAAAATTTACAACAGCCGTCGAATTCGTTGAAGTCCTTCGTCAACTGAAACAAACATAAGCATTTAAAACACGCCACTCAAATACACGTACATACAATCACCTCGCTCTATCTTATATCCAAAATTGTTCTGTTTGCTATTTTGTACCCTTTCTATATTCCCCATGTCAGTTACAAATTTATTGTGTCCTTGTATAACCCGTATTTTGTATCTCTTTTCCCGAGTTTACAAGTATCATAATATTCTAACAACATCTACCTTCTCTCGAGTATCATCCATCTCCTTTCTATATGTGTATTCCTACCAACTATCTCCGTTTCTCATATGTTCATTATACTAGTCATTGTCCCCCCTAGTCGTTTCAAAGGCAACGCACACCTAAATTTTGTCTTATTTCAAAACATGTTAAATCACGGCCCCTCTATCAAATATCGATCCATTGGTATACAACCTTCAACACCCTACCTCAAATAAACTTGTTGTTCGTTGGTTTATAACAATCTTGAGCGTTTAACTAGAAATTCTTACTATACACAGAAACCGAAAACTTTTGTGTTAAATAACCTACAAGCTACTTCTTTAAAAATACAAATTCTTACCCTACGCTTTACGAAACTATGTTTCCTACCTAATATTAATATTTACGGTTATGTTACAACTTCACAGCAAAAATTAACTCTACTGTTTAATGTAAATCGTAAATTATTTGTTTAGAAAAACGTCTTAAATTCTAATTGATATTTATTTTCATGGACTACCCTGTCATAAATAATTATCAGACTTATCTAAGGTTTATTGTACCCTATAAATCAACAGTAATATATATATATATATATATATATATATATAATTTCAGTATAGATATCAGGGAAGCAGTCAAACTTGTCAATCTAATAAAACACACTTTTAATCATTCGAGTTTTCGATAAATTTATCATTCTCTTCAGGAATCTAATAAATGAAAATAAATAATGTTTATCGCTATTTAATACTACGTTTATGTGAGTTTATAAAAATATACAACTATGGAAGTTGGACAATACTTCATTAAAGATTGAAAAACAAACACGTCAAAGGTGAAAGACGTTTACATAATAAAACTTTATTCTGTTGTTTAAACTACTGTACTATAATTAAAGGTTTAAAAGTTGTATATAATTTGTTTATTCTATATTTTTGTCCTGTAAATGGTTATTACTGTTGAGCAATAAAAAAGAATACTAATAATAAATAGATTAAAATGTTCCAGATTAATTAAGAGGAGAAGTGATTAAATATCTTAAATTTGATTAACCTAGGTTAGTACTTTATATTTACACATGTAAAACTGTAAACAGAATACACTGCTAAATTTTGGAATACCAAAATAGGTTGCTATTCTTTTCTAATAAGGGACAATAAATAAGAATAAATGTTACTTAAATTTTGAGTATGTTTTCTTATTTGAAGGATTTGTTTTTAATGATATAGGAACCATGTCTAAAAATAATCGTGTACGATAATGCTTTTCTCTATAACTAATTTTGGTATTAGTGTAATTCATTGAAAGTCCTGTCTCAATTACGCGAGAAAAAAGAGAGCAGGATTTAATTCTTTTTACAGTCACTCTTATGCGAAGTAAGTCTAGCTGAAAACCATCTGGATGTTTGTCCAACATTAAAACTTTGACAATTGAGACAGGTTTGGTATATTATATATATATATATATATATATATATATAAGTAGTGATATAAGGCCGGTCTGACTTCAAAACGGTGTACGCGTATGCTTTTTCCATGTAACATACGCGTGCACCGTTTTGAATCCAGACCGGCCTTGTATACTTTCAATCTTAAATACGTGTGGACACGTTTTGAAGTCAGACCGGCTTTATATTACTTTCAATGGAACATACGTGTGTGACTTCAAAACACACGTATGCTACGTTGAAAAATGTAAGTGCAGAGAAAATGTGGAGCTGTTTTGAATTTGGTTTTCTAACGAGAAGTTAAATATCGCATTCAAGTCAATTGTGTTTAATTAAAGTGGATTCTGATTTATGTTTTTATTAAAGGCTGCAAATACACATAGGCCGGTTTGACTTCAAAGTGTGCCCAACAGTAGGAAAAGCAGCGGTGGTAATCAAGGTCAATCCTATCTAATATAAGTAAAAAATCTTCGACTAGCCATCATAACAACATAAATTAGTTAACGGAGTGTTGTGTGTAAGATAGAAGCAAGTAATTAAATGCAATATGGATTTTAATACTCTTAATAAAACCACATATCGCAAACCTTACGTAAATTCAAAAGATATTGTAGCGAATAAGAGGTTTGAAGTTTTAAAAGTAGAAACTGTCAAGACAAAAATATGGAGAAAGAGTATTAGTGGAAACAGAAGAGTTCAAAAATATAGTGCCATTGAGATATTTTGAATACCTTCAAGCACATGGAGTGAAACAATTAAATGAAAGTATTGACTCGAACAAACACGTATACATAACTAGTAAGGGATCGATTGGTCTAACTGTCAACATAGAATTTTCAGAGTAATATGTCACTAATCTAAGAAATTAGTTTATTATTATAATAATATACATCTTGTTCTTTACTGTTTATTTTATTATAACACATCTAAGTCGATTGTATAAAGAATGATGTATTTAATTAAAGTGGGTTCTGATTTATGTGTGTTTTACTTTGAGGTTACTACCTTGTTTAGAGAAAGTCTTGTTTCAAAAGAGAAACTTTTATAAAAGACTTTTATTTACAAATTGTTGAATATTTTGATCTAACTATTAACAGTTAAAATCTAACTATTTATAAATGAAAAAGTATTTATTAACTCCCGTTCTTGAAGTATCTGCTGCTCCCTTGCAGCCAGTTCCTCTCTTTTTTGTTTTATTATTTCTAGTTCCAAATCTAGACGACGCATTAGCTTCTCTCTATGCTTTTTAAATGCATTAAGCAACTCTACTGTGTCATCTTTGTAGGATTTGTCATCTTCACAGCAAACAGTCATCTTAGGTCCTGCACATAACTTTTTCATAGTCAACATGTTTTTGCCGGATCTGTGAGCATAACATAACAGATTATTGTAGGTTCCCCTTTTCTTTTGTATACTACCTGATGTTTCTGAGAGGATCAGAATGTGCCCACGATCCAACGAATTTCCAGAATGGTTTTTTGATCCTAATCTAATGTAACTTATAAATTAGTAGTGTTTGCATAAACATAAATATATTCTAACGTACATGTATTGTTCTGCTTTACTATGACGTTGCTCATTGGTACATCTAATTTCGAGTAGAGGCTGCGGTGGAACAACAACAGGAGCGATAGACTCGGACATTTCATTGCTCCTAAAACGCGCAAATCAATCAATATTAAAACACATGTATAAATGTGAAAAAGCACTTACCGTGATATATCTATTACTTCACTATCAAAAATAGCAGCAGTGACAAGTTGAGGTGAAGAATCAAAAACGTCTTTAATCAAGTCTTCGTTAGAGAAAATATAAATTGTTCTAGAACTCATTTTTTAAAGTTGCTAGTAGTAGTAACTAATAATTATACAAGAGATCTGATTGAATGCTGTTGGTAAAATCTACGTGAAGTATTTATATTAAATAAGAAACTGGCCTGTTAGAAAAATTAAAAATTTACTTCGTTTTCTGAAAAAATTGCAAATGAAAATGTTATATATATATATATATATATATATATATATATATTCAGCTATGTAATCTATTCTAATGAATAAAAAACAGTATGTAAGCAAATATAATTATGCCTCAGCAGAAATAACGAATTGGATTCATTGTCTGAAAAAAATTGCAACGAAGGCACAGAGTAAAATAAGAAACCTAAATTAGTTAAATGTCGTTTAAAATAATGCGATGCAAATGGCCCTTAACTAATACAGTAATATAGAATAAGTTTTAGATAATTTTTCAGTAAAACTGAAAAAAATTGTATTTATATATATATATATATATATATATATATATATATATATATATATAGGTATGTTGTAATTCTGTTTACATTGAAAACGTTTACACGATTCATGCTGCATCATGAAATTCTTTAATTGTCAAGGTACTGCTATATAGCTTACAATAAATTAAATTACACGAATGTTAATTGTATTATGATAAAACTGCAGAATGTTTTTTAATACTGGCTTTTAAAAAAAATTTGTGTACCTATCACAACCGGAAAACGGCATTCTATTTATGATAGGTACAGGATCGCTTTTGTTAACCTTTTTTTATTCGCACATAGCCATGAGTGTGTAAATTATTAAACAACATTGACAGTTTAATCTGAGATATTTCAAATTTGCTTTATTTTTTCTGAATTTTTGTTATATATAACCATAAAATAAAAATAGCACTGTACTGCAAGCATATTTTTTCGTACACACCATAAATCAAAGGTCGTATAAGAATATTATTAGCAAGCAAGCATATTTTCCGTAAACACATGCTGAATGAAATGATACAAGGTCGTCGTCGTGTCCATGCAACTGTTAATAAAACGAAATCAGATACTTTGCTTATTAAAGAGCTGCGTCAAACCGACTTTAAGTAAGTTCGAAAACAAAACAAAAAAAAAATAAAAATCAGTTAACTAAATGTCACCAGGACATAACTCACAATTAGTTAGCGGTCTGGCATGTTGGTAGCGTTTCGTTGCTTAAGCCTTACCATAACATATAATTTAATAAACGTCACCATGACATAACTCACAATTAGGTAGCGGTCTGGCATGTTGGTAGCGTTTCGTTGCTTAAGCCTTACCATAACATATAATTTAATAAACGTCACCATGACATAACTCACAATTAGGTAGCGGTCAGGCATGTTGGTAGCGATTCGTTGCTTAAGCCTTACCATAACATATAATTTAATAAACGTCACCATGACATAACTCACAATTAGGTAGCGGTCTGGCATGTTGGCAGCGATTCGTTGCTTAAGCCTTACCATAACATATAATTTAACACTTTTCCCTTTTGAAGCGGATAACCAGGTTATATTTCATTTCCTTATAAATGGTAATCATGTAAACATGTTAGAGTTCTTTAACAACCATCAGGTTGCTAATATCTATGTAGAGCCAGCTGGATAGGAAAAAGATAGAAGAATATAGGAATACCTAGACCAAACTATATTAGTCAAATTATTAGAAATTTAGGTTGTGAAGGGTATGTAGAGCTTTTTAGATTAGCACAGAATAGAAAAGAAGTTAGAGCTGCGTCAAACCGACCTTAAGGAAGGTCGAAAACAAAATGATGATGCTTATTAAAACTGGATTTGTTGGAAATTAAAAATTCAGTGTTAATTTTTCTGCTGAATATTCTTTAAGAATTAAACCATTCAAACTTGAAAATCGTCTTAAATCAAAATACATAAAGGCGATTTTAACAATTGCATCCAAAGCAATTCGCTATGCAATTATTTTGATTGCATAGAAATAAATATTATGCATTATAACATTTTGATGCTAATTTTTTTACAATTGTTTTGCTTACGTCAGATGATATTTATGTATAAATAGCCAGTAAATCTCTACATATATTAAGTAGTAAAGTGTAGTGATTGTATAGAATCATGAATTCTGAAACGGTAGCCGAGATTAGTAGTGCTATTTTAAAGTTAACAGTGAAATGTATGAATCTAATCAAATCAGTTGATGCAATTATGAAACACATGATAATTCTAAAAACAAACATAAGTTTATTAAAGCTTGCGATTAAAAACAAGGTATACGAAGACAATCGCCAGGAAAATCCTAGTAGGCTGGAATCTAATTTGGCACATCTTAAAAGTTAACTTGTACGATTGAGGCACTTGAAACGCTCTTTGGAATACCAAAGTAAAGGTATTGATGCAACGCTTTCTAGAAGTCATATTCGGCATTTGATTTGGCATGATGTACAATCATGTTTTGGAAGTTGAATAATTACGGGACTTATTACCAATTTAAGTTATAAAGATCCTCTAGTGTTCTTAGACAAGGCGTTCGCTAGTTTTAAACGCAAGATTGTTGCTTGCTTAAAAAAAGTCCATGTTGAAAGTTAATGTAATATTTACCGCTAACTTTGTTAAGCCTACAACTGGTGAAATAGATTTGAAGACGTTTCCTACTGCAAATCGTCACATCGATATAAACACCAATCTCAAGCAGTGGTATAAGGAGAACGTATTGGACAAGATATCGAAGCGATTGGATGAATTTAGTGAAAAGGATTCAGGTTGGGCAATCCAAGAAGTTTTACACTTGAAGGTAAATATAAAAAATCATGATCCGCTTAAAGGAGGGTGTTCAACGTTTGTTCCGGTCCCGGACTTTATAGCAAAAAAACGAGCTGTGGTAAATGTAATAAATAACGACCAACATTGCATTCTTTGGACCTTGGTTTCCGCTTTATATCCTGCTAAACAAAATAGTCAGAGAATATCTAGCTATCCACATTTTGATACAGTATTACGCTACAATTCAATTCAGTTTCCAATCGCATTAAAAGACATAAAAAAAAATTGAAAAGCTTAACAATCTCGCAATTAACCTATATTGTATAGAAAATACTAAAATACTGCCATTTTGTTTAAGTGAAAATTTTAAAAAAATGGAACCTACTAATCTGTTAGTTTTAAATAATGATTCCTTACAATATTCTCGTCCGACAAATGCTAATGAGAATCACTTTCATTTTACTTGGATTAAGGATATGTCAAAATTATTTGCAAAACAGTTATCTTCACATCACCATAGAAAAATTTTTTGTTATAGATGTTTAAATAATTTTAGTACAGCAGCATTACTTAAGCATCATTTAAATCATTGTGAAAAACAGAATACTTGCTCAATAAGATTACCTGAAGAATATGAAAAGTATCTAAAATTTAAACATTTCCACTACCAAGAAAAGGTATTGTTTGTAGTTTATGCAGATCTCGAAAGTATATTAGAACCATGCAATGAGCCAGAGGTAATATTAAACCCAGTCCGTTACCAAAGACATATACCCTTTAGTGTGGCGTACTATTTGAAATGCTCGTATGATAATAAATATTCCAAATTTCAATTGTATCGCGGAAAGGATTGTATAAAATGGTTTGTTGCTCAATTGAAACTGATTTCAGAAACGACGAATAAAATTTTCTGTAACTCAAAACCTATGAATCCATTAACAGAAGAACAAAAGTCGGCATTTAAATTTGCCCTTCACTGTCACATTTGCAATAAACCTTTTAGTATAGATGATATTAGAGTTCGCGATCACTGTCACTTTACAGGTGAATTTCGAGGAGCGGCTCATCAAGATTGCAACATCAATTATCATAATTCTTATATGATACCAGTAGTTTTTTATAACTTATCAGGCTATGATTCGCATTTCATTATTAAAAAAATCGCGTTAGTGTTTTCAAGTTCGTTAAAAATTCTACCAATAAATAAGGAAAAATACGTATCTTTTACAAAATATGTAAAAGGTACGAAAGTTAGTTTTAGATTTATCGATTCATTCAGGTTTATGGCATCTAGCATCGAAAAATTAGCTTCCTACTTAGATGATAATAAAAAATCCATCACCAGGGAAAATTGTAACACTGATAATGAGTTTCGGTTACTTACGCGTAAAGGCATATTTCCCTATAATTACATTAACTCTTGGGATATGCTCAATGAAACCAATTTACCCTGTAAAACAGCATTCTTTAATCGTTTGCGCAATGAAGAAATCTCAGATGAAGACTACAATCATGCTAAACACGTTTGGCAAACATTTAATATAAAAACACTAGGGGACTATTCAGATCTATATTTAAAAACAGATGTACTGCTCTTGACTGACATATTTGAAAACTTTAGAAAAACTTGCATGTTCACGTATAAGTTAGATCCATTTCACTACTTTACGGCACCTGGTTTAGCTCTAGATGCAATGTTAAAAACGACGAACGTTAAACTCGAGTTGCTTACTGATATTGAAAAAATAATGTTTTTAGAACGGGAAATTCGTGGTGGCGTTTCTCAATGTTTGAATAGATATGCCAAAGCAAATAACAAATATATGAATGCAGATTATGATCCGAATTTCGATTCTAAATATTTAATGTATTTTGATGTTAATAATTTATATGGGGCTGCAATGTCTGAATATCTTCCATATGGAGAATTTGAATTTTTAGATGGCACCAGTCCAGATATAGTACGTTTAGACATACTTAATATTCCCGATGATTCTGATGTAGGATATATTTTTGAATGCGATTTACACTACCCAGTATCTTTACATGAAATTCACAGTACCTTCTAATAAATCAAACTTAAAGAAATTACTTACAACTTTATATCCAAAACTCAACTATATTATTCACTACAAGAATTTAAAAATGTATTTAAGCTACGGTTTAGAACTGAAAAGGATTCATAAGGTTCTTCGGTTTAAACAAGCTCCTTGGTTAAAAGTATACATCGATTTGAATACGAAATTAAGACAACAGTCAAAAAACAGTTTCGATATATGCTTTTATAAAAATATGATAAATTCGGTTTATGGAAAAGTGATGGAAAACTTACGGAAATGGAAAGATGTGAAATTAGTGACCGAATGGGAAGGACGGTTTGGAGCTCGTAGTTACATAGCAAAACCTAATTTTTACAGTTGCACTGTGTTAGACAAAGATCTTGTCTTAATAGAAATGAATAAATTAGAGGTTTATTTAAACAAACCCATTTATGCAGGTTTCTCTATTCTAGATATTTCGAAAACCTATTTATATGAATTTCACTATAGTTATATAAAATCGCAATTTGCTAACAAAGCAAAGCTGCTGTACACAGATACGGATAGTTTGATATACGAGTTTAGCGTTGAAGATATTTACTCTTATATCAAACAAGATATTCATAGATTTGATACTTCGAATTACGACCCAAATAACAAATATCATATCCCATTATCAAATAAAAAGGTTCCTGGTATTATGAAAGATGAAAACAATGGTGATATCATGCTAGAGTTTGTAAGGCTTAGATCTAAAATGTACACTTACAGAGTTCAGGATAGGGTAATAAAAAAGTCAAAGGGATCTTCCTTAGCAAGTATTAAGCAAATTTCTTTTGATGATTATAAGAATGCTTTGTTTTATAAACAGACTGTACAGAAACAACAATGTTTAATTAGATCAGTCAAACATGATGTGTTTACTATTAAACAAAACAAAATTGTTCTTAATCCAAGTGATGATAAAAGAATTCTTAGTACCTCAACCACTGATACTAAACCTTGGGGGTATAACTATACACTCAGAAATAATTTATAAAGCTTCAACCACTGACTCAAATAAAGAATGCAATTTATTTTATCTCGATTAGCATATAATATTTTTTTAGTTATAAAAACTTACGTGTTATGTTTATACCTGCACAAGTACACCGTTTTCTTTTTTGGATGTGTCTAAAAATAGGATACCTTTCAATCTGTCCGAGTTGAACTATATTAGTATAAATGTATTGTAGAGAAAAAATAGTAGTAGTAACCATTCTGTTAAAAAAAAATCCCGTTTGTTAATAACATGCCAGTTAGTTTATTTGAAAAATGTATAACAAAACTTTTATTTAAATTTGAGAATGTTTATGACTGTTTACTAAATCACTTAATAATTCCAACATTAAAAAATATTTAAGCACAAATTATTATTATAACCCATTAACAATCAAACATTTGATATTGTAAAAAACATGTAAAATAATAATAAATAGACTGTGATTGCTAAATGATTTATTGTTTTTTTTTCTTTTTTTCATAATTTGTAAAGGTACAGTAATAATAAAGTAATTATAATATTCTTATGCTGTTTGAGAGTGGATTGCATTTGACTATCTTATCATGAAGTATAAGGCAATGACAAGATGTATTTGGCAAAACGTTTCTGCTAGTTTCAAATTCTAATCTAATATCGACAGTACCAGATTTTAACGCTTCGTTTTATCTAGAACAATCTATGACTACTAATGGCGCAATACTTCGTAAATCTTCAGGATTAAAAAGTGGCTCATTTTCCTTTTCGTAGTATGATTGCTGAAACTGGGCATACATCTCATATAACAACGCAGTCTGTTTATTCTCGAACTTCAAATTTAAGTTATCGTACGGGAAAATTTCTGAATTTAAATAGAGTTTCATGTTGGTTAAATAGCAATGATCAAAACGACTGTAGTTGCTCATGTATCTATTTTTTCGGTTGGTTTGGAAAGCAACAATCACAAATCTTGGTTTTTCTAATTGCGTTGTTGTTTTAATGTTCCATGTATGACGTTGCGTTTCTTGTAGAAGTTGATATTCATGCAACTCCCATCCTCTAAACGGAATATGCAAATCCTGATTTTGTGCAACGCATTATATTAAATCAAGGGCTACATGCGGCATTTTCCATAAAACTTTGTTTAAAACAACTTTTATTTCTTCTTCGGGTGTAGGATTAATTATAGCATTAGTATCAAAACTAGAACGTAGTAAAACTAACTCATGGCGGAGGTTTAAAATAATTTTTTTAAATTTTTGCATAATCCGAGAACCATTGAAAGGTTTATTGCAACGTTAAAATTCCCATTGGCATCAACTATTTGCGAATCATCCATAGGAAACCACCCAGCGTTTTGTAAATGTTTACTTTGATTGCTATTATATGAAACATATCCCTTCATTATAGACGTTAATCCATGATTCCGAACACGATCTACAATGACACCACCAATCTCATATCTAATTTCATCAAAAAGCAGCAAAACCCCATTATTTACAAACTTTGCTGTCTGAGACGGCGTTCCATCTGTTTTAATTAATTTGCCTTCTATGTACAGCATACTCTTCGATGGTAAGGTGTATACATCTTGTTGTTGTATAGGGATTCGAATTTCATCATTATTGTTTAAAGATGTGTTAGCATAAGGTTGATGAGTATGTTTTTCAATATTAACAATAGCATTGTCAAAGTAAACTTTTTCACGCACATTCAGTATTTCACTATTCATTCTACTTTTTAATTAAATAAATGCAGTCCTAACGATTGTAGAAACTGCCGGTTTTGTGTTGTTAGCGGTCTCGAAACAATCAATCGAGTGTCGATTGCTTTGAAATTTCAAGCATTTATAGCAATTCTTGACAAGTTGCGTGCATTATACTTAATACCCATGGCTATTGCAGATTTTTTTTAATGCAACCTTACAGTTAGCAGTTCTCCTCTGAAATTAACTAAATTTCCATCTTGATCTAACACTTTAACTATTATTTCATTTATTATACGTGACCTGATTGGTAGATATATAATCGTAGGTGGGCACTCGACAATTTTAAAACCTGCAGGTACTTGAGGAAAAAAATCATGTATTACATGGGCTGGTTTACTATTTAAATAGGATTCCACTTGCAATATTACAATCGATTAAAACTGCATTCACTTTACAAATGTTGATCGCGTAGTCTGCTTGATGCGTGACATATGCTAGCAATTTTCGTGGATTGAAACCGAGAAGAGAACCAATTGAATCCTTTTTGGTAAAATCCACATCTTCACTACATTTAATACTACATTTAAGTGTATTATTGTCAGCTGTAATTTCTACATACACTGGTGTCTTTCTAGCGCTTCGTGATTGTTCCATACGACCACGCCATCTTTTATCACCTAAAGCTTTTTGAAGATATTTATTAATTTCTCTAATCTCATAAGCACCTTCAGGTATTTCTATGAATTCTCCGTTAGATCCATAATAAAATTTATTATTTATTCCTTTTTTTATGTTTGAAATCGTGTTATTAGACTCAAAATTTGTTAATCCTAATACGTACTCCGAATCATTATCCAAGTTTAAAGGCGGATTAAAGTTGCTTGTTAAAACTTAAGTGTTTCCCGTTAGTGTAAAAGTGTACGACATGACAACTTCATACGCATTTCTTTGTACTGCTTAGAAATTGTAAGCATAAATGTCCGCAAAACACAGTACCGTACAATTGTTCTTGGTTAAAGTTATAAAGAATTTTACATTTACCCCCGCTATTCAAATAACTTATTAACTCTGTTGGCGGTCGCAGGTTTCCGTAGCTGTCATAGTAAATAGCGCTACTACCGTACTTTTTATAAGAGGTCCAATGCGTGCCTAAACCTTCTATTCCATCTAAATTAATTATACCACATTCTTTTAAATTAACTTTCTTGAGAAGATTGTTTCTCATGAACACTCCACGAAAATATGGTACTTCTAATTGCTTAACAAACTCTATTAATTCTACATTGCTTAGTGCTCGATTCGGTAAACTCAAGTTGAGTTCCTTTGAGGTTTTGCAGGGGCTAAAAAAAAGCCAAAAGCCTTTTTTATAAGGTTTGATGTACATGCCGTTTCCGACTGCAATGTCCTCCATTGCCTTATTATGACGTTGTTTTTCCGATAGTTGTTCCTTAGCTATTTTAGTATCTGAAACTGCTTTTGCAACAGCAGCTGCACCTCCAGTAAGAGTACCAAGGGCGCTTAGGTCTGCAAAAATTGGTATTAGTGGTAGAAAACCTCCTGTTTTAGGAAATGATATAATACGAGCTGATTTAATATGCTTCTTTTGTTTTGCTGTATTATCGGCCTTAATTGCTATGTTGATTTCATCCATAATATTAGATCTTTTAGCCCTTTTTAAAGCTGTACGTGCTTGTTTGATAATACTTTTAATACCTAGCGTACTTCTTATTTTACGTTTCTTTATCAGTTTTCTTATTTTATTGATATTTTTTGTTCTCGGTGATGCACAGGCACCCATACCAAGTTTTACTTTAGCTTTCATTGCGGTAGCTACTCCAAATGCTGCTGCTTTTTCACCTAAAGACGAGTCACCAGAATTTAGTCTTTCTGTAGCTAACTGAGCTAACTTCCAATTTGCTTGATGGCGTTTAGATAGATCCTTTTCTTTGGAGTAAACAATATCGTGCTCCTTTCAAGCCTCGTCTAACTTGTTTATTCTCTTGTCTCCCCGAGCTAACCGTTGGATTAGTTTTGTACCCGGACCGCAAAATTTGTAACCCGGAATATGCGCTTCAAATGGTAAATTGTTAATTACAGTATTTAACAGTCCGTTCCCAGTAGTTTTACAATTATTATAGGTAATCATTAGCAGACAACTGTCCTCTCAAGCTGTGCAGTAAATAAATAAAATATTGTGAATTAATGATTCTTTATATACGCGCCGTTTCTTATATATAATTCCACTTGTTTACAATCGAATTTAGTACTTGCAAACATGCGTGCTGTGAAACAATCAACATCTTTAACCATAAACAATAATGACATTGACGTGCAATCCCTAGCTAAAAAAAACATAGCGTTCTTCTGCCTTCATCTATTCGATGTCTAGTTGTTGGTCAATCAAATTGCGGTAAAACCAACGTTATGATTGGGTTGATAGAACATTCTAAATGTTTAAAGTTTGTAAACGGGTATGTTTATTTTAAATCACTTTATCAACCAAAGTATCAATACCTTGAAAGTCTACTGCGACCAATAAAAGTGATCAAATATTACACATTTTATAGTTCTGATAATATTATATCACCATCTGATGCTCGAAATAAGTCTATATTTGTTTTTGATGATGTAGCTTGCGATAAACAAGGTATCATTAGCGAATACTTTAGTATGGGGCGTCATAAACAAGTAGACAGTTTTTACCTTTGTCAAAGTTATACTCGTATACCTACGCACTTACTACGTGATAATGATGATCTTTTAGTTTTATTTAAACAAGATGATTTAAACTTAAACACATATATGACGATAACGTCAATACTGACATGAAGTAAGATAAATTCCGTGAAATATGTGCTGCTTGTTGGCAAGACAAATACGGTTTCTTAGTTGTAGACAAAGATAGTGATCCAGGTCAAGGAAGGTACCGAATAGGTTTTGATCACTTCATGCATATTTAAATCTCGAGAGACGCAAGTATCGTTAGTATCCAAGAATTTTTTTATTACAATAAACTTTTTACGCAATGAACAAAAAGGCGATAAAACTTAAAAGAATTTTAATTAAGAAAAGAAATATTGTAAAAAACAAATTGCGCCAGTTAAAAGATAGTGAAGTCGTCCAAGTGGAATCAATCTTACCCATAACATCGCAATTAGAAACTATTGCTAATAAACTGGATGGGGAAAGTGTGGTAAAAAAAAAAAATTTAAAGAAGAAAAACTGCCTCATAGCAGTGTAAAAAAATTAAACCTAAATTGCTAGAAAGGAACGTTGACTATATTGATTCGCCGGTTATTGCTCAGCATATACCGAATATAAAAAATGATGCCATAGAGGAAGATGATGATGATGATGATGTTGATAATGAATACGAAACAGAAGTTAATCGAAATGCTCAAGAAGCCCAGGAATATATACAAAGCTTTGCCGATTCACCTGGTATGACACATTATCTCGAACAGCTACATCCGCTGCCTCGAGAATATATTTACAATATGTTTAAAGATGTTAAGAACGAATTTGATCATAAATATGATATTAGGTTTAACCCTGATTCAAATGGTCTTATGATAGGCAATTCGAATTTCGCGTTGAATGATGAAAATGTTCTAATAAATGATTTGAAATATAAAGGTACTCCTGGATTATACGAACTACTGTTTAAAAAATATCCTGTCGGGTACAGACCGCAAGATCTAAAGTCATACCTTGATATTGTGAAAAGAACAAATGCTAATAGAAGATATTATTCTGAAACAGAACAAATTCAGGATAATAATTCATATAAATACAAAAATATAATATCTACATTGAACATACTTCTCCAAACACCCCGTAGACCAAGAACATTACCCTATAGAAAGCGTCTTGGAGACGGTATGACAATGGAAGTATCAAATAACGCTATAGATTATTTATATTGGAATGATCCCAATGAACTTGTTGATAGATTACAGCTTTTAGTTTCATCTCAGACTGCTGGACACACAGGTCACGGCAACGAAATAAATTCGATCATTGAAGAATTGTGCGAGGCGAAAGTGATTAGATGATATGACAATTAACAAATTTGGAAGGCACTTAAATAACCGTAAAATAGATATAAGCGAACAGGAATATGAAAACAAAAATGAAAGTTTTGAAACCTTGATTGAGTACAAGTTACATATGCTACATTACACGGTAGTAGCAACGTTTTACTCTAGTACATTTTTCGACAGTTGCAAGACATTCCTTATTTTTAACATTAAACATAATTATGAATTTCCTTATGAGGAAGCAGTCATTGAGAATATTAAAGGATACCCGCAAGACATTGAAATTCTTATAAACAAAAGAAGTTATGTAATTGCACAGTTACAAGGATTTTTGCTTAAACGTATAGATGTAATCAGCTTTCGTGACAGCGGTGCTATTATAAACAATACCACAATGTTTCTTGATTTTATATTAAAAGTTCCTTTCAAAGCAAGTGTAGCCCTCGACATTCAAACATAGAAGTATTTATTAATTGTAGTTAATAAATCCTGATTAGAAAAAAAAAGTATTATGATAGTTGCTCAATCAAAAGTGAAAGAGGATATAGTAAATAAACTTCATAAACCAGCAAGAATAAATTTCAACAGACGCAAAGTGATAGTAAAAGTTTTAAATGACCTTTTTCATACCGATTTGATTGAAATGCTACCATATTCGCAAACAAACAAAGGATTTAAATACATTTTAGTAGTTATTGATTGTTTCTCCAAATACGTATGGGCTGTACCACTTAAAAGTAAAACGGGTATTGATGTTACTACTGCAATGAAAACAATTTTAAATAAATTTAAAAATCCACCAAGAAATTTGCAGTCTGATTTTGGTAAAGAATATTATAACAAACACTTTCAATCCTTAATGCAGACATATGGCATAAACCATTATAGTGTTTTTTCTACAAAGAAAGCATGCATTGTGAAACGTGTAATTAGAACTTTAAAGGGAAAAATGTGGCGCTTGTTTAACCTAAATGGTTCTTACAATTGAATAAAAAATTTAAGCAATATTGTGAAACAATACAACAATACAGTTCACAATACTATCGGAGTCAAACCTGTAAAAGTTGATAAATCAAATGAAAAAACTATTCTTAAATCATCATTTACCCACATCAAACTTGCAACCAAAATACCAAAATATTTAATTAAAGACAGTGTGAGGATTAGTAAACACAGAGAAGCATTTACGAAAGGTTACACGTCAAAATGGTCAAATGAAATTTTTAAGATTAAAAAGGTAAACGTAACCAATCCGACAACATATATATTAGAAGATCAAGACGAGAAAGAAATCAAAGGTGCATTTTATGAAATGGAGTTGCAAAAGGTTAAACATCCAGGAATTTACCTGGTAGAAAAAGTCCTAAGAAAGAGTGGAAATAAAGTCTTTGTAAAATGGTTAAGCTTTTCTAACGTACACAATAGCTGGATCGATAAAAATAATGTTTGTTAGAAGTTGTTATAATAATAATAGTTAATAAGACTAACATTGTAAAATTAAATTAAAATAAATAATACAGACACAATCTTTCTATTGTTTTTTATTATTATCAAACCATTCTTTTAATAACAAGGTATTTTGTTTTGCACATTGCAGATTATTATTGCTGTGTCTATAACAATGGATGTTACATAGTAAACGATTGTTGATGTTTAACTCCGATAGCTTAGGACAACCTAGTGAAAGCATATCAGTTACAACGTTTTGCATTAGATAGGTTTCCATCAATTTCTTCTTTTCTAAACCCTTCACAAATACTTCTTCACCAGGTCGGATAATTTGCTTCAAGTAAAGCGCTATACATGATGACACCATTCCAGCCGTTGAAGATTCATCCCAAGAAAGACCATGAATATTCCTTGTCACCCAGTCGTTATGTTTTATATGATCTTGGCTCAAACAACTAGACTGTATTGGCAGTTTAAAAATTTGATGCCAAACATCACCTAACAACAAGTTCAAAACCGTAATTTTTGCACACAAACTCGTTTTTCTTGTATTTAAATCCCTGAATATCAATTATATACATGTTTGTATATGTAGGTATGTAAATATATGCAGTAAACTTTGACTAATTAAATTAATATTAGGAGCAATCTCCTTATATAGCAGATTACCACCGTCTGCGTACTTTTCCAACCTACTTTTCAACCTATCACAAGAGTGAACACACATTTTGAATTCAAACCGACCCATGTGTATTTGCAGCCTCTAAACAAAAGTAAAAAACATAAATCAGAATCCACTTTAATTAAATACAATTGACTTGAATACGATATTTTGCATCTGACCTACTTTATAACTTCTCGATAGAAAACCGAATTCAAAACATCTCCACATTTTCTCTGCACTTACATTTTTCAACGTAGCATACGTGTGTTTTGAAGTCACACACGTATGTTACATTGAAAGTAATATAAAGCCGGTCTGACTTCAAAACGTGTCCACACGTATTTTAGATTGAAAGTATATAAGGCCGGTCTGGATTCAAAACGGTGCACGCGTATGTTACATGGAAAAAACATACGCGTACACCGTTTTGAAGTCAGACCGGCCTTACATCACTACTTATATATATATATATATATATATATATATAACAGTATATACGATGTATAGATAAACACCACTTTACGAAGAATCGAAAGAGGGTTTTAACTATCACAGCTAGTAATTTGCATAACCATAAATGAAAGAATTTGTTTGTTTCATAAAGGGAATAAACATTCATCGACTAGTTTCGATCTTACTGGATCTCATCAGGATAAAGTGGTTTATAACTTTTATGAAACAATGATCCAGTGAGATCGAAACTAGTCGATAAATGTTTATTCTTTTTATAAAACAAACAAATTTTTTCATCTATGGTTATGCAAATTACTAGCTTGCTTTTGATAGTTAAAAACCCTCTTTCGATTCTTCGTAAAGTAGGTGTTTATCTATACATCGTATATACTGTTTTATTTATTAAATTTGCTATAACCAATTATTTTTAATATCTTATATATATATATATATATATATATATATATATATATTAAAATAGATTCTTGGATCTTGGTCAGTAAAACCTTTTTTAATAAAAACACTAAAACAGGATAAAGCTTGTCACTTATATTCTGTACCAAGATCCAAGAATCTATCTTAATATATTATAACATATGGTCAAGAAAATAAAAGTATTATATATATATATATATATATATATATATATATACATTGCTGTCACAAGGGAGGAATACATCATGTAAATATCATAAAAACCACGAAAACCGAACATTTAAATCATAAAATGTATATAATTCATTTATTATGCAAAAAGCAACTACAAATCACCCTGTATAAAATCAATAAAAAGCTACAATTAATTAAAGGCAGCTCACCATATTCATTAAAATAAATAATTACGAAGCAATTAAATCATCTTTAGAACAGTAAAACATTCGTAAGCTTATAAACCAAATTACAAATTTAACAGATTTGCTGAAAGATAACCGTGAAATGAAATCTCTTTCAATCCAAACGCATTTTGGTAAACAAGTCAATAAACACACGTAATTGATACCAGTTTGTATATGCAAACATCTAAAAGCGGGCATATTTCATAAAGTATAGGTATTTTAAGCGATGGTGTACGTGCATTTTGAAACATATAAGGTGCCAGACTTGGTAAGACAAGCATATGTAGAGAAAGTATGGAAATTAAAATTCCTATATATGTGCAGTTTGAAAGGTACATGTAATAGCATTTATTAATCAAATTCCATAACAGAAAGTTCCAAGGTACGTGCAAATTTGAGAGTATCTAAATGTAATATTTAATAAGTCCCTTTACAAAGTTGCGAGATACGTGACATCGTACATAGAATGCAATATTTCATAAAACCCAACAGGTTGGAAATATAACATCTTGCAGATAAACATAATTGAAACGCTTTTTCTTCGGACTAAAGACCGATAGCTGGCTGTGAACCAATGAGAACGCGGGCAACATAAGGAAAGAATTTGTCCATAAAACTAACTTGGAACAGATAAACGACAGACATTTCATAATCCACGCGAGTTAAGGTTCGTGGCTTCGAGCGGTCCTTTTTAAAAATACTTCTTTGGTCCTTAACACATTTATTTTATTTAAACAGATTTGAACATGGAATTTTACAATCTTGAATTAATTTATTCTAAGTCGAAATAGTTAATACTTAATTGTACAAGTGAGTTACCGACGGACTGCAATGTAAAAGCTGAACGTTGATGAACTGACTGGGAGTGGAGCTCCCGGTCTTTTTATAATCTCCCTACCTCTTTACAATTCTGTGGGAACCTGCGGACCTAATGTCCGCTTACACTTGACTCTATTCATGATACTTAGTTGCTATCTTAAAAGCCATTCATAATTACAATGTTGCAGGCTTATTTTGCGTAATCTCGGTACGTGACTTTCTACGACCGTCTGTGACCTGACATCTGCAGTGTCACTTATCCTCGTGCTACTTTGTAGCGCTTCCGTTCAAATGACAACGTTTATAACTGAAATATATTGTAACAAATTGTCTTTTAATTACATTGTTGCATTTTCCTAATATTTCCTAATATTTCCTAATAACTTTATTAGTTTTATAGGTATAACAAATGGGGGATCACATAACTCCTCCCAACGTACATTAAAAATTAAGGGTTTTTACTTTTTCTTGATTTTTAATTAAATTCGTTTTTGTTTAATCTCATTTAAAATTCATATTTTCTAGGGGTACATTTGTTTCTTGGGGTTTCTTAAATCTAAAACTGTTTCCTTTATTATTCTTAAATCTAATACATAATTTACACGTTACATAAGTGATCAATAAAATAGTCAATAAAATCAATATAATTGTCCATACACTAATATTATCATAGTGCACTTTGGGCGTCTTGATCTCGTTCAGGTGTTCCTTGTAATCTTCCATGAGTTTCATGGCGTGGTTTAGGTTGTCTAATTCCAGGTGTTCCAATTGCATTGGTTTTTGAATTATTTCTTCGGCTTCGTCTTGGGTAATCTTGATTTGTAAATCGGGTAGATTTGCTAATTTCTTGCTTTGTACGGGATCTTGGTAAACTCTAATTATTTCTTTTTTAATTTTAAATAACAATTTTCCTTAAGGGTGATTAATTTACTTCCGGTTAATGCTAAATTACTTTCATCTTGGTTGCAATACATTGTTGCGATTACTTCGGTGGGAAAAATGGCTATCCATTTATTTTCCGTTACTTTCTGAATTTTTATGTTTGTGATTTGTACAGGTTTGGCTTCACAATTTTCATAATGATTGGTAAATTTTAGTAGTTGTACTTCGCAAGGGCTGTCTTCTTGAATTGTTGTTGTTGTCAATGATTGGCATAAGTATTGATTGGGTGTGACATCATTACATTGTTCGTTCGTATAACCATATCTTTGTTCATTTAAGGATAGGAATTTGGTTTTTGGAATAATAACTTGGTATGTGCTAGTCATTTTCATTGGAAAAGCAAATAAGTGATAATAATTGTAACTGTTAATCTCTACTATTGGTATTTCTATTAAAAATGTTATATCGTTATTTTTTACATAGCCTTTAACTATGGCTATTTTTTCAAATATTAAAATGTTTGATTCTATTACATCGAAAGGTAATTTACTATTAGTTATAAAAGATTTTATTCTTAATAATTCTTTTAATAAATCTATTGGTTCTATTATACTTGAATGTAGGGTATTTAATTTTGCAAAGGCTACTGCGTTTTCTAATGTTGCTAGGATTTGTTGAATTAAAGTTAGGGTTGATATTATTTGGTTATATATCGTATTGAATCTGATTAAATCTCGCATGCCTAACATGGTAGTTCGCATGTTATTTTCTAAGGTTTCTATTCTATTGGCTATACTATCTTGATTTCTAATTAATTTTCTTAGGGTTTCATTAAATTTGATGATCGTTGATTTTGTTAACGATATTTGATTACTAATTATGGTTTTAATGTCGTTTTGATTTTCTATCAATTGTTGTATCGCGTTGTCATAGCGTTCTGCGTCTTGGTTATCTAGATTTCCGGTAATTGCTTTGATTACGTTTCCTAATCCGTTGATTAGTCTTCTTTTTCTTCTCGTCATTTGTTCTGTAGGTATTAGTCGATTAAATTTGTCTTCTATATTTTTCAAAATGCTTTCTGTTATACTGTCGTAGTTCATCATTTCTATTGCGTATTCTTTTCCGAATTTTGTTGTGTTCATTGATTGTTTTAGTCGAAAATAATTATTTTTGATTATTTGAAATTCTTGTTTTAGCTCGGTTAAATCGAATTTTTGTGCAAAGGTCCAATAATCTATAGTGTTCTGCATACTGCCTAATTTTATTGGTAGTATACCGGAGTTATTCTTTATGTCTTCAATTACAATTTCTGTGTCCGTTCTACCTGGGTGGAGGTTGACGGTAAGGGTGACGATTGTCCATCTGAAAGTATAGGGCGTCTTAAATTTTTGAGGTGAACATATTTTGTTATCTTGCCGTCGTCTATCGCGGCTACGTTTTTGTCGGATATTCGTTTGATTTTAAAGGGTCCTAAATTTCTCGGTGCCGTTTTGTGTCTTTTACTTTGGTAATTTTTCTCGAATACGGTTTGTCCTATGGAAAATTTGTTTATGTCTGAGTTTTTATCACGGGTCGCGGTAATGCGTTCCTTATCGTTATCTAATTTGTCCTTTACTTTGTCATAAGTTATTTTTAGTTTCTCCTTGTGATCTTTAGCGTATTGCTGGTAGATTTCTTTGTTATAATGTATATCGTAAGGGTTGCGTGAATCTGAGTGTCCTAGGGTTAGTTCTAGGGGTGTAAAATTTGTCGTTGAATGAATTGTGTTATTATACGCGATTAATGCGTATGACATTAAGTTAGTTATGTGTTCATTCTTGTAATTTATTTTTAATAATCTGATCTGTTCTAATAGGGTTGAATGTAGTCTCTCTATTAGTCCATTGGATTCAGGGTGGTTCTCAGTTATAAAGTGAATTTTTATATTGTGTAATTCCAAAGTGTTTTGAATTGTTTCGTTTTTAAATTCGTTTCCGTTATCTAATGTGATTGTTTCGGGTGTTCCGTAAAATGTAAAATAGTGTAGAAATCCTTGAGTTACGTCTATACTATTTTTAGAAGTGATTGGTATTGCTTGTCCTATTTTCGTAAATGCGTCCACGATTGTTAGGTAACTTTGTGCTTCTACTACTAGAGTATCTGCATGTAATTTTTGGAAAGGTTTGTCTGGTGTTTTAGTTAACATTAAGGGTATCTTTGGGGGTTTTCTGTCATATTTGGCTTTATCACATAATTCGCACTGATTGATAAAGTCTGTAGTTAATTCTTTCATGTCCTTGAAATAGTAACGTCTCATAATTTGTTTTAGGGTCTCGTTTACTCCTCGATGGTTGGTCTTACCTTCCTGTTGGTTTCTTATTACATCGTTTATTTCGTCAGGGTCGTCTAATGTTATTAATTTTCTTGTGCATCTTATAAGTTCGGGGCCAAAATTGTTAAATAGTTTTACATATATTTCTGAAAATCGTTTGTACAAGTTTTCCGTGTTAAAATAAAAGTAAAATCGTTTTTTCTCGGGGGTGTATTCTTTTAGAATTTTAATTATCTGCGATTCATTGTCGGCTTTGGTTATTTGAACTTGGTAAATTTTCTTATTATCCACTTTCGTGTATTTTACGGGGTTGGGGTTGTTTAAAACTTCTGTGATTATGAATTGATTGGGCTTCATGTCTATAGCTTCGTTTAAAATTTTAATTGCGGTTTCCGGTTCGTCATTTTGTGTCGAATGTATGGTTTCCATTTCTTCTGGGTCTTCTTTAATTTCGGTTTCGTCTACGTTTCCTATTACTGATTTGGTTTCTAGTGCGTTAAGTTGGATTCTACTTAAAGCGTCTGCGTTATTGTTGTAAATTCCCTTTTTGTATATGATCTCATAGTCATATTCTTCTAGTCTGATTCTCCATCTTTGTAATTTCGAGTTAGGTTCTTTGAGTTTGTATAGCCATACTAATGGTCTATGATCGGTGTATATATAGAATTTCCGTCCGTATAGGTACGGTCTAAAATACTTTGTTGCCCAAATTATGGCTAAAAATTCTTTCTCTATCGTACTGTATCGTTGCTTTGTTTCGTTGAGGGTTCTTGATGCGTAACTGATGGGTTTGTCGTTACCTACTGTTCCTTGGCTTAATACTGCGCCTAAGGCTACATTTGATGCGTCCGTTGTTAATATGAATGGTTTCGAAAACTCTGGGTATTCTAATACCGGGTGATTTGTTAAAATGCTTTTGATTTTATCTACTGCTTTTATGAATTCTGGGGTATGTACAATTTTGTTTCCCTTTTTTAAACAATTGGTTAGGGGCTTTGTTATTTGAGCATAACCTTTTATGAACTTTCGGTAATATCCGCTAAGGCCTAAAAATCCTTTAATCTCTTTATTTGTTTTGTGTATAGGGTAATTTAATACAGCGTTTGTTTTGTCGGGGTTCGGCATCACTCCTTGGGGTGTTATTATGTGTCCTAAAAAGGCTACTTCTTTCTGTAGAAATTCGCTCTTACCTAGTTGTACTTTAAATTGTGCGGTTCTTAATCTTTCGAACACTTCTCGTAATCTTTCTATGTGCTCCACTAATGATGTTAAATACACTATTATATCATCTAGGTGCACAAGGCATTTTTCGTTGTGTATCCCTCGTAGTATGTTGTCCATTACTCGTTGAAAAGTTGCGGGTGCGTTCTTCAGTCCAAATGGCATCCGTTTATATTCATAATGTCCTCTAGGTGTGCTAAAGGCTGTTTTCTGTGTATCTCCTTTTTCCATTTCCACTTGATGGTATCCTGATGCTATATCTAGCGTCGAAAAATATTGGCACTTGCCTAACTTATCTAATATTTCTGTCATATTCGGTAACGGGTATTTATCGTCTACCGTTTTTTCGTTCAGTTTGCGGTAATCTATTACTATTCTGTATTTCCGTTTTCCTGATGCGTCTAGTTTCTTCGGTACTATTAGTACGGGGCTACTCCATGGTGAATTGGAGTGTTGTATTATATCTTGATCTAATAGATCGGCTACTTGTCTGTCAGCTTCTTTCTGACTTGCCTGGGGTAATCTGTATGCTTTGGTGAATATGGGTTTGTTATCCGGTAGCTCAATGTTGTGTTTAACTGTATTTGTAAATGTTAGGGGTATTCCTTCGCAATAGAATATGTCGCGGTACTCGTAACATAATTTTTGTATTGCTTTTTGTTCCTCGTGATTTATGTCGCGGTTAAATCGGATATTATTTAAATTTTGTCTTAACATTTCGCCATTTTCTGCGGGGTTGTAATTTTCGTTTGGGGTTTCATCTATTTCCATTTCGTTAAAGTTTAATTCTTCTACGTTAATCGGGTTTGTTAAGGATAGTTCTACGGGGTAGTCATTTGAGTTTAATATGGCTGTTGTGGCGTAATTGTCTTTGATTTTTACTAATGCGGTTGGGGTTTCTACTCCTTGTTGAAAAGTTATGTGGTTTATTATTCCTAGGTTATTATTTGAATTTACGGGGATTCTTTTTTTTTTCTGTTCGGGGTTCTAATGTATATTTTTCGTCAATTTGGATGTTTTGAAATTTGATGGAGATTCGTCCATATTTGGTTCTTAATAATCGGTTTTTAATATCTATGTTGGCTCCTAATTTTCTTAGAAGGTCCATTCCTAATAGTCCATCATATTTGTCATTGAATTCAAATATGCAGAATTTATGTTTCAACTTTACGTTAAAGGTTTTTGGTAAAGGTATGTTTGCTACGAATTGGTGCAGGGTTGTTTGATGGGCGGTTTTAATTTTGAAGGGTTCTTTTTCTACATAGTTTAGATAATGTTCCTTTACTGTTTGCGGGCTTATTAATGTTTTTGAAGATCCGGTATCGATTAGTAATTTAAAGTCAGTGTGGAGTATTTCGATATAGGGTAATACAAGGTGATTCATATTATTTAGATTTATTACGTTAGTCGTTTATAAAATGGTCCATTTGAAAATTTGAACATGTGTTCTCTTCGTCGTCCTCCTCGTAATTTTCACATGGTTCACCGCGTTCATAGTGGTTTGATTGATTTTGTTCGTTATTCGTACACGGTCGATTGTTATTATTCTGGTCATCTTCATACTCTTCTACTTCTTGATGAAATAGCTCTTCTGAAGTGAAAGTGCGTTTTTGATTGGGGTTTGGTCTTATGTGCGTTATTTTTGTGTTGGGTCTGGTGTTACCAGATGAGGTATCCATTGGTGTAGATTTGTAATAGTTATTGGGATTATTAGTGTTTATCATCGGTGAGTTTCTGTTAGGATTCGCGTTGAATGTTGGTCTTTGTTGATTTATATTTTGATTGAATCTCGGTTGAAATGCGGGTTTTGAAAAGTTCGAGTTAAATGTTGGTTGATATGCGGGTTTTGAAAAGTTCGGGTAAAACGTTGGTTTTGAGAATTGTTTGTATTGGTTGTTAAAGTTTGAGTTATTAAAATGTGGATTATTGGTTCGCGTTTGGTTTGTTTGTGCATTGAATGGGTTAAATTTTTGTTGTGAATTTATTTGTCTTGCGGGTTGTATAGTTTTGATTGGCGTGTAGCTTTTATTCGCGTTAGGGTTATATAGTCGGTTTCTATAGTACATTACGTTTTCTTCTTCGATTATCATGTTCATTGCTTCTTCTAAGTTTTGGGGATGTTGAAATCTAATTTTATCTGAAAGTCTTTCGGATAGTGCATTTAAATAGGTATCTAATGCCATCTTGTCATACATTTTTGGTTTTTAAGAGTCTTACGTTTGGCTCGGTTTCTTCGATTTTGAGTTTTGTCAAGATTAAGCTTCTTACATCTTGGCATTTCATTCCAAATTGATAGGGTGACTGGTTGTGTTCCATTCTTAGGTTGGTTAAGTCCCTTACTAAACATTTTAAGTTCCGTTGATCGCCGAAATATGCAATCAATATCCGTTTGTACTCTTCCCACTGGTCCACGTCCTCGCGACTGGCAATTAATGTTAGTGCCCTTCCGGTCAGTTTACTGATAATAAGACGGATCAGCAAAGTGTTCCTTTTGTTATCTCCCGGCTTGTAAGAGGTTTTTAGAAATATTTCGCTGGCTGAAATGTAGTTGATAAGTAAACATTGGTCATTCCCGTTAAAGCTGGGGATTATTTCGAGGTACAGTTTTATTTCATTAGTCATCTTGGCTGGGGTAATATTTCGGTAATTTTAAAAAAATTAAAAAAAATTTTTTTTTGAAAAAAATTTGGATTTATTTTGTGGTTTTTCGGTGTTATTTAATGAGTTTTACGCTCGGTATTGGTTTGGTTGAGTTTACTCTTGATTTGCCAATTTTTAATTTTAATTTCCGAAGTTTCAATAGGCTGAGTGATTTTTGTGGTAATTTATCGGGTTTAAATGTTTTGCGTTATTTGCGTCAGTTATTACTTCTCTAATTTTTAATTATGTTGATTTTCGTTAGGTGCGTAATAATTATCTCTTTGGTTTATGCGATTGTAAGGTGTCTGCAATGCTTACAATGTTATAATCTGCTACAGGATGTTGTTAGTTACTTAGTTGCGTTTAGCGTTTTTATTATCGGTTATTTTTAAATATACTGTGGGTGTTATTTAGTACTTGCATTGATTTTATACAATACAATTTGTGCGTCTTTAATTTACTGAAATATTTAATTAAAATTTTTACGTTTGAATGCGTTCTCAGTACCGTAATTATTTGTGTAATTTATAAAAGTTTCTGGTCGTAATTTTATGCTGCTTTTAATGCTTGAATTCTGAAAGGTTTCGCGATGTATTTAATTAGCTTTTGTTATAATTAGATTTTATGCGTATTTATTCAAGGTTAGTTTTTATTCACTTTTGTAAAGATGAGACGATGAGTGTTGGTTTTGCGTTCAATTTGAAATCGCGCTTCGTTATTTCTTGTATTAAGATGTGGCTTTTAATAATAGATTGCAAGTTGTCTATTTATGAATGGTATTCGTTTTTGAATAGTTGCGCTGTTACTAGGATTTCGGTTTTAATTGCTCGTGGTTTTAGCTTTCGCTTTTTATTCTCGGTATATTTAAATTATTTTTATGCGTCAGTTAATTGTCGTATTGTGGGATTAAAAATTTGTTTCTTGCGTTAGTTAAAGTTGTAGAATTAGAAATTCTAAAAATTTCTTGCGTTAGTTAAGATTGAATCAGCAGTCTTAAGAGGTTTAGTTTGTTTCTAAAAAATTTTCTTACGTTAGTTAAAACGTGATCTAGTCTCTTGTGCGCTCTGCGACTTTTTTAATTGTCTCTAGTTTTTTGTTTCAGAATAGTTTTTCTCAGTTCTTTGTTTCAGAATTTTTTGTTGTCTCAATTAAATTTCTCATATATACAAGTAAAATAATAATAAAATTTCAATAAAAGCTTGAAGATAATCCCTAGCAATTGCTAAGTCGATTATTTTCAAAAAATGGCATAAAATATTTGTAACAATAGTTAATATACACATATATAAATCATAAACTAGCAAATATTAAATGTCTTTGTTAATAATAAAATAAATTTCAATTGGTTTAGGAAAATAAACTTACACTAGTTGCTTTGTTGCTTTCATTGATTTGTTTTCTTTGTTTCTGTTTTTCTTTTGGCTTCTTGGATTTGATCTATGCTTGTATCGCCTCCAATTTTTCTTTTGTTAAATTCGAACTATGCTTGTTTCTCCGGAAGCTTTGTGCTACTTTGTAGCGCTTCCGTTCACATGAGAACGTTTATAACTGAAATATATTGTAACAAATTGTCTTTTAATTACATTGTTGCATTTTCCTAATATTTCCTAATATTTCCTAATAACTTTAATAATAACTGGACTTGAACGATGCGTGTTTCTTCTCCAACTTTTGTTTTGTTCTGCCAAATTTGGAATTGAAATTCCCGGACCACCAGTTCCTCGAAGTTGGATTCGCTAGTGCCCTTTTGACATCCGTTACGACTGCGCCAGTTAAGGTTCGTGGCTTCAAGCGGTCCTTTTTAAAAAGACTTCTTTGGTCCTTAACACATTTATTTTATTTAAACAGATTTGAACATGGAATTTTACAATCTTGAATTAATCTATTCTAAGTCGAAATAGTTAATACTTAATTGTACAAGTGAGTTACCGACGGACTGCAATGTAAAATCTGAACGTTGATGAACTGACTGGGAGTGGAGCTCCCGGTCTTTTTATAATCTCCCTACCTCTTTACAATTCTGTGGGAACCTGCGGACCTAATGTCCGCTTACACTTGACTCTATTCATGATACTTAGTTGCTATCTTAAAAGCTATTCATAATTACAATGTTGCAGGCTTATTCTGCGTAATCTCGGTACGTGACTTCCTACGACCGTCTGTGACCTGACATCTGCAGTGTCACTTATCCTTGTGCTACTTTGTAGCGCTTCCGTTCACATGAGAACGTTTATAACTGAAATATATTGTAACAAATTGTCTTTTAATTACATTGTTGCATTTTCCTAATATTTCCTATTAACTTTATTAGTTTCATAGGTATAACAAATGGGGGATCACATAACTCGCGTCAATTGTAATAATTGAAAGAAGATTATTAGATAAATTTAGTGAGCGTTAAATTGAAAGTAACATAAATCAATAATTTCAAGTGAAACAGTAAAGTCCGATGAAACAAGTGTGTATAAAATTCTGCCGTTGAGACAAACGTAAGCCTAGAATTGATTAATATGTAAAATCTTTGCAATTTATTAATTTAATGGCTCCAATTAATATATTCAAGTAACACATTCAAGTAAATCCAAATAATATTCCAAATAATATCCCAAGTATTCCAAATAATATTCTAAGTTACTGGAATAAAAGACCAGTTACTGGGTTAAAACTCTAAGGTTAATACTTCAAATTATTGGGCAAACGACTCCGAGTTATTGCTAAATATTTCAAAGTACTGAGTCAATACGTTAAGCTGCTGAACGTACGACCGTTTCGGACCAGGAAGCTCCAGCAAGAAATACAGGAGAAATATAAGGTTAGAGCTATTTTTTAGATTTATAGTATGTGTATTCAATTGTGAGCTTAAAAGTTGCATGTAATTTAAATATTTTGTGTAAAATGTCAACAAAAAATTGATTAGTACACAAAAGTACGTTTAAAAAGAAATGGAATATTTTTTTGAACGTTCAACGAAACTATTCGTGGTAAAATACAATACTTTTGCTAGGTTTAATTGCTGTAAAATATGTAAAAGCTATAATATTCGAAAAGAGCATATTTAATAAGAATATTTATTTAAAATTTGATTTAAAAGTTCAATAAAAAGTAAATGATATTAAAAGGGCGCAAATTTGTAAATAGTATTTTTGTTTAGTTCATTATACAATTTTTGGTGAATTTAGTTTGTCTTATGCAAGAGATATTGAGTGTTCGAAAGGGGTGAGTGAAAATTCTTTGTTGTCATATTGTCATTCACTCTATGCGTGGTATAACTGGGCTAGTTGAGACATAAAACTTAATTGTGTACTTTTAAATTATTTAAAAAAGGCACAAAGAGGTGACGATCAGCAGAGAATTGATCGTTATACATTTGGTGAATGGCGATATCGTAGCAGAAGAAAATTGGCGTCCAACGTGGCGCCAAAAATGCTAGTTAGACTCGAAAGGCTCGAAAATTTGATAGTTCGAAAGGCTTGAAAATTGATAATTCTACGACGTGTTCGAATTTAGATAGTAGTTAGGGGTAGAAAATTATTAAGGCTCAACGCGTTGCTATGCTTTAAGCGAAATCAAAAAGGTACAAATTCGCAAAACTTTATAAAAGAAATATCGACAAAATTGAAGTATATTGGTTGAGAATAGGGGTCATAGACAAAGTTAAAAATTATCGGCAGTCGAAAAATAAATTTAGAAAGTAAGATCTTAATATAAAAAGTGGTAGAAATTAGAAAATTTAGGGTTTATAGTAAATATCTAAATGAAAATGGACAAAAGAATGCAGGAAATTAGAAATGCGTTAAGGACTGAAGGGGTTGAGATAGGATCTCAGGAAAGTGTGTTCTTGGAAGATGCACAGACTGAAACTGCACGGAGAATGTTAGAAAGAAGCAACAGTGAGGAAAAGTCAAATACGCAGGAGTCTAGAATGATGTCGATTTTGTTAGGGCTTAATAATGAAATGGACAAAAATGAAGCCGGTATGAAAAAAATGACTATACAAATTATTGAAAATGGGCAAAATTTGACTGAGTTGGAGGAAAAATTAGATTCAGAAATAAAAGCATAAGCAAGGGTTTAAAACAAACAAATTAAACAATTGAGGAAATGAAGTTAGAAGTGCGGAATAAGGTTGTACAAACTATGGAGGATATTGATGACATGAGGGATGAAGTTCTAAAGGTTAAGTTGAGGCAAGAAACGTGTGAAAGGGAAAAAATGGAAAAATTAGGATCTTAGCGTAAAAGTGCAAGAAGTTGAGGGAAATTGTGAAATATAATTTAGGACTGTCAATAGGGAATTGGGAAGTTTGAAAACAGATTTGGAAAATTCTAGTAGAACCACGGTACAAAATTCTCGGGAACCCATTAGAATAAATCAACCAAGTATACCATTAGAACAATATTTGAAATTTTATGGTCACAATAAGTTAAATCCAAAGGTATTTTTGAACAACATTAAAACACTGATACAGGGATCATCGGATGAACAATACAAATTAAATTTGGTAAGGTCAATGCTAAAAGGTGGCGCAGAAATATGGTTTATTTAATAGAAAGCGAATTAGAAACGTCTCAGAATTTGAACATCAATTTCTAAAGCACTTTTAGGGGGACAGTCAACAATTGAAGTGCGGGATGATTTAATTATGGGCCAATACAACCACGATTTAGCAGTAACCCGGAAATTATATGCAATAAAGAAGTTTAGTATCGCGAAACAACTAGATCCTCCACTAAAAGAAAAACAAATAATATAATATTTAGCAGGACATTTTGAGGCGGAAATGAGACAATACATAGCACTTCAAAATATCGTGGACCGGGATGTATTCTTAGAATATTTGCAACGGTATGATAAAATGGGACCGAACCGTAAGACGGACAATAGGACAAGAAGTCAACCAGTTAGTTTTGTTGGGATCCAGAGAAATGTAGGAACGGATCGACTTAGCTATTGCAGTAATAACAACTACGGGGGAAATTTCAATAGGAAAAACAACAGTTATAATAATGGTAACGGTTTTAGATCTAATTGGAGTACAAACAACACACCGAGGCGAGAAATAGAAAAAAACTGCAATGTTAGGACCACAGAGCCAAATAATTCGCCTCAACGATATAGCAACTACGCTGAAAGTCAAAACACGACTACCCGAGAACTGGTGGAACAAGCAGCAGACCCTAGAGAAGCTAACCGCACGTATGCCGAAATTACAAGTGAACCAGGCTCATCTGCATTGAGCCAAAATTATTAATAAAAGACAAACCATGCAATCCCATCAGGATGAACCAGTATGAACATCAGCGAGAATTTTAAATTTGAAGTGGAAAATTTGAATATAGACAAAAATTTATTGCCTATAGTTAATTTAAATGCGAAAAATAATGTGATTAAACTATTCTTTGATACGGGAGCGAAGGAGTCGCTCGTTTCAGAGAATTTTGTTAAAAATAACAATGAAAAGTTAATGGATAAAATGATACCAGTGTAGAAGTGTAACTTGGTAGCGCCAAACAGTAAAAAGTTTGCGAGTATAAACAGTATGGTGATTCTGAAATGTGAATTAGGAAATATAAAATTTGAAAATGAATTTATGATTGTACCTGAATTGAAGATGGACGCTATTTTTGGGATTGATATTATAGATAAGTTGAGGTTAAAAATAAATGCTGAAATCAAAGAAGTAGTGTGTAAGGGGGAATATATTAAATTGGATGAAGAAGTTAGGGCAGAAGTCGAAAACGACTGTCTAAATATAAATCAGTTTGAGGGTTGATTAGAAAATGAGGTGAAGGTAGAATATGAAATTAAGTGTCCTAGTGAAATGAAGGGTGAAGAAGAATCATTGTTGAATAAATATTCCAAATTGATAGAGTCAGAATCTTGAATGGCTACAGGTTATGAGCATAAGTTGGAGGTTGTCAAAACAGAACAAGTATAATTTCATGTTATACAGCACGTACGCAATTATATAACCAAGACTGCATCTTCTAATGATTAAATTACAAAGATTAAGTGCAACAAAGTAATTAACTAAAAATCAGCAAGTTATATTTAGAATTCAAGGAGACGAGACAAACAAACTATACGTTTATGCAATTCAATTAAAACCCACAAAAAAAGATATAATTACAAATTAACAGAACTGAACGAACACAAGCTTTAACTAACGCAAAACATACAAAGCGAAGTAAATACCGCAAGAAACTATTTATCCACTCCAGATTCTTTCAGGAAGCAAAAACTCAAGCAGAACTCACGACAAATGGACACCCGCGAAATAAAAACAAGCAAATTCAAGGCTACAGTAATTAAACCAACATTATCGAGTATAAATCTCACAAACTCATTACCGCACCGTGTAATTAAGTACAAATAACAGCAACTACGATTCTAAAAATAACCCGACGCAGTTTAAATTGAAAATTAATAAATCCAAACCAAAAATAAAGATACAAATAGCAAAATAAATTGAAAAAAAAATAATTTTTTATTTAAATTACCCAAAAGCGAAAGCAACCCTTAACCAAAATCAGTAGTGCTGGCATGAAACTTTATTTGAAAACAATCCAAACCTTTAATAGCACTCAAGCGCATCTTGGTAACTACATTGGAGCATCCGAAATGTTCCTTAAAACCTTCTACAAACCCGGAGCTAACGAAAGGAATTCATTGTTTTTACGCTTGATAATAAGTAAACTGACCGAAAGGGCACTAACATTAATTGCCGGTAGAGACGATCTACAGCAATGGCAAGAGTTTAAACAAATACTGATCGCATATTTCGAAGATCAACGTAACAAAAAATGCCTGGTACGAGACCTGATAAACCTCAGAATAGAACACAACCAATCCCCATATCAATTCGGAATGAAATGCCAAGACGTGAGAAGTCTAATCTTAACAAAATTAAAAATCGAAGAATCCGATCAAAATATTCGACATTTAAAAACAAAAATGTATAACGAAATGGCACTGGACACATATATAAACGCTTGACCAGAACGACTATCAGATAAGATCAGATTCCAACGTCCCCAAAACCTAGAAGAAGCCATGAACCTAGTAATAGAAAAAGAAAATGTAATGTATTACCGCAACAAACTATACAACCCCATTGCAAATAAAAGTTATTCACCAATAAAAACTATGCAAGCCGCGAAACAAACAATCCCTCAACAAAAATTCACACCCTTCAACACACAAACAAATCAACCGCGAATTAATAACCCAAATTTCAACAATACGAATTTTAATAATCAATATAAACATTTTTCAAAACCAACGTTTAACCCAAATTTTACGAAACCCACATTCCAACCAAGATTCAATCAAAACCTAAACCAATAAAAACCAGCATTCAGCGCGAACCCCAGTAGAAATACACCGATGAATAATAATCATAACAATCCTAATAATTATTATAAACCAACACCAATGGATACCTCATCTGGTAACACCAGACAAAATACCAAGATAACATATATCCGACCAAACCCTCATCAGAAACGCAATTTTACATCGGAAGAACTATTTCACCAAGAAGTAGAAAAATTTGACAATGACCAGAATAATTACATTCAGACAAGTACGAACGATGAATCAAACCATGCAGAAATTTATGAACGCGACGAACAATACGAAACTTACGAGGAGGACGACGAAGAAAACTCGTACTCAAATTTTCGAATGGACCAATTCATAAACGACCAAACTTAATAAACCTAAATAACATAAATCACCTAGTACTACCATACATAGAAATACCCCACGCCGAATTTAAACTATTAATCGATACCGGATCCTCAAAAACATTATTTAGCACTAGAACCGTGAAGAAACATTATTTAGATTATGTAGAAAGAGAACCGTTTAAAATTAAAACAGCCCACCAAACGACAATACACCAATTCATAGCTAATATATCCTTACCGAGAACATTTAATGTAAAAATGAAACATAAATTTTGTATTTTCGAATTCAACGACAAATATGACGGATTAATCGGAATAGACCTTCTAAGAAAATTAGGAGCCAACATTGACATAAAGAACCGTTTATTAAGGACGAAATACGGAAAGATCCCCATTAAATTTCAAAACACTCAAATCGAACAAAAATACACAATAGAACCCCGAACGGAAAGAAAATAAAAAATTTCAGTAAATTCTAACAAAAAAGTAGGAATAATAAATCATATGACATTTCAACAAGGAGTAGAAACCCCAACTGCCTTAGTACAAATAAAAGAAAAATATGCCACTACAACGATTTTAAATTCAAACGACTATACCGTAGAACTATCATTAACAGACCCAATTAACGTAGAGGAATTAAATTTTACCGAAATGGAAATAGACGAAAATTTAGAAAACGATTACAACCCAATAGAACATGACAAAATGTTAAGAGAAAATTTAAGTAACATCCGCTTTAATACCGACATCAATCAAGAAGAGCAAAGAGCAATTAAAAACTTATGTTTCGAATACCGCGACATATTCCATTGCGAAGGAATACCCCTAACATTCACCAACACAGTGAAACATAATATCGAGCTAACAGACAAGACAATCTTTACAAAAGCATATAGACTACCTCATGCGAGCCAAGAAGAAGCTGACAGACAAGTAACAGACTTATTAGAACAAGACATAATCCAGCACTCCAACTCACCATGGAGCAGCCTCGTGTTAATAGTACCTAAGAAGTTAGACGCAACCGGAAAGAGAAAGTACAGAATGGTAATAGACTATAGAAAGTTAAATGAAAAAACGGTAGATGACAAATATCCACTACCAAATATAAACGAAATTCTAAATTAGGCAAATGCCAATATTTTTCAACATTAGACCTAGCATCAGGATATCATCAGGTAGAGATGGACGAAAAAGATATATCAAAAACAGCCTTCAGCACACCTAGAAGACATTACGAATACAAACGAATGCCATTTAGATTAAAGAACGCACCCGCTACTTTTCAGAAAGTCATGGACAATATATTACGATTAATACACAATAAAAAATGCCTTGTGTACCTAGACGACATCATAGTTTAACCACATCATTGGTAGAACACATAGTAAGATTGAAAAAAGTATTTGAAAGACTTAGACAAGCACATTTCAAAGCACATTTAGACAAAAGTGAATTTTTACAAAAGGAAGTATCATTTTTAGGACATATAATAACACCCCAAAGAGTAATGCCAAATTCCGACAAAACAAATGCAATTCTAAATTACCCATTACCAAAAACAACCAAAGAAATTAAAGAATTTCTGGGACTTAGTGGTTCCTACCGCAAATTCATTAAAGGTTACGCTCAGATAACCAAGCCCCTGACAAGTTGTTTAAAAAAGGGAAACAAAATTGAACACAGCCCGGAATTTATTAAAGCCGTAGACAAAATTAAAAATATATTAAGGAATCACCCTGTATTAGAATACCCAGACCTTTCAAAACCATTTATACTAACGACAGACGCATCGAATGTAACATTAGGAGCAGTATTGAACCAAGGAAAAGTAGGTAGCGATAAACCCATCAGCTACGCATCCAGAACCCTAAACGAAACTGAACAGAAATATAGCACCATAGAAAAAGAATTATTAGCCATAATTTGGGCAACATATACACCGATCATAGACCGTTAGTATGGCTATGCAAACTTAAAGAAACGAATTCAAAATTGCAACGATGGCGAATCAGACTAGAAGAATATGATTACGAAATTATATATAAAAAAGGAATTTATAACAACAACGCAGGCACTTTAAGTAGAATCCAACTCAATGCATTAGAAACGGAATCCATTGTAGGAAACGTAGACGAAGCAGAAATAAGGGCAGATCCAGACGAGATCGACACGATACATTCGACACAAATCGAAGAACCTAAAACCGCGATTAAAATTTTAAACGAAGCAATCAATATGAAACCCAATCAATTTATAACTACCGAAGTTTTAAATAACCCCAATCCCGTAAAATATACAAAAGTAGATAACAAAAAGATATACCAAATTCAAATAACCAAAGATGACAACGAGGAACAAATAATTAAAATTCTAAAAAAATACACCCCCGAGAAAAAACGATTTTATATCTATTTCAACACCGAGCACTTATACAAAAGATTTTCAGAATTATACGTTAAATTATTCAATAACGCTGGGCTTGAACTTATCAGATGTACGAGAAAATTAATAACACTAGACGACCCTCACGAAATAAACGATGTATAGTTGAAATCAAATAAAGTCAAACATGACTCATTATTCAAATCTGTAAGAACTAATAGTAGTACAGCGTATTTCTTAACTTTATACAGTTGTCGGTTAAACTTTATTAGAGGTGGGAAAAATAGCAACGATTAAAGTACACGTTAAATACATTAAACGAACGCGCTTTAAAGTGATTCGTGATACCTGGATTGAAAAATATTATTGAAAGAGCGACTCATCTCTACACTTCAGTCAGTCCATGAACAAGTTATAGGTTATGTTAGGTTTTTATTTAATTACCCAATTGGGTATTTTATTCCGTGAACAATTATATTTAGATTATTAACAAAGCAATGCAAAGGTTTATTGAAGAGTATGCAAGAATCAAACTGTTAAATTTATTACAATATTAAAACATCGAGCGTGTGTGTGCAAAATATCTCAAATAAAATTCCATATTGTAGTTTGTCTGGTTGAAGAAATTTTGTTTTTGAATACGTACAGGGCTAATAATTTAGGGGTTCTATGACTTGCCGATTTACAATATCAATATAATTGGAATAGCGAAAACACTTTCAGTTTACAGAGAGACCTAACGTATTCCTTTCCTTGTGGTAGCCAACACACTTGGCCGATTTAAATTGTCACGTTGGTGGTAATAATGAATGATTGTATCCTTTTTTAACTTTTGAAAGCAAACAAGTTTTCTGTAAACGAGTCGATATAAATTTATTGCACAAATAATAATGACAATGAAACTTAAATCTAAATTTCTGTATAAAAACTCTAGCAGGTCATGAATGGTTAAACATCAATCGCTAAACATTAATAATTTGTTAACATAAATATTACACAATAAATAATGCAATTTGGTGACCGTTACCATACACTTGTGTATTGTGTTTGTGTTGGTACCGTGCTAACAAAACCAACTAAAATTACCGTGTAGGTAATACTGGTTATTCTGTTCCACTGCTCTGATCAGTATCACTGCCACTGCTATCACTATTTGTATCACCCACTTTGATAATTAAAGGTTCGACAACATCAAACTGCTGTTCTATAGCCCACCATTTCACCATACATTTTTCTGCATGTGTAATACATTTTTGCCAATATGACCCATCTATTCTTTGCAAAGATTCTTGCCATATCAAGTTGACATTTGTGTCATTATAAAGTTGGTTAAGCCGTCCAACATTTTTATTGTAATATTCTTTACAGTTGGCCCATACCAACTCTATAGAATTAAACTCGCAGTGATACGGAGGTAGCCGCAAAACTTTGTGTCCGTACATTTCTGCTAGGGTATCTATTTCATAAATTTTTGGTTGTGGATGTTCCTTAATTAATGATAATAGTTCCCTTTTTAACATGTGACTGCCGTAACTAACTTTGTGTTTAATCAAGTAATCAATGATTTCAGCTTTAGTTGTTGACTTGTTTGGAACTTTTTCAATTAGTTTAGAATGATATTTAGCATTGTCTAGAATAATTACACTGGGTTCGCTTAAATTAGGAATTAAACGTTCTTCAAACCATTTTGTAAATAATGCTGCATTCATGTCTCCATGATAGTCAGCACTTTGAGATTTTGTAGAATACAAAAGTGCTGCATTGGGGATGAATCCAGTTTTGTTGCCTGCATGTACGACTATGAACCTGTAATAAAAAATATTTCTATTAAATGTAATTTTAACTTTAAAAAACTAACCGTTTTCCTTCTCCAAGAGGTTCTCTCTTTACACTGAGCTTGGAACCATCATGCCAACTCTTCTTAACAAAACCTCGACTAAAAATCCACGTCTCATCCAAGAAAACAGGATCATAAAGTTCCAATTGTTTGTATATTTCATATGCTCTTAAAAACTTCACTCGTGAAGCAGCTATATGTTCCTGTTCAAGCACAGCCCTTCTACCATCGTCCAATTTATAAGAAAAACCAATTGTTGATAGAAGTCTCGCCAGACTAGAGACTGGCTGGAGTTAAAAATTTGAGCGGTTACAATTTCTTGTCGTAAAGATTTAACAGTTACATGGAGCCCTAAAAGTATAATACTAAAAAACACTAAATAAAATTATTATGAAAACTATATTACGTTTGGAATACATTTCGTAAATTTTTCGTTTAACCGCATTTATTACAAAACCATCTACATCATACGATTTAGACTTGTTGCATTTTCGGTGCTTGCTCGGTGACTCTGGAACTTTATTTTCTTTTTGGGCTTCTAAAACTCTCTTTTTAATGGAACGAAGAGAACTTAGTCCTATCCCACAAGCCTCAGATGTTCTCTAACAATAAGCAACAGTTAAAACACAACATATCACTTGAAAATTTGATTATACCTGCAATACTGACTCAAATGGGGTCAAGGATCCATGATTATCACGTTCTCTTTCAAAATATGTTAGAACATTCATTACCAACAACTGAGTTTAAGAGTTCAAATGTTTGTTACGAAGCGTGTTCATTTTGATGTGTTGACCATACACTATTCAATGTGTAGAAGGTTCTTAGTTTTAAAAAAAACTGTTTGTTGTATATCAGAATTATCTTTAGAAGAAAAGTAGAAAATCGCAAGTTAAATAACAAAGCACAAATTCTAACCTAACCTTAAAAATGTTTGACAATTGATTACAAACGGATATATTTTATGGACATACGTTCAGAGTGGTTGCATTGAATTATACAGTCGACGAATATTTTTCTAGCTATCCTTTGAAGTTGGGGGAGAGCCAGATAATAGAGTAGCCTAACAATATTGTGGCTGTGTTTTATTCATATGCGCAACGATGAGTCATGCTTGACTTTATTTGATTTCAACTATAATTAGGAATCAACACGAAGGAAAAACCAACCATCGTGGAATTAACGAAACAATAAAGCAACTTGTAAGACGATACTATTTTAAAGACATGAAAAAATTGACCACGGATTTCATTAACCAATGTAAACTATGTGACAAAGCGAAATACGACAGGAAACCCCCAAAGATACCCTTAATGTTAACCAAAACACCCTGTAACGTGCATTTTTATAGCTTAACATTTTACGCTTTTTCCCAATTAGTAACTACTATTTCTATATTTTATATTTATTAACGCCTTAGGCGAATGCATCGTATTATAATGAGTGGATTGCATCGTTCTTGTCTTGCCGTTTGTATAGATTTTGTTCCTTATGTGGATATACAAGTCTAGATAATAGACGATAAGAGGTTGTAATAGAACGAGTTGAATAAACAGATGAGTAGTTGTAGTTTGTTCTTGGTTCCTATATATTAATTACGTTAAAAATACTGCTTCTTCTTTGCTTTGACAATAGTGAGAATTAATGCGGTATGAATTTTCGAATTGTTCATGAACAAGCACGGCACGATTTTAGTTGTTTTTCTTGTGAAATAAAAGTTGTATATTAACTGTAGAAAGTGTAGTGCTAATTCCGATTAAAGTAGTATGGTTGATAGGCGAACGTGTTTGGTCGACGCACGTGTTTTACGGAACATTTTACGGACTTACTTTAGTGATACACGTGCTTTACTCATTGTGGTTTTTTTTGGTGCTTTGTCTTTTTGATATTTAAACTGTGTGTGCGATCTAGTTTCGCGGTCCTTTTCTTTATCAGAGTAGTGCATACTTTGGATTATCCAAATACAGTTGATACTGTAGTTTCTGAATTTTCTAACCCCAAAGAATCTAAAACCGATCATTGTTTGCGCAAATTTCGTTATTTGCGAAATATAACAGATTACCGGTTTACAAAGGTATTGGTTGAAGTTTCTCACTGCTTTTTGGATGTTTATGAAAATAATATACATTTGGTCCCAGTTGAAATTAAACTAGTGCTACAAAATATTTCGAAATTATTGTCTCAGGAAATAGAATTAACAAGAAATTTATCAATGCTACCTAGTTCCGTCGCGTGATAATGTCTGCTGCTAACACCAGTGAAATACGTAGGTGTGATTAGGGTAACGTGTGATAAGTTCCATCAACACCCTCCCAGTCAAGGGTGAAGTGCTGCGTTAGTGCCGGACATCGTGAATCCACACTTCAATTGCAAGGAAGCGTTACTGAAGGACCTTTTGTAAGTTGAACTATTTCCTACTTGTTCTTACTGTAAATATCTATCCGTTGTTTTGCCATATCTTTGTCGTTCGGATACCTTTTACAATAGAATTGCATGCTATTAAGAAACAAAAAAAAAAGAGAAACAAAACAAATTAGTTTGAGTAATTTGAATATTTGGACAGGAAAGAAAAAAAAATCAATGCTACTGGATTGCTCATATCAATTGTGTCTTATCTATTTATCTTTTGTTAACATTTTGTCTGATTTATGTTTAATTGGTGTGTGAGGAAACGTTTCTGCTACTCCCCAATATTACCTCACTTTGTACTAAAAATTTTTGTATTGCTTTTACCGTTGTTAGATTATATAGATTATCCAAACAGTTTTTTTTTACATTCTACAAAGTACTGAACAATCTATGCTCGATCAGCATGCTATGCTTTTTCTTTATTTCAGGTTTGCAGGACTAATTTTTTTTTATTGTTGGTTTGCTATTCTAATTTTTCTTATTGCAGTTATTGTTACTAACTCCTTACAGCCGCGTACCTTATCTGTTGGTCTGCTTTCGACAACCCCCCCCTAATCTCCGATTGAGCCCGGTCATTTCTTTGATTTTCTTCGTGTTACGCACGGCTACGTGCCAACGTAGCATAAATTTGGCGCCCAACGTGGCTGCCACGATAAACGTAACAATCCGACAAACCATTTCAAAAACTACATGCCGATACTCTAGTAGTAGAAGCGCAAAACTATTTAACAATTGTGGACGCATTCACAAAAATAGGCCAAGCAATACCAATCACATCCAAAAACAGCATTGGCGTGACCCAAGGATTTTTACAGTATTTCACATTTTATGAAACACCCGAATCAATAACTCTAGATAATGGTAGCGAATTTAAAAATGAGACAATACAAAACACTTTAGAACTTTACAAAATAAAAATTCATTTCATAACGGAAAACCACCCTGAATCAAACGAACTAATTGAACGGCTACATTTAACCCTGTTAGAACAAATTCGATTATTAAGAATAAATTATAAAAAGAAACATATAACCAATTTAATGTCATACGCACTAATCGCCTATAATAATACAATTCACTCATCAACAAGTTTTACACTCTTAGAATTAACCTTAGGACATTCAGATTCACGAAATCCCTATGACATACACTACAACAAAGAAGTATACCAACAATATGCGAAAGACCACAAAGAAAAACTAAAAATAACTTACGACAAAGTAAAAGATAAATTAAAGAACGATAAGGAACGTATCACCACAACTCGAAATAAAAATACCAACGCAAATAAATTTTCAATAAGACTAACCGTGTATGAGAAAAATTTCCAAAGCAAGCGACATAAAACAGCACCCAGAAATTTAGGTCCATTTAAAATTAAGAGAATATCAGATAAAAATATAGCAGTAGTAGACAACGGCAAAATAACAAAGTACATTCACCTGAAAAACCTAAAACGCCCTGTAATTTCAGATGGACAATCATCACCCTTACCGTCAACCTCCGCCCAGGTAGAACGGAGAACCAAGTAATAATAGAAGATATAAAAAAACAACCCCGGTATGCTACCAATAAATTAGACAGTATGCAAAATACAAAATTTACTCAAATAATATGAACCCTTACTTTAATTCAACAAATTTTAGCAACGTTAGAAAACGCAGTAACATTTGCAAAATTAAATACCCTACACTCTAGTATCATTAAACCAACCGATCTATTAAAAGAATTAATAAGAATTAGATCACTTATAGCTAACAGTAAATTACCCTTTGATGTAACGGAATCAAACATTCTAATATTTGAAAAAATAGCTATAGTAAAAGGCTACATTAAGAATAACAAAATATAATTTTTAATAGAAATCCCGATAGTAGAAAGTAACAATTATAATTATTATCATTTATTTGCTTTTCCAACGAAAGTTACTAGCTCATACCAAGTTATCATACCCAAAACCAAATTCCTATCCTTAAATGAACTGAGATATGGTTATACAAACGAAAAATGTACTGAAGGTACACCAAACCAATACTTATGCCAATCGATGACGACAACAACCATTCAAGAAGACAGCCCTTGTGAAGTACAACTATTAAAATTTTTAAATCATTACGAAAACTGTGAAGCCAAACAAGTGCAAATAACCAACATGAAAATTCAAAAAGTTACAGAAAACAAATGGATAGCCTTTTCCCAACAGAAGTAGTAGCAACCATCCACTGCAATCAAGATGAAAATAACCAAGCATTAACCGGAAGCAAACTAATCAGTCTTAAAAAAGATTGTTATGTAAAGTTGAAACACAAAGTATTCAGAGTTTATCAAAATCCCATAGCCACAAAGAAACCTGCAAACCTACCGGAACTACAGTTCAAGATAGAACAACAAGAAGACGAAGAAATAGTCAAAAAACCCATGAAGCTAGAGCATCTAGACTTAGACGACCTCAACCACGCCATGAAATTAGTGGAAAGTTACAAAGAACATTTAAGTGAACTCAAAACGCCAAAGTTACATAATGATAATATAAGCGTTTGGACAATTGTGTTAATCATTTTAATAGTTTTTCTAATTATATATGTATTTTACAAAATGTATCTTAGATATAAGAACGAAGGAAAGTTCTAGATTTAAGGAAACAAAGAGAAATAAAGAAACGATAAGTGTACCTTTACAAACAATGAATTTTAAATAGTGAAACTGAATAATAAATTTTATGTATTTAAAAATTAAGTACAACCTTAATTTTTTATTTACGGTGGGAGGAGTTATGTATACCCCAATTTACATATATATATATTGCTGTGAATCCTCTCATATCTGCAGGTACTGGCCCTTTAAAAAAAAAACATTCAAGCCCCACAGTTTGGGCGTCAAGAATGCTGTGAAACCTTTTAAATCACCTGGTCCGTTGATTCCTTCTGTTAATCGCCTCGGCTGCTCTTCTAGATAACTTCCATTCTCAATCATAAAAATTAAACAACACATTCCTACCACAAACATCAACGTTAACTCTATTTACATCAATATTCAGAATACATTAAATTTTCAAATTAAATTTGAACATAAAATTCAGTTTTAAAAGAATTTCCGGATTAATTTTATTATCATTTTACTGTGCATCCAAAATTAAAGTCCTTGTTGGATGCCTACTAATTAATATAACAAGATAAGCAGACCGGAGTCTGAGTATAAAGGAGCATCTACCACCCCTTTACGTTAATTAACCAGGTTTGTCTAATTGAGCTCAAAGACCTACCCAAAGTTTCATCCTATTCCCGAACATCAAAACAAAATACCCCTTTTACTTAAACAAGCAAATTTCATCTTAAAATTAAATTTTTATGGTTAGAAAAATTCCACTAATGTCCATTTAAAGTAAATCAATTATAAAGTCATTCAATACACACAAAAATGTCAAACAAAATAGTACAATTTACCTGAAGGTTATTGTCCTCGTAGCTTCAGTGTAATCGTCCCTTTTGTAAATCACACCATTTCAACCGGATTCTATTTACAGCTTCAAGTTGTCAACGCTTTAAAAATGTTCTCCATCACCATTAATTTAAAGTTGTTTCTAGGCTTTTCCGGAACTCATCTGTGTATATCTGCCTCTGGTTCAGTGGATGCAGACACATTTACGAACCATTTAGTCATTAACACCCCCGCAAAATAGCAACGAAATTCATACTTCCTTTTACCAATATTACCAATATACGCCAAAACTGCCTACTTTTGGGTATACATTTGTCGTTGTAAATTTTACTAATTGGTACCGTGATAATAAACTTTTATTACCTTGTATCTAAGTGCACTGAAGTACATTCATGTTAGCACGAAAAATAACCAACTATTTTGAGTCACTAAAATATACTAGCACACTTTAAATTATTTAATCAAACTAAAATGCACTGTTTATTATCAAGTCGCGGATGCACGAGCTTTTAACGCATCGAATCGTCGAAAGTCTAAGAGTCTAAGAGAGAGAAACACATATTCCCGCCTGTATATATAGCGAATAGCCGACACGTCGCTTTGTTCCCTAAAACGGGTAATTCAACGAATTCCTCATTCTACGTTCCCAGTCTGTAGCCTGCACGTCGATTTTATGAATTTAGTACTCACCCCATTGAGATCTCAGAAAATTTCAACACGGCCCGCAAAGTTGTCCGAGAAAAACTAATTACTTTTATACAGAAATTGTTGTTCTACCTCTGATATATGCATCCTATTTTCAACCAATCGTGACCCCTTGACGTTGCTTAAATCCCGCCCTTTTACAATATGTGTCTTTGCTTGACGCATTTTCTCTTTCCTTTTCTAACCTGTTCGTATTGGTGCAAATTTATATTCTTTATTATCGATTATATTTTAGTCCACGCGGACTGTTATCTGGGTTTAATAAACCCGTATCGCACATTCTCGTGAATACTAAGTCCCGGTTTCTCCAAGATTCTTTGAAACATTAATTATTTGCCAAATTTACGCAGAATGAGCTTTTTTAAAAATACGCAGGTGTTCTGTATTTCCTGCTAAAGCATCTGATCGTTTCCAATATCCTTAGAATCAACATGTTTATCCAAACAAATTAACTTGAAATTGCCTTTTAAAAACACGCAGGGGTGTTCAAACGTAACATTTTAAATAACCTTCCTACGATTTGACTATTATTGGGTTTTTACAAGTTTTATGCTTATTATTAATAATGGTTCAATTAACTCCAACTAACTATTAATTATTATCTGTACGTTTTAATACCGGTTACTTAAAATAGGGTTAATTAATATACATTTTGCACGTAATTTCCATTTGTTTAGGAATAATTAAATTATCCACTGCGCTTTTCAATACTGCTTCTTTTGATGTAAAGCGTCTTATAGATAATTTAAATTTCTTATTTTACTGAAACGACCGTGTTTATTTATGCTTCAAGGTTTTAATAAAGCGTATTATTTAATGAAATTCCTTATACACGGTAATTAAAATTATTTGATTTGATTATTTAATTTTCTACCCTGGTCTAAATATGAGTATTTTACCCCTATTTGAATACAAATAATCCCACTTATTTGAATGCAAATATCAAATATTTAGACTGCCAAAAATCTTTACAAAATTTTGCCTATCTCTCTATCCTTATCTATCTAACTTACCTACTTTGTCTCCAATCCAAAAAAATATTTACACCTATCCTATATCCCTATCCTATTCCTAACTCTCACCTACTTCTATAAACTGAAATTATCCCTAACTTCATCCTACTTATCCATCTAATCCTATATACATCCTATATACCTATCCTATTCCTAACTTTTAACTACTCTTCACTATACTTTACTTCCCCCTACCTAATCCTATATGCCTATCCTACTCTTACTCTATTCCTAACTCTCCACTAATCTTATATAAAATATCTATACTTAACCTATCTTATTTTCTTATTTTCTTATTTACTCTTTATCCTCATCCTAAACCTATTCCTAATTATCTCCCATATGTGTCCTATATCTAGCTTTATTTTCTATAACCACTTACTTCTACTCTTTTATATACACCTATGCTATCCCTATCCTATTTAAATCTAACTCTCTTCTTGACCCTCCAAGTCTTTCGTCTAACTATCCTATTCCTAATTCTCCTGTGGTGCTGGTTCCCCGGTATAAGGGAATAGTAGGTTGACGTAAAACCGTCCCCTCTCATTTCCCGTACCTACTTCCCTTAATAAATATGTGCACTCCCCTACTACTTCACCTATCTCAAAAGGTCCCTCATATGGCAAGTGTAGTTTAGCACATGTCATCTTATCTCTCTTCCCTACTCTCAAGCTTTTTACTACTACCTGGTCTCCCACTTTAAATTTTACCCTCTTTCTAATTCTTGCGTTCATCTTCCTTGTATATTTTCAGCTCTCTTCCTTAACCTCTCCCTCACATCTACCAAAAGTTGTTGGAATTCATCATCCCTAGGCACAATTTGCCATGGTCTATCGGGATACTGTTGCTTGATCAGCATGATGGGACTGGTTTCTGTCACGGTACTAGGGTTTCATTGATAAAAGATTCAACCTTGGACAAATTGTCCTCCATAAACGATGATTCCTATGTGAAGCTAAACGCAAAAACTTAACCGTCTCTTGAATATATCGCTCAGCTGGATTCGCTTGAGGATGCCTTATGCTACAGAACACCACTTTAATGTTTTGCCTCTCCCAATAATCTCTAAATCTTTGATTATTAAAATAAGTAGCATTGTCTGCTAATACCCGTTTAAAGTTCCTACTTCCCTACAAAATTGTTCCAATTTCTTGTTTGTTCCGACTGTGTTACAATCCCGAGTGGGATATAATTTGGTAAATTTCGAAAACACATCAGTCACAATCAGCACATGTTTGTGTCCTTTTGTACTTCGGACTAGATTGCTCAAATAATCAATAGCAACTAAGTCCAGGGATTTTGTACGTGTATACTTTGTACCACATCCTGACTCGTACTATTTTTGTACTTTCCTAAAGTACATAAGTGACAAGTGTTGATGACTGACTTTACTAATCCTAAGTCTTTAGTTGAAAAAACGTTTCCTAAAATTAACCATGTCTTTCAGTTCCTATGTGACCATATCTTAAGTGCAGATCTTTGATAATTAATTTTGCTTGTACCCTATCCACTACATACACTTCTAATTCTTGAATTTTTTACACAAAAGCCGTTTCTCATATGGAAATTTTAAATCCCGGTTCGTTTTCTAACTTCGTTCTAACAATCTGTAGCTCCTCACTCTGCCTCTGGTTCATCAAGATCTCCTCTTCTCCATATACTGAATCATTTTGTAGTAGACTGTTCATGGCAATCATGATGTCACACGGTCTTTTGTTATCCATGTCCCTGTTTCTACTAAACGCGTCTGCTATAAAATTATTTTCTCCCTTAATATATTTAATCTCAAAGTCAAACTCCTGTAGTAACAACCCCATCGATATACTCGATTGTTGGAAAATCTCGTATTCATCAACGCACACAACGCCGAATGATCCGTTTCGATTACAAAATGTCTTCCTATCAAAAAATTTTAACTTCGTAACACCAAACACCACTGCAGCCATCTCCTTTTCACTAATCGTGTAATTTACTTCATGCGGCTTCAGTGTGCGTGAAACAAAAGATATGGGCACCTCTTCCCCCTCTTGTACTTGATACAACTCTGCTGCTAACGCACTATCCGATGCATCCGTCCTCAGTACGAAACCTACATCAAATCTGGGATGCCTCAAAATTAGTTGGTCGTGAAATTGTTCCAACAGTGTTAGATATGCTGCCTCTTGACTTTCCGTCCAACTCCATCTTACTCCCTTCTTCAGAAGTTTAAACAATGGACCCGCTTTTTCAGCAAATCCCGGTACAAACTTTTATAAAAGTTAAGGACCCCAAAAGCTCTTAATTTCCTAATGTTATTAGGTCTCGGATATGTCAAAAGTTCGGACAATCTTTCTTTATCGATACACATACCTTGAGTGTTCACCACATACCCCAGAAATTTAACGGTTTTGAAAAAATTCACATTTTTCTATATTCAGCCTCAATCCTGCTAATTTAAGCTCTAATAATATCCGTTCTAAATGAGAGTAATGTTGTTCCTCAGTTTCACTAAAATTAAAATATCATCCACATAGTGTATGCAGAATTGCTCATATGCTCCTAAAATTGCTTGCATTGCCTTATTTAATGCTGCACTTGACGTTGACAAACCATACGGTACTACCTTAAAATTATAGATTTTTCCTCTACGGAAAATCCTGTGTACCTTCTAGAATCTTTGTGTAATGGAATCAGCCAGAATGAATTCCTTAAATCTAATTTACTAAAATAAACTTGCCACTTAATCTCGTCAAAAGTGTGTCCATGGATGGTGGACAATGGAATTGCGGTTTGGTCCGTTGGTTAATTTTTCGTGCATCTAAACATAAACGAATGCTATCATCCTTTTCTTAACTACCACCAACGGATTTATGAAATGAGTGTTTGATACCTCTATTATGCCATCTTCCAACATTTTATTTAATTCTGCCTTTACCTGCTCCCGATATGCTGCTGGAATTGGATAAACCTTTGCGTTGAACGGTTCTGAATTATCCACTTCCAATCTGTGCTCATAGCCTAACTCTGTGCTTGCTTCTACCCCACTAATTCTGCATGTTTTCGTAATAAAGCTTGAACCTCTACTCTCCTATCCTCTGGACATCTTATCGTGTTGATCTGTTTACCTTCATCATCCTCTACCTCTACTACATTAATACTAAACCCCGTGTCATCCTCTGTGACTTCATAACTGCCCTTCCATGGCACTACCCTATCCTTAATCCTTATTACCTTCCTTTCCATATCTATCAAAACCCTAACTTCATCATACAGTCAACACCTAAAATGCTCTGAAACTTCAGTCCAGGTACAATTACAAACTCCTGTTCACAGCTTAAACCTCCTATATCTATCCTAAGCACCACAACACTATTTACTACAGCAAACTTCTTTTATTTGGAGCTACTAAATGGCTACGTTTTATAGGCATAATTCTATCACAAACCTTATCCCTAATTTTGCTGACGAATTCCTCCGATATTAAACTCGCCTCTGCCCCTGTATCAAGTAATACTTCTACATTATTCTCAAAAATTTCTAAATTAATAATTGGCAAACATAATTTTCCTCAGTTTCTGGCTCTACTTCCTCCTCAATTTTGAAAAATTCACGTGGATGTTCGTATACATTTACACAGAAATCTAGTGGTCTGTCGCGTTCTAAAAATCCTGTCTCATCCTGTTTTCCGTGCTTGGTCCTGGTTGTCCTTCTACAACCTGTGCGTACGTCCTCCTCGTGTTAATATCCGTGTCCCTATCTCTATTCGGCGTGCTGGTCACAGTCCTGTTTACTTCCGGTAAACTGTTCTGTCTCGTGTAACTAGGTCTTGGCGTCGGTCCCCTAGTCGCATTATTGCTCCTGTATTCCTGTCCTCGTCGTTCCCAATTCGGTCGAAAATTTCTGTTGTAGTCAGGCCGTCTCGGATAATTCGGTGTCCTGTTGTCAAACCTAACTGTGTTAACGTTTCGTTCTCGTATCTCTCTTGTCCGTCCAACACATACATCGTCATATCTCTGTAAATACTCTAAAAATGTCTCCCGTTCTGTGATGTTTTGTAAGGCCACGTGTTGTCTAATTTCCAGTTCAAAATGTCGTGATAGGTACTTGATTATCTGTCTGTCCGTCAATGGTGGATTCAGTTGTTTGGCCACACTGTATTTGCGGATGGCATATTGCTCCCTAGAACCTGCAAACTCTCCCTTAAATTTTCCTGTAATTAAGTCGTCTCGTATCTGGTCTTGTCTGTGGTCACTCCAGTAGTGTTTTAAAAATTTGTTTTCAAAGTCCTGATACGTGTCTATGTCCTGTCCTACTAAATTGTACCATGCTTCCGCGTTGTCCTTTAATAAAGCCTTTATCGTATTTAGTTTAGTCTGTTCGTCAAATAAATTTCCCACTAGATTTCTTACACTATTAATAAAAATTTGTGGATTTACCCTGTTATCACCATAAAACTTCATGTGTTGGTCCAATGATACTCCAGCTGTATAAAATCTGGGACCTTCCCCCGTTAAATTTGATATGTTGTATTTAATACTACTAACTTCGCGTTCTACCCTGCCTAACTGATCCCTACATGAGTCCGTTACTTCAGTCATTTTACGTTTATTTCTTCTTCACAGAAAATGCGTACTTCGGACCTTAAATGTCCCATTTCCTGTCGAAGACCTGTAATGTCACGCTCATTTTATCTACCCTATTTTCAACTTCCCCATCTTTACAGTAAGACTATTTTTAAACTCTGTAAATTCTCTCGTCGATTTTTCTATTTTATCCCCTAATTCCTGATTTAATTGGTCAAATTTCTTATTCGATTCTTCACTCATCTGCTCAAATTTTCGATTTGAGTCCTCTCTAACCCACTTAACGTCTCATTCATTCTTTCAAGCATCCTCATTATCATCTCGTTTCCTTGATCCCTGATTCCGTCCTCGACTGATCTCTACTGCCTCCTGCTTCTTCCATTTTCGAATTTTTCCCACACAATGCACTATCGTCACTTCCAATTTCCACTCCTTGACTCCTTAACCACTCCTTTCTCTGCATACGTTCTAATCACTCTACACACTCTAAAATACTTTTAAATTTATCCACAAACAGAAACTCTCTCTCAGATCGCCAGTTTCCTGGAATAAAATAACCAAAAATTTTATTTGGAACTCGAGCCTCACTTTTGGGTCGCCAAGAATGCTGTGAATCCTCTCATATCTGCAGGTACTGGCCCTTTAAAAAAAAACATTCGAGCCCCACAGTTTGGGCGTCAAGAATGCTGTGAAACCTTTTAAATCACCTGGTCCGTTGATTCCTTCTGTTAATCGCCTCGGCTGCTCTTCTAGATAACTTCCATTCTCAATCATAAAAATTAAACAACACATTCCTACCACAAACATCAACGTTAACTCTATTTACATCAATATTCAGAATACATTAAATTTTCAAATTAAATTTGAACATAAAATTCAGTTTTAAAAAGAATTTCCGGATTAATTTTATTATCATTTTACTGTGCATCCAAAATTAAAGTCCTTGTTGGATGCCTACTAATTAATATAACAAGATAAGCAGACCGGAGTCTGAGTATAAAGGGAGCATCTACCACCCCTTTACGTTAATTAACCAGGTTTGTCTAATTGAGCTCAAAGACCTACCCAAAGTTTCATCCTATTCCCGAACATCAAAACAAAATACCCTTTTACTTAAACAAGCAAATTTCATCTTAAAATTAAATTTTTATGGTTAGAAAAATTCCACTAATGTCCATTTAAAGTAAATCAATTATAAAGTCATTCAATACACACAAAAAATGTCAAACAAAATAGTACAATTTACCTGAAGGTTATTGTCCTCGTAGCTTCAGTGTAATCGTCCCTTTTGTAAATCACACCATTTCAACCGGATTCTATTTACAGCTTCAAGTTGTCAACGCTTTAAAAATGTTCTCCATCACCATTAATTTAAAGTTGTTTCTAGGCTTTTCCGGAACTCATCTGTGTATATCTGCCTCTGGTTCAGTGGATGCAGACACATTTACGAACCATTTAGTCATTAACACCCCCGCAAAATAGCAACGAAATTCATACTTCCTTTTACCAATATTACCAATATACGCCAAAACTGCCTACTTTTGGGTATACATTTGTCGTTGTAAATTTTACTAATTGGTACCGTGATAATAAACTTTTATTACCTTGTATCTAAGTGCACTGAAGTACATTCATGTTAGCACGAAAAATAACCAACTATTTTGAGTCACTAAAATATACTAGCACACTTTAAATTATTTAATCAAACTAAAATGCACTGTTTATTATCAAGTCGCGGATGCACGAGCTTTTAACGCATCGAATCGTCGAAAGTCTAAGAGTCTAAGAGAGAAACACATATTCCCGCCTGTATATATAGCGAATAGCCGACACGTCGCTTTGTTCCCTAAAACGGGTAATTCCAACGAATTCCTCATTCTACGTTCCCAGTCTGTAGCCTGCACGTCGATTTTTATGAATTTAGTACTCACCCCATTGAGATCTCAGAAAATTTCAACACGGCCCGCAAAGTTGTCCGAGAAAACTAATTACTTTTATACAGAAATTGTTGTTCTACCTCTGATATATGCATCCTATTTTCAACCAATCGTGACCCCTTGACGTTGCTTAAATCCCGCCCTTTTACAATATGTGTCTTTGCTTGACGCATTTTCTCTTTCCTTTTCTAACCTGTTCGTATTGGTGCAAATTTATATTCTTTATTATCGATTATATTTTAGTCCACGCGGACTGTTATCTGGGTTTAATAAACCCGTATCGCACATTCTCGTGAATACTAAGTCCCGGTTTCTCCAAGATTCTTTGAAACATTAATTATTTGCCAAATTTACGCAGAATGAGCTTTTTAAAAATACGCAGGTGTTCTGTATTTCCTGCTAAAGCATCTGATCGTTTCCAATATCCTTAGAATCAACATGTTTATCCAAACAAATTAACTTGAAATTGCCTTTTAAAAACACGCAGGGGTGTTCAAACGTAACATTTTAAATAACCTTCCTACGATTTGACTATTATTGGGTTTTTACAAGTTTTATGCTTATTATTAATAATGGTTCAATTAACTCCAACTAACTATTAATTATTATCTGTACGTTTTAATACCGGTTACTTAAAATAGGGTTAATTAATATACATTTTGCACGTAATTTCCATTTGTTTAGGAATAATTAAATTATCCACTGCGCTTTTCAATACTGCTTCTTTTGATGTAAAGCGTCTTATAGATAATTTAAATTTCTTATTTTTACTGAAACGACCGTGTTTATTTATGCTTCAAGGTTTTAATAAAGCGTATTATTTAATGAAATTCCTTATACACGGTAATTAAAATTATTTGATTTGATTATTTAATTTTCTACCCTGGTCTAAATATGAGTAATATATATATATATATATATATATATATATATATATATATATATAATAGAAAAATAATCCACATTTGGAATGCAAATGAATGCTTAATATATATTAATAGTTATTAAGATGAAATGAAAACCCAACTTTGTATTTTTAAAGTTGAATTACCATTTCAAATCGAACTAGTAATTGAAAACTATTAATATATATTAAGCATTCATTTGCATTCCAAATGTGGATTATTCTTCTCTATTAATAATAATATAATTACATGTTTGTATTATTCCGAACGTTGCAAAAATGGGATGATCAAGTTATTAGTACATGAATTATGTATATAACTAGATTCAATTTCCTTAAATGCAAGACGTAATTGAAAATCGTTAACAAGACCCAAGCTTCAGTAGTATTAAGTATAACATCATCTAAACAATTAGGCTAGATAGCTCAATTGGTTAGAGCACTGATCCGGAAAATCAGAGGTTGCAGGTTCAAGTCCTGCTGTAGCCGTTCTTTTAGTAGTTTTCAATTACTAGTTTGATTTGAAATGGTAATTCAACTTTAAAAATACAAAGTTGGGTTTTCATTTCATCTTAATAACTATTAATATATATATATATATATATATATATATATATATATAAGCATATTGTTGAGGCATAGCAAGTAATGTAAGTTGTATATATAAAAGTAATTAATTGTAAGATACCGTAAAACGCATTGAAATGTGAATGCAAATCGATCATTTTAAGATAAATACAAAACCACTCGTTTATAATAAAAATGCACTTTCCGTGGATAAAAATATGTAATTTCCAGTATTTGAAACCCCAATTCTAATTTTAATAGGTGTATTAAAAATACGTTTTGACGTAAAAGCAAATCATTTTTATAAAATGCAACTCCTTTTGCATTAAAAAGCAATTAGTGGTTAAATTAATTACCCTGTGGATTACATAAATTTATTTTAAATAGAACATTTTCTGGAATACACGAGATTGGGAAGAAAGTTTTGGGAGAATCATCAATTTTGTATGAACTAATTAATAAATGAAACGTTTATCCTGGAACACTACAAAACCCAGAAAGTGTAATAGAAATTGATAAGAAATATTTATGATCTTCGCATTTACTGTTGGAAAGAAGCGATACGCTACAATTATTGTATTTGTATTAGAGTAGAACAAACCTTGAACGTCACTAATAACTGAAACAAGCTTACGAAGTAATAAACGATTTTAGACGATAATAAGTTTTCTGGGAACCTTGCATTATAATGTGCCATACTATTCTACTACCTGCTGATAATAGAAATAGATAATTTGGATATATAAGAAAGTGTTTATTAAAAACGAGAATTTAGTCAATTCTTAAATTCGATCACGAAATGTTACTTTGATTTAAAACGCGAAATGTTGCTTTGCGAAGATAATATTTGAAGTACACAATAAGCATACTGTAATTTAATAATTACATTGAAATATGGTATATAATTGTAAAACAATAGAAGGGGACCGAACTGCATCTAACAAGAAAGAACAGCGGCATGAGCAAAGACAACAAACATAGAAACAACAAAAAAATTCTTGAGTGCATGTGTGTGGAGCACAGCACAGTACGTCTATGAAAAGGGGACAGTAAGAAAAACAGACAGAAGGAGATAGAAGTCTTCTGAAATGTTGTGGTTCAGATGTATAAGGTTGATAGCAAGAACAGACAAAGTTAATAACAAATAAGTTATAGAAATAGTAGAGGAAAAAGATATCTGTGGAAGACAAAAAAAATTGGGAGAAATAGAAGGGCAGGATACGTTCTAAGGCATTTTTGATGAATGGTACGGGATATATTACAAGCGGAGATAGGAAAAAGAGATAGATGTAGACCTAGATCAGACTAACGCACGGAGATAACGATAGATGCAGACTGTGCAAATTTCAGGGAAATGTGTAGGTTAGTTCAGAATAGAAAGCAATGAGGGTATGCGTCTAACCACCAGTTCCAGGACTGAAGACATAATGATGATAATAAACCTGGGATTGGTATAGTTTTAATTCCTACTTAATCAACGATATCTAGATATACCAAAGTGTTTCTGCATTTTCCTTTATTGTATTTTTTTGATTAGTTTATTTTTTAAAGATGCGGTGGCGCCTTCTTCTCCAATAAAATTCATTCACTTTTTTGTAGTTTTCACTTCAAAGCTTCCTGCCCTCTGCAGAGACAATATATTGAGCTGGCCGAAATACGTGTTTTGTGGGAAATATACAACTTTACACTGACATCCACATATGTGGTGCTGTTTTATAAAAATTGTAAAGTGGAATTTTCTTATAAAATTACAAAATAAATAATCATATTGTCATGCGCAGGTAGGAAACAATATAATTTTAAAAATAAGGGCTTCTACTCAAATGCTTGCAATAACAATTTCAATTAAAGTGACAACTGCTTATGTTTTGTTTTGTGCTACGGCGACTGTGATTCATTCTGTTAACTAAACGTTTATAGGTATACGTAAACATGCATTAAACTTGCTGTTTAAAAAGGTTTAAATAAAATTTAGCAATGATATTTAATGATTAGAAGTATTGTTTGTAGAGAACAAATCAGAAATGTTATTCAACCAGTCTTCTTTTGTAAGTTCTAGGTATAATTGAGATAGAATCATGAATTAAAGATTTTGCAAGTAATTTTCTAAATGGTTGTTTATGTTTCTGTCTGTAATTGGTGCTTAGAAAATGAGAACCAGTGGAATTGGGTGTGAGTGTTCTTTCTACCCAAAATACATCCAATCAATAAATATGTTGTTTTGGTAGGATGTAATGTAGTAGTAGAAATACGACAACTCAATCGCTTTATTAACACAAGAGCAATTTTAGAAACACGTTTACAAAGAAGTCATTATATCTAAAGCTTGCCGCATTCGCTGCCATACTCTTAGTAAGTGACGAGTATTAGTTGGTAGGCGTCAACTATTTTAATCTGTGGCTAAATATACAAAGCACTTAACTTTAATTTATAAGATAATACAATTTGGAGACACAACAACTCTCCCCTTGCTAAATTAATAAATCATAATTATAACAAATTATAAATTCAATTTCAGCGGTGCCCTACGTATTCTAGTGGATCTACGCAAAACACAATTATCATCTACACCTGCACTAGTACTATTATAGGTACAATTTTCAAAAGCCGCAATATTAGTAGGAGTAGTGATTACATCAGAATTGTTTTCTAATAATACATTACTGTTATTTTCTACCTTAGGTGTATTAGTATGCGAATCTAAATTGACGTTTGATGAAGGAACTTGTGGTTCAATTGGACTATTCAAAAAGTGAGTCTCTGTGCCGATCTCTCTAATTTGATCAATATGATGTTTCCATATTCTACCATCATCTAATTTAATGTAGTAATGTAACATACCGATTTTGTCCATTACATATCCAAATACCCATTTATCGCTATTTGTGTAGTTACGTGCAGCGACTCTAGAGCCTACATTAACGAATCGACTATTAATTTCTGCATTTGTAATATTTTTGGGTATGGGTTTTATTAAATCTATACGGATTTAATCTCCCGACCAAACATTAACTGTGACGGTGATTTCTTTGTTATGCTATGGGGCATCTTTCTATATTGCAAAAGGATTTTGTACACTTTCTTTTGCCTATCTCTAGAATTTGGATCAAGTGCCCGAATTGCCTGTTTAAGAGTTTGAACATACCTATCTACTAAACCATTTGGGGAAGGATGGTATGGTGCTGTCGCAATATGTTTAACAAAATTTTGTTTCAAAAATAATTGAAATTCGTCAGACACGAATTGTCTTCCGTTATCACTTACTAAATAATTTGGTATACCGAATCTTGAAAATATTTCTCGGCAGTGATCTATTGTTGTATTAGCAGTCATATCTTTAGTTAAGTATACTTCTGGCCAACGTAAATATGCGTCAACCACAATGAAATAGTAACAACTATAGAATGGTCCAGCGTAATCCACATGGATTCGCTGAAAGGGTTCGTCCACCCTCTCCCAAGGATCAACAGGTACGTTTTTAGGATTGTTCATGATCTTTTTACAATTAAAACATTCACGGCTAATCCTTTCTAAATCATTGTCGATGGTATTCCACCAACAGTAACTGCGCGCTAATCCTTTCATTTTGTAAATACCGAAATATCCAGTATGAAGTTCTTCCAACATTCGTTTTTGTAACGATTTTGGAATGACTACTCTTATACCACGTGAAATACAACCTTGCTGCAATGAAAATTCATTTTGGTTAATATTGAAACGTAAGTTTCTTGGGATTTCTTTTCCCGTTTGTAGTGCTTCTAGTAAAGGTTTTAATTCCATGTCCTGAAATATTTCTTTACTCAATTCTGAAACTGTTATAGGTAGTTTCAATTTGGGATATTTCAAACACATCCAGTTCATCGTAATATGCAAAATTTTCAGATTGCAATGGTAAATGTGAAACAAAATCTGCATTTGCATGTAATGCACTGCTTTTATATTTTATATCAAAAGTAAATGCTTGTAAAACTATTGCATAATGCTGCATTCTGGTAGCAGAAAGAACTGGTAAACTGTTTTTTTGATTAAAAATGTGTACTAATGATTTATGGTCAACGTATAAAATAAAACGTCTTCCATAGAGGTACTGGTAGAATTTACGAATGCCAAATACAATAGCATACGCCTCATTATCAATTTGGGAATATTTTTGTTGAGTACTTGATAAGGTTTGTGAAGCAAACTGAATTGGTTTTTCGTTCCCATCTGGATATAAATGAGAAATTACAGCCCCTACGCCATAGGGCGAGGCATCAGTTGCTAGTATGATTGGCATGTAGAATCAAAATGTGTAAGAACGTTTGAGGAACCAAATCTATTCTTGACAGTTTCAAAAGATTTTTGGCAATCAGAATTCCAAATAAATTCCTTATCTTAATGCAAAAGAAGATTTAATGGATATAAATTGGTACTAAGATTAGCAAAAATCTACCGTAGTAGTTAACAAGACCAATAAAGGAGCCTAATTGAGTTTTATCTTGGGGTAGTGGTGCATTTTATATAGCTTCCACTTTGTTAGGCATTTTATGTATTCCCGTTTTATCTATTATATATCCGCAGTATTCAATTTTGTCTGCTAAAAGTCAGACTTTTCAAAATTAATTCTGATATTATGCTTATTTAGTTTGGCTAATACACTTTCTAGTCTAGCAATTATGTATTTCATCAGTTTCGCCCGTAATTTTAATATCATCTAAAAATATTGTAACTCCAGGTATGCCTTAAAGTATTTTTTCAATTTAACGCTGCCAAATGACAGGTGCAGATGCTACATCGTACATTAATCGATTGCAGCAATATAAACCTTTGTGCGTATTTAAAGTAAGTAAATGGCGATCCTCAACTCGTATTTCAAGTTGCAGGTACGCCTGGCTTAAATCGATTTTTAAAAATCGTAATCCACCAGCCATTGATGCGAAAGACTGGTCGATTGTAGGTAAAGGATCTTCATCGACTTCTAAGCATGAGTTTAAGGTAACCTTAAAGTCACCACATAACCGTAATTTTTTTCCTTTAACAACAGGAACGATGGGTGTTGCCCACTCTGAATGATTTACCTTGGTTAGAACACCTTGAGAAACTAAATTTTCGATTTCTTTTTCAACCCCTGGTAACAGTGCAAAAGGTACGGTACGGGCTTTCATGAAAACTAGTTTAACATTTTGTTTTAAATGTAGTGTTGCCTGTACACCTTCTATTTTACCTATTCCTGTAAGAAACACCAAAGGGAATTTATTTTTAAGTTTATCTACAATTTCGTTAACGGACAGTTTATTAATTTGTTCATTCCAAAGGTTAAGCTTAATTTGTCGAATCCACTCTCGAGCTAGTAGTGGTTTTCGGTCGATTGTAACTATGTAAAGATTTAATTTGTGTGTATTCATATTGTAAATAACTGTACATGTTACATATCCTAATACATCAAGAGAATTGTTACAATATGTGATTAATTTTAAACAAGTTTGTATGATAGCAAGATTTGGAAACATTTGTGAAAATTGTTTCTTACCCATGATGGTTACAGATGCTCCACTGTCTACTTCAAATTCAGTGTTTTTACCAATTATAGTAATCGTAGTTAAAAATTTTTCACAGAATTCAGCATTTTTCGTTTCAAGTGACACAATTTCCTCCACTTCTTCTTCAATTTGATATGTATTTAACCTTGAAAAAGTTGCAGTTTGTTTAAATTGTATGGCCTTAGTGCAAACTTTCTGTAAATGGCCTTTTTTGTTACAAAAAGTACTAACTAAATTACATTTATTGCATTTATTAGCCAGATGTTCTGTATTACCACATCTGTAACAATAATTGATAACTTTACTAGCATTGTCATTATATGTATTTGTATGAACATTGCTAGTAGAGCATTTTAAATTAGAACTATTCTCTAAATTCTTATTAATGTAACTGAATTTTTTGTTCTTAGAAGTAACAACATTAATATTACCTTTATGGTGTAATTGTGCTACATCTTTACTCGATAGTTCCATACTTTCAGCTATTTCTAATGCCCTACCTAAGGTAAGGTCCCTTGTTTCTAATAAACGATGCAGAATCTTCTCACTACGCAAACCGAAGACAAATTGGTTTCTTAGTGCCTTCTTGAGATATTCACCAAAATTGCAATTTATTGCCAGCTTCTGTAGTGCCGTTAAATATTCTTGAACTGTTTCTCCTTCAAGTTGCTTCCGTTTATTGAACCTAAAATTTTCAGCAATTTCAAGTGGTGCCGGATCATAGTAGAGCTGCATGTAATCCACTAGAAATTTGTAAGTTTTAGTCCAAGGATCTTCCGGAGCTAACTTGTCACACAGTGTATCGAAAGCTTCTGCCCTCATGTAATGTAAAAGGTATCCTACTTTTTATCTTCTGGTACATTAAAAATTGCGAATGCGCCTTCCAATCTTTTTACCCATCTGGATCATTAAAATTTAGTATTTTCGAATTGTTCTATTGTAAAGACTGTTTGAACCGTAGTATTATTAGTAGTAGTCATCTTTTACGCACGTAAATTGTAATTAATTGAATTTGTAGGTTATGCACGTGGTGAATTTTTTTTTTTTGTTGTAGGTTCTATTGCAATTTGCAAAACGTCCTCGTCGCCAAGTGTTGTTTTGGTAGGATGTAATGTAGTAGTAGAAATACGACAACTCAATCGCTTTATTAACACAAGAGCAATTTTAGAAACACGTTTACAAAGAATTCATTATATCTAAATCTTACCGCATTCGCTGCCATACTCTTAGTAGACGAGTATTGGTAGGCATGCGTCAACTATTTTAATCTGTGGCTAAATATACGAAGCATTTAACTTTAATTTATAAGATATTACAATTTGGAGACACAACAAAATAAATAACACGGGTAAATTCTGTTTAAAATTTCTAGAACAGACTTCTGAATTTAATGCACATTCAACGAATTAAACCACTAAAATATTGAGTAGTTTTTGGGTATTTTGGCAAATTGCTTTATCGTTTTATTTTTGTTTATTGTTGGATGCAGCGACAGATTTAAAAATTCTCTAAATAGATAGCGGTGATCGAATTAAATGATTTAGTAACATTGTAATGTGTATGGTAACATTAATGTCTCTTATTACACCTATGAATGTGAATGGCAACAATGCTATTTCTACCAATTCTCTTGCAACGCCTAGAAGTAGCATTAAATTTGTTACTACAAGTTCTATGTGAGCCGAACTGTTGAAATAATCTGTTTTGGTAGGTACTAGATAATTGGAATTTAAATATTCTAATTTGTTTTTGAAAACATGCAAATTCTATCGTCATGGAGCGATCTCCCCGAACGTCCCCTTCGGATCTGCCACCAATGATTAAGTGCTTTCATTGTAAAAACAAATCGCGAATATTATACCAGTAGTTTTTTTTTGAACGTTCCATAATAGAGATAGAACCACAAATTAAGAATTTTACATACAAATTTTCTATGTTGCGGTCAGAAAGGAGAAATACGGTATATTATTCCTTTTCCTTAATCTTAGGGGTAATTTTATTCTTTTAGTATTGGTAGGTAGATGGAAAAGGGTGTATGACGTAATAAGGGGTCACGAGAGGTCATTGAATCCCAAATTCTACAAATGAATCCCACTAAAATATAATAGAATCTGGAAAAAAGAAATTTCCGTAAATTCATGGTTTCGTCCTGTGTAATACAAGCCTACTTTTATTCATTAAAATACCAAACAAAAATGCAATTGCGCGTGTATAAATAATCACCCTGTATGATATAAGTGAATTGTAAATAAATAGCAAGTAACGTAAGTTGAATGTGTAAAAATAATTAATTGTAAGATACACTAAAACGCATTTAATGCGAAGGCAAATCGATCGTTTTAAGATAAATACAAAGCCATTTATTTTCTTATTAATTATAAAAACATTTTTGATAATATAGCTTTTCATTTGCTGTAAATAGCATAGAATAGTACTAGCTTTACGTATTTAGCATAAAAAACTACAATTTTATTAAAAAACCACAATTCTAACCTTAATAGGTGTACTAAAACCACGTTTTGGTATTAAAGGCAAATATGTATATAAAATGCAACCCCCTTTGAATTAAAAAGCAATTAAAGTTTAGATTAATTACCCTGTGGATTACTGAAATTTATTTTAAATAAAGAATTTTCTAGAATATTAGGAATATAAAGAGATGAGTCATTAGTATTTAGAACTATGTTAATCTAAATAAACGTTTGTTCCAAGAAGGGGCCGGAACATGAAAACCTACAAAATCCATGAAATATCCGATAAAATTGATTACCTTTAGCATTAGTATGCGACGCCACAAGAATTATATATATGTGTAACAAGGACAAACAGCGCGCGTCACGAATAAGTGGAACGAAATTACGAAGTAATAAATACAACAAATTTGAACGCTAATAAGGATTTCCAAGAATATTACATAAGATAGGCGTTTATAATTTATAATGGAATCGCACACATTCTACAACCTTCTAGAAAGTAGACAAATTAAGATATACAAGTAAGCGTTCATTAAATAGTGCGTTCATTCATTCGATTTATAAATTTGATCCCAAAATGTTATTTTGATCAAAGTCGCGAGTTGCTGCTTTGCGAAAATGAAATTTGAAGTAAGCAGTAAGCACACCTTAACATAATAATTATTTCTACAATGAATACAGGAGTAATGATTTAATTGCAAATTACATAAAGAATGGAATTTTGTTAAAATACAATACAGAGGAAAAATTCTTTAAGATGACGCTATTTTAAAATTTTTATTAAATAATTGTAAGGAAGGTTTAAGCATAATGTACTTTGGTAACTGCTGTTTGAAACGAGGATTTTAAATATGAAAGATCTTGTAAGCTTATTTCAACATCAGTTTAAAATAAGAAGATATTTAAGTACGAGGAGAGTTTTTGTGGATTCTGCAAGTATTACTTTTAGATTTATTTTTAACTGATATTGGAGTATTTGTATCTAGTTTAAAATAGTCCTAATATTTTTTTTATATTTTTATAAATAACCTGTTCATGCAATCAGACTTACATAGGTAGCACCACCCAGTGGTTAAAAAATAGACTTATACAACATAAGTCAGATATAAAATTAGGAATAAAGGATTGATATTAACATAACCCAACGTTCCAAATTATAAAGAAATTGAAATTTTGGATTATGAAAACAATTACACAATGAGACTTTTGGAAGCGTATTATATACAAAATGAAGTTAATTCGATGAACTTTAGATAGGACACTCAAAATCTGCATCCAATATACTCTAATCTGTATAGAATTACACAAAAAGCAATAGTTCAATAACAGTTAAGATTCATATGTACCCATTTAAAATTTAAAATTAAGAATTCCTGTCAGACTATTTGTTAAGCTTAACAAATTCATATGTCAATATGAAAGACGTATAATTTAAAATTTATTTTATAGAGATTTTTGCATTATTTATTAACTAACATCAATCCACATGTGTGAGATATCTTTTTATTTATGCATTAGCAATTAAGTAAGTATCTATATCATAATTTTAATATGTCCATTCAATACTATATTAATTTTGCAGTATCTTTGAAAAAGGCAACAACCCTTGCCGAAACGTCAGATCATTAATTAAATATATGCAAAACCTTATTTAGTTTATATTTGAACTACAATATCCCAATTACAATTACCATTTTCATCAAGATCATTATATATTAAACTAGTGCATATTAAGGAGTTATATATATATATATATATATATATATATATATATACATATATATATACATATATATATATATATATAAATATTATAAGTAGTTTTTTACACAAGGTAAGTTAATAAATACTAACGTATTGAAATTAATAAGATGAAATAATAACTTAGACTTTTTAAGTAAAGCCCAAATGATCATTTCAAATCGAGCTAGTAATTGAAAGAAAGAAAATATAAGGTCTTGGACAGGATTTGAACCTGCATCTCAGTTTTGACGGAACTGTGCGTTTACCAATTACGCTACCGTTCCGGCAAAACTGAGATGCAGGTTCAAATCCTGTCCAAGGCCTTATATTTTCCTTCTTTCAATTACTAGCTCGATTTGAAATGATCATTTGAGCTGCACTTAAAAGTCTAAGTTATTATTTCATCTTATTAATTTCAATACGTTAGTATTTATTAACTTGACACTTATATTTATATAATCTTATAGCCGTGATTTTGAGCGTTGCTTCCTGTCTATATTTGACATAAGTCAAAACTTGACAATTTCAGATATGTTGACAAAAATGCTAAACGTAATTGAAAGTTAGCTTTATATATGGTACTGTACACGATTTAGATTTGTAAATTTCCCAATTATAGCCATCAGCCTCGGTAGCATAATTGGTAAACGCACAGTTCCGGCAAAACTGAGATGCAGGTTTAAATCCTGTCCAAGGCCTTATATTTTCCTTCTTTCAATTACTAGCTCGATTTGAAATGATCATTTAGGCCTTACTTAAAAAGTCTAAGTTATTATTTCATCTTATTAATTTCTATATATATATATATATATATATATATATATATTGTAGTGGATTTAAAGAGTTAAATTTTGGGGTTAACAAAGCAATTTTCTAACACGCTGTATAGAGAAAGAAACCATTTATATACGCGCAAAATTAATTTCATATATTTAATTTAAATTAACAAGTATTGACATAATTTTATAACTAGGGATTAGAAGGTAATAGATTCGCAAAGAAAATCAGATTTATAAGCCAACAGAAATTAGTAATTAGTTTAATATATTTTAATTTAAGAGGTTATAACGTCAGAGAACGCATAAGAGCATGAAAAATCAATAATCCCAAGGCGAAAAGCTTTGCTTAACAAACAGACAGACGTCGATTATATAGAATACCATAAAAACAAACTCCTAGAAATGTTATTTTAAACGATCATTAATTAGGCACAGCTGCACGTTGGAAAGGTCACTTTCCGGTTATTTGTGTAGATAACAGAGCGAGCTTCAAGGAAATATTGTGTAGCCGTCAGTGGTTTCGTAACAAACACTAACAAGAGCTTCTTAAAGAGCAGAAAGGATGCACAATTAATAATATGTTACAGAATGAGACGGGTACAGAAGCATGCATTTTCGTAGGCACGTATTCAATCCACGTGGGGTAGACATAAGACGCGGGCAACTATATCGATTTTCTACCACTCAAGCAAGGTTAGAACGCGACATCCAATATGCATAAGCCAGGAATAGAGATATGACAGGCGGGGTTATAAGACGTCACTGAAAGGTATGATTGGTCGAAATAGATAGTTTTAGAACAGACGAGCACGCGACAGGTGGATGTGATAATTTGTTTGATATAGTGTATTGACGAGCAATATTTCTAGAAGTTTAAAACGGTTACACCAAAATTTGCGGAAATGTTATTTTGGTATTAGGTATTTCGAGTAAAGTGTGGCCAAGAAGGGCCTGGCTTATGATATAAATAAGCTAGGGAAATTAATAGCGCTTTTATTTTGCATCGCTTACAACGTACAAAAATCTACTGACGAGGCTTGTAAGAATTAAAAATTTGTAAATTCAATAGTACAGTATTAGATTGTTGTGGCCTTATAGTTAGAAACGCGAATTGTGTCGAGTTTATTTTAATTTAACTAAGGTCCAAAGAATACTTTAACAAGCTCGTAAATTAGTAATGCGATAATAAACAAGTGTAATATACATGGATGTCGATATTGAAATTGATATTGAATGGGTAGCATGAAGAGCAGCTTAGATGGTGTTTATCTTTAAACATTTCGTGGATCCGCACGCAGAACAACTAGGCCGAGGGGTTTAGGAACATAATACATCGTCAACGGAGATGGAATCTTCAAGTTTTTCCAGGTAACACATTAGAATTTGATGTTTTTATAAACTGTTGAAATTTTTGTGATGTGTGAGAGTGAACTTTGATGGTATTTTTCGTTATTTCACGTATTGAAAAGGATACGTATAGCTGACTATTAATATGGTATTTTGGATATAAAACAATAGGTGTACGTAAAGCTTATTGATTTGCTTGATAAATTTAAATTTAATTGTTAAGAGTACATAGGTTTTTTTTTTGAGTTTGTAGTAATAGTATGCAAAGTAGAAAGCATACATTGATAAAGTGGGTTATCATGAGCTCACCATACTCCAGTGTGTAGTAAGAAACCAAGGTCAGGTATTATTTGGGCCCATTTACTCCTGTTGCATTAAATGTGTTAGAAATTTTCATCTTAAAGACTTAGACTTTACAAAGATAGCATGTATAGAGGTGTAACTTGAGCACCGAACTGTAAATAACTTTGAATTATTATTTGTAAATAGTGGGTAATAAATATTGTATGATTGTTGTATTATTTTGTGATTTTATTGTATGGTGTGTGAACGGTAAAGAGAATAAGAGTAAATTTAGGTATACGTGAAGAAGTCCAGCTGAGCTAGCCAGGAAAGCTGCTGAAGAAAATAATTCAATGAAGCAGAAAAGAGTAAGAAAATTTTTGGAAAAATTTTATGTTTGAAAATAAATTTGTTTTTGGAAATTGGTGAGGTCCGGACCTAAAAGAGGGTTCCACGGCAATTTATGACGGCCGAACGTTGGGGCTCGAATGTTTTTTTAGACTTGGAGAGGTCTTTAAGAGGGTTACACGACAATATATATATATATATATATATATATATATATATACAGGGTGAGTTTTTAGTGTGGCAACGGTCGATAACTCCGTTATTATAAAAGCTACGTAAACCAAATTTGGAGGCATATTAGGCATGCCTAAAGTGCACATTTTAAAAATATTTGGTAGCATACAGGGTGTTTCATAATTCCAGGGCATATTAAACTTATATTTTTTTAAATGGAACACCCTATATATTATTACATTTTTGAAAAGCCCTTAAAAGTAGCTTTAATTTGATATCAAATTGTATCTATCTATTCTTTTTAGTTTTTGAGATATTCAACTGTTTTTAGAAAAAATGACCCCAATTGGATACATTGCCACTGCGCTAATACACAACTTATGTTAATTTTCAAGATGCAGAACATTTTACCATATACCATAGTATATTTGTAAATATCACTTTTTTGAAATTTCTTTCCAGTATACAGGGTGTGTCAGGTTTCGCAAAATGCAATTTTTTAATTTTTTTTTAAATGGCACCCTACTAATTTTATTGCTACAATGGATAGTTCATTAAGTGTCCTTTCATTTTTGTTAAGCATTCCCTATACCTAAATCCATTACTTTCTGAGATATTTTTGATTTTCTTCAAATTTTATGAATGTTTTTAATTTACATAACTAAAAATAACTTACTAATGGAGAATATTATAAAACAATTAATACATATTGATTAACAATCAACTACAGTTATCCAATAACAATTTTCACTAAAGATATAACAACCTACAATAATACGCTATCAACAGAATTCTGCCAGATCAACAATATGCATTTTATAGAAAATGTTCAAACAGGAAATCAGGAAGGCTTTGAAAAATTAACAATTACAATTAAAATGTCATTTACGTTTATTAATTGTAGTGTGTTGTCATTTAACACATTATCAGTTCTGTTTTACATGTAATCTTTGAAGGAGTTTTCAAAATGAATTTTACAGTGGAAGAACAAATAAATATGATTTGGGTATTGGGAGAAAGTTTAAGAAATTTCCTACTTGCATCAAGAATATACAAAGAGAGATATCCTGTTAAATGACAACACACTACAATTAATAACCCTAAATGACATTTTACATGTAATAGTTATTTTTTCAAAGCCTGCTTGATTTCCTGCTTGAACATTTTCTATAAAATGCATATTGTTATTCTGGTCGAATTCAGTTGATAGCGTATTATTGTAGGTTGTTATATCTTTAGTGAAAATTGTTATTGGATAACTGTAGTTGATTGTTAATCAATATGTATTAATTGTTTTATAATATTCTCCATTAGTAAGTTATTTTTAGTTATGTAAATTAAAAACATTCATAAAATTTGAAGAAAATCAAAAATATCTCAGAAAGTAATGGATTTAGGTATGGGGAATGCTTAACAAAAATGAAAGGACACTTAATGAACTATCCATTGTAGCAATAAAATTAGTAGGGTGCCATTTAAAAAAAAATTAAAAAATTGCATTTTGCGAAACCTGACACACCCTGTATACTGGAAAGAAATTTAAAAAAAGTGATATTTACAAATATACTATGGTATATGGTAAAATTTTCTGCATCTTGAAAATTAACATAAGTTGTGTATTAGTGCAGTGGCAATGTATCCAATTGGGGTCATTTTTTCTAAAAACAGTTGAATATCTCAAAAACTAAAAGGAATAGACAGATACAATTTTATATCAAATTAAAGCTCTTTTTAAGGGCTTTTCAAAAATGTAATAATATATAGGGTGTTCCATTTAAAAAAATATAAGTTTAATATGCCCTGGAATTATGAAACACCCTGTATGCTACCAAATATTTTTAAAATGTGCACTTTAGGCATGCCTAATATGCCTCCAAATTTGGTTTACGTAGCTTTTATAATAACGGAGTTATCGACCGTTGCCACACTAAAAACTCACTCTGTATATATATATATATATATATATATATATATATATATATTGTTGTGGATTTAAAGGGGTAAATAGGTGTAGACAATGAAATTTTAGCAACCGTGTATATAGAAATAAGAGCAAATTATTTACGCGCCAAATTAGTTTAAGTCATATAATGGAAACGGACGGGTATTAAGGTATTTTATATTTAAATTGGAATGTGAAAATTACATAAGGAAAGCTAAAAATTAAAAGGTAGAAGTCAATGCCATTCATTATTATTTTAATTGAAGTTAATTGAACCATTAGTAATATATAATAAGCATAAAAGCCTGTGAAAATCCAAGGTTGGTAACAAACAGCTAAAAGGAAGGTTAAAATACCATGAAACAAAGCTCGGAGAATTATATTAAAACGTTCATTAGGAGCGCACACCTGCAAACTTTTAAATGTCAAGTTCTAATAAATTTGAATAGATAAACATGCAGCCTCTACGTATATTGGAAACGGTCGGATGTTTTAGCATGAAATGCTAGATGAGGGGTTATTTTACTCACGTAGGAATCCACGTGGATTTAAATAGCATATAGACTGGAATATTGATTTGTACCACTCAGACCAGAGTAGAAAGGGATGGATAAAACGCGTAAAGCAGAGACACTGATAATAAAAGGCGTGATTTGTGAAACGTCACTAGGTCTACGATTGGTTGAAATAAGATGCAAACATGAGAGGGGGAAAGCATATCAGTTGGTGTGTAAAATTAATTAGTTGTTCTCGAACGTGTTGCGAGCCGTGTGGGAATTTCTTAGATTTTCAACTTGGAGGTGTGCAAATTTTTAGTAGACTCGCTGTGCCGAGCCGTCGGAAGGGAAAAGAGAATGCGAAATTCTAAAAATTGGCTGTCGCGGGACAAATTCGACTTGCAAGCGGGCCATTATATAAACCCGTGCTTATAGGTGTTTAGCTCTCTTAGATTTTTGATTTTATTCAATACTTTAAACAGTTTTGCTCTTTATTTTTTTGATTATTCGATAGTTTAAGTAGAATACGTGGTGATTACGTGCTACAATAAAAGTTATTAGTGCACTTAGAGAAGATACAAGGTAATAAAGTCTAGTTATATTTGCGAGTATTACTGTACCAATTATCCAAATTAGTAACGATAAATAAATAAATAGAAGTAGGCAGTTTTGGGTATAGCGTGAAAGAATTATGAATTTCAGTGCTATTTTTCGGGGGTGTTAATAATCAAATGTTATTCGTAAACGTGATTGGATCCACAAAACAAGATTTAGATATACGTAGATGAATTCCTGAGAAGCCCTGAAACCTTTTTAGACGAATGCTGGTGTACAAAAATTTTAAAAGCGGTCAGAATCTGAAGCCGTAAACATAAACCAGCTGGAATGGTGGAATTAGCAAGGACGATGTACATGGGAGCCACGAGTGCAGTAACCTTCAGGTAACTTATGTTTTGTTGTTCGATCTTTGATGTTTTGGTGTGTGTTGAATATCTCTATAATTTGTTTGATAAAGATGGACAGTAGTAAATTTGTGTAAACAACAAAGTTTGAATTTTAAGGTAAAATTTTCTTGTTTAAGTAGAAAGGAGTATTTATCAAGTTTATGTTTTGGATTATGATGAAAATTTGGGTCTGTCTTTGAGCTCAATTAGACTAACCTGTTAAATTAACGTAAAGGGGTGGGAGATGCTCCCTTTTATTCAAACTTAGGTCTGCACATATTGTTAACTTAATTAGTATGCATCCTACAAGGACTCTATTTCTGGATGCAAATTAAAATGATGACAAATTTTAACTTGAAATTTTATGATGCTGAAATTTATGCTGAAATTTAATTTTGAAATTTTAATGTATTATGAATATTGATGTAAATAGAGTTAACGTTGATGTTTGTGGTAGGAATGTGTTTGTTTTTTTTATGAATGAGGATGAAAGTTTTAACTAGGTGAGCAGCCGAGGCGGAGAGAGTAAAGAGGCGATTATCAGAAGAGAATCACAGCAATCTGGACGGCCCAACGTTGGGGCTCGAGTGTTTTTTTTTACTCTGGTGAGTTTTTTTGTAGGTTTCACAGAAATATATATATATATATATATATATATATATATATATATTGCTGTGAAAAGCGTCTTTGGTCACGGGAACTGGTACTTTCTGCTGATCATTCAAGCCCCACAGATTGGGCGTCAAGATTCTGATATAATGGCCCGCTTGCAAGTCGAATTTGTCCCGCAACGGACAATTTTTTGAAATTCGCATTCTCTTTTCCCTTCCGACGGCTCGGCACAGCGATTCTACTAAAAATTTGCACACGTCCAAGTTGAAATCTATGAAATTTTCACACGACTCGCAACACGTCTGTGAACAACTAACTAATTATATATAGAAATTGTTATGTTTCCACCTCTCATATCTGCATCTTATTTCAACCAATCGTAGACCTAGTGACGCTTCACAAATCATGCCTTTTATTATCAGTGTCTCTGCTTTACGCGTTTTATCCGTCCCTTTCTACCCTGGTCTGAGTGGTACAAATCGATATTCTAGTCTATATGCTATTTAAATCCACGTGGATTCCTACGTGAGTAAAATAACCCCTCATCTAGCATTTCCTGCTAAAACATCCGACCGTTTCAAATATACGTAGAAGCTGCATGTTTATCTATTCAAATTTATTAGAACTTGACATTTAAAAGTTTGCAGGTGTGCGCTCCTAATGAACGTTTTAATATAATTCTCCGAGCTTTGTTTCATGGTATTTTAACCTTCCTTTTAGCTGTTTGTTACCAACCTTGGATTTTCACAGGCTTTTATGCTTATTATATATTACTAAAGGTTCAATTAACTCCAATTAAAATAATAATGCATGGCATTGACTTCTACCCTTTAATTTTTAGCGAATACCAATTAAATATTGATTATTATTTGTACACTTTGTTTAATACCCGTTACTTAAAGATTGAATTAATTAATATAAATTTCGCACGTAATTTCTATTTGTTTCTTTATACAGGGTGATTAAAATTATTTAATGTCGTTAATTAATTTTCTACCCTGGTCTAAATTTGAGTATTTTCCCCCTATTTGAATACAAATAATCCCACTTATATGAATTCAAATACGAAACCTCTATACTACAAAAAAAAATTTTTAAAAACAATTGTCTATCTCACTATACACTTATCTTTCTAACTTACCTAACTTATATCCAATCCTAAAAATATTTACACCTATCCTATATCCCTATCCTATTCCTAACTCTCACCTAATTTTATAAACTGAAATTATCCCTAACTTTATCCTACTTCTCCATCTAATTCTATATACATCCTATATACCTATCCTATTCCTAACTTTTAACCAATCTTCACTATACTCACTTACACCTAACTAATACTATATACCTATCCTATTCTTATTCTATTCCTAACTCTCCATTAATCTTATAAGAAATATCTACACTTAACCTATCTTATTTTCTTCCTACCTTTAATTTTCCTTCTCATCCTATATACTTATTTCTAGCTATCTCCCATATTTATCTTATACCTAGCTTTATTTTCTATAAACACTTACTTCTACTCTTCTATATACACCTATTATATCCCTATATTTTGTTCATTTAATCTTCATTTCTTATTTAAATCTGACTCTTTTCTTGATCCTCCAAGTCTTTCTTCTCACCATCCTAATACTCTTCATCCTTATTTCTCCTTTTTTTTTATATCTATTCTTATCATCCCTATTATCTCACATACAATAAACTTATCATCCCTATTATCCTGACTCTTAAATATTGCTTCTTCTTTAGTTCCTACACTAGTCTGTTTCTCATTTATTATTGTTTCCTTTTCTGCGGCCAAACCAAACGATACTACCTTAAAATTATAGATTTCTCCCTCTACGGAAAATCCTGTATACCTTCTAGAATCCTTGTGTAATGGAATCAGCCAGAATGAATTCCTTAAATCTAATTTACTAAAAACAAACTTGCCACTTAACCTCGTCAAAAGTGTGTCCATGGATGTTGGACAATGGAATTGCGGTTTGGTCCGTTGAATAATTTTTCGAGCATCTAAACATAAACGAATACTGTCATCCTTTTTCTTAACTACCACCAACGGATTTATGAAATGAGTGTTTGAGACCTCTATTATGCCATCTTCCAACATTTTATTTAATTCTGCCTTCACCTGCTCCCGATATGCTGCTGGAATTGGATAAACCTTGGCGTTGAACGGTTCTGAATTATCCACTTCTAACACGTGCTCATAGCCTAACGCTGTGCTTGCTTCTACCCCCACTAATTCTGCGTGTTTTTGTAATAAAGCTTGAACATCTACTATCCTATCCTCTGGACATCTTATTGTGTTGATCTGTTTAACTCCATCATCCTCTACCTCTACTACATTAATACTCAACCCCGTGTCATCCTCTGTGACTTCATAACTGCCCTTCCATGGCACTACCCTATCCTTAATCCTTACTACCTTCCTTTCCATATCTATCAAAACCCCTAAGTGCATCATACAGTCAACACCTAAAATACTCTGAAACTTCAGTCCAGGTACAATTACAAACTCCTGTTCACAGCCTACACCTCCTATATTTATCCTAAGCACCACAACACTATTTACTACAGCAAACTTCTTTTTATTTGGAGCTACTAAATGGCTACGCTTTATAGGCATAATTCTATCACAAACCTTATCCCTAATTTTGCTGACGAATTCTTCCGATATTAAACTCGCCTCTCTGCCCCTGTATCAAGTAATACTTCTACATTATTCTCAAAAATTCCTATATTAATAATTGGCAAACATAATTTTTCTACAGTTTCTGGCTCTACTTCCTCCTCAATTTTGGAAAATTCACGTGGATGTTCATACACATTTACACAGAAATCTAGTGGTCTGTCGCGTTCTAAAAATCCTGTCTCGTCCTGTTTTCCGTGCTTGGTCCTGGTTGTCCTTCTACAACCTGTGCGTACGTCCTCCTCGTATTAATATCCGTGTCCCTGTCTCTATTCGGCGTGCTCGTCACTGTCCTGTTTACTTCCGGTAAACTATTTTGTCTCGTGTAACTAGGTCTTGGCGTCGGTCCCCTAGTCGCACTATTGCTTCTGTATTCCTATCCTCGTCGTTTCCAATTCGGTCGAAAATTCCTATTGTAGTCAGGCCGTCTCGGATAATTCTGTGTCCTGTTGTCAAACCTAACCGTGTTAATGTTTCGTTCTCTTGTCCGTCCAACACATACATCGTCATATCTCTGTAAATACTCCAAAAATGTCTCCCGTTCTGTGATGTTTTGTAAGGCCACGTGTTGTCTGATTTCCAGTTCAAAATGTCGTGATAGGTACTTGATTATTTGTCTGTCCGTCAATGGTGGATTAAGTTGTTTGGCCACACTGTATTTTCGGATGGCATATTGTTCCGTAGAACCTGCAAACTCTCCCTTAAATTTTCCTGTAATCAAGTCGTGCCTAATCTGATCCTGTTTGTGATCGCTCCAGTAATGTTGTAAAAATTTGTTTTCAAAGTCCTGATATGTGTCTATGTCCTGTCCTACTAAATTATACCATGCTTCCGCATTGTCTTTCAATAAAGCCTTTATCGTATTGAGTTTAGTCTGTTCGTCAAATAAATTTTCCACTAGATTTCTTACACTATTAATAAAAATTTGTGGATTTACCCTGTTATCGCCATAAAATTTCATATGTTGGTCCAATGATACGCCACCTGTATAAAATCTGGGACCATCCCCCGTTAAACTTGACATATTGTATTTAATACTACTAACTTCGCGTTCTACCCTGCCTAACTGATCCCTACATGAGTCCGTTACTTCAGTCATTTTTATATTTATTTCTTCTTCACAAAAAATGCGTACTTCGGACCTTAAATGTCCCATTTCCTGTCGAAGACCTGTAATGTTTTTCTAATTTCTATCAACCCTACTTTCTACTTCCTCCATTTTCACAGTAAGATTATTTTTAAATTCTGTAAATTCTTTAATAGATTGCTCAATTTTCCCGCTTATCTGCTCTAATTTTCGGTTGGACTCCTCCCTCGCTCTATTCGATTCTTCCCTAGCTTTATTACATTCATCGCTTAGCCGTTCTAATTTTCTATTGGATTCCTACCTAGCTAATCGCATTTCTTCTAACATTCTCATTATTAACTCATTTCCTGTTTCTCCTGACTCCGTCTTAGACTGATCCCTGCTTCCTGCTTCTTCCTCCATTTCTGCTTCTGTCGTCTTAAATAAAGCACTATCACTGCTTCCTATTTCCACCCCTTGATTTCGAAGCCACTCTTTTCTCTGCATACGTCACACTTTTCACCCCCACACACGTCTACACACTTCTTTCACACACCTACAAAAAATATTCACACTCAGCTCCTAATTTCAGGGTCGTCAGTTTCTTGAAACAGTTACACACTATCTGAAATTCGAGCCCTCACGTTCTGGTCGCCAAAATTGCTGTGAAATGGGCCTTCGGTCACGGGAACTGGTACTTTCTGCTGATCATTCGAGCCCCACAGATTGGGCCGTCCAGATTGCTGTGATTCCCTATAAGAATCGAGCCTCACGAATTGGGCACCAAAATTTGCTGTGATTCTTGCCCTGTTGAATCTCTTCTGATAATCGCCTCTTTACTCTTTCCGCCTCGGCTGCTCACCTAGTTAAAACTTTCATCCTCATTCATAAAAAAAAAAATAAACACATTCCTACCACAAACATCAACGTTAACTCTATTTAGATCAATATTCATAATAAATTAAAATTTCAAAATTAAATTTCAGCATAAATTTCAGTATCATAAAATTTCAAGTTTAAATTTGACATAATTTTAATTTGCATCCAGAATTAAAATCCTGGTAGGATGCATACTAATTAATTTAACAATATTTGCAGACCGGAGTCTGAATAAAAGGGAGCATCTCCCACCCCTTTACGTTAATTAAACAGGTTAGTCTAATTGAGCTCAAAGACAGACCCAAATTTTCATCATAATCAAAAACATAAACCTGATAAATACTTCTTTCTACTTATACAAGAAAATTTCACCTTAAAATTAAAAATTTGTTGTTTATACAAATTCGCTACTGTCCATTTTTATCAAACAAATTATAAAGATATCCAACACCCACCAAAACATCAAAGATCGAACAAAATTGTATAATTTACCTGAAGGTTACTGCACTCGTGGCTTCAATGCACATCGGACTTGCTAATCCCACCATTCCAGCTGGTTTATGTTTACGGCTTCATATTCTGAACGCTTTAAAAATTTTTGTACACCACCATTCGTCTAAATTGGTTCAGGACTTCTCAGGAACTCATCTATGTATATCTAAATCTTGTTTTGTGGATCCAATCACGTTTACGAATAACACTTGATTACTCACCCCCGAAAATTAGCAAAGCAATTCATAATTCGTTCACGCTATACAAAGCTGCATACTTAAATGTATTTATTTATCGCTACTAATTTAGATAATTGGTACTGTAATACCCGCAAATATAACTAAACTTTATTACCTTATCTATCTTTTCTAAGTGCACTAATGCATAATAACTTGTATCGTAGCACGTATTCTGCTTGCAGTATCGTATAACATCAAAAAATAAAGAGCAAACTGTTTTAAAGTATTCAATAAAATCAAAAATCTAAGAGCCAAACTATTTAAAGTATTGAATAAACATCGAAAATCTAAGAGAGCGAAACTCATATTAGCACGGGTTTATATAATGGCCCGCTTGCACGTCGAATTTGTCCCGTAACGGACAATTTTTAGAATTTCGCATTCTCTGTTCCCTTTCGACGGTCCGGCACAGCAATTCTATTAAATTTGCACACGTCCAAGTTGAAAATCTAAGAAATTTCCACACGGCTCGCCACGTCTGAGAGCAACTAATTAATTTTACACACCAACTGATATGTTTTCCCCTTTTATGTTTGCATCTTATTTCAACCAATTGTAGTCTTAGTGAAGCTTCGCAAATCACGCCTTCTATTATCAGTGTCTCTGTTATACGCTTTTAAACCATCCCTTTCTACCTTGGTCTGAGTGGTACAAATCGATATTCTTTACTATCGGCTGTCTAAACTACACGTGGACTCGCGACGTGACTTTTAAATAAACGCTGTTTTGTATTTCGTGCTAAAGCATCCGACCGTTTCCAATATACGTAGAATATGCATGTTTATCAGCTCGAATTTATTAGAATTTGACATTTAAAAGTTTGCAAGTGTGCTCCTAATGAACGTTTTAATATAATTCTCCGAGCTTTATTTCATGGTATTTTAACCAAACTTGGATTTTCACAGGCTTTTGTGCTTATTATATATTACTAAAGGTTCAATTAACTCCAATTAAAATAATAATGAATGGCATTGACTTCTACCCTTTAATTTTTAGCGAATACTAATTAAATATTAATTACTATCTGTACACTTTGTTTAATACCCGTTACTTAAAATTGAATTAATTAATATAAATTTCGCACGTAATTTCTCGCTAGTTTTAGTACTTGGAACAATTAAATTACATACAAGTTGAGCATTTTAATTCTGCTTCTTTTATAGAAAGCGTCTAGTGAACAATTTAAATCCCTTATTTTTAATGAAACAAATAAATTTTTATGCTCCACGGTTTTAATAACGCGTATTATCTAATAAAATTTTATACAAACCCTACATTTTAATTGAATGATTTAAATCTTCACAATAGGCCTTTAATTACGCGTACCTTTTCCCAAAGCTTCCTTATACACGGCGATTAAAATTATTTGATGTCGTTAATTAATTTTCTACCCTGGTCTAAATTTGAGTAATATATATATTGAAAAATTGAATCTAATAGGAATTATTAAAAATTATTAAATAAAGTATAAGTTCATTGCAACAATGTAATACAAAGATAACCCAGAGAGGTTATTAACAGTTTATGAGGACGGATTTGCAACTTTGTATCCGAGAAGGCAGTGATACTGCAGGTGGCAGGTTAACATACCGCAATTACCTAGAAATAAGATTGTTACAATGTAATAAAGTGTAGAATTAAGAGAAAACAGACATGAGATCTGCAAGTTCCCTGAGCCATGTGAGGGGCAGGTTAATATAAAGTTAATATAAAGCTCGGGAGCTCAAGGCCCGGCAGTCAGTCTTCGAACTCCATACTTCGTTGTTCAAGCTACTCACCCTAATATTAAGATAAATAAATTTGTTAAAGTTTGGAAACGTTTTTTAAAAACACCGCTCCAAAGGCCCGAACCTTAACTCGCGTACGTGTATGCAGGGAATGAAATTCTATGTAAATAATACGACGGACGGAAGAAATTTTTCCGAATTCAGAGTCGGTTACGTTCAAAATTTTAAGAAGCCGCTTTGAAAACAAGCTTTTCTCATGAAACGGGTTCGACTAGGGGGTTGGAGAACAGTATAAATACACGAGAGAAGATATTAAAGCTCTCTTTCCTTTCATCAAGTTCTGAATACGGATTCAGACCTACATAATAATCAAAGCTTTCGGTTAGAATTTGTGTGTTTCGTAATGTTACATTAACATCTTATTTGAAATTATAAAAGTTGTAGTAGCGCACCGTAAGTTAGTAAAGTGATTGCACAAATTAGTGCTTATTTAAATAAAAGGTACCGTTACTACGACTAAGTTATTATATAGATGGATGATTTTGGGGTAAGCAGAACTGAGAAAAATTGTATGCGTGAAGTATCTGGTATGGAATCTTACTGTTGAAACGAGGCTAGTATCTTGGGAGAAGCAGAATATTGGTAGCGGAGATATTAGATTGACACAACGACAAGGGGTTTCTGTTTCTAGTAGCCATCTCCTGATTCCGTGACGAAGAGTAAAGGCGTCTCAAGGTAATAAATTCGAAATTTCTGTTTTTATATAAACATTTATGGATATTTTCGTGTTTGTGTGGTTGACTTATTGGCGGCGTATTTATTGTTGTTAAAACTTATTTAAAAAGGTACTTGTGCAGAACAATTTAATAATTTTGAGTACTGACAAAGGGTTTATTAAGGATATATAAAATTTTTTACAGGCTATAAATTGTGGTTGTAAGGAGTAAACGGGTCTGTAAATTTTGTCAAAAATGCAAGGTTTAAAAAGCATTTATAAACAAAACTGGGTTATAATGAGCTCACAATACACCAGTCTGAAGTCAAATTTGTTAAACTTTAGAGAATTGAAAGATTATAGTCATTATACCTTTATTGATTGATATTATATTCTTAGATGTTTTACATATATATATATATATATATATATATATATATATACATATATATATATATTGCTGTGAAACCTACAAAATCCGTGAACTACGTTTTATAATCGAGCCTCACTTTTGGGCGTCAAGAATGCTGTGAAACCTACAAAAAGCTATTCATTACCTTAACTGTGTTGGTCCATTGACTTTCTTCCGTTAATCGCCTCGGCTGCTCCTCTAGATAGCTTTCATCCTCATACATAAAAAAAACAAACACATTCCTACCACAAACATCAACGTCAACTCTATTTACATCACTATTCACAATACATTAAAATTTCAAAATTAATATTCAGCATAAATTTTAATATCAGAAAATTTCAAAATTAAATTTGTTATCATTTTAATGTGCATCCAGAATTAAAGTCCTTGTAGGATGCCTACTAATTACTATAACAATATATGCAGACCGAGTCTGAGTACAAAGGAGCATCTACCACCCCTTTACGTTAATTAACCAGGTTCGTCTAATTGAGCTCAAAGACATACCCATATTTTCATCATAATCCAGAACATCAATACTAAATACCCCTTTCTACTTAAACAAGCAAATTTCACCTTAAAATTAAAATATTATTGTTAGTACAATTTCACTACTGTCCATTTTAAATAAACAAATTATAAAGTTATTCAACACACACCAAAATATCAAAGTTCGAACAAAATAGTATAATTTACTTGAAGGTTACTGCACTCGTAGCTTCAATGTACATCGTCCCTTTGTTAATTACACCATTCCAACTGGGTTATATTTACGGCTTCTGATTCTCAACGTTTTTAAAATTTTCTCCATCACCATTTATTTAAAGTTGTTTCAGGGCTTTTCCGGAACTCATCTGTGTATATCTGAACCTTGTTTTGTGGATCCAGACACGTTTATGAACCATTTAATTATTAACACCCCCGAAAAATAGCAAAGAAATTCATACTTCTTTCACAAATATACGCCAAAACTGCCTACTTTTGTGTATTCATTTGTCGTTGTAAATTTTACTAATTGGTACAGTGATATTGAACTTTATTACCTTGTATCTTTTTTTCTAAGTGCACTAAAGTACATTTATTGTAGCACGTAAAGAACAAGCTGTTTTACATCACAAAAATATACGAGCAAACTGTTTAAATTATTTCATCAAAACCGGAAAACTAAAAAGCACTGTTTAACGCGTTGAATCAAGTCGAAGATCTAAGAGAGCTTGTTCATATTCCCCTGGGTATATATAGAGGTTAGCCTGTCTGTCAGTCGAGTCTCCAAAACGGACAATTCTAAAGAATTTCGCCTGCTATGTTCCCATTCCGCAGCCCGGCATGCGATTTTTACGAATTTTGCACTCGTCCCAGTTAAATCTCAGAAATTTCAACACGGCACGCAACGTCTGGAAATAACTAATTGAATTTTATACAGAAATGTTATTTTTACCTCTCAAATTTTGCCTTTTACTTTCAACCAATCGCAACCCTATGACGTTGCTCTACTCACGCCTTTTACTATATGTGCCTCGGTCTTGCGCATATTATCTGTCTCTATCTACCCTGTTCTTATTAGTGCAAATTGATATTCCTTATTATCGATTATTTCAGTCCATGTGGACTATCTGGGTTAAATAACCCCGTATCGCGCCTTCCCGTGAATATTAAGCCACGGTTTCTCCAAGATTCTTTGTAACCATTTATTATCTGCAACATTTACGCAGAATGAGCCTTTTAAAAATACGCAGGTGTTCAAACATAATATTACTTCTCAGAGCTTTATTTCATGGTATTTTATTGGGTTTTTACAAGTTTTTATAGATATTGTCTGTTACTAACGGTTCAATTAACTCCAATTAAAATACTACCCTTTAGTTTTTAGTGAATCCTAACTAAATATTAATTATTATCTGTACGTTTTGTTTAATACCGGTTACTTAAAATCGAGTTAATTAATATAAATTTTGCACGTAATTTCTCTTTGTTTCTTTACGTAGAGCTTTTTAATACTGCTTCTTTTGATATAAAGCGTCTTGTACATGATTTAAATCTCTTATTTTTAATGAAACGAATGAATTTTTATGCTTCACGGTTTTTTAATAGCGCGTACCTTTTCCCAAAGCTTCTACACGGTGATTAAAATTATTTGATGTGATTATTTAATTTTCTACCCTGGTCTAAATATGAGTAATATATATATATATATATATATATATATATATATATATATATATATATATATATCAGGAACCTTGTTGACAATAATCACCACCTTTTTTAATTCTTGACCTTACACCTGTCTCATCATCGGTGCGTTCCGAAAAGTGTCTAACAAAACACTGACACGTATTTAAAGTAATATTTAAAAATGTTAATGTTTGTTACTCAACAAAATTAGGGTTACATGTGGGGCCTATCTACTCATATCTACTTGAATATGTTTAAAATCATTTTAAAATCAAGGACTTTAAAGCATTCAATAAATCGAGCTAGTAATAATTGTACCAAAAATGTTTGTACTCATGTGTAAATATTTTATCTGTTAATAAGTGTAAATAAAAGATTGCATGGTTGTTGTATTATTTTGGTAATTTCATTTGATGGTGTGTGAGTGTGAGAGAGGTATGTACGTAAAATTAGGTATTTAAGAAGAGGCCGATTGCCGAGCTAGCCAGGGTGAGCAGAGAAATTCGAAGGCGTCCCAGAATAAAGAGTAAGAATTTTTTTTATTTTATGGAATTTTTCATGTGGGGCCCAGGTGGGGCACGAATTTTACAAAGGTTCCACGGCAATTTTATGACGCCCAATTCGTGAGGCTTGAATGAATGATTTAGGAGAAGGTTCCAAAGGTGTCCCGGAGAACAGTAATATATATATATATATATATATATATATATATATATATATATATATATATATTACTCATATTTAGACCAGGGTAGAAAATTAAATAATCACATCAAATAATTTTAATCACCGTGTATAATGAATATTATTAGATAATACGCGTTATTAAAACCGTGAAGCATAAAAATTTATTAGTTTCATTAAACATAAGAGATTTAAATCATGTACAAGACGCTTTATATCAAAAGAAGCAGTATTAAAAGCTCTGCGTGTAATGTAATTATTCTAAACAAATGGAAATTACGTGCAAAATTTATCTTAATTAACTCTATTTCAAGTAACCGGTATTGAACAAAACGTACAGATAATATCTATAGAAACTTGTAAAAACCCAATAAAATGCAAATCCTAGAAGTGTTAGTTAGAAGTAGGATGTTTGAACACACCTGCGTATTTTAAAAGGCAATTTCAGTTTAATTTGTTTAGATAAACATGTCGATTCTAAGGATATTGAAACGGTCAGATGCTTTAGCACGAAATACAAAACAGGGTTTATTTAAAAAGCTCATTCGGCGAAAAGTTTGCAGATAATTAATGTTTACAAAGAATCTTGGAGAATAATTTAAAATTTTGCTCGTATATTTTAGTGATTCAAAATAGTTTGTTATTTACGTGCTAACATGAATGTACTTCAGTGCACTTAGATACAAGGTAATAAAATTTAGTATCACTGTACCAATTAGCAAAATTTACAACGACAAATGTATACACAAAAGTAGGCAGTTTTGGCGTATATTGGTGAAAGACGCATGAATTTCTTTGCTATTTTTCGGGGGTGTTAATAATTAAATGGTTCAAATACGTGTCTGGATCCACGAAACAAGGGTCAGATATACACAGATGAGTTCCGGAAAAGCCCAGAAACAACTTTAAATAAATGGTGATGGAGAAAATTTTAAAAGCGTTGAGAATTAGAAGCCGTAAATATAATCCTGTTGGAATGGTGTGATTAACTAAAGGGACGATGTACATTGAAGCTAGGAGGACAGTAACCTTCAGGTAAATTATACTATTTTGTTTGACATTTTGTGTGGGTTGAATAACTTTATAATTGATTTACTTTAAATGGACATTAGTGAAATTGTACTAACCATAAAATTTTAATTTTAAGATGAAATTTGCTTGTTTAAGTAGAAAGGGTATTTAGTATTGATGTTCTGAATTATGATGAAACTTTGGGTATGTCTTTGAGCTCAATTAGACGAACCTGGTTAATTAACGTAAAGGGTGGTAGATGCTCCTTTATACTCAGACTCCGGTCTGCTTATATTGTTATAGTAATTAGTAGGCATCCTACAAGGACTTTAATTCTGGATGCACGTTAAAATGATAAAAAAAAATTTTTTAATCTTGAAAATTTTTGATACTGAAATTTATGCTGAATTTTAATTTTGAAATTTTAATGTATTGTGAATATTGATGTAAATAGAGGTAACGTTGATGTTTGTGGTAGGAATGTATTTGTTTTTTTTTATAATTGATAATGAAAGCTATCTAGAGGAGCAGCCGAGGCGATTAACAGAAGAAAATTAACAGACCAGGTAATTCAAGAGGTTTCACAGCAATATATATATATATATATATATATATATATATATATATATATATTGCTGTGAAACCTACAAAATCCGTGAACTTTCTTCTGTTCATCGCCTCGGCTGCTCCCTAGATAACTTTCATCCTCAATATATAAAAACAAACACATTCCTACCACAAACATCAACGTTAACTCTATTTACATCAATATTTACAATACATTGAAATTTCAAAATTAAAATTCAGCATAAATTTCAGTATCAGAAATTTTCAAGATTAAATTTGTTATCATTTTAAAGTGCATCCAGAATTAAAGTCCTTAGGATGCCTACTAATACTATAACATATATGCAGACCTGAGTCTGAGTACAAAGGGAGCATCTACCACCCCTTTACGTTAATTAACCAGGTTCGTCTAATTGAGCTCAAAGACATACCCAAATTTTCATCATAATCCCGAACATCAATACTAAATACCCCTTTCTACTTAAACAAGCAAATTTCACCTTAAAATTAAAATATTGTTAGTACCATTTCACTACTGTCCATTTTGAGTAAATCAATTATAAAGTTATTCAATACACACAACAATATCAAAGTTCAAACAAAATAGTATAATTTACCTGAAGGTTACTTGCACTCGTAGCTTCAATGTACATCGTCCCTTTTGTTAATCACACCATTCAACTGGGTTATATTTACGGCTTCTGATTCTCAACGCTTTAAAAATTTTCTCCATCACCATTTATTTAAAGTTGTTTCAGGGCTTTTCCGGAACTAATCTGTGTATATCTGAACCTTGTTTTGTGGATCCAGACCCGTTTATGCACCATTTAAGTATTAATACCCCGAAAATAACAAAGAACTTCATACTTCTTTCACCAATATACGCCAAAACTGCCTACTTTTGTGTATACATTTGTCGTTGTAAATTTTACTAATTGGTACAGTGATACTAAATTTTATTACCTTGTATCTAAGTGCACTAAAGTATATTCATGTTAGCACGTAAAGAACAAACTATTTTGAATCACCAAAATATACGAGCAAACTTTAAATTATTTTATCAAACTAAAATGCACTGTTTAACATCTTGAATCAAGTCGCGGATGTAACAGAGCTTGTTTATATTCACCTGGGTATATATAGAAGTTAGCCTGTCTGTCGGTCGAGTCCTCAAAACGGCCAGTTTCTAGAATTTCGCATGCTCTGTTCCCATTCCGTAGCCCGCGCGTCGGTTTTTACGAATTTTGTACTCGCCCCAGTTAAATCTCAGAAAATTTCCACACGGCACGCAAACATGTCCGAGAATAACTAATTAAATTTTATACAGAAATCGTTGTTTCTACCTCTGATATTTGCATCCTATTTTCAACCAATTGTGACCCTCGTGACGTTGCTTAAATCACGCCTTTTACTATATGTGCCTCGGTCTTGCGCATATTATCTGTCTCTATCTACCCTGTTCTTATTAGTGCAAATTGATATTCCTTATTATCGATTATTTCAGTCCATGTGGACTATCTGGGTTAAATAACCCCGTATCGCACCTTCTCGTGAATATTAAGCCACGGTTTCTCCAAGATTCTTTGTAACTATTAATTATCTGCAACATTTACGCAGAATGAGCTTTTTAAACTACGCAGGTGTTCAAACATAATATTAATTCTCAGAGCCTTATTTCGTGGTATTATAATCCTGGATTTTCACAGACTTTTATGCTTATTATTAATAATGGTTTAATTAACTCCAATTAAAATTGACTTCTATCCTTTCATTTTTAGCGAATACAAATTAAATATTAATTATTATGTGTACACTTTGTTTAATACCGGTTACTTAAAATAAGGTTAATTAATATAAATTTTGCACGTAATTTCCATTTGTTTCTTTCCCCGGAATACATACATTACACGTAGAGCTTGTTAATACTGTTTCTTTTGATATAAAGCGTCTTGTACATGATTTAAATCTCTTATTTTTACTGAAACGACCGAATTTATTCTCCACGGTTTTTTAATAAAGCGTATTATCTAATAAAATATATATATATATATATATATATATATATATATATATATATATATATATTACTCAAATTTAGACCAGGGTAAAAAATTAATTAACGACATCAAATAATTTTAATCACCGTGTATAAGGACGCTTTCTATAAAAAGAAGCAGAATTAAAATGCTCAACGTGTATTTAATTTAATTGTTCCAAGAAACAAATAGAAATTACGTGCAAAATTTATATTAATTAATTCAATTTTTAAGTAATGGGTATTAAACAAAGTGTACAAATAATAAATTAATATTCAGTGCGTATTCGCTAAAAATTAAAGGGTAGAAGTCAATGCCATTCATTATTATTTTAGTTGGAGTTAACTGAACCATTATTAATAATATAATAAGCATAAAAGCCTGTGAAAATCCAAGGTTAAAATACCATGAAATAAAAGTTCTGAGAATTATATTAAAACGTTAATTAGGAGCACACACCTGCGTATTTTTAAAAGTCAATTTCAGTTTAATTTGTTTGGATAAACATGAAAATTCTGCGTATATTGGAAACGGTCGGATAAACCGTAGCTTATATTAACGGGAAGGCTAGATACGGGGTTATTTAACTCAAATAAGAATACACGTGGACTGAAATAACCGATAGTAAAGAGTATCGATTTGCACCACAAGTTAGAAAAAGACAGATAAAATGCGCAAGGCAGAGACACAGATAATAAAAGGCGTGATTTGAGCAACGTCACGAAGAAATGATTGGTTGAAATAAGTTGCAGATATGAGAGGTGTAAACGTAACGATTTCTATACAAAGTTAATTAGTGTTCTCGGACGTGTTTGCAAGCCGTGTGAAAATTCTTAGATTTTCAACTGGCGCGTGTGCAAATTTTTAGAATCGCTGTGCCGGACTGTCGAAAAGGAAACATAGTATGCAAAATTCTGAAAACTGGCCGTCGCGGGACAAAACCGACGTACAGTCGAGCTATTATATAAACCCGGACTTTAAACAGTTTCGCTCTCTTAGATTTTCGATTTTGATTCAATACTTTAAACAGTTTGCTCTTATATTTTGGTGATTATTGAATACTTTAAAACAGTTTGCTCTTTACGTGCTACGATACAAGTTATTATGCATTAGTGCACTTAGAAAAGAAAATACAAGGTAATAAAGTCTAGTTATATTTGCGAGTATTACTGTACCAATTATCCAAATTTGTAACGATAAATAAATAAACAAAAGTAGGTAGTTTTGGGGTATAGCGTGAAAGAAGTATGAATTTCTTTGCTATTTTTCGGGGGTGTTAATAATCAAATGTTATTCGTAATCGTGATTGGATCCACAAAACAAGATTTAGATATACTTAGATGAGTTCCTGAGAAGCCCTGAAACAACTTTAGATGAATGGTGGTGTAGAAAATTTTAAAAGCGTTCAGAATCAGAAGCCGTAAACATAACCCAGTTGGAATGGTGTGATTAACAAAGGACGATGTACATTGGAGCCACGAGTGCATTAACCTTCAGGTAACTTATGCTTTGTTGTTCGATTTTTGATGTTTTGGTGTGTGTTGAATAACTTTATAATTTGTATGCTAAAAAATGGACAGTAGTGAATTTGTACAAACAACAAATTTTTAATTTTAAGGTGAAATTTTATTGTGTAAGTAGAAAGGAGTATTTAGCAGTTTATGTTCTTGATTATGATGAAAATTTGGGTCTGTGTTTGAGCTCAATTAGACTAACCTGTTTGATTAACGTAAAGGGTGGAGATGCTCCTTTGTACTCAGACTCAGGTCTGCAAATATTGTTAAATTAATTAGTAGGCATCCTACAAGGACTTTAATTCTGGATGCAAATTAAAATGATGACAGATTTAATCTTGAAATTTTATGATATTGAAATTTATGCTACAATTTAATTTTGAAATTTTAATGTATTATGAATATTGATGTAAATAGAGTTAACGTTGATGTTTGTGGTAGGAATGTGTTTGTTTTTTTTTATGAATGAGGATGAAAGTTTTAACTAGGTGAGCAGCCGAGGCGGAAAGAGTAAAGAGGCGATTATCAGAAGAGATTCAACAGGGCGAGAATCACAGCAAATCTTGGTGCCAAATTTTTACTCTGGTGAGGTTTTTTGTAGGTTTCACAGTAAAATATATATATACTCACTCATATTGAAGTTTATGAAGTTATCATGTATTATTTTTTGCAGGTATAGCTTTATTAAAAATGTCAGATCAATTGCCTGTTTCACAAATTGAAACAATAATGAATGCTTCACCTGAAATTAACAGCACTAAAGCTATAGTGAAAACTTTACCTAAAGTTAACACGATTAGCAAGGAAGCAACATTTATTATGACTAGTGCAGCTGAAAGCTTTATAAAACTTCTTGCTAAGGAGAGTGGAGAAAGTGCTATGAAAACCTCAAGTGGCAAGAAATTGGACTATAAAATTGTAGCCAATGTTGTGAATTCTTCTGATCGTTATTAATTTTTATCTGAGTTTATACCACACAAAATAACAGTTGTGCAATACCTGGATTTAATGAAGCAGAAAAAAGAAAAAACTCATTCAAGTTCAGAGTATAATACGGATGAGAATGAAGATGAGTAATTTTACTGTGAACGTTTATTTATTGGGAATGTTTTTATATGTTCTTTGTGAAGTCCTTGATAGAAATAAACACCAACTGGAGTTTTGTAATGTATAATAGAATAAATGTTCTCACTTATTATAAACTGTTAGTACAAAGTATTGACAAGGTGAAACCCAAAGGTGTAGAGCGACTGACTGAATGTATACAGGGTGTCCCAAAAGTCATGCATATCCCAATCGTTGGGTAAGACGAAGAGGCACTATCTATTGGTCACCGCGTTCGCCCGACCTCAACCCCCTGGATTACTTCTTGTGAGGTTATATGAAAGAAAATGTGTATAAAACACATACCACAAACGAGCAGGACCTTCGTACAAAAATACGCGAAACCGTTGGAAGGCTGAGAGAAGACGGTCGCGCCTTCAGGTTTTTAAAACGAATTTTTTTAAGACGGTGTTGATTATGTATAAGAACTAGTGGCAGGACATTCGAACATTTGCTGTAAACGAATTTTAAATACATTTGATTATTTTGAGTTCATATTTTGCAAACATTATAAGTTGGCTATTTCTTACGAATTCTTTAATAAAAGTGCTGTTCTTGGGATTGTACCTCCAAATTACCCAAAAATTTTCTATGCATTTAATCTTAGACCTACCGGTTATACCTTTAAACAAAGTGCATAGATTAATGAAGTTTTTTGGATAGGTGTGCACTTTTCGATGGTAATACTTTTTTTGAGTAATTTCAGTTTGAAGAGCACGCCCAATTTTTCATAGAACCAAAATTATGGAAAGATTATGATTTTCTTTTGCGAGAATAGGTAAATGGTTGAGGAAGTCCTCATTTATTAAACACGCAACATTCACACATGCAACAGAAACGAACTACCTTCAAAAGGTCAGTATTTTTTTTTTATTGCAAATTAATATTTAAAGTTCTGCACGATTTTGACACAAAACGTAAAAGTTATTATAACTTTGAAACCATCAACAATTGGATAACAACATATATAGTTATTTGAATAGGTGTTAATCTCAGCTATCAAACCCTTCAATTTGGACCATTACTTTTGGGACACCCTGTATATGATCCCAATTTATTTGCATATTAACAATATAACAAGTTCTGTTATCAACCGTAAGACAATTTACATATTGATACATTACATAGCCTTCCCTTTCAAAACAAAAATCAACAAAATCAAATCGAAAGGGAGACCAAATCAAAAAAAAAACAAAAATAACATTTTTTGTTATTAAATTTAATATTGTAAACGCTGAATAGGTTTGACGACACGTTTAGGTCTATTAAACTGGTCCGTCTCGTCAGTTAAATCAATTATATCTGCGTTTGCCTCTGTAATACTACCATCAACTTTATTAGGCAAAACTGCCGCAATGAAATGAAGCTTTTTTAATTTAAGTGACGCTTTCATGTAATATTGTCTTAACTGAGGTATCCTGACAATATAATAGATTTACCTATTCTTTTTTGTATAATAACCTTGTTCCAGGTAGGTTTGTTTACAATACGATAATTTCTTACTACAACATGTTCACCTACTTCAAAAACTAAAAACCTCCTGCCTCTGAAATTTTTTATTTGCTTTGTTTGTTGAACATGGACACAACGTTTAACGGTATCAATATGTTTGCTTTTAGGCGGTAATAAAGAATCAAATTTTGTTCTCAAACTTCGTCCGAACATTAACTTTGCAGGAGTTGACTTAGTCGTAGAATGGAGTGTGTTTCTAAAATCGAACAAGAAATTATTTAAAGATTTGTTTAAATCAGTAGATGAGCCCTTGCCCAACGCACACTTAAGCGCGTTTTTAATGGTTTTAACTGCATTTTCCGCAGCACCATTAGAACTTGGATGAAAAGGCGGTGACCTAATATGAATGATATCATTAAAATGCAAAAAATTGTTAAATTCTCGTGATGAGAATGTAGACCCATTATTAGTGACAACTTGGCTGGGTAAGCCAAATCGTGCGAACAATGAGAAAAGTATTTCAATTGTTAATTTTGCGGTAATTGATGTCATTGGAAAAATTTCGATCCATTTTGAGTGTGTATCTAGAACTACTAGAAATTGCTTATTTAAAAAGGGACTCATGAAGTCAATGTGTAGCCGTAACCAAACTTCAGTTGGGCAAGGCCAAACACATAATTCACGTTTATCTGGGTTTTTATTGTTTAAAATACAACTTTGGCATTTTTTTGATATTAACCCAATATCTTTACTTAGACCAGGCCACCAAAAGTAAGTCGAGCTAAGGATTTCATTTTTACAACCCCCAAGTGAGAGGAATGCAACTTGTTTAGCACTTCCTCGTGTAAACTTTCAGGAACAAATAACCGGTTATTCCATATTAAGCAATTTGATTCCATAATACTTAATTCGTTCCTGATCTTGTAAAAAGATTTCAGAATGATAGGTGACTTGCTAGGCCAACCAAACCGTACATATTTTAAAACTTTACATAATATCGTATCTGTGGACGTTGCCTTTTTAATGGTTTCAAATTTCAACGGAAAATCCTCGTTGTTCGAAGAAAAATCAACAAAATCTAATTCAAATTTGTCCTGAGATGGCAAATTAACATTAATCGGTAATCGAGATAAGAAATCTGCCGTGTTTTTCTCAGACTTAACAAACTTGATTTTGTAATTGTAATTTGAGAATATAACAGCCTAACGGCGCAAACGATTTGCCGAAAATTGGGGCATTCCTTTTTGCGGGTAAAAAATTGAAGTCAAAGGTTTATGGTCTGTTACTAATACAAACTCTTTACCATACAGATACTGGTTAAATTTACCCAGACTAAAAATAATTGATAATCCCTCCTTTTCGATTTGGGAATATTTTTTTTCTGTATTCAATAGAGTACGTGAAGCGAAAGCGATGGGTTTTACAAACCCATCACTCATTATATGGCTAATTACCGCTCCAATGCCTACGTTTGAAGCATCAGTATGTAATTTTAATGGTAATTTGGGATTAAAATGCACTAATATATTGGCAGAAATTAATAATTGTTTAATTTGTGATGACCAATTCCACGTTGCACTTGTTCGTAGTAAATTATATAATGGATACAAAATAGTAGATAAATTGGGTACAAATTTTCCGTAATAATTAATTAATCCAATGAAAGACTTTAATTGTGTTACGTTCTGTGGTGTTGACTCGTCGATGATTGCCGTAATTTTGTCTTCGGAAGTATACAAACCCGTTTTGTCAATATTAAAACCTAAATATGAATTTCTCTATTATTTTTGTATAGGTTTCTACTAATTGATCTAATTCTTCGTTATTTTTAGGTTGACGTTTGAGAACTATGTTAGCATCTAACTCTCTTCTGAATTTTTTCCAGTCAGTATTCTTGTATGACCGTACTATCACGCTATTGTTATCTCTTTTAATTCCTCTTAACTGTAGGTATACCGGGTTGTCATCAGAATTTAGGGCTGCTAAGGATTGTGGAAATATGGGATAAGTTATGTTTTTTGCTATTATTAGATCGATTGTAGTCGGTGTTGAACCATTCCAGGGAATATGGGTTGGACTATCAGTATATATGACTTCTAGCCAATTATTATTTACAAATTCTCTTAGTGTGTTTTCTCTGGCGTTGTTTCGATGGCAGTTCCATGTGAAATGCCTGGCATTCATGTCACCAATTAATAATAACTTATCACCAATATTAAATATTTTCCTTAAATCTGTATCATTAAAATTAACTCTAGGTGAATTATATATACAAACTAGGTGTAAATTATTTTGTAATTTAATAGCTATTATCTCAGATGTAGTAATGGGAGTATTTACAGTAGAATGTGGTATATTATTTTTAATAATCAAGGCTATTTCTCCTTGGCCGCTTTCGTTCGGCGCTTCTTTTCTGATTACTGAGTAATTTCTAATTCTGACCTTGTCTTTGTTTTTTAATTTTGTTTCATTGATCATCATAATATCTATCTTAAATTCATTCATAAATTGTATCAATTGACCTATTTTATTATTTAGTCCGTTTGCGTTCCAGGTGGCTACGTTTATTTTATAACCCATAACTGTCTAGATTAACAATGAAATTATTGAAAGCGGTAAATTTCACTATAGGATTTTGGCAGGTTTTTAGTGTTATGTTTAGATCTTTTACTGCTGTTAACATGGCCCTAATATTAATTAGCGAATTTAATTGTTTTAGCTCTTGCATCAGTTCATAAAATTCTTGTCTATTCGAATCTCCATGTACAGGAGCATTTTTACCTGATGTGTTATTTGTTGTAGTGGCTGGTCACATTTCTTGATAGGTTTCTGTATTAATTCTTGTTGTCTAAGGATTGGAGGCGGCTCCGTGGCGTAGTGGTATGTGTGTGACTACTACGCCCAAGGTCCCGGGTTCGAATCCCGACACGGTCCGCTTGAAAAATGTTAGGCGAGCATTTTTCACAAAAATACACCCTCGTTCGGATGAGAGGTAAAATGGAGGTCCCGTGTGTGAGTGTTGTCACGCACGTTAAAGATCCCTACCTTGCTTGGAACAGCAAGGGTTCGGCAAAATTCAAAATTTTCCAGGTAAAAAAAACTCGCTTCCTGGCCAATGTAGTACCTTCGGGTGGAGCATTGGAAAAAAATCAAATGTAATGTCTAAGGATTGGGCTTTACCTGTGGTTTGTTGGTAATTTTTTCTAATGCTGGGTACTGTTCTTTGTTATTGCTGTCTGGTGGCTTTTTGTTCTTGAGAATTTCTGTTTGTCTGGCTTGATTATCGACTCCTTTTTTTATTTTATTCACAATTTTAGTGATTCGATGCATTCTGTACTACTTGCCGGATGATCGCCTCCGCAGTTTGCGCAAGTTGCAGGTGTATCTTTCGTCTTTTGACATTCATAGCTCCAGTGGTCCTCGGCACATTTCACGCACTTAACCTCTGCTTTGCAATTACTGGTTGCATGTGACCACATTTGGCACCTTCTGCATTGTGTTATTTTTTTATTGCTCAGTTGTCGTTCTCACCGTATGCTTGTATACGCAATAGCTTTTACATCCTTTTGCAATTGTTTCAGTGTTATTCTGGCGTCTGTGACAATTAAGTATAAAGGCGTGTACTTTGTTTTTATTTTATAACATTTCTGGATCGGTAGTTTATAACTTTCTACTAGCTCTTCATAAACTTCTTCTGGTAATAGATCTCCAGCCAAGCCCCTGAGTACAAATGCATGCGTTTTTTCATTATGATCTGAGTATGTGTGAAAACTGGTTTTTCGTTTTCCATGAGCTGCATAAGGATTTTGCGTTCCGCTCTATCCTTAACAAATATATTAGTATTATTGGCCGTGTACTTTACCGTAAAACCCTTTGTTAAAATTCTACCTAGTTCATCCACAAATTGCTTGTGTTTTATGACTTTTGAATGAACTACTACCGGGGGCGGAGGCTTCGACTTTTTAACCTTTGAATTTGAGGTATTGCTGGGTTCCGTATCACTTTCCTCACTTGACTCACCTATATTTTCCGGTACTGGTGAAATTGTAGTGAATCTGTTTTTTAAATCTATTGTTTGTTTATTTTCCGGTGGGATTAACTTATTAGTTTTTCTAGGGATTTGGAATCCGTTGGAATCCATTTTTGGCGTCTGTTTGGTTTTATTAAAAAACTTAGAAATTGTAGCACTATAGTTTCTTATTTCAACACGCCCGGTATTTTCTTGCAAAGAACTTAACTCTACATTACTACCTACCGTATCCACAGAATCACCTTTTTGGATGTTATTGTTAATACCGGTTGAATTAACGCAACTGGTGGGTTTGGGTTCAGACCCTTTAGGCAATTTACCATTTTCGCTTTTAGAGAACAGTGCGTTCTTGCGATTTTCACCTAATCGCGTTGTTATTTGGTACGAGTTTATATGAGCCACTAATACTAATATAGAGTCCTTATCTCGCTTATAGGTTAACCTACATTTCACTTAATTATCACAAACTACAACTAAATTAACTATGTACACAATCTACAAACTAAAAGTTAGTCTAATTTTATGTCGTCAATACCGTTCAAATACTTTCAGGAATTCCGAGCGCGTTTACCTGAAGAGCTTTTGTTAAACACGTCTGCACCATTCCGCGTTAAGAATGCAACTCAGATTTTCCGGATCACCGCTCTAACCAACTGAGCTAAATAGCCAATATGATTACATCTTTGTATTATCCGAACGTTGCAAAATGGGATGATCAAGTTATTAGTACATGAATTATGTATATAACTAGTATCAATTTCCTTAAAATGCAAGACGTAATTAAAAATCGGTAACAAGAGCCAAGCTTCAGTAGTATTAATTATAACATCATCTAAACAATTGGCTATTTAGCTCAGTTGGTTAGAGCGCTGATCCATAAAATCAGAGGTCGCAGGTTTAAATCCTGCTGTAGCCGTTCTTTTAGTGGTTTTCAATTACTAGTTCGATTTGAAATGATAATTCAACTTTACATATAAAGTTGGGTTTTCATTTCTTTTTAAAACTATTAATAAATATTAATATAAACATGCCTTTGCATTCCAAATGTGGATTATTCTTCTCTATTGATAATAATATAATTACATCTTTGTATTATCCGAACGTTGCAAAATGGGATGATCAAGCTATTAGTACATGAATTATGTATATAGCTAGTATCAATTTCCTTAAAATGCAAGACGTAATTGAAAATCGGTAACAAGAGCCAAGCTTCAGTAGTATTAATTATAACATCATCTAAACAATTGGCTATTTAGCTCAGTTGGTTAGAGCGCTGGTCCGGAAAATCAGAGGTCGCAGGTTTAAATCCTGCTGTAGCCGTTCTTTTAGTGGTTTTCAATTACTAGTTCGATTTGAAATGGTAATTCAACTTTACATATAAAGTTGGGTTTTCATTTTATCTTAAAACTATTAATCAATATTAATATAAACATGCATTTGCATTCCAAATGTGGATTATTCTTCTCTATTGATAATTATATATATATATATATCTATATATATATATATATATATATTTATATATATATATATATATATATATCTATATATATATATATGATATTAGGGTTATTTGAGAGTATATAAGGTCACAGGGGAGGTATATTTCATGTAAACATCATAAAAATCAGGAAAACTAAACATTAAAATCATAAAAAGTACATAATTCGTTCATTATGCAGAAAACAGATACAAAGCACCCTGTATAAAAACAATAATTAGCCACAGTTGATAAAAGAAAGCTCATTTTGTAATAACTTAAACACATTTATCAAAATAAATAATTTTGGAAGCCATTAAATCCGTTTTAAAAATTTTAAACACTCTCAAGCGCCAAAGTAAATTTAGATCACCTTGTATAAAATCAATAACAAAATACAGTCGATAAAAGGAAGCTCATTCTGTAATAACTTAACCATATTTAGTAAATAAAATAATTCCGGTCGCAACCCAATCCATTTTAAAACACAAATTAGGCTTATTTAAAGTAAAGCAAACGGGAAATAAAATCTCTTTCAAGCTCGATGCATTTGCATGAGGACTGGAGGTCAATCGAACGCACGCATATAATTTGTTCAAGCTCGATGCATTTGCATGAGGACTGGAGGTCAATCGAACGCACGCATATAATTTGTTTGTAATAAAAAGATTTTTGAAAAACAAACATATTTCATAACGCTATAAGCAATAAATATTTAAGCAAAGGCGCACGTGACATGGGAAATGTAGAAATTGTCACATTTTTATAAAACCCAAGATAGGTAAACAAAATATGGGGTTACAGTTCTGGTATACGTGCAGAATCGAAAGTAATATATAATAAGTCCCTTTACAAAAATAAGACAACGTGACGTTTCAAGGATACGTAATAACACTTGTTAACGAATTCTAATACAAAGTTTTGGTCTACGTACAAATTAAAGCGTCTGAATAAACATGCTATGCGGAGTAAAACCCAATAAAGATAAAAAGGAGGGACAAGTTTGTCTATATAATGAATCTAAACTAATAAAATGCATTCACTCCATAAACAATGCGCGACTGTAACAGTCAAAACTAATTTATTATGCTAAAACTGAAAGTGGCATAAAATAAAATTAATTGAAATTAAAGAAGTCAAGTGAAGTACAGTAGAAGTGCGCGTTGAAATACGTAAGAATAAAACTTTGCCGTTAATATAAAAACGTAAGTTTAAATTGAATTAAAGTAAACATAATCTTTACTATTTATTAACGTAGGGCACTAAAGAACTAACTAAGCAATGAACTAAGAAATTAAATAAGAAATGACACTAAGGAATTAAATAAGAAACGCGACTTGTTAAACAAAAAAATAAAGAAGGACGTTAAACTAAATAATCAACTAAATCGCGAAGTCAACCACTAAGTAACCAAATTACAATGTTGGTACTTCAAAGCATTGTACAAACGACTATCAGTTGCTGGAAAACAGTTCGAAGTACTAGGGGTACATGCCAAGTTGCGGGTCAACAACTTGGAAACCACTAAACTAGCAACCGATTTGGATTGGGAAGCTCCCGTGGGAACCAATAGAAGGAATACTAAGTTAGAATTTATTTTAGAGCTTATTGTATAAATCATATTTTGAATATTTAAAACTTACATGTAATTTAGATAATTTGTGTAAAGAGTCGACAAAACTTTGGTTGGTAAAAGTACGTTTTAAAAAGGGATAGTCTCTTTAAACATTCAACAAAACATTCAAGGTAAGGATATAAAAATTTTGCTAGCTTTAATTGCTTAAAAAGAGTTCTAATTTTGGTAATGAACAAATTTAATAGGAATATTTACTTTAATTTTGATTCAAAAGTTTTGTACATAACAAATGATATTACAGAGGACGTAGAGTTGTAAATTGTACATTTTTTTGTTTATTATAAATTTTTTGGTAAATTTCGTTTGTCTTACTCGGGTATATGAAGTGTTAGAGGGGTGTGGGTAAATATTCTTTGTTATCATATCATCGTTCACTCTGTGTGGGGTATCACTTAGCTAGTTGGGGCAGAAAATTTAATTGTATTGATTTAAAATTATTTTAGATTATTAAAGAGGCACAGAGAGGTGGCGGTCAACAGGCAACTGAACTGTTCTGAGGAAGCAATATCTTGCGTTGAGTCCATCTCAATATTAAATCGTTTTGCTTCAACAATTTCTCTGAATATTTTCTCTTTTATTTCATTTGATATAATTAAAATTATCCGATTAACTATAGTTTTACTTAAAGAGATAACTAAACCTCCTCGACCCTTGACGTTTTCCTTTTGCCTATTTTAGTAGGGTATAATTGGCAATACTGCCGCCTCTTTTGCTCCCAAAACCCTCATTTGCTCCCAAATCCCTCATTTGCTCCCTCATTTACATGTAAATCCCCATAAGGAGCAAATGAGGAGGAGCGACTCTTTCCGTCCTCATTTGCTCCCAAATCCTCATTTCCCCACATCTGAACCAAAAAAGTTTTCTTCGACTAGCCATTTTTTATCTTTTATCTGAACCAAATAGTTTTCTTCGACTAACCAATGCATCTTTCGAGATAAACCTATCTTGTTTGGTATCAATTAATATTAGAACTTTCTCAGCTACCCGAATCTTTAGGAATTTTCAGATATCATCACCCCAAAGGGTGCTACCCCAATTTTAAGATTTCTTACATGTAGCGACTTTTGAGCGTTCTTATAAATTTTTTAGTCATGCGATACATCTTGTTAGCCTAAAATTTTATAGAATCCAAATCTGCAAACAGATTTGAAATCGGACCACGCCCTGCAAAGTTACATATACCCTCTGCGAGATAAATCTTTCTCACATTTCCACCCACGAAATAAACCTACCTTGTTTGGTATCAATTAACATTTGAGATTTATCTCATCATTACCGAATCTTAAAATTATTTAGATTTAGATCACCCAAGTAACAGGCAACCATTTTAATTTCTACGTAGATGACTTTTAGCCTTCTTTCAATTTTTAAGCTACTCCAACATCTACTTGCATAACGTTTCTTAGCATCGCGTTTTCCTTCCACCAGAAACCAATCCCGATATCAGATTTCTACCGGTAGCGACTTTTCCAGCACGCAAGAGTTCTTAAAACGTTTGCAGTATTTTAGTACAAAACATGCAATACATACTTGTTAGCGAACTACATAACCAAAGAGTTTATGCACCTGCTTTATGACTATAGAATGAACCGAAGGTCTGTAACACAACGAGTGATTCAGGAACAATGACGTCATCCGCATCGTCCACACTTTTACCAGACCTTCGAACGTTGAGATGAAAACGTCTTCCATGTACAGGATCATATTAAAATCCAGTGACCACAGTAGTCGTCAAGAGCAGTTAACCATTACAAAACTTTTCATTACAGAACAACTGTTGTACAATACATTTAAACTTTTAAACCACTTTCACGTCATATTAGATATGTCACAATTTTTCATGAATGCTTGCAACCAGCAACTTCTTCATATCCCATACGTGTTAATATTTATTTAAATGGCACGTTTCGACACAAGATTTCAACCGAACGCTCACGCATGTTCTGCCGACGCAACTTCATTCTGATTCAGTAAACATCCTTTATGTCTGCTGATAGCACATTCATACATTTCATCGCAAATTATCGAGAAGCGTTATATACCATGCATTGCGGTCACGCACGACGATTTCAGCAACCGGTACGATATCGTCAACAGTTAACCGATGTCGCACTCACTTTCAGAAATGTAAATCGCATCATACGATCGTTCGCACATTCAAACTTTTAACGACTGCACTGGATTTTAACCTGTCGAGGATTTATTCAATTCAGTAGAACCCACGCTCTTTCATGCTATACAAAGCACCTTCATGCGCAGGACCACTCCAATTCGACACGCAGCGTTCTTTTATGCCACGATAGCTCACGCACCACTACGAATTGTCTCAAACGCTGCCACTCAACGCACGCATTTCACACCAGCTCATTTGTAAGCTACGTAGCAGGTACGAGACATGTACATTAACAGTTGCTTCTTATTTAGTCCACGAAAACTATTTTCTTAAACCATCAAATCGCCATACTTCACACATTTAATTACATGACTGGTAAGTCCAAACTGCGGAGTATCCGGCTTAATCAACCCCCCTTTTCTTATTCCAATTCACACCCCTCAACCCATTCCCAACATTTAAGATTTTAAGAATTAAACAATTTAAAAAATTTTGACAGTTTTAAAATACAGTTAAATTTAACAAACCCAACTTTTACAAAACCGCAAAATTTTAACAACACTAAACAGAATCATTACACTAGCTAGTACCTATAAATGCACAAGTTTGTTCCGAAGTCCCGATTGCGATTCAAACGAAACCAATCGCAATGACTTCCCACAGGAGGCCCGTTCGTTCCCCAACTTTAAAAATTATAACTTCTGAGCAACTAAAAACAAAGTTCTTAAACTTTTATTACAAAATTTCAAACGAATTTGAAACACCAATAATTCAAATTTTATTTGACTAAACCTCTCCCACTTTTTTTCAAATAGAACTTTCCAAGAACGACCCATTTAAATCCTGATTTGCAGTCTGCAAGACTTACATACCAAAACTAAACTTAAACCAATTTGTTAAATTCACACATTTTATTTGGTAATAGATTGAATATTTTACATGGATTCCATTATAACGAAAAATGCTTTTTAAAATCGGCACCATCGTCGACATGGCGCTTATGTAGCGCATACGGAAAGGATAACCATTCACCCTCTCGTAAGGTAAATCATTTATTTTCATTCGCTTTTCTTTATTCAAACATTTAACAATCGTGGTTTTGTCGGTCTTACAGCGCGACAATTTGGCAAGAATACTGCTTTTCCGGCCATATTGTATTTAAACGAACGCAGCCACTTATACTTTGGACGCACTGACTTTGCCAAATTTTCTGTCCAGCATTTTCATTAACACCGAATTCAAAACTTCAGACTTTTGACAAACAAATCCGCACTATAAACTGACTTTCACTATTTAACAAAAGTTACTTGCGACCTGTTTTGACCTAAGAGAACCAATTAAACAAATTGGTCACGAAACAATTCTAACCCCTCGCCTAATTTACCCATTATGCCGGTTCCGCATGTGCGAATCCGTTATAAACGACGTCTTCCATTTAACGGATCGCGTGATCACTTGAAAATCGCCCAACAGCAGGATCGCGATTAGCAACCAGCACACAACATTGTGTAAGTCGTGCTGTAGAAGAGCAGTCTACTATACCAAAACCACTTTAAACCTTTGCAAAGAACCAAACTTGTTACAGATCTATAATAACCCAAAATTTTAAACTTCACGTCATATTTTAGGAATGTAGGCTTGAATATTTTCAACATGAATACAGCGATATAGTCAGCAGTAAATAACCATACATCCCATTTTACGATCGTGGTTATCCATAGATTAATTAATTGCACGTTCGAGCTTCCGCAACACATTTCACAAGCGCTGATCACGCATACCCTTCGCCGCGCTCGCTATTCTTGTAATTGCAGAAAATCACTTCCTTTACTGTTAGACCGATGCAGCACCATTTTATACTTTCTATAGCAATCGCGCACTTTTTCGTCTGATAATATGCTCTGTAGGCTTTTACACTTTCGCAAGCGGTCAATCGCACGTAAGATTTCTAGAACCGGTAGTACCGATATCGTCCAAACAGAATTAGATGCTCGATGTCCGTCAACTTCATCCCCTAAGGTAGAAAAATCGTCAATCATCCATTAAACTTCAACCCGTCCGTTCTGATAATTTCAAACATTTTCGAACGACATGGCGAGAATTTTAAACCTCCGAGGATCTAGTCGTGATCATCGAGTCTACACATCGACGCATACGACTGCACTACATGCATTTCTGCAGCACACCTTATATAGCAGCATCCATCCCCTTTCGCGCACTTGTCGCATTTTATGTCAACCGTTTTTAAACATCACGATCGACCACGATTTTCCAACACCTTGCATCAACGCTCTAGCACAACGACACCATTCCATCACTTTCGTTAACACGTGTAGACACAGTCGGATGCACACATACATGCTTTGTTCATTTAGTCCCGAAAACTTTTTTTAAACCACAACTCGCAGTCCACATTACACATACGACTCGAATTGCCGACTAATTCTTATTGAGAATCGCCACGCACGGCTGCGCAGCACCCTTTCATGCTGTTTAAGACCTCGGTTTTAACAACTCAGAGCCTACATCTAGATTTCACCAGTAGACACATTTCAATCACACTGACCCCTTCACAATTCCGACTTCACATTTTTCGCACGACACATATTAAGTCATAAGTAGTCATAACATTACAATTTAACCAAATCGATAACAGATTTAGACAATGTTTAGCAAGCATTTCACATCTTGTTTAACCCATCTTCCCTTACCACAGACATCGCCATTCCCCGAGTCAAGACGCACACGGAGATAACATCTTCTGTCAACCAGACAGGACGAGAAGCAATAATGAATCAAACCATACGCATAAAAACACTATCCATCAGCAGATTGTCAGATGATCTTCCTCGATAAACCACCACGCGATGCACGCATGACAGCACGCAGCACATCAACATGATCGCAGACACGCACCTCAGCCCTGCCGCACCCCCGCACCGCACACTGCACCAGCGCACGCGCAGCATGCCCACCGTGCCGCAGCCGTCACAGCCTTATATAACAGAACAACGTTACACGCATAAAACGTTATTCACATAACATAACCCATTACGCATGTCATTTAAACCACTACATCACAGACAGTCCTTTCAGCCTGAGTGGTTTTAATTATTTATTCGCAGCGCACGACATGCTTCATTCCTTTCAACAGCCTGACGTAGTTCAGCCAATGCACGAGTTTGCCCATGTCTGATCTGCCGACAGACCAGTTCGACCAGCACGCACCATCGCACCCATTCTGCACAGGCTGATCGATCCCCTGATGAGAATCCTTCCACCGCCGGAGTCCACTTGGGCATTAACAGTTAAGACCGAAATCCGACTCAGAACACACTGGACGGTGTGCACGCATGCCCGCACTGTTCTTCACCATTTATAAACACGTTTTGATAACCTTTGCAAATGACGGCCATCCTTTTCGCAGAACAAAGAGTCTTTCACCGCAACGAACCAGACCGATCGTCCCATCGGCCATAAATTCTTCCTCATTTCCACAAAGCCGTTCACACATACTTGTCGCAGCAGTCTCACCACCCTCCATCTTTACAAATCCCCGACCCCGTTCCTTCACAAACGTAATTGCTAACCTTTGTCAAGAACCAACAAACCAGCTAATTCAGCCACAAATGTCATAACCTCCCTCTTAATAATTTACACCATTAACCGGTTCATTCCAGATCGGATAACTAGAAACTTTCCATGTTATACGATCCTGCATTAAATCCAATTGCACAGCCACAAATTGTCAGTCTCTGTAACAGCAGTGATATCCAAAATCTTAACTTCTAAATCACTTGAACAAGTTACAACCATTTATTTTAAAACGATTCTACGTCCTATTTGAAGCTTAATCCTAAAGATCCAGCGAGAATGCTACCCGATAAACCATATTCCCTGTACGATGCAATAGACATTATTTGTTACGTTCATTATAAAACTAATTATGCGCTAACAAATATCATCCTTACCCGCATGTCTTAATCAAAATACATCCTTTTTTCACAGCCTTTATTATTTATCATCGCCACTTCACTGCATGCTTCCCTGAAGCATTACGCTTTCGACTACTGCACTCGATATTCAATCGCAGACTGATTGCAAGTCATAACTCTTCACATTTCAGTAATTCATACCAAACGTCAACCCCTACCTTCATACCACACTGTTACAATGCTGATTTTAAACCCGTCTTAGCGATCATTCACACTCCGAGACTGCCTGAACATATTTTGCCATAACGAACCCCGTCCTACATGATCGAGTTCGTGAAAAGCAAGCGCCCTTTCTCTAGCGCAACCCATATACGCTATATTACCACAGCAACTGTTGTAATTTTGCATAAACCACTTTTAGTAACAACCTGACACAGACGTAACACCACATCATTCTACGAACCAACCAACACGTCTCGTCAGCCGGCACATCATTCACCCATACTCATTTTGTCAACATCCTTCACCATTCGCGACGAATCATTTTCTCATTCAGATCGTACCATCAAACCAGACATATTTAGTCGCACGCAACTCTTGCAAGTTTAACCCACGTCACATCACCATTTACCCAAGACTTGTCTCAACTAATTCACGCGATTGCTATCCATCTCTCGTTTGCATACACCCTTTAGAACCGTAAGTTGTAGCACCTCGTATCACACTGTGAGCCATCATCACCATTTCCGCAAACATGATTTATCTACACAACTGCGTAAAGACGCCATAAACCTTAATGTTCAACACTTTACATTTAACTTTTAACGTATCACTTTTTAAATTTTTCAGTCATACCTTCAATTTTCAGGCCCATGCAACAGTCATTAATATCCACCAGCTTTCTTCCAGCAGATCACATTTAACTCCACACCTTTCACAACATTGCCTCCAACATCCAGACAACGTTACACTACCAGGATCATCGATTTGACGCAGATACCATTTGAAGGAGCAGTAATTACTTATGATCTTCCACATTCAACACTATAACACCTCAACCATTAGTTCCATCGCCAGTCCGAAGTCGTACATCGTCAGCAACAGCAATTTTGCCAACCGATCAATCAGATTGATGCCGTTTAGCACCATTCTTACCATTACACTGATTTCACCCCAGCCAGTCACAAACGCCATCCCCGCATCGTTGTTCATACCATCACTTTCTAGTCCACACCAGTCCAATTTGGCTCATCCGCATATTCCGCAATCCATCCACCAAAGAACATCTTACCGTTCCTCATATTCTGTTCACCAACGTTGTTCCACTCGGAACCAGATTTTGAATTTACACGATCGCCGATACCCTTTTCGGCCTTCAGCCAGACAGCCACAGCGCACCGGAACTGTAGATAAACACGCAAATTTCGAAACCCAGCATTGCGTTCGCGCCGTCGCACAACCAACAGCAAATGGCCATGGTATCCGCCGTCAGATCCGCCTCGACAACACTAGTCACCGACATTGCCGCACAACGTCCAAACCGCAGCGGTCATTCAGCCCCGCAGCGAAAGCCATGACGTCAACCGCCAACTCAAACCTACCATGCCAGTGCGCCCTTTATCGTGGCAAACCTCTTTCCATCTTTAAACCGGTTTAATAACCTCAAATTCATGCTGCTTCCGTCTTCTTGTCCAAAACAGCCTTTTACTCGGCCGCTAAAACACCATTCCAACTTCTTATAATTCGCATCGCATCTTCAGTCAACTTCTTTTTCCTTCACTTTCCTTCACAAACCAATACACCGATTCCTTTCGTACAACGGAACCACCAACGCACCTTCTACATCACATCCATGCTACGCTACATCATCCTTTAAACTGTATCACCGTACTTGAAGATTTTCTTGATTCCACTCAACCAAACATCACCAGCAACTTTTTTGTCAAATCTATTTCAACCACATTTTAACAATCCTAGGTTACATTTAACCAAACCAATACGTGTCCGAACTTTTCTATTGGGATCTATTTCTCGCACGCAGTGCATCCCCGAGATTCTCGAAGTTCAGCCGCTAACATGTCAACCTTTCACAACGCATTTCCCTAAACGCTATCATCAACTGATCCCATTGAGCCGTCTTTATCCTAAACTTCACACATGCAATTATTTCTACCACGCAGACATGTTACAAACAACACATTCACCAGGCAATCGTTTCAACCATGGCACCATCATTATAGCTAAAGTCATTCCCACTGCATCCATCACCTTTTGCAACGATTCCGCAATCCGAACCACGTCAAACATGAATCTGACGTTACTTCACATATCAGTTTCAACCACAGTTTCCACTTCATGGAACAACATATTTTGACATTTACTACCATGCGATACCTTCATTGTGTTCCGCACGCCCAGAAAACAATTTAAGTCAGCCGGAACTTTGAAATCGCAGCACTAACACACAATTTACGATTAAACATCCGCTTTGCAGCATGCGCACTGCGTCACATGCATCGCACTTCGCACACCAGACCTGCACGTTCGCCTGTTCGGACGTCAAGCCATCAGACCCATATCACTACACACACATGACCACAATTTGTCCGGTCACAACGTCAATAATCCGACACCGTCTTTGCCCACAATTAGAACGCTCATTACGTCACACTCCACCCTGTCTCAATATCTAACCGTTGTCATGACCTGACCGTTGCCTACGACCATCGAACAGATCACCATGTGACATATGACCATCTTGAACCATTCCGACATGACGCACATCGTAGCTGCGACCTGACATGACCATACCACGACCGATACAACACGACCTGATATGACCACATGACCAGACCACTATAGACCATGACACATGACCAATGTAAGACCACATATGACCTATGACCAAGACCGACACGATCCATGACATGACGCACATGACCACATGACGACATTAGACACTACACATGCATACGATTTTCATTACCACGCACACAGCAGTTTTTCCACAGACAAGCACAGGTGTAAGCGAAAATCAGGTTAGCCAGCGCCCGGCGCTGGCCCAACCTATTAAATTTTCCTTTTATCTAACCTAGGTCCACACTTGTTTTTAATGGAAAACTCATTAAAAAGCAATTAGTGTTAATGGGTTTTAATGAGAAAACTCATTAAAAGCAATTAGGTCATATGGTCATGCGGTCATATGGTCAGTGGTCATATGGTCATGTGGTCATATGGTCATATGGTCATCATGGTCAATGGTCATGTGGTCATAGTGGTCATTGGTCATTGGTCATGTGGTCATAGTGGTCATATGGTCATGGTTATGTGAGCAGGAGATTTAAATTTGGTATATAAAGAACCTACATATATCCGGACATTGGATGCAATGCCGACCTAGGTCGGATAACAAACAGTTCCTAAACCAGAGAATGTAAGCGATATGGCGGTGTCCGACATATTCGACTATTTTCGGTAATATACGCCCCACTCTGTAGGATACATAAGGAACAGATTTTCGTATTCAATTTAGTATTTGGCGGTAGCTAGAACGGTAAACATGAGCGTCTCCAAGGTGATTAACGTTTCTCAACTTGGGAATAAAGTGAAACCGACAAATGAGCGATTTGGATTATAGCTGTTGGCAGAAAATATGTGCAACAATAATCTGGTGACAGATATTGGTAATATTTGTTATGTCGAAGGCGAAAAGATGCTGACTGGCGGACTACACACACCAATTACAGAACCATTTTGTGACAATATAATGTTGGTTAAAATTTGCGACCTTTCTGACACCGAACAAGCATCTGCAAACAAACGGATGTTTATCCTAAAAAAAGAAATTTGTGGTGCATTTAACAGTTATCTACGAAGAAAGTTCAACCGATTTGTTTTCGCTAGGCATGGTGTTAAAGCTAAGCTTCCGTTTTCTCTGGAAAGCAGTAACAAGATAGGCCAGAGAGTAAAAGAAATTATCGGAAAAGAAGACATCGAATGCATTAATAAAAAATTCCAAAATCCTATATGTGTTCCATACAAAGTGGAACTAGCAGATGTTAAGTTGGAAACTTTATTGGAGGAACTACCAGATATATTAGACGAAATCGAAAAAGATTATTTCTATCTTTTTGACATGGATGTAACCCAAGATTTTGCAGGCATATTTAGCAAGATGGAGATGTGTAATTATTTAACTACAAACCATAACTTTTGCTATAAGGGCGAATACGAAGAAAAGTGTAATATTATAGTTGACAACGATAAAACTGCGGTGATTGATTGTTTAACATGGCTAACAACCAATGCTAGAATTTAGATTTACTCCATATTTGTGTGCAAGATTACAAGTCCTGGTGTTAATAAACAACTTGGCAATCATATACTAGATTTTTACGTTGTCCAGATGTACGTTTAAGGGAAACATTTGCGTCTACTTTGGCCAAAGAACATGGTATTACGCGATTGGAAGCGACAATATACAACTGTGCAATTGGAAGCTATGTCAGTGCGGAACGGGTGTATAAACCCTTAAAAGACTGTTTAACCTTATTGGAAGATAGTGTTATACTTCCTAAAGGCGCCAATGTACTGGTACCACTTACCAAAATGTGGAGTAAGCTATCGGACAAGCTACAAAATAGCTGCTGTTTAGTGTAATAACCTGCTACAGTACGTGTATTGGGGAATGGCAATACAAAGAAATTGACGGGCTTGCAAATTGTTGTCCAAAACCAGAGGAAAAGGAAAATTGATAAAGTATGTGCTGGCTTTAGTTTTAACTATTTACCTGTAAATTATTTGGAGATAGTAGAGGAAGATGTCCAAGATAAAATAAAAATCTTACACAAGTGCTACATTAAAGCAGGTAGTACATATTTTACACAATCTGCAACACCATATTCTACAATTCCAAAAGAAATAGTATTTCGGATTGGGATTGATAGATACGCCTAACATTCGTCCAGAGGTTGTACGACAACGCGTAAATATTGGTAGTAAACTCTATCCGTTTACGCTAAAGGAAATTGCCCCATTATGTATACCATACGCTGTAAGTGGAAGGAAAAGACAACTGGAATTAGAGGAAATGGATGCAAAAGGCGAAAATTGGACTACATGGAAAACACTGCGACAATAGGATCAATACAAAGATGTGTTAGACAAAGAACATCTTATTAGAGAAAATGAGGAAGAATTAAAAGATTATTTTATGTGCCGATGGACTGACTTAGATACATCTGGTTTACAAGTTGTATGCATTTGCGGTTAGTAAGAAAGACTCTTTAGTTATGTAGGCGTTCTTGCAGAAAAGGATGGTACTAAATCCGTATACTTTTTAAAAGGTTATTCTAAAACGTATTTATCAAAATGGCAGATAACAAAGACGAACTAAGGAATGGGGTTTCGTAATCTTTGCGTACACCACACGCAAAGGGGGTCCGTTAAACATTGTATATTTGCCTAGTAAAGAACCTTTCGGATCATTTAAAACCGAGGGTCTTACAACCTATAACAACCATATATTCCCAAAAGTGGTGAATATGCAACTACACAACGGTGTGTGGGAGAAAAGGATTTCCAATACCGACAAGAAGAAGTCGATCAAGCTAACAAGATACGTATGCAGGATATAGTGGGAAAGCTGCGATTAAAAGATTGTCACAAGCTGCAAGAATTACACGAAGGAATGGATCTGGTTGTGGCGGAATCAAAGACTTTAAATATAGAGGCAAACTTCGGTACATTTTACAATTCGAAAACCTAGACGGTCTCTATGTATCAAACTATTGGTTAGAAAAGGAGATAGAGGACTTGGGTATCGATTTAAATTTTAAGCTGCGAATAAAATTAGATAAAATTAAAGCCACCCAAACAAACATAAAGAAAGGACTGTCTTCTGTGTATAACTTTGTATTAAAATTAAGTTTAAATGACCCCATGCTTGGATTAAATATTTTTAAATTTGTTATGTATAATGTCAGAATAAACATTTTATAATAGTATATAACATTGTTCTTTATTTATAAAAGGCTGTGACGTTACCCGAAATAGCATCGCACAGAGAGGGATGCGCATGGGCAGCCGCATGGGCAGGGGTGGCACGCGCGGGGCCATGGGCAGGGTGGCATGCGCAGGGTGCTCATGGGGGATGTGTCTGGGCGTACACGAGGGAAGCGGATGTTAACAGTCACCAAGCATCCAAACCTTTATTTGATGGTATCGAGTACTTGCCTGCGTATGTATCCGGAGTAAAAGAATACGATTTGCATACGCAGCTTATTAATAAAATTAGTTTATCGAGGGAAGATGACAAAGGTACATCATTCCTAATAGTACAACAATCTACGCATGGGGACGTAAAGATATAAGATAGTTGTTTATATTTGTATATATTAGTTTTAAGATTCCATAATTTTTAAGTTCTTCTCCCACCTTCCAAATCCTTCCGGCTTCTATCCTGGTTGACAGAGTATATGTTATCTCCACGTGGTATTCGCGGGACGCGGCGGTTTTAGATTTCGGGCGATGGTTGGCTAAGGCATATGTCTTGTTAGCGAAAAAGGTTTTAAAGATGGAGTTAAATAAAGATGGGTAAAAATTAGTCTTTAAACGCATAACTTTGTATGGGTGGTTCTATTTAAAATCTGTTTACAGATTTGGGGTCCCTAGAAAATTTAATATTAGTTGATACCTAGCAAAATATATTTATCTTAAAAGAGTGACTACCCTGCGTATAATAAATACAATATAACACTTGTCAAAAAAAGTTGTAGGGAAAATTAAAGACGTATTTAATGGGGTCCAGTATTAGAATTTGTTGGTAATAGGGCTAAGTCCTACTGTAATGTAGGCGAGAAAGATACGATTAAAAGATTAAAGGGATCTCACAAAGTGTAGTTAAGTAAAACCGAGGGTCTTACAACCTATAACGAGCATATACCTCCAAAAGGGGTAGGCATGCAACTACGCGGCAGTGCGCGGAGAATAAGAATTCTCCAATAAGAAATTAAAGTTTCCAAGTACGTAGCACCAGTCATTGGGTAATGGTCGAAATGTTAAACCTATAAAGGCGATTATTAATTGTGGTTTAGAAAAATAGTAGTTTTCGTGGACTAAATAAAATAGCTTAGACTGGTTAATGTATATGGTTACGTACTCGTAGACATCCACAAACATCTGTTTACGTCCACAATGGTGATACCGGTGGTTTTTGTTTAACAAATAGTAAGAAAATACGTCAGGTGTTAGTGCGTGGAAGCCCATAGGATCGTTGGATTCAAAAAGAACGGTGCGTATGGTGGTCTCCGTTAGAATAATCGAAAGTGGTTAATCGGTCGTATTAGATGTTTAAATAAGCGAAAGTGTAAATGCCTACATAAACAAAGATTTAATTAACCGACAAAAAAGTGTGCGATGTGCTACACTTATAAATAAAGTATGGAATGGTGCTTTTAGCGGCCCTAGCAGTAAAAAGGGTGACTGACTTTTCAAGCAACTACAAGAATAGTAGTAGCGCAGAGAAGGGGTATGCATGTATTATACAGTTGCTGCAAAATATGTTAGTTTACGCGTAGCTCGGATGTGTAATTGATCACGACTTAAAGATCCCCCGGAGGTTTAAAAATTCTCAGCCCATTGTCGTTCGAAAATGTTTGGAAATTATCAAAACGGTAGCGGGTTGAAGTTTAATGGATGATTGACTGAGTTTTTCTACCTTTACGAGGGAATTGGAAGTTGACGGACATCGAGCATCTAATTCTCTATTTGGACGATATCGAGTACTTACCGGTTCTAGAAATCATTACGTGCGATTGACCGCTATGCGAAAGTGTAAAAGCCTACAGAAGCATAATTATCAGACGAAAAGTGCGCGATGTGCTATAGAACGTATAAAATGGTGCTTTGCATCGGTCCTAACAGTAAAAAGGAGAGTGACTTTTCTAGCAATTACAAGAATAGCAGTAGCGCGGCGAAGGGGTATGCATGTATTCTACAGCGCATTGTTAGTATCCGGAAGCTCGAACGTGAACAAATTAAATTTTAATCTATAATTAACCACGATCGTAAAATGGGAAATTAATGGTTAATTTAAATACTGCTAACATATACTTTCGCTCGATGATTTATTTAGAAAATATTCAAGCCTACCATTTCCTAAAGTATGACGTAGAAGTTATTTAAAATTAAATTGGTTTATTAGTAAGTATTCTGTAAACAAGTTTGGTATTCCTTAGCAAAGGTTTAAAGTGTTTTGGTTATAGTAGCACTGCATCTTCTACAGCACGACTTGCACACAATTTGTGTGCGTGTGCTATCACCCTTTGGATTTTTAATATGCACGCGATCCGTATAACATGGAAGACGTTTTCGATGTTTCTACTAACGGTATTCGCAGCATGGACAAAGCGAACCGGGCGCATACATTGGTGCTAAATGTATTGGACGAGCTGTGAGGATCATGACGTCATTTAGTTCCTCGCTGAATCCGAGACTTCGTTCGGGTATCTTCGGAAACCTTCGGTTTGCATTCTATAGGGTACATAAAGCAGGTGCGCAAGAATAAACTCTTTAGTTATAAGTTAGTTCGCTTACAAGTCAAGTCTTATAGTGCGGATTTTGTTTTGTACTAAAATGGTATCTGCAAACGTTTTTGGCAACTCTTGCGGTGCTTCCTATACCTGGAAAAATGCTCTCATACGGCACCAGAACAAATGTCGTGGTGCAACATCGTCCAAGGTTAAGCCGTCCGCAGCAAAGTACTTAAACTGTGGGACTTGCGGTTTCGCTTTTACGAGAATGGACAACTTACTGCGACACAAGGAAAACAGCACGGTATGTCATTAAGCCTTAAACGTTCAGCTCCGCCAGCTGTTAAAGGACCTTGTACGAAACAACCACGAATTATGTGTAAAGTATGCGATTTCGAAATGGAAAAGAATACATATGCCGCACACTTGAGAAGCAACAGACATAAAAATGCCACAGTTACCGCTACTAGCGACGATGGTGTAGAAATGGTTAGTACAGCGTTTAACAACCGTATGGCTAGCTATCGCATAAAGAACGCCAGTCTCGACGATTGGGTGCCTGAGTTTCTTTGGAAGCAGAAAGAGCGATTTATTCGATTAATAAATGAAAAAGAATACAACATACAGCAGTAAAAGTCTATTGCGAACTCTACGGCGTTTACACCAAAATAGGGGAAGAGAAGTCCGATGTGAAATCTTTAACACAAAAATGTGGTTATAACGTCTTCTAGTAATTTGGAGAATATGTATAAGGTCTTAAGCGAGACCATAAGAACAAAATCAGAGGAATTTGAAACATGCGGGTTCGGTTGGTCTTTGGAAAAGTGCTCTATTTAGAAATAAATATTAATAAGTATGAGCCGATATGAGAAGTTCTAGGTTCAAAATAAAAATTGTGAATATGTATTTAGAAATGTGGTTTACAAAATTTAAACTGTATTAGTAAAATTGTCTGTAATAAAAAGTTTTAAGAATGGGCTTTAGATTTTCTTTTAGATATGAGCTGCAGGAAAGTTATAATTTGGAGGGTGTGTAAAATGGTAAGGGTGGTCCTGTTTTAAATCTGTTTACAGATTCGGATTCTACATAAAATTCTAGACTAACAAGATGTATTGCATGTATAAAATTTATAAGAACGATCAAAAGTCGCTACAGGTAAGAAATCTTAAAATCAGGGTAGGTCCCTGGGGATGGCGCTATCTAAAAATTTAAAGAGATTTGGGTAGCTTAAAAATTTATAAGAACGCTCAAAAGTCACTACAGGTAAGAAATCTTAAAATGGGGTAGCTGTCTTGGGGATGATGCTATCTGAAAAATTCCTAGAGATTCGGGTAGCTGAGAAAATCTAATGTTAATTGATACCAAACAAGGTAGGTTTATCTCGTGGGTGGAAATGTGGAGAAAGATTTATCTCGCAGAGGGTATATGTGTAACTTTGCAGGGCGTGGTCCGATTTCAAATCTGTTTGCAGATTTGGATTCTATATAAAATTTTAGGCTAACAAGATGTATCGCATGACTAAAAAAATTTATAAGAACGCTCAAAAGTCGCTACATGTAAGAAATCTTAAAATTGGGGTAGCACCCTTGGGGGTGATGATATCTGAAAAATTCCTAAAGATTCGGGTAGCTGAGAAAGTTCTAATATTAATTGATACCAAACAAGATAGGTTTATCTCGAAAGATGCATTGGTTAGTCGAAGAAAACTATTTGGTTCAGATAAAAGATAAAAAATGGCTAGTCGAAGAAAACTTTTTTGGTTCAGATGTGTGGGGAAATGAGGGATTTGGGAGCAAATGAGGACGGAAAGAGTCGCTCCTCCTCATTTGCTCCTTATGGGGATTTACATGTAAATGAGGGAGCAAATGAGGGATTTGGGAGCAAATGAGGGTTTTGGGAGCAAAAGAGGCGGCAGTATTGCCAATTATACCCTACTTATTTTGGTTTTGGAATTTGACTTTTTTATACACTTAAAACAATATCGTATTTAGAAAGTAATAAACAAAGTTGTAGAAAATTTTCTCGCTTAACACTATAGTCGTTTACCTACTGCATTAAAGTTAGTTTTAATTTTACTAAATATCATGCATGCAGGACAAAACAGCTTTTTTAATTCCGAAGAGTAAGACAAGTAACTTTTTTGAATCCACTCACCATTAACTGATTTTCTAATGTTCAACTATGGTTTAAAAGGAAGTTTACTACATTGAGCCATTGATGCATGCGTTACCGGAAGATTAAATGTATTTAATTTCTTACACATTGTGGTAAATTTACTTTTATCTTTATAGACTGGATCAGAATCTAAACCAAGGCCTACCTCCACTTTTTCTGTCGAAGATGGCCCGGGCATTAAAGGTTTGGTATCTTCTACCATTAAAAAAGACACGGTTGCGCTGTGAGAGATACTGATTCTAGCTGTAGTTCATATCCCTCAGTTGACATTATTTTCTCCTTCAACGTATTCTTGGAAATTCCCTCAGACATCATGGGTTGATGTCGTTGATAATTTCGAATCAACTTTTACCAAAAAGGAAGTTAATTATAAACTAAATGATGCAGCCTCTAGAAATTGCTTTTTCGTTTTTAGCGCTCTTTCTTCCGTATCACTCTTATACTTATTTTTCTGTTTTTTGTCGATTCCCATTGCTGTAAATAATTACAAACATTACTAAGCCATTGATATGAAATGTTCAACATATTTGATATTGATATGATTACTGTTAGTAAATACAAGTTGAAAGTAACCGAAAAATTACCGATATAGTATAGAATTTTCAAGCCGACGTCCATGTAAACAAATTTTAAATAACAAAAACTAATATAACAAAACAGAAACATATTTCAAATTATTATTTCAATAAATCAAGATTTGCTTTGCTTACCATTTTCATTATCACAACACTGAAGATCTGTGACTGTAGTACTGTAGAAACAAAATAAAACTTTAGCCTCCGTCAACTACACTTAAGCAGTATTAATGAGCAACTGAACTTCTTCAATGAAAAGTACAATCAGTACTTAAAAGAATGGCCTGATATTGCTAATAATGCACTGATATTTATATAGTATATATCTTTTATCAATTTCCAACAGAAATACCGTCGAATTAAAAAACAAGAGATTTAAATAAAATAAACCAATGAATATATTTTTAATTTAAAATTGCTTTGACTTTCAAAAGACCAACACGTGGCGTTCTCAATGAAAGCATACCGCAACAAAGAACATTGAAAACTTTAGCTTCGAATAGATGCCGCGTCAACGAAAACATGTTGGTTAGACACCGCAGCGAGGCGAACCCCTTTGACCGCGGAATGTGTTTGTGGAAACAAGTGGACTATAGTAGAATCTAAATAAAGTTTTTTATAACACATTGTTTGTAATCGTACGCTTCAATACCATAAAAATGTGTCTAGCCAGCTCCAGAATTCAACATGGCCTTGAAGTATAACGCTCTATCAACATTGACAGATGCATCTTACTAAGGAGCCGAAAGAACCCGAAAATAATGTTTGGGTTAGGTTACTGAAGTGTATGTTTCACTACTAGAAAATGACCAAACGGGTACAACCACCGTAAATATATCTATAGTTGGAAAAATAATACAATCACCAAGTGTGTTTGTAATTTTTAAATGATTATTACAAAGCATTTTTAGTGTCAACGTGAAATGCTAATAGTTTTGAAAAAACTGTTCTACAATACAATTGACTGAAGGAAATACAAAATGATAAATGAACACAAAATTTAACTTAACCCGAAAAACGTGACCTAACCTTCAAAAGCACACGGGAATCACTTTTTTATTTGAAGTTAGCGCGTAAAATGTGAATGCTTTTACTAATTTGGCGATCCGGTTGAATATTATTAAATAAAGTGCGAAGGTCTTCAAAACAATGGTGACGGTCACCATACCAACGCATCACCAAAATGTCAATTCGCTCAGATTCTGTTAATTTCATTGCCATTTTCAAAGTATTTAATTAGGCAATTACAAGATAGTAAAAGACAGTAAAATTATCTGTTTTCAAGGACATCTTGATTTTGCATTATCAGTAGTTTTTATTATCTTTTTGTAATGCGTTTTTAAAAATAAAAAATATATTAGTATTTTTGAATGTAGTTTTTTATTCTGCATTCTAAAACGTAAAAATATAATGAGTGTCTTATTTAAAATAAAAAAGTGGTAGGCATTTCACGTTAAACAGGAAGTGACACAAAATTGAAGATGGCATAAATAAATTCGTTAATTTAAAATCATATCCATATCAGATTTAAAAAAATAATGCACTTCAAATATAAAGTTATTCGACCGTCCCAGGACTTTACACTATCCCTGTATATTAATTCACAATTATGTACATAGTGTTGCGTTCATTTTAAGACTAAATTAAAATCTACATTCTTTCACTTCATTATTCATTTATTTAGATCTTGCTCAGATCCTGCAACAACAACCAGTATAATTAGACCTTCCCACAATAAATACGCTTTCTGATAATTTTCAAGTTCAAATCTATTTGTGTCAAAATAGAAAGTATATTCCATAAATTAAATAGTTTATATCTTGTTTTAGGTATCCGTGAACTCGTTATATCTTGCGATAGCGTGTAATTACTTTCTCTATTGTTTCAATTTAAAACTCTTGGTAATAACGTATTGAACTATCCGATAAAACCGTGTTTTCAAGTTTGCTAATCACGTTTGATAACACCAATGTTACTTGGAGCTCTGGGTATTTAGTTAAACAAATTAATATTCACTTTTTCTTCCTTATACACGACGAAAACATTCGATATATTTCTGTTGTTTCCGTTTTCTTCGTAAGAATTTCGCGCACGCAATACATTATAATTTGACTTAGGGCCGTTATGCTTGCGGCCACGTCCCCAATGCTCCACCCGGAGGTACTACATTGGGTTTAAACGCGAAAAATTAAACGTGCTTCTAATTCATTCTAACTTCATAATTAATCCAACCTAAATAAAAATCTAACAAACTGAAACAAAAACTAAAAACAAGGTTTAAATTATGGTATCCCTAGCGTCGGTTTTGGAGTGTACCCGATCAAAAAGACACAAGCAAAAATGAGAGTGGGAGGGATCCGTAATACCGGATAGGAGACGCCGGCTCTGCTTACCAGTGCGACCTGAAGGATCGTCTTAAAACTATCCAAATCTAGCTAACTAATTTTAAATGGATTCTTTCTCCTAAATCCATCCCTAGCTTTCCCTATCATTCCCTAACTGATTTGTATTATGATTACAATTTTCACAATTCTACTCTTCCTTCCCAAATATATGCTGCAACCAAAATGGCGACAAAACGTCAGACAAAACAAATATGCCACATAACACTACAATACATGCTAATAAATAAATAAATATAAAGTGTAAATATAAAATATAAATAAATATAATTATATAAAAATATAAATAAATGTCTAATAAGCGTTAAGCATATAGCAATGCACAAAATAGCAAAAGCGTCACCCTATTTATCAGGTGCACTCGCACAAGCATTATGTCGGCTAGCGCCATTACGCACAAAACGTGCTTGTTAAATTATTTCAAAATCTACTAATTAATGTAAATCAATGCTTGTGCGAGTACAGCCGCCACAATTTAAGTCTTACCTCGATAATAGAATTCTCCAGCATCAGAAGATCTGGTCGTCTGCCTACATCTAACTGTAACTTACTTCTAAGGGGAAGATGGATGTGCACTACTAAAGTCCTGGTGGGTATGCACTAAATGTTCTGGGGGGATCACAATCACTATCACTATCACTTCATCTTCAAGTCCTGGGGTGGATGCGCGGTTTCACTCTATTTTATTATCTTTGTTTATTTTAATGATTTAATTTAATTAGGGTTTCTGATTTATTTGTTATTGTTTATTTGTTATTATTTATTCCCGATTTCCCGCGCATAATTATGAAGATAGACAGTGATTGTATTAATGGTGTGGGAGTTTCTTGTGCATATTGGACATTTGGGTATAATTATCATGTTATATATATATATATATATATATATATATATATATATTAATATTAAATATCAGGTTTTGGTTATATCTATGCTCGTATCCTTACTCACGCCAAGTCAATCTAAAAATTTTCAATCCTCCCACAAACCTCACCGAATTTACACGCGGTTGTCACAGTCTAATCTCATAACCCTTCTCGCGAATTCTTTTAAAGCTGTCCAGAACACCTTCTGGTTAACCACTTCCCCGACTTCCTCTAGGCTCTTTGGCCATGCCAGACCTAGGATAGCTAGTTTGCTATCAGCCAACCCTCGATTTCCCGTTTCAAGCGGACAGTCGAAGAGCACGTGCTCTGCGCTTTCCGCGCCCTCACCGCATTCGCAGCAGTCGCTGTTGGTTAAACCGAACCTTTGTAAATACGCCTTCAGGGCTTCCTTCCTCTAGGTCTTTGGCCATGCTAGACGTACGATAGCTAATTTCGTATCAGCCAACCCTCGATTTGCCGCTTCAAGCGGGCAGTCGAAGAGCACATGCTCTGCGCTTTCCGCGCCCTCACGCATTCACAGCGATCGTTGTTGGTTAACCCGAACCTATATAAATACGCTTTCAAGGCGCCGTGCCCTGTTATCAACTGCACCATTTTGTGATCGAGCTTAACCTCGATCCTACCTCTAGCTTCTATGCTCGGTATGAATTTGTGGGTCAACCTGCCCGTGGCAGCGTTGTTCCACCTCTCTTCCCATTGTTGAATTGATTTTTCGCGCAGCTTTCTTTTAATTAAAGACCTCGGTATCGGCGAATGTGATATCCGAAAGTCGTCCGTCGCGGCCTCTTTAGCGAATTCGTCAGCCTTATCATTTCCTACGTTACCATCGTGCGTCCTAACCCAACAGAACTTTACACGTCGAAACTCGAGCGCCGTATGCGCTATTTTCCAGACGTCCGCCTGGAAGTCTGTCGAGGTGATCATGTTAGTTAATGCCGTCAGCGCTGATTTACTGTCACTGATTATATAATAATCGTCTCTGCCCGTGTGATTTATTACGTAATCGATAGCCTCTCGGATGGCTACCAATTCGCACTGGAAGATAGTGCTCCAGTTCGCGAGTTTGGTTTGAAACCGGAACACCTCCCTTTCCTACTTAAACACGACAAACGCCGCGCCTGCTTGCCCGTCATCCATCCGAGTAAATTCTGATACCCGTCGCGTCCCGATCACCTTCAACAAACTCGATTCCTCTAATATCGGCCGGGTGCCCCAACTCTGACACCACGATCTTTCTTGCAACATCCCTATTAAAAGATTAATATCTTCGCTAATTTTGCGCTCTTTCCCTATATATATATATATATATATATATATATATATATATATATATATCTAATATCTCTAATCTGCCTAACCACATATTCGATAGGGAGAGTCCTACTGATCACCAGGACCGCCTCCGTGGAGGTGGTCCTGTATGCCCTCGCCGCCTTTACCGCGGTTATACGTTGCACGCTCGTTAATTGACGCATCTCCTGGACTTTACAACCTTCCGCCCATACGGATGCTGCGTACAACATTGCCGGCTCAATTGCTCCGGCATAGACCGTCCTCAGCGATTCGCCCCTGAAACTCCAGTTTATTTTTGCCGCCGCCATCATTTTATTTGATATTTCGTTTCCTTTGCTTTTGACGTACTGCACGTGAGCTTTCCAATTTAACTTATTGTCAATTTTTACCCCAAGGTTTGTAATAGCTTCCTTGAACGGTATTTTCTCCCCTCATAGCTCTAGCCTAGAAGGTCGCTGTCCCGGTTTTGTACCAAAATAAAGCGCTTCCGACTTCGACGTGTTAAATTTTAGTTTTACGCGATCTGATAATTAGAAGCGTATCATCCGCAAACCCGACAATTGAACATCCTGTGGGTAATTTGACCCTAAAGATGCTTTCGTATAACAATTTCCAAAATGTGGGACCAGAGCATGACCCCTGCGGGCATCCCCTTTCCACCTCGCGCGACAAAACTTTACCCGATATTTCAACCTGTGCCAATCGTCCCGAGAAATAACTCTTGACTAAAGACATCAAGTTCCGCGAACAACCTCTACGATCTAACTCGCTAACGATTAATGGCCACCAGGCAGCATCAAGTGCTCCTGAAATGTCCAAGGCAACAACAACACAGTGCTCTTTAGCATCTCTCGCCTGCTTAATTTCCCCGACAACGAACTCTAATGCGTCGATAGTCGACTTTCCTTCCATAAAACCGAACTGTCGTTTATTAAAACCGCCGCTGTCTCGCACTAAGTGCTCAACTCGCGTAGTTATAACGCGATCTAAAGCTTTCCCCAGCACCGGTAGCAAGCTAATTGGACGATAGTTGCCCGGGTCTGACGCATCCGCCTTTTTGGGTTTCGGGATAAATTTCACGTTCTGGATTTTCCAGCAACGCGGAAATACGCCCCTCTCTAAACAAAGATTAAACAACCCGGCAAAGACACACGGGTCTAACAGGCACGCCTCCGGAGCTGCATCTGAGGTGATTCCGTCATGCCCCGGCACCTTTTTAGGGTACATCCTCCTAAAAGCCCTGACAACCTCGTGAACTAGGATTGCCTTATCGGCACCTGTTCCTTGCGCCTCTGCAGCTTCCCGACGAACTAAATCGCGCTTAGTGGTTAGTTCTCGTGTCCACCAGTGTACGCTATCTTTAAATGTTTTCTTTCGCGGCATGGAGTACGACGACACGACTACCACCGCGTCGTTTAATTTTTTCGCAAGTGTTTTTATTTTGTCTGCCTCTCGGCAGTTTAATAGCTCGTTCTCGAGCGCTGGGATGCTTTCGCCGAATATTTGTATAAACCGCTCCCAATTTGTTTTTTTATTGCAGAACCGCGGAAAGATAGTTAGTTGCTCGTTTTGGATTTCCTCGGTATCAATATCCCACGTAACTAATTTGTGCTCAGAGAACGTTACCTCGTCCGACCTAAGTTCCCAATTATAAATTTTCCCTAACATCTCGTGCGAGGCTGCAGTAATATCTATAAAACTGCTGCCTCTATACCCCTCAACCGTAGGTGAAACATTAGTGTTTATCACACTAAGATCCCATTCCGTCAAAAGATCGGCAACCTGCGAGCCTCTATCGTCTTCGATAGGGCTACCCCATAGTGGCGACTTGGCATTAAAGTCTCCCCCGATTATTAGTTGTTATTCCTTCCAATTTTACGAAAAATGCCTTCGATTTGGTTTATTAGGTCCTCGGTTTGAAGATTTTCCCGTCGGGAATCGACTGGCGGAAGATACGCGCCAATCACGTAAAACGTATCTAACCCCGTTTTTATTTCGACCGTCGTTATAAAGTCGTCTGATAAATTATTTAAAATTATTCCGACGCACGTCCCATTATTTATTATTATTCCGCTACGCGGTCGTTCGCTGTTTGCGTATAAAACGGTGACCCCCTTCCCAAAACCTGTTATTTTGTAGCTATACAGGTGCGGTTCCTGTATAAACCCGATGTCGATATTATTTTCGAAGAATAACTTTACGAAGTTATTTGTAGCCCCTTTTCCTTTCCCGAGATTTAATTGCGCAAATTTTATCTTCTTGCTTCTTCTAAATCTTTGTTTTTCTTCACGGTCCATAATCGATGTTCCGTGTGATTGCGTTCTTCAATTTCAGCATCGTGGGGCATCTACTCGACTTGGCGTCGTGGCGCGTATCAACCTTCGCGTCACCGCCAGTTCTGTCGTTTGCCCTAGCGCAAACCACACAGCAGGGGACTGCCCTCCGGCAATTCTTGAACACGTGTCCGACTTCGGCACAGTTACCGCACCACTGTACCTTCTCCCTGCACTTCATCGATCTATGGCCGTACTCGTAGCACCTGTAGCTCTGGGTCATCGAGAAGTGGTCCCGGGCCCAGACTCTTCGCCACCTAAGGTTAATAGCATCAGCTAATATATGTCTCCGAAGTGTGGGGGTCACTTCGAAGACTACGTTGACGAAGGGATCCCTAGGGCCCTTTCCGCCAAACCTAAACTTCTCTCTTAAGTGGTCTTCAATTTTCAAATCGCCGAAGCGGGGATTCTGGCTCGCGATCAACCGCACCAGCTCTTCCGCCTTCATCCCCGCTTCGACCCCCAGAAGAACGACCCGTGGGCGCTTCTTCTCGATGGTCTTCGCCACGAGCTCATTGTAGTGACCGACAACCTTCGACTGCAATTTCTTTGCATCTTCTCGACCACACTCGACTACTACACCGCCCCTGCGAGTCCTAGGAGCTCCGACCACAACAAAACCATCATGAGCGGAATCAACCTTTTTCTTCAGGGTTGACATGACGTCATCTTTCTCCTCTGGCTTGGCGTCGACCCTAACTGCAAAAGTAGGCGTTGCACCTGCAGTAGCTGCAGCATACGACGCCTTCCACGGCATCGGCACCTCCTGGCTCCAGGAACACTGCTGCCCTGAAACAGAAGCAACCACCGCTGGACTTCCCCCGACAACATCAGCTCTCCCAGAATCACTAACCACAAGCCGCAGCGCCCTAACCATACCTATAAGTTGATTCGCCGCGTCAGGAAAATTATCCACGGCGTAGCAAATACGCTTTCTATCGTCTACAACGATAGTGGCAGAGGTCGTCGGCACCCTCCCGGAGATGGCCGAGTGCGCCTTCCTCACCCTCAATCTCAGAAGATCCAGCTCATCGAGATCGCTAGCAGCAACGCTACCGTCGCTGCTAGTCGACATCCTTCGCTGGGCTCCCGAAGTTGAGGGCGATTCCGGCGCCGCAACCACCCCAGGGGGCCATGACTCCCCCGACACGACCGCCGCAGACACAGGCTCCTCTACCTCCTCTTGAATCCCTAACCTAACGTCTTTTAATACTACCTTCAGCTGTTTCCCCCCAACAGCGCCCTCAGTCTCCAACCTATCAGACTCCGATCGATCTCCCCTTTTCTTCCTGGGCAACGGCTCTTCGTCTCGGTGGATCACCATGCTGACAAAACTAACAACAAAGAATGACACCTAAGACGCAACTCAAAAACGACTTGACCGTTACGACGCTAAAAGAACGACGCTAGAAGAGCGCAAAACGTTGGTCCAATAAAAATGTTTTGTTTAAAGGTGAACAGTAAGCAACCTTGTATTTATTTAAACTTCGAACCGTCCAATTAAATTTCAAATTTTTACAAAAGTACAACAAGCACTAAGCGTCAAAATAACAACTAGAACCAAATAAATTCGCTAACCCAATAAAAATATCTCGATTCAAAATGTACCGTAAAGAACACTATTTATTTATTTTAAATTTTTAAAACCGCCAAATCAAATTTAAATAAACTAATTACTTCAAAATATCTAATTCATAAATAACAACACTTTATTTCAACTGCTACACTTCTTAATTACACCTAAAATCGTTTTAAGGAATTCTTTAAGTACACGTGTACTTAAATTACGGAAAATTTATATTAAAATTGTTTTAAAATTTACAGTTTTTGAATTATTTATTTGATTTAAAAAGGGCCTAGATTTTTGTTTTTAGGTTATGATTTGATTATACGCGCACTATAAAAAATTCACACACTCTTTGGTTGTTTTACCCGGCTTTTTAACTCGATTTACGCAGTTTTTGTTTTAAATTTATTAAAAACGCCTTTTTAAGTTATTTCGAAATTATTTTTGAGTATTTGTTTAGTAGATTTTTGTTTTATTACCCCGAAATTTAGTTAGTTTATTTTAAAACGCGGATTTTAGTTTAATTACAAAGTAAAACGGGGTTTATTTAATATTTATTCGGTTTAAATTCATACCGAGTTTAGAAGCTAGAGGCAAGATCGAGGTAAAACTGATCATAAAATCGTTCAGTTGATAAGAGGGCACGGCGCCCTGAAAGCGTATTTACATAGGTTCGGGTTAACCAACAACGACCGCTGTGAATGCGGTGAGGGGGCGGAAAGCGCAGAGCACGTGCTCTTCGACTGCCCGCTTGAAGCCGCAAATCGAGGGTTGGCTGATACGAAATTAGCTATGGTAGGTCTAGCATGGCTAAAGAGCCTAGAGGAAGTCGGGGAAGTGGCTAACCAGAAGGCGTTCTGGACAGCCTTTAGAGAGTTCGCAGGAAGGGTTGCGAGAGTAGACGGTGATAATCGTGTGTAAGTCGGGAGGGGATGGTGTGAGGATTGAAAAATTATAGATTTTGACCTGGCGTGATTTTGACATGATAAGAGCATGATTACCAAAACCTGCAAAAAAACAAAAAAAAAACAAAAAAAAAAGAAAAAGGAAAAAAAAAGAAAGAAAGAAAACCAATAATAATAATAATTAAATAAGTATACCCAAAACTCTAATATGCACGACGAACACACCACTAAAACAATCACTGTCCCACCTTCTACGCGCGGAAAATCGGGAATAAACGAAACAAATAAATAACAACAAACTAAATCAGGAAACCTCATTATTTTAAATAAGTGTAATAAATAAAGAAATAATAAAATAGAGTGAAACCGCGCATCCCCCCAAAACTTAAAAGTGAAGTGATAGTGATTGTGATCCTCCCATAGCGTTTAGTGCATATCCACCAGGACTTTAACAGTGCATATTCAACACCCCCATAAAAGTAGAAAACAAATAAATGTAAGTAGACGACCAGATTTTCGGATGCTGGAGAAATTTATATTGGAGGTAAGAATAAAATTGTGGCGGCTGTACTTGCATGAGCATTGATTTGTGATTTTAAACAGATTTTAAAATAATCTAACAAGCACGTTTTTGTGTAATGACGCTAGTCGATATAATGCTCATGCAAGTGCACCTGATAATGTATTTGCTTTTGCTAATATATGCACTGCTACATGCTTTTGCTTATTCAGATATTTATTTATATATTTATTATATGTTTATTTATATATTTATATTTATTTTTACACTTATATTTTTGCCTGCATTGTATTGTTTTGTGGCTTGATTTAATTCGTTTGACGTTCTGTCGCCAATTTTTGTTCGCAGTATATATAGAAAAGAAGATTGTATATATAATATGTCAGTTAGGGAATGATAAGGAACGTTAGGGACAAATTTAGGATAAAATACTTAGATCAGGGAGGACGAATTTGTAAATTTACAAAGCAGGCAAAATAGCTGGATTCACTACTAATACATTTGGCAAATGCTTAAAAATTTGAATCCATTTTAAATTAGCTAGCTAGATTTGGATAGTTTTAAGTCGACCCTTCAGGTTGCACTGGTAAGCAGAGCTGGCGTCTGCTATCCGGTATTACGGATCCCTCCCCCTCTCATTTTTAGGGTGGATTAATTATTAAGTTAGAATAAATTAGAAGCACGTTTATTTTTCGCGTTTAAACCCAATGTAGTATCTTCGGGTGGAGCATTGGGGACGTGGCCGCAAGTATAGCAGCCCTTATTCAAATTATAATGTTATATGGTGTGTCCGTACTTCAAGTGTTTATCACATTCCGTAACGTAGGATAACAGATGGTAAGTGTTGATAGTTAAAATCTTTCCTGATGTCCAATTCGAGCGATTTTACATTTGAAGATTATTTGAGTATAAAAATTTTATTAAAATAAAAGAATAGTCTAGATATTAGTATAAAATCCTGTACTAGTGTAAATCGAAGATATCAGATCTGCTCTGTACGATATTGAGGAATAATGTAAATAAAATTTATAAAATGCTCAAAATTAATTAAGGGCGATTCTGGAATTTAAAAGTGGGCTTATAAGATTTAATTGAAATAGCACCAACTTTGAACTTAGTAACTATCAGCTAAAAATTGTTATGATAATACTTCAGTTATAATAAATGTAAATATTTCTGTATTAATACTTATTATTGGCGTTTTAAATGACAAAAGGTATTCATGGTTGAGAAATTATCTCATAAAATTTTATCTAAAAAGTATTGAACCTAGCATGAAAATATCATTTCAATTTTAGCCGTATTTACAGAACAAAAGGTGTATAAAGTTTAGGTTCAACACAGCTAAGGGAAGAGATATATTTTTCATCTTTTTGATGTGTTATCTAGGGACACAAATAGCAACCCCTTGTGATTTAAATATATAGCCTTTTTTTTCAAGGTTGAAGGTGCGACAACAGGGTTTTTGTTTTCAGATGCGCTTGTACACTAAATGGTTTCTACTTTTTACTATTAGTGCTTCCTCGTTATAAATAAAAATTAACAAAGTAGTGGCGCCTTGATATTGTCCGATAATACATACCTCCCTGATAGTCTCTTGAAATAACCGTGGAAGTTAGAGTTCCAAGTTAGTCTGAAAGATTCCAAAGGTCGTTATTTTAAACGGATTATTTTACAGCTTTTTTGTAGCCTTTGTGAATGTAGAGGTGAGTTGAACTTTCTTTGGCAACCACTGTTCCGACTTGTAATATTTAGTCCATCTTACAGCCGAACAGTTTATGGTAACGTTAAACGCTACATCTTATGCATTCGATTCTAATTCTATACAACGTCCTTTGAGTGTTGTAAGTCGCGATTTTAAAATGTGTTGTTGGACGTAGTGTGCTAGTATAGTTAAGTTGGTTGATCCAGTGCCCATCCATAGACGAGTGTAATCCGCACTTCTGAATTCTTAAAGATGATACCAGAGAGGCCGATAGCTTAAGGTACAGTTTTTCTGTTTGCTTCACTTGTGTTGCTGTTTTGAAAGATAGACACCTTTTTCGTTGATTCTGCAATAAATTGCAGACTCTACGTTATTAATTTCACGTTTACAATGCACGAACGATTATGCAATTATTCTTAAAGTCAAAGCTAGTTAACCCAAAGCCCTCGTTATAGCACTTTTTACTGCTTCCTTTTCCGTGTATATTAATGTTAATGTCAACAACTTGGTAGTGAATACTTGATTACGTTATTTAAAGTTTAATGTTACGTTCTTAAATCTTACGAGGTGCATATCCCAAAGCACGTAAATGTGTATATATTCAAGGTTGGAAAGACTATGTAAGTATATGGTATTTAAATGATAAGATTTTATTCTAGATATTTTCAAATGCTTAGGTATATACTGTAATATATATAAATTGACGCTTTGGTTACATCACGTTACAACATGGTTACGTAAATGTGTTTTTAACTTTTGTAAATATTCTTTGGGACTGTATTTTTGTAATCTAACTTTTTACTGAGGTTTTCAATCTTTCTTTCTGTATCACACACCTCACTCTACGACGTTTTTAGCTAGTCCAAAATCTAATCTTTTTTTGTTGCGGTATTCGGTATGGGCGATTTTCTTAACTTACTTTACTGCTTTCTTTCTTGCCTGGACGGAATACCATAACAAAATCAAGATTGGTAATTAAATCTGTATTCTTATTCCAAATTATTCTAAAACTACAAGAAGGTAAATCAACTAATCATATTTTAATTATAAAATTATATAGTAGAAGCGTCGCATGCTCTTTTTAAAAAGCGTTCAGAGTTGTAGTGAAATTCATAAAAATCCATCTTAAGTTTGTGCTTTTGAAACTGTTGAATAAATTCTAGACGACACTATATAGTTTTAAGAAAGAGTGTTGCAGCTATCATAAACTAAGCTACAAATACACTTTATTACAATGTAATTTGTAGACGCCAAGTTATAAAAATGCACACTCATAAGGTTACCAAAAGTGATGTAATCTTTTATATATTTAGACTGCGATATGTGCAAATGTAAGGTTTTAGATGAAAAACAATTACAGATATGCCTACGTAATAACAATATAACAGGGACCTTCTGCGTGTTATTTGACATAAAAGGTAATAGCAATATTGTGTAATAATATGAAAACCCCAGGATATTAGGCAAAATAGTAGGGGAATTAAAAATAATAAAAATGAATTGAGATTGAATTAGGAGAACAGTCTTATAGCTACCGGTCATTTGAAAACGTCGAAATGTGGTAATACAATAAAGTCGGAAGGAGAGGAATCTTAATTGTATATCCCCCAGCGAGGTTAATTTAAGCGGAATTTAGAATTAATATAAGTGAATTGTCTTTGTAAAAGGAATGTTAGTCTAAAATTTCGAAAATGTAGCGAGGTTCAGGTATGTTAGAATAATACAGATCGCAAACAGCTTTTTATACATTAATTTATTTCGGTACCGTCCTTTTGTATAGAAAATTGTTGACTACCCCGTTGATATTTGATTGTGGAACTGTAAAAAAAATAGGGGTTTGGGTCAAAACCGTCCAGATGATTAGACAATTTATTCCATATTTGACTTGTTAAATAATTTGTTATTTGCTGTACTGCGTGATAACCTGCATTTTTCTGAGCTAGAATGATGCAACAGCATTCAATTTCTTTTCCGCATTTCAAAAAATACTAGAGGTAAACACATTGTGTATACCATTCTGCGATTTTCTAAAAGCAAAGTAATGAGGCAAAACAAGCAACCATTCTTTTAGAGAAACTGTGGCAATCAGTAGCATTTCTTGACTTTGATTTAACTTTCAATATTCAGCTGATTGGCCACTTGTTTTAGGACATATGCATATATCCAACTTTCATCACTAACTGGAATGTCACATACCTACCAAATTCATTGCTTTTGAGTTGAATTGGTTAAGTATTTTTTAACACGATTTGGCTCAAACTTATTTTCGATTTTAGTTAAATTGTGAAAATTTAACGAGAACAAAATTTTCTAACACTTAGGTGATTATGTAAAATTGATTAATTTGTTTCGTATCGATGCGTAAGTGAAGCCAAATTCATATATGTTGTATACTTACCTGCCATTATCATTTGTCGATTGCATCAATGTTTTCTAGTATTATGATAATATTGGTCCTCTCCACTTTCATGAATTTACTTATAAGTTTATTATCATAGATTAGTGAAAAGAAAATTGGAAACGAAGCCGCCGTAATTATTTGGCGGTATCTCTTGCCTTAAATATTAATTAAGGCATTTTTTGTAAGATTAGAAAATTAGAGAAAAACTTTCTTAGCGATGTGTTGTTATAAATTCATAACCTGCAATTACGTTTCATTTAGTGTTTACGTTTTTTTAAGGCTACACTAACTTGAGAATTTATCAGATCAACCTTGAATTAGAAATGACGATGAATCGCGGTGCTTATTGTATTACAACAATCCAGATATGACTCTTTAATTTTTCTAAACAACCTGATACAAATTTATTAAATCAAGGACCATATGGTGGGCTCAAGTGGACTTGAGGGAGTGGTTTCTTTAAGATCAAGAGATCTCGAGAATCTTCCGACTAAGCTAGGGGTCTATTCCTCGGGTAGAGCTTATGAGGAGTCGTCGTAGGTTTTACAACAAAAACATGATCTACGTACTGACTCTGAAATACAAAATAGGGGTGCAAAGGGGCGCCACCAAGTCATAGAAATTTAATCACGGGAGGACTTGGAAGTCCTTAGAGGGAAATATCGTATTTACTGCTAAAGCAGAAGCTGTAAAAAATAGTATAATTATAATAATGAAGGACACAGGAGATGCACCCTTGCTACCTTACACCATAAAGAAAAAGAATAGCCATTAATATCAATAATTTAAAAATTATTATATAAACAAATTTAAGCATTAAATTTCTTGAAAATGTTGTATAGAGTGCTTCCTTACCGAGTCACTGCTAAATACTTTATTTTTATAAAAGGATATTGGTACATTTTTAGTTTTTAACTCAGTTACCCTATCCTTGAACTCACTTGTCCAAAATAAAATAATTACTCAAATAAATTTAATAATTGTTCTTTAATTGAATTTAGATTTCTTTGTAATAAAATTTTATATACAAAATATACATCAATAATGTTGTCTAATCTTTTAGACTCAGATATTACTTATGAAAATCATGACTGTCTTTACTAAAAATAAAGAAGTATCAATAATGTATTAAACATGTCTATGTGGCTTTCTGAATTAATTACCCAAAATACACAGATCTGTTACCTTGGTTTACAAAAGTGTATTAAATATTTAAAGACAAATAAAATTAGTTCTGGTAATTACTTGAGGTGTAATTGAATTTGAATGAAATATTTTGTTAGGACTAAATAAGGATATTTTTAATCCTAATCATTTGCAATAATATCATATATAATCCATAATTTATACTTTGGAAAATTCCAAATAGCAAAACTTTTCATAATTACATTGTAAAACAAGTCACAAATGTAGCAATGTTGTTTTCAATCATATGTCTCGCTGTTAAGTTATACGAACAGTTGTAGTCAGGTCAAGTGGATAAAAAAACTCTTACCTTGCAAACTGGTACTTTAAACTTCATTGAAACAAATACTTTGTGGAAACCACATGTGTTGGCCTGTAATCCTTCGACAAACAAATGACGTCAGCGTACTGTCTACATTTTATTGCGTAATATACTGGATCTTTACTGAAATCCATCTACACGGATTTGTTGTTGTGCATTTTATTTTAGCAAATCCAAACAAAGCTAATCCAAAAACAGGCTATTCGAAGTACATCACTTTCGACGTTTCTTTACTTATGTGTAAAGAACGATTATTCGACGGTAACTTAAAAAATTAAACATGCTATTTGAGCCCATAAACTCGCAAACTTATCGACGCTGAATGTTCAGAATAAATATTTATTACATTTACGTTAGTGAGATAAAACTTGACAATTTATAGAAATTAAAATTCGCCAACCAGTTAGATTATTTTTTAATAAGTTCAGTGAAATTAATATTAACAAATTTAAGAAAATTATTATTAGAAATCCGATGAGCCCTACAATAAAATCATTTAGTCTGACATAATAATAATTTAATCTGCTTACCATTATTAAAATACACAGAAAATCAAATGCATTTTGCACTTGGTTAGGTGGCAACGATTATTGCCACTCGCAGATTGCTAGCGTAGACCTTATGGACTTGCATGATGCTACAAGTGGTCGGGCCAGACTGAATCGTCCGGTTGACGAGATGCGCACTACACATTTAAAAATCGTCTGACATCGGAGATGAAATTCAAACGACCAACGTTTACTAATAGTAACTAGACCAACTTTAATAAGTAATAAATGCCTTTTGATTGGGCTATACGGTCCTGCTCTGAATATTTGTTTACGTCACAAAATTAATGATTTATTTAAATAAACAATGCAGTGTGTTTTATAAATAAATTTATTAGGATTTGTAATTGTTAAAAAAAATTGTTACAAACCTTTGATGTAAATGGAAAACTTTAAATTTAGAAAATTGTTTAATTAAATTCAATTTTCATTATAGTGCAAACAGTGGATTGAGAGAATGGAAAGAGATGAATTTCTAATGAACAATATGATTGGTTATTACCAAGTATGCAGTAAGTATTTCTTCTGAAACCAATTTCATGAAACATACCCAGGATTATTTTTAAATTGGGAACTGTATCATTAAAGCTTTAGTAATATTACAGATATTAGAAAATTAATTAGTAGTAAACACAGCTAATGTAGAAATTTATCCACGACAGGTAGGTTCAGCATTATACATGCCTATTCTTTTACTAACTAATGCTATTATAACGTAGTTTAGTCCACATCTGACCAAAAACATTACATTAGAACGCAAACAAAGCGTTGATACGCCCTGTGACGATTCTTCTTTCAGATGAACTTGATTGATAGGTTACAAGAACTTTATTAATTATATAATAGGAAATCTATAGATGTGACATTACGTATAAGTAAAAGAAACTTTAAGAAATGTTATCATCATTAAGTCTCAAGTTCTGAAGTTGTTCGACGCGTACCTCCATCGTTTTCTTTTCGGAATTAAGAGTAGTATATAGTGTGGGTTTGTTGACCTTTGGATTCCCGCGCTTATGATGAATGAATCGTTGCAGCGGGCACTGTTTGGTTGGCGTCGTTGGAATTCGGACGCTTTTGTCGGGTGGCGTGAGCTGACACTCATAAATTGAGAGGACGTAGTAATTGGATATAAGCTACTCCTGTTTGAAAAGTTGCCACTTACTTTGCGACGTACAATTTACCTACTAAAATCAAATAACTAAGTTTCGCTACCTACGGCTCAAGTTGACAAATAAGTGGATTTCCGATCAACTGCAGTGGAGACGAAGTGAGTCCTAAAAGTTGCTATTGACAAAAAAAATAAAATAAGGAGGGCACCAAGTAAATTTGCCTTCAGGCAACCACCTAAGCACCCCGCACTACCAAAAATACAAAATAAGTGCGAGTACCTATATGCCGAGATATTGTTACTAAAATAGTGCCTTCTCACAAACTATTGAATTATTAAATGATGCCAGTAAGTAAGCCAGGTGAAAATAAATATATATTGGAGACAGTTTCTGTTCCTTAATCTAAATAATCTTTGGGAACAATCGATTAATCATAAATAATGTTCGTTCAATACGACAAAAATAATACAATAAAATAACATAGTTAATGCGCACAGATGGTTTATATTATTGACGCCGCTTGAACACAGGCGCACGCACGATTTATATTCAACAATGGTGTCGTCGCACGACAAGACAAGGGTTAGATAATAATAGATAATAATATCAACAACGCGTTAACGCATTAACTCTCGTTTAACATGTAAGAAAAATGTATACATACATATATATATATATATATATATATATATATATATATATACATATATATACATATACATATATACATTTTGTATAATTATTGCACAAGTTGAATTGGTTATTTATTATTGTAAGACAAATAAATCGTAACATAACCAGATATTAAAAACTTGCGTGTTCCTAGGATCCAATTATGCCTTCTGTTTTCAATGTGAAGCCAGGTGCAACGGTTGCTCTAACCTTTACCAAATGCGTTAACATAAAGTACGATTTAGAATTTAAAATCCCAAATTAAAAACCCTAAAGAGAAACAAGTATATGTACCAAGCAATTATTCTCTTAGAAAAATAATTACACTGATAATTGATAAATATTTTATATATATATATATATATATATATATATATATACATATAGATATGATAACGCTGCACGCCGATGTAATTATACTTTCAGTCTCCTGCTGATCACCACCGCTCTGTGCATTTTAATATCCTAAAATTTAAATATGCCTCGGCTAGCTCAGTTTAATTCACACAGACTGCACAACGTTACGATAATCAAATAATTTACCCCCTTTTCTCTAATACATTTCCTGCTCGAATGATAAAACGAAGTCCACTAATATTTGTATAATGAGAAAGAAAAAATCATATACACTTCACAGCTTAATCGATTTTACTGTATGACAGAAATGAACCCCTGAATCAAATAACAATAATTTTTAAATTGTTTCTCCCCAAAAATTAAAGCTCCCTTTTAGTCGACTTCGTTTTATCATTCGAGCAGGAAATGTATTAGTGAAAAGGGGGTAACTTATTTGATTATCGTAACGTTGTGCAGTGTGTGTGAATTAAACTGAGCTAGCCGAGGCATATTTAAATTTTAGGATATTAAAATGCACAGAGCGGTGGTGATCAGCAGGAGACTGAAAGTATAATTACATCGGCGTGCAGCGTTATCATATCTATATGTATATATATATATATATATATATATATATATATATATAGAATAAGTAAATTTAATGAGTCTTAAAATAATATAAAAAAATAAAATTTATTGGCAAGTGACTCAATATTAGCCACAAGGGCATCCTGTCGATGCGTTTCGCCCTAATTGGGGCTCATCAGGACAGGAGTAGCAAAGATGTAATGTTTAAAACGAACACATTATGGGAAGTACAGAATTATTCTTTATAATTATAATCTTTGGCTATGGAAAAAGGCAGTTGAACCGGATCTCCTCCGTGCCGACTGTTGATAAAATCTGCAAAGTCAGGTGAAGCAACACGAAGGCACAAATTGTGGGCTAGGTGATGCTGTACTTCACATAATGTGTTCGTTTTAAACATTACATCTTTGCTACTCCTGTCCTAATGAGCCCCAATTAGGGCGAAACGCGTCGACAGGATGCCCTTGTGGCTAATATTGAGTCACTTGCCAATAAATTTTATTTTTTGATATATATATATATATATATATAAAATATTTATCAATTATCAGTGTAATAATTTTTCTAAGAGAATAATTGCTTGGTACATATACTTGTTTCTCTTTAGGGTTTTTAATTTGGGATTTTAAATTCTAAATCGTACTTTATGTTAACGCATTTGGTAAAGGTTAGAGCAGCCGTTGCACCTGGCTTCACATTGAAAACAGAAGGCATAATTGGATCCTAGGAACACGCAAGTTTTTAATATCTGGTTATGTTACGATTTATTTGTCTTACAATAATAAATAACCAATTCAACTTGTGCAATAATTATCCAAAATGTATATATATATTTATATATATATATATATATATATATATATATATATATATATATGTATGTATACATTTTTCTTACATGTTAAACGAGAGTTAATGCGTTAACGCGTTGTTGATATTATCTATTATTATCTAACCCTTGTCTTGTCGTGCGACGACACCATTGTTGAATATAAATCGTGCGTGCGCCTGTGTTCAAGCGGCGTCAATAATATAAACCATCTGTGCGCATTAACTATGTTATTTTATTTTATTATTTTTGTCGTATTGAACGAACATTATTTATGATTAATCGATTGTTCCCAAAGATTATTTAGATTAAGGAACAGAAGCTGTCTCCAATATATATATTTATTTTCACCTGGCTTACTTACTGGCATCATTTAATAATTCAATAGTTCGTGAGAAGGCACTATTTTAGTAACAATATCTTGGCATATAGGTACTCGCACTTATTTGGTATTTTTGGTAGTGCGAGGTGCTTAGGTGGTTGCCTGAAGGCAAATTTACTTGGTGCCCTCCTTATTTTATTTTTTTGTCAATAGCAACTTTTAGGACTCACTTCGTCTCCACTGCAGTTGATCGGAAATCCACTTATTTGTCATCTTGAGCCGTAGGTAGCGAAACTTAGTTTTTTGTATTTAGTAGGTAAATTGTACGTCGCAAAGTGGCAACTCTTCAAACAGGAGTAGCTTATATCCAATTACTACGTCCTCCCAATCTATGAGTGTCAGCTCACGCCACCCGACAAAAGCGTCCGAATGCCAACGACGCCAACCAAACAATGCCCGTTGCAACGATTCATTCATCATAAGCGCGGGAATCCAAAGGTCAACAAACCCACACTATATACTACTCTTAATTTCGAAAAAAAAACGATGGAGGTACGCGTCGAACAACTTCAGAACTTGAGACTTAATGATGATAACATTTCTTAAAGTTTCTTTTACTTATACGTAATGTCACATCTATAGATTTCCTATTATATAATTAATAAAGTTCTTGTAACCTATCAATCAAGTTCATCTGAAATAAGAATCGTCGCAGGGCGTATCAACGCTTTGTTTGCGTTCTAATGTAATGTTTTTGGTCAGACGTGGACTAAACTATGTTATAATAGCATTAATTAGTAAAAGAATAGGCATGTATAATGCTGAACCTACCTGTCGTGGATAAATTTCTACACTAGCTGTGTTTACTACTAATTAATTTTCTAATATCTGTAATATTATTAAAGCTTTAATGATACAGTTCCCAATTTAAAAATAATCCTGGGTATGTTTCATGAAATTGGTTTCAGAAAAAATACTTACTGCATACTTGGTAATGACCAATCATATTGTTCATTAGAAATTCATCTCTTTCCATTCTCTGAATCCACTGTTTGCACTATAATGAAAATTGAATTTAATTAAACAATTTTCTAAATTTAAAGTTTTCCATTTACATCAAAGGTTTGTAACAATTTTTTTTAACAATTACAAATCCTAATAAATTTATTTATAAAACACACTGCATTGTTTATTTAAATAAATCATTAATTTTGTGACGTAAATAAATATTCAGAGCAGGACCGTATAGCCCAATCAAAAGGCATTTATTACTTATTGAAGTTGGTCTAGTTACTATTAGTAAACGTTGGTCGTTTGAATTTCATCTCCGATGTCAGACGATTTTTAAATGTGTAGTGCGCATCTCGTCAACCGGATGATTCAGTCTGGCCCGACCACTTGTAGCATCATGCAGGTCCATAAGGTCAACGCCAGCAATCTGCGAGTGGCAATAATCGTTGCCGCCTAACCAAGTGCAAAATGCATTTGATTTTCTGTGTATTTTAATAATGGTAAGCAGATTAAATTATTATTATGTCAGACTAAATGATTTTATTGTAGGGCTCATCGGATTTCTAATAATAATTTTCTTAAATTTGTTAATATTAATTTCACTGAACTTATTAAAAAATAATCTAACTGGTTGGCGAATTTTAATTTCTATAAATTGTCAAGTTTAATCTCACTAACGTAAATGTAATAAATATTTATTCTGAACATTCAGTGTCGATAAGTTTGCGAGTTTATGGGCTTAAATAGCATGTTTAATTTTTCAATTTATCGTTGAATAATCGTTCTTTACACATAAGTAAAGAAACGTCGAAAGTGATGTACTTCGAATAATCTGTTTTTGGATTAGCTTTGTTTAAATTTGCTAAAATAAAATGCACAACAACAAATCCGTGTAGATGGATTTCAGTAAAGATCCAGTATATTACGCAATAAAATGTAGACAGTACGCTGACGTCATTTGTTTGTCGAAGGATTACAGGCCAACACATGTGGTTTCCACAAGGTATTTGTTACAATGAAGTTTAAAGTACCAGTTCACAAGGTAAGAGTTTTTTATCCACTTGACCTGACTACAACCGTTCGTATAACTTACCAGCGAGGCATATGATTGAAAACAACATTGCTACATTTATGACTTGTTTTAAAATGTAATTATGAAAAGTTTTTCTATTTGGAATTTTCCAACGTATAAATTATGGATTATATATGATATTATTGCAAATGATTATTTATGCCTTCTGTTTTCAATGTGAACCCAGATGCAACGGCTGCTCTAACCTTTACCAAATGCGTTAACATAAAGTACGATTTAGAATTTAAAATCCCAAATTAAAAACCCTAAAGAGAAACAAGTATATGTACCAAGCAATTATTCTCTTAGAAAAATTATTACACTGATAATTGATAAATATTTTGTATATATATATATATATATATATATATATATGCATATAGATATGATAACGCTGCACGCCGATGTAATTATACTTTCAGTCTCCTGCTGATCACCACCGCTCTGTGCATTTTAATATCCTAAAATTTAATATGCCTCGGCTAGCTCAGTTTAATTCACACAGACTGCACAACGTTACGATAATCAAATAATTTACCCCCTTTTCTCTAATACATTTCCTTCTCGAATGATAAAACGAAGTTGGCTAATATTTGTATAATGAGAAAGAAAAAATCATATACACTTCACAGCTTAATCGATTTTACTGTATGACAGAAATGAACCCCTGAATCAAATAACAATAATTTTTAAATTGTTTCTCCCCAAAAATTAAAGCTCCCTTTCCTTACTTTAAAGCCAACAAAAATGACATTGTACTCTACTGGAAATTCTTTGAACGTTCGACTTTTCTCTTTTTTACGTAAATTTTCAAGTATAAAAGAAATTTTTGTTTACTCTACATAAAATATTCAAGTATAATAAACATAGTCAATGTTCAAAAAAAAAAATAAGGAGAAAATAATACCTTATGCTAGACAGTTCTGACCTGTAGTTTTCCTATTCGTCCTTCTGGATCTGCTATTGCGTGCTGTGGATCAGTACCTCAATATTAGTTTCAGATGAGTTGCTTTATTCAATGCTTAAAACAATCCTCTGTTTTGTGCGCCTTTGCCAATATTTTCATTCGGACTTCCTCCCAATATTATCCATTTATTTAGTTTCCAAATTTTACTCCGTTTAATCAATAATCTAGTATTTTCTTAATCTCCCTTAAGTTTGCCACGTCTTACTTAGTTTTTGTAGTCTCTCTTAGATTTACTCCGCCTTACTTCGATTTTCGTAGTCTCTTTTAGAGCTTTAAATTATAAATATTTTACCTTAAACTTTTATTCACGTTTTCCATCAAACGGCAAAACTTGTCTCATATATTTTTCACTATTTTTTATTTTAAAATTTTCTAACATCACTTTTCACAAAATTTGATTATCTAATTTTAATATTCACTCGTTGTGTAGCTTCTTGAGTATAAGTGATGTGGATTCTGCTCGCTTCAAATTAAGACTGTCTGCTTATCAAATTCGCGTGTTATATAAGTTACGCCCCACCTAAAAATTCATGAGTTATCACCGCTGTTTAATCAAAATATACGACCAGCCATACGATGTTTTGAATATTTTGAGCTTTTACAGGTATATCTCTGATAATAACTCGCCGGACGATTTCTTGATCACGTAGGAGACCAGTGGACCTCTATTCTGTATTTATTTTAGATCGTCTTTTTTATGTTATTACAGGAATTTCTAATTCGCCATGGCATGTAATTTAACTTATGGCTTTTGTTTGTTTAGATAATACTTTGTGATTTGTATTAATTCCATGGAGAAAATCACGTAAACGAAATGACGTAAATTAACATATTTCTGTTTACATCTTGCGTTTCCAAAACGTATTCATTTCGAAAGATGCGTTTCTTATCAGGACGCTATACTATCTCTTTCATTATCGCATGTTTAATTTTATTGTGAATTGTATCATGATTTCTAACTTTTACTGCATTTGACGCGTATCAATTTACAATTTATGAATGCTTTTTCTTTTAAGACAAGTTTGATTGCGTGTAGAGTTATTTCTTTTGCTGAATGTGTGTTTATTGTTGAATGATATGCTTCCTGACATTAATTAAAATCAATTGCGATCCTTATACAGGGTGTTAAATGTTTGCTCTTTGCATAATTTGCAAATTATGTATTTTTCATTCTAAATAACTGTAGTTTTCTAACTCCTAGCACTATTTACATGTATTGTGTAACCATTATGACTCAATATACCCCTAAACAACCCTCTTATCATAGTAATATATATATATATATATATATATATATATATATATATATATATGTATAAATATACATTTCAAAATTAACATACACGCTCAGCAATTACACAAACAACCAGTTTTAAGATCAAATATTTCCAAAATTTAATTACCAACATACTCACACTCAAGTAACATTATTAATTGAACGATCAACCCTAATTAATATGTAACCTTTTCTTTTCTACAAAAGCTTAAACAAACTTACCCTACGATAAATGGTTTTTATATCCAACAATAGTCTTCAATATTCTTCGCCCTTCTACCAAAAAAAAAACATTATTTAGCTTCAAATATGAATAAACACTCATGGCAAATTCAAACATCACAAATAAATCCCTATTTACAAGTATTAAATGATACGTACTCAAAAGATCAATTTGGCGAAATTCCACAGGTGGTTTAACATCAGTAAAATGAAGTACAAATCCCTCGTAAGAGGTAGAAACTAGTGGCATCAATAAACAACCAATATTTAGGTAAATGTACAACACTTAACGTTTCACAATTGCATTACGAAATAAATTTCCAATAAGGATGATTTCAAAATCATAAAATATTCGAAGCGCTTTACTTCATTCTTCTGTTAACCTTATGTTTTAATATCTCTCCAATTGACAAAACTCGAAAGTATTAAGGAAAATTTCCTAGCATCTCGCGGGAAACAATAGAACTACTTAAACCACGGTTCTAAAAAGGAATAAGTCTGTATTTCTTCAACTTTCCAATTACGGCATCTACACAAAGATGTCTCCACAAGTATCCTGTTATTATATCCAAAGCGATCTTAATAACCTTACTAAAGATTTGTTTACATTTTTAATAAAGGACAATTAAACATCTAATTAAAGGTCTATTATTCTCTAAGGAATTATTTATATATATATATATATATATATATATATATATATATATTTACTACGTGAAAAGTGTTACATTATGTTACAGAAATAGATAATTGCTTAAAAATAGTAGTTATTTATGCAATGTAAAAAAGCGACACGTTACAACCACTCATTTGATGTGGGCATATAAGTAAATGTCTTAATCATTGGTGTTAGTTGTTATGTATAGAGTGGGGAGAGGGCAAGTGACGGTTTTATGACAGTTCGTAAAACGAGGACATTATGATTAGGAGTATGATTAAGAATGGTTGTGTGACCAGGCATTGTACACTAAAGTGAATAAAGTTATTACAACTGTGTTTTTATTATTAATGGCTGTTAATTAATAATATCCCAAGTAATAACCTAACATTGGCGATGAGTCGGTTTAGTAATCCACGTGAGTGCAAAAAAATCTTGATGGTAACGTTCGCGGTCAAGGTCAGTTGAATGCACGTTCCGGTTTTTGTTGGTTCGAAAAAAAAAGTTTTTCCTAGCGAGTTAAAAACGGTCGGTTAATAAGTTCAATAAGTTTATTACATATTGGAAATGGATAAAAACGACAGAAATGGAAACCGTTATAATGTAGCTGTTCCACAGTTAGGGATGAATGAACCGTTCCAAAATTATTTGGAGCGGCTGGAACTGTTTTTTGAGGTTAGTCACACAAACGAGACAGAAAAGGTTGCTACGCTGTTAGTGGTAATCGGTCCAGAAATCTATGGTGTACTGAAAAATCTGATGGTTCCCGTGGAGCCTAAAAATAAAACGTTTCGTGAGTTAGTTGAAGAGCTTAAAAAACATTATGCTCCACCGCAATTAGAAATAGCTGAATGCTTTAAATTTTACACCCGTCGTCAACAAAAAAATGAATCAATCAAAGACTTCATTGTTAGCTTAAAGAAGTTATCAAACACGTGTAATTTTGGCGAATTTTTAAATGATGCCCTCAGGGATATTTTAAATGCTGGTTTAAGAGATGAATCCATGGTTCGTAAACTTCTTTCAGAACCCAAGTTGGATTTTGAAAAAGCTCAGAAATTATGTATTGACATGGAGTTGATAAAAATGCAAAGTCAAGTTTTTCAAGAGGTACCAAGTTCAAATGTTAGTAAGGTTTCGAAAATGAACGCAAAGTCCAGTTACGTTCCTGCAGTTGTTCAACATGCGTTGAAAAATTTTACAGGTCCCACCCTTACAAAAACAAAAGTTGTTTGTTCGAAATGCAATCGCAATCACCGTGTGTCAGAATATCCTCGAAATAAATGGAGATGTTTTGTTTGTAATCAATATGGTCATATTGCTAAAGACTGTAATAAAACAGTGAAAAACATTACAGCAGATGGCAACCTTAATGTGCAGATTGTTTCCCAAGCAATAGAACCAGTTGTTGTAAGTTTAGGAATAAATGGAATTCCCATAAATTTCGAAGTTGATTGCGGATCAGCAGTTACGTTGATACCAAATTTTTGGTACATAAAGTATTTTAAATCATGGCCATTAGGTAAGATTGAAAATTTAAAGTTAACGGCAGCTAATAGTGAGCCCATCGTAGTAATAGGTATGTTCAAACCTCAGGTATCTTATAATGATAATCATTTTAAGTTAACGTAAATTGTTACCAACAATCGATTGCAAAGACCCTTATTAGGTCGAGATTGGTTGGAAATGTTAAACCCTAGTTGGAGAAATTTGTTATTAAACTGTAACGTAGTTACTGACAAAAGTTCTATTGTTGAAATTTTAAAAAGTAAATTTTCAAAAGTTTTTAATGTTGAAAATTTTAGCCTGTAGAATTTTTTGAAGTTAGCATAGTTACAAAAGGTAATGCTCAACCAGTTTTTCAAAAAGCTTATAATGTTCCATACAGTTTAAAAGATAAAGTTACTACCGAAATTAACAATTTAGTTAAGTAAGGAATTATAAGTAAAGTTACGTCTGATTATAGCCCATGGGCCAGTTCGTTGGTATGTGTTACACGTAAGGATGGAAAGTTACGATTATGTGCAGATTTACTGAAAGTTAATCAGTGTATAGATATACCGCAATATCCATTGCCCGTAGTCGAAGAATTGTTAAATTCTTTTCATGGCTGTGCTATTTTTTGTGAATTTGATTTACGTAATGCATATTTACAGGTTAAAATTTATGATGCATCTAAAGAATTATTGACAGTCAATACTCATTTAGGTCTGTATCGCTGAAATAGATTATGTTTTGGTACATACCATAATTAATAATTATCATGTAACAGTGAATAAAGAAGAAAATTGTGAACGTAACATGCGTAAATATGAAAATTGATAAATGCAATTATTTGATTTTGTAATATACAATGAAGTTGGGAAATGCTTCGATATAAAAAGTTATTTAAAATTTTATTGAATAATTAAGCCAAGGATGCACATTGGTTTCTAAATGGAGATTTAATGCATGCTTTTGTAAACTGGGATTTGACGTTAATTAAAGCATGGAGCGGAAGATATTTAATACTGTTAATTACAAATTGCAAAAACTTTGTGGATTTTTGCAAGTATTGCTTTTAAAACATTGTTTGTAACTGATATTTGAATATTTATCAGTTAAATTTAAAGTAGAATAGATCTTAATTATATAATAATTTTTGTAAGGGTATTTACCAGGAAGTTTATGATCAGAGTTTGAAATATTCTTACCTTTTAATAAATTATCTGTCACGGATTTTTTGTCCAAACAAACCTTACAAGCGTAAGAGTCAAAGCCAAATAAACTATCCATAAAAGAAGAGATTTAGTTCTGTGAATTTAAACCTAAATAAGGTAACAGACATTGCGATTATTAAGTAAATAGGTACTTGTTAGAAATAATTTGATGTTTGAAAGAAACTTTGTTGTAAATGTTCTATATGATTTTGTATGACAAAATATTTTTGACTATAGATTCTTTATGATATTGCTGTTTGATTTCATTTTGAAAATTCCATTAATTCATTGAGCTAGCCAGGCTAAGAGAAGCTAGAAAGAAAGGTACGTCAATAATTTCAAATTTTACAATTTGCTGTATCTGTATCACAGCACTCTTTTAGCGACGCCTAACGCCGGTCCTTCTCACAGCAATATATATATATATATATATATATATATATATATATATACCATTTCATCCTATAGCTGTTAATATATATATTTTAATAAACATGCATTTGCATTCCAAATGTGGATTATTCTTCTACGCTTTATATATATATATATATATATATATATATATATATTGTAGTGGTTTTAAAGGGTTAAATTTAGGTATGAACAAGACAATTTCAAACACCCTGTATAGAGGAAACAACCAAAATTTACGTGCGAAATTTATTTCATTTAGTTAATTTAAAGTAACAAGTATTAACAAAATTGTACAAGTAGGAATTAAAATTTAATAGGTTCGTAAAGAAAATAAATTGTATAAGCCAATGCAAATTATTAATTAATTTAATCGACTTTAATTGAAAGGGTTATAACGTCTAAATACGCATAAGAGCGTGAAAAATCGATAATTCCAAGGCGAAACGCTTCACTAACAAACAAACACGTCGAATATATGAAATACCTTGAAACGTAAACTCCTAGAAATGTTATTTTAAAACGATCGTTAATTGAACACCTGCATGATTTGAAAAGTTCATGTTCCCCTTATTTGTGTAGATAAAAGACAATATTCGAGGTATATTGTGCAAACGGTCGGACGGTTCTCATGAACGCTAACCAAAAGTTTCTTTAAAGCGCAGAAGGGATGGACAATCAATGATATGCTTCGGAATGAGAGAGGCATAATAACAGTTCACTTCAAAACGCACGTATTCAGTTCACGTGGGTTAGATAGCACGCAGACAGTAATATCGATTTTCTACCACTCAAGCGAGGGTAGAAGGTAACATATAATATGCATAAGAAAAGAATAGAGTTAATATAGGCGGGGTTTTTAAGACGTCACTAAATATATCATTGGTCTAAATAGTTAGTTGTACAACAGACGAACACGGAAAAATATGAATGCGGGTTTTTCGGAAAATATCGTATCAACGAGCTAAATTTCAAAGATTTCGAAAACGGTTAAACCAAAATTTGAAGAAGTATTATTTTAAATGAAGTATTTTGCGTGAAGAGTGGCCGAGAGGTGGCATTTTGAATTTTATAAATACTCTAAAAAAATTAATAGGGCTCTCTTAGTATTTTCATCGCTTTAGACTACGTACAGAAATCTACCACGAGCTTGTAAGTATTTAAAATTTAAATTAAATAGTACAGTGTTGACCTCATAGTTTGAAACGCGGATAGTGTCGGGTTTAATTTTAACTGAGGTGCAACAGATAATTTAACAAGCTCTTGAAGTAAAGTAAAGTAAAGTAACGTAAACTAAAGTATGCAACTATAAAAAAGTGTAATATACTTGGATTTGGATTTGGATGGATCTTGAATGAATAGCATGCAGCACAACTTAGATGGTGTTCATCTATAAATAGCTGGAGGCGGCAAGCAGAGCAGAACCACGAGACCGATGGTGCCGGAACTTAACTTCATCGTCAACGTAGTAGGGATCTTCAAGAAATTCCAAGTAACGCATTAGAATTTGCTGTTTTTAATAAACTATGAAAATTATTGTGATGTGTGAGAATGAAATGTGATGGTATTTTGCATTATTTTGCGTTTTGAAAATAATACGTATAACTAACTTTTATTATGGTATTTAGAGATAAAACTAAAAGTGTATATAAAGCTATTAACATTCCTCATGAATTTAAAATTTTATTGTTAAGAGTACATGGGTTTTTTTGTGTTTGTAGTAAGAGTATGCAAAGTAAAAAGCATACATTAATAAGATAAACTGGGTTATCATGAGCTCACCATACTCCAGAGTGTACTAATTAGAAATAATTATAAATAAAAAAGAAAAATAAGGTATTATTCAGGGCCCATTTACTCCTGTTACATTCAATGTGTTTGATATTTCAATTTAAAATTCTGGACTTTACAAAGATAGAATTTATTGAGGTGTAACTTAAGCACCGAAATGTAAATAATCTTAAATTTTTATTTGTAAATAGTGGTAAATAAATATTGTATGATTGTTGTATTATTTTGTGGTTTTAATGCGAGTGTGCGTGAACGATAAAGAGTATGATAGTAAATCTAGGTATCCAAGAGGAGGCCCAACTGAGCTAGCCAGGAAGCTGTTGAAGAAATCAATTAAGGTGATGGAGCAGGAATCTGGGTAAGAATTATTTTTTTAAAAATTTTCTATTGCGTGAAATTTTCCATTTTTTTTCAAATTGATAATTTGAGAAAGTACTATTTACCAGAGGGGTTACACGGCAATTTATGACGCCCAATTCGTGAGGCTCGATTCTTATAGAGGGTACACGGCAATATATATATATATATATATATATATATATAATAGTGGTTTTAAAAGATCAAAAATAAATATAAAAAGAAGCAATTTTAAAACGCCCTGTATAAAGAAACAACCAGAAATTACGTGCGAAAGTTGTATTAGTTAATTCATTATTAAGTATCAGGTATTAACGAAATTTTATAAATAATTAATGAAATTTAAGTAGGTTTGCAAAGAAATTAAATGATATAAGCCAATGCCATTAATTTATTAATTAATTTGAATTTAATTGAACGATTATTAATGTATAATATGCATAAAAGCGTTTAAAAAACCCAATAATACCAAGGTGAGACGCGTTGCTAACGTACAAATATATCAGTGGGGTAGAAATACGCCAAACTCGAAATCGTGGAAGTGTTATTTAAAATATTACGATTGAACACCTGCGTATTTTCTAAATGTCAAGTTCTATTTAATTTGTAGATAACAAACAAATTATTCTAAGGATTGTTCAAACGATCGGATGTTTTAGCATGAAATACTAATGAGCGGTTATTTAACTCACGTAGAAAGTCCACGTGTGGTAGACAGCGCACAAACAAGGATATCGATTTCCTACCACTCAAACCAGGTTAGAAAGAGACGTAGAAAACGTATAAGCATGAGACCACAATAGTATAGGAGGGATTTGAGAAACTTCATTTGGTCTACGATTGGTCGATATGTTTAGTTTGACTTGATATAGACACGAGGATAGTGTAGCGTAATTTTCTTAAAATATTATAACGAGGTACTAAAATTCGCGGATTTGAAAATGGGGTTGAGTGCAAAATTGTGGGAATGTGTTGTTGTGAGCAGGGGATTTCGGATAAATGCGGCCAGGAGAGGTTACATTGGAAAAATATAAATAGTTTACGAGAATATTATTAAAGCCCTTATTATTTCGATCGTCCCAAAAGCACGTATGAAAGTTAACACGAGTTGTAAGTATTATAAAATCATTTAAATTGTATTGCTTAGTGGTAGCCTCTTAATTAAAAACGCGGTTAGTGTGCCGAGATTGCAATTTTTATTGAGGTATCACCTATAATTTTTTTATCAACTCGTGTCGGGACATTAAGTAAAGTAGATTACTGTGAAAGAAGTATAATTGAAATGAAATTTGGAATTTGGTTACACCGAGAAGGCGGAGTTGGCGGATCAACTTAGATGGAGTTCGTCTAGTAATAGCGAGAAACAATCTGCAAACCAGATAGAAAAATACATGGCATCATCTACAGAGCGGAGATCTTCTAAGAAATTTCCAGGTAACGATTTAAAATTGTGATTCCTATAAACTGTAAATATTGGGGTGGCGTATGAGAGTGTTTTTCAAGATAGTGTGAATTATTTGCGTATTGAACAGAATATGTGTAAATAACTTTATTACGGTATTCAACTAGAAATTTAAAGGTGTCTATAAAGCTTTTAAACGTTCCATCAGAACGTGAAATTTCTGTGAAGGGTACATGGCTTTGTCTTTTTTATTTTAAGAGTATGCAAAGTAGAAGGGCATACATTATGCAGAATTAGTTGGGTTATTATGAGCTCACCATACCCCACAGTTTACTTAGATTATTAAAATAAATAAATAAATTATAAAAAAGGAATTTTAGAGAAAGAATTTTAGAGAAGGTATTATTCAAGGTTCATTTACTCCGAGTACATTTTATGTGTTTGATGATTTTAAAATTAAATACAGGACATTACAAAATAAAAGTTACTGAAGTGTAACGTGAACAATAAAATATGGACAGTGTTGAATTGCATTTGTAAATAGGAATAAATAAAAGATTGTATGTTGGTTGTATTTTGTGGTTTTATTGGGAGTGTGCGCGAATGATAGAATTTGAGAGTGAATATAGATATCCAAAAAGAGGTCCAAATGAGCTAGCCGGAAGCAGTTGAAGAAGGCCATTCAACCGAGGAAGAGAGGAAAACGGGTAAGAAATTTTTTTTTGTATTATTTAATTTTTGAATTTTCGAGTTTTGAAAATTATATAAAATTTTCGAAAAATATTTTTGTTGGTGAGGATCTTAACCGAGTTCCACAGCAATCTTATGACGGCCCAACGTTGGGGCTCGAATGTTTTTGAGAGAGTACTAAAATAGAGCGGAGTTCCACAGCAATATATATATTATATAAATTAATTACTTGTATGGAATAAATTGTTGTTTATTTCTTGAAGAAGCCCAAAATCACGAAAGATTTTTAAAATAGTGTAATATTTAGATATACACTCTTTATATTTTCTTGTCATTCTAGAACTCTTTCAAAATCATTTAGTTTCGCGTCCTACATATATCCTGCTTCCATTTTACATTAAAACTATTATCACTTTTGCTTCCTGCAACGTTGTCGCTAACTGTTTAAAGTAACAAAAATGAAACAAACAATTAATACTTTAAGAGAGAGTGAAATATGAGTAATTGGACATTCTATATTTATTCGTTTGATTTTTTATAAGCTGGCGACTTCAAACGTTAATCGTTCTCAATGTGCTGCGTACGCTTATTACTATTATATTGCTCTACTTTGTATCCGGTGCGCCGCTAAATTAAAACAAGGTATGCATCCTAATGTTTTATAAATATCAGTATGTAAGAAGTGTTAAATCATTATCATAGTCTTGCTTATCGTCAAGAAGTAGTTTAGATTTCAGATGTATTTTAATATGATAACAGTTTTTAAATAAAAAGCTTTACTTTTATTAATTCTAGAGAAGTTTGTATATTTTATATCTTATCAATATAAATCGGAAGTTAAAACGTTTATTTAAAACTTGATATTTATTGTAAGTGTGGGCGTCACAAAATAAGTGCTTGCTAAATTTACTCAAGTGTTAAATTTAACCCCTCAGAACAATTTTATTCTAAAAATTTTGTTTTTGTATACGTTGTTTAATTTTATTTGTGTGATGCTTATACAAATATTTAATTGGAGTTGAACGTTGCGGCAGACAAATATTATTCAACTCAACAGTTCAACTTAAAGCGTTCAACCGTCGGCATCTCTAAAATCAGTTGTTATCTACACATTATATAAGAGTTCAAAATGTACAGGAGGAAAAGAATATTGTTCCGGTTCGTAAAATTAGTAAAAGAATTGTTCCTGTTCGTAAAATTCTTTAAATATTTGTTCTGGTTCATAAAATATTGATAGAAATCTTACCAATCCTAATAAACGTAAAATAAGGGTTTAACTTTAAAGGTGCAATATTTCATTGCGTATGTAAGTGTCTTCATGATACCAGTTAAAAAACTAAACTTATTAGTTCTAGCCTCAGTAAAATGCCCTTTTGTTACATTATATTAGCAAACGTTATAATATGAGTAATGTCTAAAGTGACCATACCTTTGTTTGTATATATGTCTGTGACATGAAATACACTGAAGAATAAAAGGGTCAAAAGAGGTGGCATAATTCAACCAAAGATTGATAACAAGAAACACTTGTGTTACAAAAATAGTACTTATACCTGATTCGAGAAAGAATAGAAAAAGGATTTTCCTTTATATTGAATCACTAAATAAAACCGTAAAAAAATCAGTTGCTAATACCCATAGCATTTATTTACAATCTATCTAATTCTGCGTTTATGTATTGTGAAAGATGAATGGTTATTTTAAAGACAATTAAAACAAAATTCTTTTTTCAAATTTTATTTCAAGCCCTTCACGATATCAATTCTATAATTTGTTGTTTTTGTATTTCTGCAGTTTCTTTTAAATCATCAGTTAAATGTGTTTCAAACTATCTAAGCAAATGTATCTTGTAGAATCGCATTAATTGAATGTATTTAATACCAACTGAATTCTGTATTATTCTATATTATTATTATTATTATTATTATTATTCTATATTATTTCGTATGCATTTGCAGTTCCTTCATATTGTGGGAAAATTTTCAGCACATCCATATATAGCTATTATCATCATTAGGTCTTCAGTCCTAGAACTGGTTGGACGCGTACTCTCATTGTTTCCCAGTCTGAACCAACCTACACATTTCTCTAAAATTTGCACAGTCTGCATCTATCACTATCTGTGTGCTCAAGTCTGATCTCGGTCTACCTCTACCTCTCTTTTCCAATATTTGCTTGTAGTATATCCCGTACTATTCCCCAGAAATGCCTTAGAACGTATCCTGTCCTTCTATTTCGCCTAGTTTTCATTTTCCACAGATATATTTATTCCTCTACTATTTCTACAACCTATTTGGTATTAACTTTGTCTGTCCATGCCACCATCGTCATACATCTAAAGCACAACATTGCAGAAGGCTTCTATCTCTTTCTGTCTGCTTTTCTTACTGCCCCTATTACATAGATGTACTGTGCTGTACTCCACACTATCTTTTGAACAGTTTTCTTTTTGTATCTATGTTCGTTGTCTTTGAACATAGCTGCTGTTCTTTCTTGTTTGATGCAGTTCGGTCACCTTCTATTGTTTTACAGTTATATACCCTATTTCCCTGATATTCAGTAGTATGTGAAGGGGGGCGTCGCTGTGGATCAGTGTAGTAAGCGTAAGACTACGGATCCCAAGGTCCTGGGTTCAAATCCCGACACGGCCAATTGCTTGAAAAATGGCAGGTGAGCATTTTTCACAAAAATTACGCTCACGTTCGGATGAGAGGTTAAATGGAGGTCCCGTGTGTGAGTGTTGTTACGCACGTTAAAGATTCATACCTTGCCGGGAACGACAAGGGTTCGGCAAAATTTTAAATTTCCAGGCAACAAAAAACTCGCCTCCTGGCCAGTGCAGAACCTTCGGGTGGAGCATTGAAAATGTAAATGCATGGTATGTAAGGGGAGGTAAGCAGCCTTTGGCTGCCAAGTTCCCCCAGCACATAGCTATAATGTTTTAAAAAAGAAAAATATTTGTATTAACCTCTGAGCCTTAGAAGTATCATTTACTCTTTTAAGGAAATTGTTTTAATCGTTATTTTCTACAAAAATAACGGTGATAATTTGAAGGTATTAACAAACGAAGCGTTTGGAAGAATAGATTAAATAGTGAGAAATCATGTTGAAAAAACTGTAGCACAAGTTTATATACTGAAATGTATTTTCAGCATATGGGTTTGTGTCATTGCTAGGATTAGCTTTAGCGCACCGCTACTGCAAGATATTTATGGGAGACTAATATGATTGCATGTGAAAATTCTAAAAAAATTTTATTGAGCTGTTTACGAGCTTATGTTGTTTTTTAGTATAGGGGTTATTGCCACACCGAACACTGGCTTTCGTGCGCCATTGGTGATGTTTATTTTTGTAATAAACTATATAAGAATGCATGTGAATTGTTTAAAATTTGTATCCAGTAGTTTAAAGGTACGCTTTACTTAGTTTAGAGATTGCTGTCACCCCAAAAACTGGCTTTGGCACACTATTGCAGGTAATATTTTAGTTATAGATTATTAAGCATTTCATTAGAAAGTTTTGAAAATTTTCTAAGAAGTTGTTTACAAACTAAATTTTTTTTTTTAGTTTAGGTGTTGCTTTCACCCCCCAAGACCGTGTTTGGTGAACTTTTGCTGGTGGATACTTGTGTAATATACTATTGTAGAATTACATGTGAATATTTTGAAAATTTTGTGTCGCATCGTTCACGAGCTACAATTTTTTCAGTAGAGGAGTTACTACAACTTCCAATACTGAGGTTATCACAGGGTTCCTTGCGAATAGTTTTGAAGGAGACTATTAGTAGATTGCATGTGAAAATTTTAAAGATTTTCTATTGAGTCGTTTATGAACTGTTTTCTAATATAGGGGTTGCTTTCACCCCTGAGATTAGTTTTCGTACTCCGTTGCTGGTGTTTATTTTTGTAATGGGGTATTAGAAAATTGCATGTGAAAATTTTACACTTTTTATCCAGCCCTTTACGAGGTATAATTTATTTAATTTAAGGGTTGTTGCCACCTCCATGATTGGCTTTGGTACACCATTGTTAGTGGATGTTTTTGTTATAGACCATCAAGCATTGCATGTAAAAATTTTGAACATTTTCTAACTAATCTTTACCAGCTAAAATTTCTTTTAGTATAGGGGTTGCTGCCATCTCCATAACTGGGTTTGGTGCACCGCTGCTGGTGGATGTTTGCGCAATATACTATTAGAGGATTGTATGTGAATATTATAAAAGTTTTGTATCGCATCATTCACGATCTACAATTTTAACAGAAAAAGGGTTGCTGCTACCCACAAGACTGACTGACACAACAGTGCCTGATGATAGTTTTGAAGGAGACTATTAAAAGATTGCATGTGATAATTTCGAAAACTTTGTGGTACCGCTTAGGAGTTACAAATTTTTTTTAATATGAGTCGATTCTACCCCAAAACTGGCTTTCACGTCACGTTGTTATTGCTTATTTTTGTAATAGAGTATTAGACGATTGTATGTGAATATCCAGCCCTTTAAAAGGTACACTTTATTTAGTTTAGAGGTTGCTGCCACCCCTAAAACTGACTTAGGCAAATCATTGCTGGTGAGTGTGTTTGATACAGACTACTAAGCATTGAATGTTAAAATTTTTAATTTTTAGGAACTAAAAATTTATTTAATATAGAGTTGTTGCCGCCCTCAAGATAAACTTGTGTACCGTTGCTTGCAAATATTTTGTAATATACGATTAGAGGATTGCACGTGTAAATTTTAAAAATTTTCTATCCCGCCGTTTAGGAGGTATAATTTTAGTTGAATAAGGGTTGTTGCTATCCTCAAGACTAGCTTATGTGCACCTTTGCTGATGAACATTTCTATTATAAACAATTAGAGGTTTGCATGCAAACATTTTGAATATTTTCTATTCAGTTCTTTAAGAACTATAATTTATTTTGTTTGGAAGTTGTTCTTAAGTAGTAGAGTAAGGAAGAATTATTTACAAAATTATAAGTGCATGCCAATTCAGAAACAATTTTTAAAATTGGAAATATTTGTTATCAATGTATAAATTATATTTTCTAAACTATAAAAATTTTTTGCTGGGAACAGTCAATATTCATACAAATATAGAAATGTTATATCACATCATTTAAACAGGTCTATAACCTAAGAAGTAAGCAAAAAAATTATTAAATTTTCAAACACTTTATATATATATTAGTGAATAAATGGTTGCTGCAACCTTTAAGCAGGCAGCTTCTATGAAACTTGTAACAATTTTATTTTTGCAGTAGGAGAATCCATTCATTAAACGTACAATGAATAGTAAAATACCTTTATTAATTAAAATAAATATTCAAGTAACAATCAAACTTTTATAGTATTATAATATCAAGGATTATTATTATTATTTCACAGCCACTGGCGCGCGCGTGAGAGGTTCGAGAACTAAAATCCGGAACCTCCCACCATACAAGAAAGCAGCGAGCGCACTCGTCGATAGTTAAAAGTAGCGTCAAGATGCATTCTAAGAGAATGGCGAGTGACCTCCGAGTCGCTCTATGTTTGTGAAACACTTCCTGAGTAACGGTTAGTACCTAATCCACATTTTGTATATTCGTTGTCATATTAGCTAATTTACAAAATTTATTTAGCGCAACGACCCATTTGAACTCGCAACGACCCATTTGAACTCGCAACGACCCATTTGAACTCGCAACGACCTATTTGAACTCGCAACGACACATTTGAAATCCCAATGAGAAATTAGAAAACTGCATGGATAACGTATATATCGCACACCACGTCGAAAATCGCAACTGTAAAATTTGAGACAACATGATCCCTTTGAAGTTACAATTTAGAAAGCTTAATTTGTTGGCTACGCAATGAAAAATTATTTTAGTAGATAAATTTAGACAACGGAAGATTACGTTACAAAGTAATGCTGCCGTGATCCAAGTAAGGAACCCGCTTTGCTCCTACACCTGTGTTAAAGCATGGAAAGCAAGTATAATTAGTTGCTGTTCCCGCGCTGCGAGGTAATTTCCATTACATCAAGGGACAACTGCTGCTCTTGGGTTCGTAATAGAATTATGATTTCCTGAGTACTTTCCTTCTGAAAGTACATTATTTCATTTTGTTTGTTAGACGTACAAAAATTGTTATTCAGTTTACCTGTAAATAAGCTGGTTTTCCCCAGTATTAAATTTGCTTTCACTTAGCTTCGTAAATACGTGATCACACGTGGCTTCAACGTAATTTAACAGCTGCTATTACATCACCTGTTTGTTTGTTCACTATTGTCAACAATTGCCCAATGGCTAACACATGTTTAGCATTTTAGTACAACCACTATAGATAACATTAGAGAATATCTTGGTGATTATTTTGACTTCAAACTAAATTTAAGTTTGTTAACCTAAAGAGAAAATTTCGTATATTCATTTGTAAATGACTCACACAGATCTGATTGGGTTATAAAGAAACTCTAGCATTTTTAGTTACATAGAATTATAAAATATTTGAGTAAGGATTAGTTGATAACCTTTACTACCAGTTTTGCAAGTACTTCAAATTTTTATTTTTATTTAATTACAATGATACTTTATTTACTGAAACCAAGAAAATTCTTATTAGTAAATTAATATTCTTCATTTAAAGTTTTTTATTCTGATCTAGTCTGATCAGACTTGGTAAACAAAAAGCAATAAGAACTAAAATTTTATGATCCCATTATGCAGAAAATATTCTCTATACTTTTAGGTATACTTGAGGGACGCAAATAGTGTTCCCATTTTTTATGTGACTTAATTATTATTCTTTCTTACAGGAACAGCGTCTTATTCTGTTAAGACAAGTTTGTGTATCAACGAAGGCGATCTCTTTTTTTTTGGGTCTCCAAGTCCGCCCTTAAAAAATAGCTATGCCCCTAAAATAAATCAATTTGGACTTGGTGGCGCCTGTTTGTTTTTTTTTGTTAAGTGTAACCCTCCATAGATTTCGACTTACCCCCCCATTGCTCATAGCTCTACCCAAGGAATAGACCCCTAGTTACGTCGGAAGACTTTGTTTTGCTGACCCCCAACTTCTAGAGTCAGATGTATGTATTAAGAAGAGAGCATTAGTTAAGCTCAATTTAGGAAAGAATGTGACCGTTTGGGGTTAGCGATCAAGAAAATATAATACGTTTCAAACTACTGGTCGCACTATCATCTAAGCAGCCCAACTGGCACCACACTGTGTTGCAATTTAGCAGATGTAAAGATAACAGAATAAAATATTCCGTATATTAAAATATATTGTGGCGCTTTACACGAAAAATCGCTAGAATAAACCTATACAAGTTCTGTAAATTTTCCTATCAATTTTAAGACCATTTGGTTTCTTAAATATTTAAAATAAAAATTTGTAGAAAAATCCATTCACTTTGATATATTCAAATCTTACCAATTTGGGTATTCTTCATTATAAACATCTTAAGCAAGTAAGCATAATATCAAAAATGCCAAAAAGTGAAAAGTTGTATCTTGGATCCGATATATAGTAGTAAGTTAACAAGGGACGCAAGTGTCAATGTAAATTCCGGTCTATCGGGTGCAAAAATATTAGTCGGATGTGTATATATATATATATATATATATATATACTATATATATACATATATTAATATATATATATATATATATATATATATATATATTATATATATATATATATTACCGTGGATTTCTAAGCTTAAATAGATGTACATAAGCCAAACAGTTATTTATTTGTAGGTACCCTGTATATAATAACCAATTTCGAATTTAAAACGGTTCAATATAATTAAATAGGAATAGGACAAAGTAAAATAATGTAGGTTTAATTTTGTACTTCAGTTTAGAACTAGAATAATAATTAATTATTAATAGGATCGATGGCAAGGTTAGAAATAGTGTATAAATGTGTTATTATAAAAGCTTTTCATGTTGAACGTAAGGTAAAAATCGATAATTTACGCGAGGAAGGTGAATTTCGTAAAGGTAATATAAAGCGTAAACATTTATGTAAGTTGTCAAGGTTTAATATTCAAAAACAAGCTACAACGGTTATAAATTTCAAAGAAGGAACGTACAAGCAAATAAAACGATTCCAGTAAAGTTTCTAAACGTTGAGAATATATTTCTACGTAAAAATCGTTAACTTAAACAACAGGTCTATAAGAGGGAACGGACGGTTACATGTATAAACAGATCAATAAAATTAAGCGTGAGATGATATTTGGCATGTGTTAGAAATAGAGGGATAATATATAGTCAGTTGTAGTGGCTTTCAAACGTCTGTAAGACGAGGACATTTTTAAAGACTATAAGCGGGACAAGGATGCAGCGTGTTTGCAGAAGATATTGATTTTCAAAGTGCACAGAACAGTAGGGAGAAACAACTATGAACAAGGTGGTTATAGAAGGATAAGAGACAAAAGAGATAGAGAACATAGTGTAAATAAGGATGCCAGAAAAGTAGAAACGACATAAAATGTTAGGTAGGGTATGAAATGAAGGCTGGATGATGTTATGCTTCTAGTAAAAGTGAGATAATAGCATGTATGCGCATATAAACGGCGCGTTTTTAATTGTTTGGGTGTGATAGCAGAATTAAGGGTTTCAGAGAAGACAAAAACGGTTAGTATACTTAATGAGCTTTTTGTGGTAAAACACTTGTTTGCACTACAAAATTTCGAGTTTTAAAAGGCGGTTGGAAAAGGGGCAGTCGAAATTAGCAGAAAAAAACGACGGTTGTGTTATTGTGCACGGTAATTTTAAGAAGTGTCAGCCGTTGGAGAAATTTTATGTGGAAGAGCGTATCGGTTAAAATTGGGGTGAGATTTTTCGAAAAATGCTTGTGAGGGATACGTGCAGCTTGGAAGGAGGTTTTGTTATATAAACGACTTGGAGTCGGCATTCGCTCTCTTGATTTTTGATTTTGCTGGACATCTTCATCCTGGTTTCAAACTACAGTACGCGACTAGTGCAGTTCGAGATTTTATATTACAAGTGATTTAAAGCACAAGTTGGTGCAATATTTAAAATCGGAGTAAAGCGTAAAAGATTGATTTGTAAAATGAAGCAGGATGAACTGTAAGTAGCGACTTCTTTATAAAGAAAGAAGAAAGAAGAGAATGTTTACGAACCTGTAGCGGCTGTCCAGAGGGTGTATGGGTATCGTAATTTGGATGCCAAGCGATTTCGAGGAATAATTGCTTTTCCTGATGGCATGCAGCAATGTGGGGTGATCCTGCCACAAGCAGTCGGTAAAGGAGGGCATCTTCAGAGATGGCTTCATGGTAGAGATCTGGATGAAAAACATTCCAGGTAATGACTTTTTTAAAAACTGTTGTTTGTGGTATTTATTTGTTGTTTAAACTATCAGTGATTTTGGGGTGTATTTTTATGAGTTTATGGACATTAAATTAAACTATTTACCTTTGCGATGGAAGTATTTAAAAATGTAAATAGGTATATATAATATAATTGTAAATATTTTACATATGTAAGAGATTTTGCACACATATATAGAAAGGTTTATACTGAGCTCATAATAGACCAGGGGAAGGTAAAGTAAGGTTTTGGGATAGGTCCATCTACTTTAAAATGAGCATATAAATATAGTCAAATCTGATAATCTTTGTTGTATTAAAATGATGATATTTAATATTGTGGAGGAGTATTATATATTTGATGTTGATCAGTTATGTAAATATTGAGATTTGTGGGGTTTTAATTTTATTGTGTCAGAATAAAATAGGATATACCTTTAGTTAGTCGGATTATTTTTTTTTAAAAGAAGGGTAGTAATGAATGGTAAAGCAGATGAGCAGCTGTGGTGAGTATCCCTGAAGAAGCAGTAAAAAAAAACTAGCCGTGTGGTGTCATTTTTGGAGAGCATCTTCAGAGGGTATCTAACTAGAACATTTTGTGATAAATAAATTTGAATTAAAATTAAAGTGACGATTAGAGAAGTTTTACAAGGTCTTGAGCAGTGGTGAATTCACAGTTAAGGACCCATTCGAGGAAACCTTAGTAGATAAGTAAGGCCGGTCTGAATTCAGAACGTGTCCACACGTATATTCCATTGAAAGTTTCAACGCAGCATACGTGTGGACACGTTTTGAAGTCAGACTGGCCTTATATTACTTTCAATGTAACATACGTTTGTGATTTCAAAACGTGTTCACACGTATGCTACGTTGAAAAAATGTAAGTGCGTGTAGAAAAATGTGGAGTTGTTTTGAATTGGGTTATCTAGCGAGAAGTTATAAAGTAGGTCAGATGCAAAATATCGTATCTAAGTCAATTGTATTTAATTAAAGTGGATTCTGATTTATGTTTTTTACTTTTGTTTAGAGGCTGCAAATATACATAGGCCGGTTTGACTTCAAAACGTGTCCACACGTATGCTACGTTGAAAAAATGTAGGTGCATGCAAAAATGTGGAGCTGTTTTGAATTCGCATTAGATGTTCTCTAGCGAGAAGTTATAAAGTAGGTCAGATTCAAAATATCACATCTAAGTCAATTGTATAAAGAATGCTGTATTTAATTAAAGTGGATTCTGATTTATGTTTTTACTTTTGTTTAGAGGCTGCAAATACACATAGGGCGGTTTGACTTCAAAACGTGTCCACACGTATGCTACATTGAAAAAAAAAATGTAGGTGCGTGCAGAAAAAACGTTGAGCTGTTTTGAATTCGGTTCTCTAGCGAAAAGTGATAAAGTAGGTCAGATGGGTCACTCTGCAAATACATATAGGCCGGTTTGACTTCAAAACGTGTCCACACGTATGCTACGTAAAAAAAATGTAGGTGCATGCAAAAAAAATGTGAAGCTGTTTTGAATTCGGTTTTCTTGCGAGAAGTTATAAAGTATGTCAGATGCAAAATATGTTAAGGCCCGTTTGAATTCAAAGTGCGGTCATTCTGCAAGCACACATAAGCTGGTTTCAATTCAAAATGTGATAGGTTGAAAGGTAGGTTAAAGAAGTACGCAGATAGTGGTAATCTGCTATATAAGGAGATTGCTCCTAATATTAATTTAATTAGTCGAAGTTTACTGCATATTTAAATACCTACATATACAAACATGTATATAATTATTATTCAGGGATTTTAATACAAGAAAAACGAGTTTGTGTGCAAAGCAATTGCGATTTTGAACTTGTTGGAAAGTGTTGTTTGGCATCAAATTTTTAAACTGCCAATGCAGTCTAGTTGTTTGAGTCAATATCATATAAAACATAACGACTGGGTGACAAGGAATATTCATGATCTTTCTTGGGATGAATCTTTAACGGCTGGAATGGTGTCATCATATATAGTGCTTTATTTGAAGCAAATTATCAGACCCGGTAAAGAAGTATGTGTGAAGGGTCTAGAAAAGAATAAATGAATGGAAACCTACCTAATGCAAAACGTTGTAACTGATATGCTTGCACTAGGTTGTCCTAAACTATCGGAGTTAAAAATCAACAATCGTTTACTATGTAACATCCATTGTTATAGACACAGCAATAATAGTCTGCAATGTGCAAAACAAAATACCTTGTTATTAAAAGAATAGTTTAATAATAATAAAAAACCATAGAAAGATTGTCTCTGTATTATTGTAGTCAGCAAAAAATTTAATTTTGATGTCTGCAGAAAAACGATTGAACTCAGTCAGCACGAATGGGACTCTCAGCCTTGAAAGCAATTATAATTGATCAACGCAATACTTATTTACTGGTTTTACAACATTTAACAAATTGTACTGATATCTCGAAATTTGCCGAAGACAGACAGACTGATTGCATCAATTTCTCATTCTCGCTTTTAAAAATAACAAGTCGTAGTTATTAAATCGCGAACTTAGTTATCTGCAAGAAATATAAACGGGGAAATCTATGAAATGCTCCAACTTCAAAACTAGAAATAACTCTATTGAAATATATGCTATTAGTTGTTTACTGGTTACTGGTTTCCCAATGTACAGATATCTCAAAATTTGCCAAAGACAGACAGACTGATTGCATCCATTTTTCATTCTCGCTTTTAAAGGATAACAAATCGTGGTTATTAAATCGGGAGTAATCTGAAATGAAAAATACAATATATTTTCCTTTATTGTAATTTATAAAATACATAATTAGAAAATATAATATTATGTATTCTAGAATAAATATACTATAATTCAGCTAAGTTGTTTATATTTTCGTTTTCTAAATGAGCAAGCATCCCAAATATAAAGAACAGTTCTAACTCACTCCAACTTTGGACGGTAAAATATTACCTTATCGGTTCCGTTAGAGCTGTCTTTTTCATCTTTGACGCGCGGTCATTTCTGGTTGTTCTTCTTCTTGTTCACTAAAAAAATTTAGATAAAGATTATATCAAGTAAATGCATTAAAAAAATTAAATCTTTATTAAGCCAACGAATATATACTGTGTATTAGTGTCATCAGGTCGTACGTTGCAATTGGTGAATCTGCTCACGGAGCCAACGATTTTTCCAGCACTTCATTTGGATTGACTATCAACTACTCAATAATTTTAACCCAACCACTATCATTATTCTTTCCTGACAAGGGCAATTTTAAAAAAAGTTTTCATTTTTGATTTGTTCTATAGAACACACAACTACAACTTGACAATAAAGATTGAGCGATTATCACACACATATCTTGAGTATATAAAGTTATTAAACAACAAGAACAGCAGAAAATTCAACCCATGTCAGAAAGAATTTAATGCTAAGGTATTGTCTATATAGCAACTGTAGAAATATAAAATCTGCAGAAAATTTAATAAACCCAGTCATGTTGAAATTTAATGCTGACGTCCGCAGAAAAATAAAATAAATGTATTCAGCAGGAATTTAATGCTGACATCCGCAGAATAATAAATAAACGCACTCAGTCAGCATGAATGGGACTCCAAACCCTGAAAGCAATTATAATTGATCAACGCAATCTAAAATTAGCTGGTTACTAGTTTCACATAGATTTTAAACACATTATTATACCATATTTAAAATTAAAGTTGTCAATTTCAAAACCACAAAATTAAATTTACCGAGAAATCATTTGAAATATTTACTTTTTCAGTAAAACGGAAAGAAATTGACTTTTATACATTTTAATTAAATATATTAAAGAATACCCGACATCATAGAATTTTTCTATTGCCTAATTTGTAGTACTTGATTACAAAAAATTGCATACGACAAGCGTTTTTTTCTTTGTCAACGAAGGTCTAGTCTATTGACTTCAGTTGGATTTATGCAAGCATTCACATTTCCATAGTTACGTACTGAAACCAACTCAATGCAATTAGATCAGATGTATTTTTAATTTCAATCGCAAAAAATAAGAGCATCTATAGGAAATATGCACTCAGATTAAAAGTCAAAAAATTGTTTTACACCGTTCTGTAAACTGAGATTAAATCCATCTAATCCAAGGTTAAATTAAACTGTCAATTTAGTGGGTTTAATAATTTACACTCATGCTATGTGGGATGAAACGTTAACAGAAGCGACCTTGTACCTTTCAAATAATTTTAATTGAATGCCGTTTTCTGGTTGTGATTAGGTACACAAATTTTTAAAACCAGTATTAAAACATTACTGCAGTTATCCTAGAATTAACGTTGTGTGTAATTTGAAATAAAATCGCATACCTCAGCGTTTTTTTTTTGTTGCAAGGAAGGTCTAGTCTATTACACTTTAGAAAAAAATTACAAAATGCACCATTTTCTGAAAAAAAATTGCAATGAAAGTTTATATATTCAGCAATGTAATTTATTTTAATGAATAAAAAACAGTATGTAAGCAAAAATAAGGATGCTCTCAGCAAAATAACGATAACGCTCAACATAGCATTCTTTGAGCTTTGGTTTCTGCTTTACATCCCGCTAAACAAAATCTTCATAGAATATCTAGCTATCCACATTTTGATATAGTATTACGCTACAATTCCATTCAGTTACCAATTGCATTAAAAAAAATTAAAAAAATTGGGAAGCTCAACAATCTCGCAGTTAACCTATATTGCATAGAAAATACTAAAATACTGCAATTTTGTTTAAGTGAAAATTTAGGAAAAATAGAACCTATTAATATGATGTTGTGTTTCTTGTAGAAGTTGATATTCATGCAACTCCCATCCTCTAAACGGAATATGCAAATCCTGATTTTGTGCAATGCATTCTATTAAATTAATTCGTTGAGCATCATCAACGGCTACATGTGACAGTTTCCATAAAACTTTGTTTAAAACAACTTTTAATTTTTTATCAGGTGTAGGATTAATTATAGCATTAGTATCAAAGCTAGAACGTAGTAAAACTAACTTATGACGGAGGTTTAAAATAATTTTTTTAAAACTCAACGAAGGCATAGAGTAAAATAAAACCTAGATTGGTTAAACGTCGTTTATAGTAAATGCGATGCAAGTGGCCCTTAATAACTAATACGCAACGCTATAAACGGTTATAATTGGAAACGAATATATCTAATTATAATTACTGAACAGAGCTATTCAAAACGCATCGCGAATCTAAATATAACCATACGAGAACTCTTCAATTTACCAGAATAAAATTGAAGCATTATTAATTAAAACAAAGCATAGGAATTACGACCGGAGATTCTTATAAAACATCATGTTAAATACAAAAAATACGTCTAACTATAAAATCATCTTAAGAATCCTATAAATAATCACGCTATTAAAACGCATATTGCAACCTTATAAAAAGCACAATTACATTAACATTACATAACTAAAATACTGCAGCAATTAACAAGGTATAAAATTTCATTCATTCCAAACGCGACATTTTACGATAAAATACTTTAGTAATTAACAACGTAAAAGTTCATTCCCATACCAACTAAAAATAACACCTTTCAGAAGAGTATAATTGCATATTTATAACAAAAGCATTTGCATACTAAACTTATCAAGCGACAGCAGATTACACCTACAGTAGATTTAAAAATTACCTTGTAGTTAAGGTACAACAGAGACACTGATTCAAACAATTAACTAAAAAGCAACAATAGTAAGTAGTTTAAAACATTGTAATTAAAACAAGATCATTGTATTAATTACGAAAGAAGAAATTTTATGCAACTTTGAACAACGCAAAGGACGAAATCTTACAAACTTTATAATTAACACTTAAGTTTACGAGACGAGAAGCATCGTAGACACACTTATAGATTACACACACCCACGGGAAGAGATAACTACAACAGACAATTAAATCAGCATAATTAAAATAGAAAAGCTTTAACTGACGCAAAGCAAGCGAAGTAAAATAAATTACCACAAGAATTACTCAGTCGCATCGAAGCCTTTCAGGAATCAAACCTACAATAAAATTAACTTCAGTGAACTAAAAATAAACGTATTCAAGCGTAAAACTCATAAAATAATCACGACACCGTGCAATTAAATACAATACAAGCAACTCAATTTTTTAAACAACCTAAAACGACTCAAGCTAAAAATAGCAAGTAACCCGATGCAATCTAAACAAAAAATTAATAGACCCAAACAAGTAATAACAATACAAACTACGAAATAAATCCCAATTTTTACAAAATTTGAAAATAATTAAAATCAAAGCAAAATATTAATTATTAGAACAATCCCCCCTCCAGCCACAATGAGTGTAGATATGAAGCTTTATTTGGAGACCATTCCTACGTATAATGGCGAACAAACCTTGTTAAAAAACTACATTACCGCGTGTGAAATATTTTTGAAAACTTTTTATAAACCCGGTGACAACGAAAGTAACGTACTACTCATACGTCTTATTATCAGTAAACTAACCGGACGGGCACTAACATTAATTGCCAGCCGAGAACAATGGGAGGATTTTAAAAAAATATTGATTGCATATTTTGGCGATCAACATAACCTAAAATGCCTAGTACGCGACTTAATAAGCTTTAGAATGGAAAATAATTCCCGTACCAATTTGGAATGAAATACCAGGATGTAAGAAGTTTAATCTTGACGAAATTAAAAATTGAAGAACCCGGCCAAAATATCAGACTTTTAAAAACAAAGATGTATGATGAAATGGCATTAGACACATACCTAAATGCACTACCAAAACGACTATCAGACAAAATCAGATTCTAACGTCTCCAAAATTTAGAGAAAGCCATGGACATGATAATCAAAGAAAAGAACGTAATCTATTACAGAAACAGATTATATAACCCCAACGCGAATAAAAGTTACTCACCAATAAAAACTATACAAGTCGCAAGACAAACAATTCCCCAACAAAAACTCACCTCATTCAATATACAAACAAACCAACCGCCAACCAATAATCCGCATTTTAATAACGCAAACTTTAATAATTAATAAAAACATTTTTCAAAACCAACGTTCAACCCAAATTTTACGAAACCCGCATTTCAAACAAGATTTAACCAAAACGTAAATCAACAAAGACCAGCATTCAACGCAAACCCTGTTGAAAATTCACCAATGACAAATAATAATAACAATTCTAATAACTATTATAAACCCACACCAATGGATACCTCATCTGGTAACACCGGACCAAATACAAAAATAACACACATTCGACCAAACCCTAATCATAAACGCACTTTTACATCGGAAGAACTATTTTATCAAGAAGTAAAGGAATATGAAGATAACCAGAATAATTACATACAACCCAGTACAAACAATCAATCAAACCATGTAGAAACTTATGAACGCGACGAATCATGCGAAACTTATGACGAGGACGACGAAGAAAACGCGCGCTCAAATTTTCAGATAGACCGATTTATAAACGACCAAACTTAATAAACTTAAATAATATAAACCACCTAGTACTACCTTATATAGAAATACGCCTTGCCAAATTCAAACTACTAATTGATACCAGATCCTCAAAAACATTAATTAGTCCCCGAGCCGTAAAGAAACACTATTTAGACTATGTAGAAAGAGAACCGTTTAAAATTAAAACAGCCCATCAAACAACCCTACACCAATTCGTAGTTAACATACCCTTACCTAAAACATTCAACGTAAAAATGAAGCATAAATCTTGCATCTTCGAATTCAATGACATATATGACGGACTATTAGGAATGGACCTTCTAAGAAAATTAGGAGCCAACATCGACATAAAGAACCGTTTACTAAGAACGAAATATGGACGAATCCCCATTAAATTTCAAAATACCCAGGTTGAACAAAAATATACGATAGAACCCCGAACAGAGAAAAATATAAAAATCCCAGTAAATTCAAATAACAAATTAGGAATAATAAATCATATAACATTTCAACAAGGAGTAGAGATCCCCAACCGCATTAGTACAAATAAAAGATAATTATACCACAACGACGATTTTGAATTCAAATGACTACCCCGTAGAACTATCATTAAGCAACCTAATTAACGTGGAAGAATTAAATATTAACGAGATGGAAATAGACAAAAATTTAAACGACAATTACAACCACGTAGAAAACGACGAAATGTTAAGAAAAAATTTAAGTAACATTCGCTTTAATACCGACATCAATCAAGAGAAACAAAAAACAATCCAAAATTTATGTTTTGAATACCGCTACATATTTCATTGCGAAGGAATACCCCTAACATTTAGAAATACAGTCAAACATAATATCGAACTAACAGATAACAAACCCATATTTACAAAAGCATACCGACTACCTTAGGCAAGTCAGGAGGAAGCTGACAGACAAGTAGCCGACTTATTAAATCAAGATATCATACAACACTGCAACTCACCATGGAGAAGCCCCGTATTAATATTACCCAAAAATTGGACGCATCAGGAAAAGGAAAATATAGAATGGTAATAGATTATAGAAAACTAAATTAAAAAACGGTAGACGATAAATACCCACTACCCAATATAACCGAAATTTTAGATAAATTAGGTAAGTGACGATATTTTTTGACAATAAATCTAGCCTCAGGATACCATCAAGTAGAAATGGATGAAAGGGATACACCAAAAACAGCCTTTAGCACGCCTAGAGGACATTACGAATATAAAAGGATGCCATTTGGATTAAAGAACGCACCCGCAACTTTCCAACGAGTTATGGACAATATACTACGTGGGATACACAACGAAAAATGTCTTGTGTACCTAGACGATATCATAGTTTATTCAACATCATTAGTGGAGCATATAGAAAGATTAAGAGAAGTTTCGAAAGATTAAGAAAAGCGCAATTTAAAGTACAATTGGATAAAACCGAATTTTTACAGAAAGAAGTAGCATTTTTAGGACATATAATAACACCCCAAGGAGTCATGCCGAACCCCGATAAAACAAATGTAGTACTAAATTACCCCATACCAAAAACGAACAAAGAAATAAAAGGATTTTTAAGACTCAGTGGTTACTACCGCAAATTTATTAAAGGTTATGCTCAAATAACCAAGCCCCTGACAAATTGTTTAAAGAAAGGAAATAAAATTGAACATATCCCAGAATTTATTAAAGCCGTAGACGAAACGGAAATTAGAAAAGATCCAGACGAGGTGGACACCATACATTCAACACAAAATGAAGAGCCGAAAACCGCGATTAAAATTTTTATTGAAGCCATCGATATGAAACCCAATCAGTTTATAATCACCGATGTGTTCACCAACCCCAACCCTGTAAAATATACGAAAGTAGATAACAAAAAGATATACCAAATTCAGATAACCAAAAACGACAATGAAGAACAAATAATTAAAATTCTAAAAGAATAAACCCCCGAGAAAAAACCATTTTACTTTTACTTTAACACTGAAAACTTGTATAAACGATTTTCAGAATTATATGTTAAATTATTTAGTAACTCTGGCCCTAAACTTATAAGATGCACTAGAAAATTAATAACCTTAGACGAACCTGACGAAATAAATGATGTGATCAAAAACCAACACGAAGGAAAACCAACCATCGTGAAATTAATGAAACCCTAAAGCAAATTATGAAACGATATTATTTCAAAAACATGAAGGAACTAACTACAGACTATATTAATCAATGTGAACTATGTGACAAAGCGAAATACGACAGGAAACCCCCAAAGATACCCTTAATGTTGACTAAGACACCTGACAAACCTTTTCAGAAATTACATGCCGATACTCTAGTAGTAGAAGCACAAAGTTATTTGACAATTGTAGACGCATTTACAAAATAAGCCAAGCAATACCAATCACCTCTAAAAATAGTATTGACGTAACCCAAGGATTTTACAGTACTTTACATTTTATGGAACGCCCGAAACAATAACATTAGATAACGGCAGCGAATTTAAAAATGAAGCGATACAAAACACTTTAGAACTACACAAAATAAAAATCCATTTTATAACCGAAAACCACTCTGAATCCAACGGACTAATCAAGAGACTACATTCAACCCTGTTAGAAAAAATCAGATTATTAAGAATAACCTACAAGAAAGAACACATTACTAATTTAATGTCATACGCACTAATCGCCTACAATAACACAATTCATTCATCAACCAATTTTACACCATTAGAATTAACTTTAGGACATTCAGATTCACGCAACCCTTATGACATACCTTATAACAAAGAAGTTTATCAGCAATACGCCAAAGATCATAAAGAAAAACTAAAAATAACTTACGACAAAGTAAAGGATAAATTAAATAACGACAAGGAACGCATTACCACAACCCGTAATAGAAATACCGACGCAAATAAATTCACAATAGGACAAACCGTGTACGAAAAAAATTTCCAAAGCAAACGATACAAAACGGCACCCAGAAATTTAGGCCCTTTTAAGATTAAAAGAATATCGTACAAAAACAGCCGTAGTAGACAACGGCAAGATAACAAAATATATTCACTCAAAAAACTTAAGACACCCTGTACTTTCAGATGGACAATCATCACCCTTACCGTCAACCTCCGCCCAGGTAGAATGAACACCGAAATAATAATTGAAGACATAAAAAACAACCCCGGTATGCTACCAATAAAATTAGGCAGTATGCAGAATACCAAAGACTATTGGACCTTTGCACAAAAATTCGACTTAACGAAACTTAAGCAAGAATGTCAAACAATCAAAAATAATTATTACCGATTAAAACAATCAATGGACACATCAAAATTCGGAAAGAAATACTAAATAGAAATGATGAATTATGAAAGCATAATAGAAACTATTCTGAAAAACATAGAAGATAAATTTAACCGACTAATACCCACAGAGCAAACGGCAAGACGAAAAAAAGGACTAATCAATGGATTAGGAAACATAATAAAAGCAATCACAGGCAATTTAGATAATCAAGACGCAGAACGTTACGACAACGCAATACAACAGTTAATCGAAAATCAGAACGATATCAAAACCACAATTAGCAACCAAATATCATTGACACAATCAACTATTATAAAATTCAACGAAACGCTAAGAAAATTAATTAGAAACCAAGATAGTATAGCCAACCGAATACAAACCCTTGAAAATAACATGCAAACCACCATGTTAAGCATGCGAGATTTAATTAGATTTAACACAATACACACCTAAATAATATCAACCCTTACCTTAATTCAACAAATTTTAGCCACGTTAGAAAACGCAGTAGCATTTTCAAAATTAAATATTCTACATTCCAGTTTCATAGAACCAATTGATCTATTAAGAGAACTATTAAGAATTAAGTCATTTATAACCAACAGTAAATTACCTTTTGATGTAGTAGAATCAAACATTTTAATATTAAAAAAATAGCTATAGTTAAAGGCTATGTAAAAAACAACGACATAACATTTTTAATAGAAATCCCAATAGTAGAGATTAACAATTACAATTATTATCATTTATTTGCTTTACCAATGAAAATGACTAGCACATACCAAATTCCTATCCTTAAATGAACTAAGATATGGTTATACAAACGAAAAATGTGATGAAGTCACACCAAATCAATATTTATGCAAATCGTTGACAACGACAACCATTTAAGAAGTACAATTATTAAAATTATTAAAATTTTCAAATCATTACGAGAACTGTGAGCCAACCCTGTACAAATCAGTATTATGAAAATTCAAAAAGTAACAAAATAAATGGATAGCCATTTTCCCCACAGAAGTATTAGCAACTATCCACTGCAATCAAGACGAAAACAACTTAGCATTAACCGGAAGTAAATTAATCACCCTTAAGGAAAATTGTTATTTAAAATTGAAAAATGAAATAATCAGAGTTTACCAGGATCACGTACAAACCAAGAAATTAGCAAACTTACCCGCATTACAGATCAAGACAGAACCAATTGAAGACGAAGGAATACTTCAAAAATCCATGCAACTCGAACATCTGGAACTATACAACCTCAACCACGCCATGAGACTTATGGAAGATTATAAAGAACATTTAAACGATTTAAAAACGCACAAAGTGCACTACGATAACATTAGTGTTTGGACAATTGTATTAATTATTTTGACTATTTCATTGATCATTTATGTAATTTACAAAATATACATAAGGTATAAAAATAAAGAAAACAGTTTTAGATTTAAGGCAACCAAGGTAAACAAAGAAACAGATGTACCATTAGAAACTATGAATTTAAACAATGAAATTAAATGAATCTTAAATTAAAAATCAAGAAAAGGAAAACCCTTAATTTTTAATGTACGTCGGGAGGAGTTATGTATCCCCCATACATATATAAAATAGAATAATTAGGAAATTATTAAAAAGTGTAATGAAATGTTAAGTGAAGCGCAACAAAGTAAATACAAGGACAATTTGTAAAGTTTATTAACGTTCATGGGAACGGATGCGCTGCTTTGTATCGCAGACGATAGTGACACTGCAGATGTCAGGTCACGGACGGTCAGGTACCGTGATTACTTAGAAATTAAGATTACAACAATGTATATGAATAGTATTAAGAATAAGCAGACATGAGATCTGCAAGTTCCTACAGCCATGTGAGGGGGTACAAACATTATAAAAAGCCCGGAAACCCAAGGACCCGGCAGTCAGTCAAGTGATCCGCTTTAGCATTGTAGTTTATTAAACTACTCATCATAGTACAATTAACTAGTGTAATTTCGATTTAAAGTAATATTTAATTAATTTGTCAAAATTCCATAAGTCAATTCTGTATCAATAAATAAATTTGTGAAGAAGTTTTGGAACTGGTTTTCAAAAAGGCAGCTCTCAAGGCCTGAACCTTAACTGGCGTAGAAATCGTAAGTGACGATAGTGCTATTTTTGAAAAACCCAGACCAGAAATGGAAGAAGCAGGAGGTAGCAGGGATCAGTCAAGGACAGAGTCGGGAGAGACTAGAAATGAAATGATTTTAAAAATGTTAGAGCGAATGAATGAAGAATCAAATAGGAAGTTCATTCAAATGAATGAAACGTTGAGTATTGTCATAGAGGACTCTAACCGAAAATTTAAGCAAATGAGCCAAGACCCTAACAGAAAATTTGAACAGATAGGGGAGAAAATTGATAAATCGACAAGGAAATTTCCAGAATTTAAAAATAGTCTTTCCGTAATAATGAGTGAAGTCGAGATTAGGGTAGACAGGAATGAAAAAAATATAGTTGGTTTAAGACAGAAATTTGGACAATTGAAGTTGGAAGTTAGGATTTTCTGAGGCAGAAATCAATATAAAAATGACAGAAGTGACTGATTCTTGTAGGGACCAATTAGAACGAGTCCAAAGAGAGGTTAGCAGGATTAAGCATAATATGACGGCTTTAATGGGGGATGGTCCGAGGTTCTTTTCTGGATAATCGGGTCAATCCCCAAATATTTATAAATAGTATCAGAAATTTAGTGTGTAATTTATTTGATGAGCAGGCTAAGCTTAATATCGTCAAATCTCTATTAAAGGACAATGCTGAAGCCTGGTACAATTTAGTAGGTCAGGATATAGAGTTGTACAATGATTTTGAAGAAAAATTTTTGAAGCACTACTGGAGTGATCATAAACAAGATCAGATGCGAGATGACCTTATTACCGGGGAATATAAAGGCGAATTTGCGGGATCAAGGGAGCAGTATGCGATACGCAAATATAGCGTTGTAAAACAGTTGAGTCCACCTTTAGCAGACATGCAGAGAATCAAGTATCTGTCAAGACACTTTGAAGTTGAGGTGAGGCAACACGTGGCATTGCAGAACATCGTCGAAAAAGAGGCATTTTTAGAATACCTTCAAAGGTACGACGACGTCAGCACTGTTAGACCTAGAGAAGCTAGGGAAAGAAATGTCAACTTTGTGAGATTTGAAAATAGAGGGAATAATTTTCAAAGACGGGAAACAATTTTGGTAGGACCTTTAAAAATAATTGGGAATCCAGGGGTGCATTTCAGAGAAGCAGTAGTAGCACCAGAGGTCCAACACCAAGACCCGGGGTGCAGAGACAAAACAGCTCACCGGTGATGAGTAGGGCCAACGCGAATACAAGTGTTAGGAACATTGAAAGTAGGAGTAATGCGGAGGCGACACGAAGAACATATGCTGAGGTAGTTGAGGGACAACCAGGACCCAGCAATGAGAGTAGAAGTAAGCGGGATTTTTAAGTGACGACAAACCACTAGAAATTGAAGTGGGTAAATACGAATATCCGCGAGAATTTTTAAAAATAAAAAAAGGTAGAACCAAAAACTGTAGGTAAAATTTGATTGCCAATATTAGAAGTAAAAATTTGTAATCGTAATTTAGGAGCATTGCTTGATGCAGGAGCAGAGGCGAGTTTAATATCGGAGGAATTCGTCAGCGAAATTAAGGATAAAGTTTGTGATAGGATTATGCGAATCAAGAGGAGTCATTTGGTAGCTCCAAATAAAAAGAGGTTTGCTGTGGTGAATAGTATTGTGCTTTTAAATGTAGAAATAGGAACATTAAGCTGCGAGCAAGAATTTGTTATAGTACATGGACTGAAGTTCAAAAGTATTTTAGGTGTCGATTGTTTGATGAAGTTACGATTAGTGATTCATATGGAAAGGAGGATAGTTGGGATTAGGGACATAATATTGCCCTGGAGAGAGTGTTATGATGTCACGGAAGAGAACATGGGGTTAAATATAAATATAATGGGGTTAGATGATGAAGAGTTTAGAGGAATCGACACAATAAAATGTCCAGAGGACAAGTTAGTAGAAGTTCACGCTTTGTTAGATAAACATTCAGAATTGGTAGGTGTAGAGGCAAGCACAGCGTTCGGCTACGAACACGTATTGGAAGTGGATAATTCCGAGCCTTTCAATGCGAAGATTTATCCAATACCTGCAGCATATAGGGAGCAAGTAAATTTAGAATTAACCAAGATGTTAGAAGATGGCATAATCGAATTGTCAAACACTCATTTTTTGAATCCGTTGGTTGTGGCGAAAAAGAAAGACAACAGTATTCGTTTGTGTTTAGATGCAAGGAAGATTAATCAACAAACTAAACCACAATTTCATTGACCAACTTCCATGGACACACTTTTGGCAAAATTAAAGGGAAAATTTATTTTTAGTAAGTTAGACCTAAGGAATTCTTTCTAGTTGATTCCTTTACACAAAAATTCTAGAAGGTACACTGAGTTTTCCGTAGAGGGAAAGGTTTATAATTTTAAAGTGGTACCATATGGTTTGTCGACGTCGAGTGCAGAATAGATTAAAACGATGCAAACAATTTTAGGAGCGTATGAACAATTCTGTATCCATTACGTTGATGATATTTTGATCTTTAGTGAGAATGAACAACAGCACTATTTTCATTTAGAGAGAATTTTGTTGGAGCTTAAATTAGCAGGCCTGAGATTAAATTTTGAAAAGTGTGAATTCTTTTCGGAAACTGTCAAATTTTTGAGATATGTGCATAGACAAGGAAAGGTTGTCTGTGATTTTAAGGTATCCAAGACCGAATAATATTAGGAAATTAAGGGCATTTTTGGAGGTACTTAATTTCGATAAAAAGTTTGTACCCGCTTTTTCCAAAAAGGCTGTTTCGCTGTTCAAACTTTTGAAAAAGGGCATAAAATGGCGATGGTCTGAAGGAGAGGAAGCGGCCTACCTAACGTTATTAGAGCAGTTTCACGACCAGTTAATCTTGAGACATCCCAGATTCGATTTAGGTTTCATATTAAGAACGGATGCATCGGATTGTGCTTCGACGGCTGAACTTTACCAAATACAAGATGGAGAAGTGCCTATTTCGTTTATCTCGCGAACACTGAATCCACACAAACTTAACTATACGATTAGTGAAAAAGAAATAGCTGCAGTGGTTTTTGGTGTGAGCAAGTTAAAGTTCTATCTGGTAGGAAGACATTTCGTAATTGAAACTGACCATTCGGCGCTGTGTACATTGATGAACACTAGATTCTCTAATAATAGAGTGTATAGATGGGGTTTGTTACTGCAGGAGTTCAATTTCGAAATCAAATACATTAAGGGTGAAAATAACTTTATAGCTGATGCCGTTAGTAGGAGTGAAGACTAAGAATTAGAAGCCATGTGACATACTGATAGCAATGAATAACCTTATAGAAGATGGGTCTGTGTATGGACAGGAGAAGATATTGAGGAATCAAGAAGAAAGTGAAGAATTACGAACCATCAAGAGAAGATTATAAAGTGAGCCTAAGTTATAGGGTAATAAATGGGTTTTTGTGTAAGCAAATTCGAACGCAGGCGGTATATGTTGTGAATCGAATACAAGCGAGGTTAATCATTTAAGATCTTTATGTCAGATATGGGCACATCGGGATAAGAAAGTCATGGTTAATTTTAGACAGACGTTCTTTGCTGTTAAGGACATCAGTATAGTAAAATCAGTAATTAATTCGTGTCACTTGTGTATTTTAGATAAATACAAAAACCATACCAACCAGGATGTGGTACGAAGCATTCAGGTGCAGGATCCACTAGATTTAACTGCGACTGATTATTTGAGTAATCTAGTGAAAAGTAAAAAGGAACACAAGCATATACTGATTGTTATAATATTATAAGTATTTTTTCCAAATTTACTAAGTTATATCCTACTAGAGAGTACACTACTGTAGAGACAAACAAGAAATTAGAACAATACCGTCGAGATGTTGGACGATTTAAGCGTGTGTTAGCGGATAACGCGACATATTTTAACAATCAATGATTTATAAACTATTGGGAGCAACAATACGTTAAGGTGGTGTTTTGTAGTATACGACATCTGCAAGCAAATCCAGCGGAGAAGTATATCAAGAATCCGTGAAATTCTTGCGACTTACTTCGCATAGGAATCACCGACTATGGGAGGACAATTTGTCAAAGGTTGAGTCTTTTATAAACGAAACTCCAAGTACCGTGACCGAAACTAGCCTGATCATGCTCAATAAGCATACGTACACTAAAAGACCTTGGCAAATTGTGCCTAGGGATAATGAATTTCAACTCTTACTAGTAGAAGTAAGAGAGAAACTAAGAAGACAAGCCGAGAAATATGTGCGAAAAATGAACGCCCGAATTAAAAGAGGATCAAATTCAAAATAGGGGACTTAGTTGTAGTAAAAAGTCTGCGTGTAGGAAAAAAAGAATTATTGACATGTGCAAAGTTGCATTTACCCTACGAGAGACCTTTTGAGATTGGGGCAATGATATGGGAATGCACATACATGCTGAGAGATGTAGAAACCCAAGTGGAACGGGGAAAGTTCCATATCAGTTTACTTTTTCCCTATAACACAGATGAATAGGATAATAGGAATAATAGATAGGTGTAAATAATTTAAGAGGATAGTTATTTTTATAGTGTTAGGTGTGAATAATAGTTTTAAATAATTTAGATAAGAGATAAATGTAGAATAGTTAGGATAGTAAGGGTATTTAGTTAAATGTTAGATATAATGTAGGATTAGGTATTTGTTATAGTAATTCAGATGCAGGGATGATATTAAGATGATAAGTGTACATAGTTAGCAATTAGTTATAGGGTAGTGTTAGAAATTAGGATATAGATGTTAGGAATAGGGATAATTAGTAACGAACACAATATGTTTGAATTCAAAGAAAAATTTTTCGAAGTTGTTCTTAGCATTAAAGCAGGGGGAAAATACTGAGGTCATAAAAGGGGCATTAGCAAGCTCAAATTTATATTTATTTCGAATTAGAAAGTGTATAAATGGGTCACGCAAAGTTTGAGCCATGGTTGAACAAAAAGCGTCGTATTTGACAAATTACCAGTAAATATTAGGGTTAGTTAAATATAGCATAAAATTCGATTGTAAACATTAATTATTAATAAGTTAGGAAACATAATTTGAGGCGCATAATTGCGTAAATGCATATAGAACGTAAATTACGGTAAGCATAATTAAGATTTGTTTTAATATTCTTTAGTACAAATGGTGTAAATAATAGAAGCTTTCTGGTTCATAGCATATTTAAAGCGGCGGTGTTATTCGAGTTGCATGTGTTATAAATTCTAAGAATGTTAAAGTTGTAGACAAATATCAAACATATAATCTCTTCAACAAATAATAGCTGGAAAAATATCATGAGGGCAAAACACAGGTGCAGATAGCACGTGCGAAAACAATATCGATTTACAGAAAAAGACTATAGTTTGCATGCTTTAATAAAGAAAGAAGAATAACAGATGTTTAGTGAAACGTTTGACTTTGAAAGGCTTGATAGACAGAGAAATTAGGAGCTAGTGAAAGGAAAGAAGACACGCTATATTTTCGGAATAGAACGAGCAGTAAGGGAATAGAAATCTGGGGATATTTTACTAACAGAGCACGACTGTAACATTAAATAAACAAGAGTAGGATAGACGACGATAGCGGGGTTAGGTAAAACAGCGCTTGTGAATAAGCGGGAGAATAATGTCTAAAGATAAAATAAGACGGAAGATTTTGTTTATAAGTGGGAATGAAAGGAGAAATATACGCGTATACAGAGGGCGGATTGGAGAGGCTAAAAGTAGAACGACAGTTATCGGGGTTTCGCGGAAGACAGCGCTGGGTAAAATTTTTAATGAGGATTTCGGAGTATCGAGCTTGTTTGGAGCGAGAGTTTCTTGGATTTTGACGACGGGTAGGAAAGTGTACGTAGAATTTTTCAAGAATAATTGGATAGTTTGGGAAAGTGTTCAAGCGTTGGCTTGTTTGTGCTGTTATACTAGGAAAAGTGCGACAGGGGTGTTGGAAATTGATGTAGGGGGCGGTTTTTGGAGCTGATCTTTGGCTATGCTGTAAATAATCAAAATTATAAAGCAAGTAAGTACAATTTTAGTACTGGATGTTTGAAGGCGGCGTATGTACTCTGAGTACCTACCAAGCAAATGTATGGATTGACCAGCAAGTGTACGAAAGCATGGTAGTACCGTGCACTTGTGTGGAAAAATTTAATTAGAAACGGTGTGTTCCTGATGGTGAGAGGCCACCTGGAGACAGTATCTGAACGTGCAGTCGAGAAAGAGGATCACGTTGGAGATGGTGTCCATGTAAAGAACCTGGAGACAGTATTTGAACGTGCAGTCGTGAGGGAGAATCATGTTGAAGATGGTGTCCATGTAGAGAGCACTTGAGACAAAATCCAGGTAACTCTACTTATAAAACTTTTGTTTGTTTTGTTGGTGATTTTGTGGGTGACAATTTAGTGATTTTGTGTATTTATCATGTTATAAAGACATTTAATTGATGAGTCAATCTGAAAAGGACTAAATGAAAATTTTATGTAATAATTTGATGATATCACTTGAAGGTGGAAACTTTAATTTTTGTAAAAGGGTTTTAGGAAATTTTAGTGCCGTTGTTAGCACGTAGATAAAAAGAGGGTTACTATGAGCTCGTATTTGACCTGGGGTATAAAGTAAAAGTTGGAAATAAGCCCAGTTACTTTGTTTTAGGAGTAATGTAGTAAGATTTAAAAATTATTTTCTTTAAACTGAGATATTATTTGCACAAGTAATAAAATGTTTAGGGCTTGAAATACCTGAAGGATATAAATTGAATTTATACGTATCAAATAGGAAATATTGATAAATATTGATGTACTTTTGGCAGTCGGCGTTATTTTTAGTAGGTTAGGATTTTCAGGGAACGAGTGAGCAGCCGATGCGAATATCTTTGAGGAAGTTGGATGTTTTGGCGTCCGAGTGAAAAGCATCTTCAGAGGATATTGTTGTTAGATTGTATAAAATGTAAGTCTAGGTGGTAGGGCTTCAATTTTAGGTAGGTGGAAAATTTTGTAACTACATTAAAAAATTTTGGAGAGTTTCCGAAGCTAAGATACGTAGCATTTTTTGACAGCCCAACAGCGGGGCATGATTCCAGAGCTTCAGCATCACAACATTTTTGGCGCCCGTACCGTGGAGACCCCATTCAAAGAAGATAGTACACAGCAGTTTAGACGCCCAAGCGAGAGGCTCGATTTCTAAGCTACACAGCAATATATATATATATATATATATATATATATATATATATATATATGTATATATATATATATAATAAATGTAATAACAGGTTTATTGGTCCTATTTTTAATCAAACTCTTTGTTTTTCGCCAAACTTTCGATTTATTTTTTAAATCTTCATCAGGGTCCTATGTAAGAGAAGTTATGAACATCAACTATACTACGAAATTACAAATACTTACAAAACATGTGCATACTAAAAACATTTGTCACAGAATAATTTATCATGTACCAGTTCAACATGAACCAGTGCTCTTGTATAGGTGGGACAACAGATGAAACGCGGGAAATCCCATCAAATGAAGAAAGATAGGCACTAGTTACAAGACACTGACTCATTAGATTCGACACGCTCCTTATACAATTAATGAAAACCAACAAAAGAAAAACTATAACGAATAATATACTACCCAGTCACTCGGGTTGATCAAGTCGAATTATTGTTACTGTTGTTGAAGGTTCTAAAATTTAACAAATATGAATATATCGAGTTTAAATTATTCGTATCAGACTTAAAATTAAGGACATCTTTAGATGTATTAATGTGAACCATTTCTAGAAAAAGTCTGAGTTTCTACCTGACTTCTTTGTCTAAAATAGTTACTTCTCCAAATTTAGGTATGTGGCCAGTTTGTTTGGTATGGAGCGCTAAAGCATAGGAATATTTAGAAATTTTACAGTTACTTTTATGCTGAACAATTCTACTTTGCAGCCATTGAGAGGTGTGCCCCATGTAGATTTGGTTACAATCTCCACACGGAATGGAGTACACTACATTAGAATTGTTCAGCATTGGAGTTTTGTCTTTTAATTTGGAGAAAAGTGTTCCTACCGTGAATGGATTATACCAAGCTATAGTGATAGACCGATCCTCTAATATATTAACTATTTTATTAGTTAGGTTTTTGACTAGAGGAAGTTTTTTGAAGATTGTGCTTTGTGTTTGGATTGTCAGTTTCTTTGTTATGTTATTGGAATGAAAAATCAGCTTATTTATTAGAGGTTTTGGGTACCCATTGTTTATCATTATTTTAGCTAATATATATAAAAAAAATTTAAATGAAACGTAGGATGTGACAATTGTTTTATTCTATTTTTTAAATTAATAATTAGATTTATTTTTTTAGTGGATGCTATGATTTGAGTGGAAGTGAATATATCTACCAGAATTTGTTGGTTTCCTGTACCAATCTAATATAATAGTGTTATCATTGTTTCTAATGACTTTCGTATCTAGTCAAAAACCTAACTAATAAAATAGTTAATGTATTAGCGGATCGGTCTATCACTATAGCTCGGTATAATCCATTTACAGTAGAACACTTCTCCAAATTAAAAGACAACTCCAATGCTGAACAATTCTAATGTAGTGTCCATGTGGAGATTGTAACCAAAATTTACATAAGCCACCCCTCTCAATGGCTGCGGAGTTGAATTGTTTAGCATAAAAGAGACTGTAAAATTTCTAAATATTCCTATGCTTTAGCGCTCCATACCAAACAAACTGGTCACATACCTAAATTTAAAGAAGTAACTATTTTAGACAAAGAAGTCAGGTATAAAGTCAGACTTTTCCTAGAAATGGCTCACATTAATACATCTAAAGATGTCCTTAATTTTAAGTCTGATACGAATAATTTAAACTCGATATATTCATATTTGTCAAATTTTAGAACCCTCAACAACAGTAACAATAATTCGACTTGATCAACGCGAGTGACTGGGTAGTATATTAATCGTTACAGTTTTTCTTTTGTTGGTTTTCATTAATTGTTTAATCTATTGAATCAGTGCCTTGTAACTAGTGCCTATCCTTTTACATTTGATTGGATTGCCCGCGTTTCATCTGTTGTCCCACTTATACAAGAGCGCTGGTTTATGTTGAACTGGTACATGATAAATTATTCTGTGACAAATGTTTCTAGCATACACTTGTTTTACGTTTATTGATTGACGTTAAATGTTTGTTTAAATATTTTAAATGTAGAAATTATAGTGTTGTTTTATAAATGTGTCAGCTATGCCCTAAATCTGCTACATGTATATTTATTTATTTTTAAACTATTTAGTACTCATGCTTTGTAAGTATTTGTAATTTCTTAGTATAGCTGATGTTCATAACTTCTCTTACATAGGACACTGATGAAGATTGCTTGGACTAAAAAACAAACAGTTTGATTAAAAATAGGACCAATAAACCTGTTATTACATTTATTATAATAAAATGCTTGGTCGTTATCTACACGAACAATTATATATATATATATATATATATATATATATATATATATTGATATGATAATATGGTAGTTTAGGGGTGGATTAAGTCATAGGGGTCGTAGGATAAACATAAGCAACTTTAACTCTAAGAAAGTCAAATAATTCCGGATATTATAAGAGTAAATCGGTCATTCTACATAATGTCAATTAAGAGGACACTGTATATAAAATACACGGAATTAAATGCATGAGAACATAAATACGTCTAAGTATAGTTTACAAGTAAAGATATGATTTTAAAACTCAGTAAATTGCATCAAACTTAAATTACCGGAAAGTATAGATAAATTGTCATTGCAAGTAGTTAACAATTGCGTCGAAAATATCAACGTAAACGCATCGTAAATAATCCATTAGAAAATCGTTACGTGATTAGAATAGAACACATTTGTTCAGAAAACCAATATTCTGTGAAAACAAATAAACAACAGGCGGTTCCATTATATGATAAATTAACAAACATCCAAATACGTGAGTAAATTAAAAGCCAAAAATTAGAAATCCTTGAATAATACTGCGACATGCTGAATGCGGACGTAACGAACAGAGCATTCATCGAAGATTTAAACTAAGTAATTTGTAAAAATTCCGAATTCCGCTAGATAAGGCAAAAGCACCAGCCCAGACTGTAAACACGCCAATGAAAACAATTGGAGAAAGGGGTTATATATACGATAGTAACGGAACGACATTTTAGTTCACATTTAACTAAGCAACAACTATGTTCGATGGTGTTGAAAACTCACGTAACTAGTGAAGTAAAAATCAAAACAAATCAGTTTTAAAAGTGCGTGAATTTGTGCAATGAAATATAAGCCGATCTATAGATAGACGTAAGTTAAATAACTTAATTAAATTCATTTCTAATATTAACGAAACAGGGCTGTAATTTGGGACGTTATAATTTTGGATGTACTGTAATATGGGACCTGTAATTTGGGACCTTTAATTTGCGGTATTTAATTTGGGACCTTTAATTTAAGACGGCTTTAATTTTGGACATATTCTAATTTTGGTGATATTTTAAAAATGGACATATTCTAATTTGACATATTCCGATTTGGGACGTTTTAATTTTAGATGTACTATAATTTGGTACGATTTTAATTGGAAGCGATTTATGGGAAGCGATTCTTATATGGGGCCGACACACCAATAAGCAAAGCGGACACAGCAAAGGGATGCAGGTCATAGACTAGGATGAAACTCCAGAACCCATTCCAGGTTAGCAATTTTTAACACACTGTATTATTGAAAGATTGTTTCAATTTAATATTTGCTATGCATTGTATATTTGTAAAAGTCATCAAAAAGGTCACTGAAATAATATGAATATGGAATAGGTATCTTGGAACGTTCGGAGGTCCCTGAATGGACTTAAAAGATATTTTTGCTGGCTTTCAGAAAAGCATAAATCTGGTATATGTATACTCCATTCCAGTTAAGAAGGTACTAAAGAAAAAGATAGGACTGAATTTTAGCGATTCTCATTGGTGGATGGATGAGCCAAGTGTACACAAGTATAAATATCCCGTATGTTTGTGTTGGTTGTTTGAACATTTTTATTATAAGACAGATTGTCAATTGGCATTTTGACATTTGCTATTGCCTTTCATATTTTCGTTTTTGTTATTTATTGTATTTTGTTATTAGTTTGCCTTTGAAATTTTGCTCGGCCTTATTAATTTGTGTTAATTTTATATTTAGTATCAAAACAGTTCTTGTCAGAGCTATAAAACACCAGTGTCTTCATAATACGGTAAGCGTGTCTCATTAAAGATAAGCATATAATACTAACAATGAATTCTTTTCAGACTTTTATTTAATTATGGATCACCAACCTATTAAAAATCCGAAGGGCAAACATGTTATGAGCGGGCAAAAGCTTATTGCCTATAATATATATTTGAAAAATTCCACAAATGCATCCAAAACGCAATCTGTGAAGCAAACTGCGTTAGAAGTGGGTTTAGGTGTTCGATCAATGTGGAATATTGTAAAAGAAATGGAAACTACTGGTACTGCTTCCTCGCCAAAGACTACAAGAGTGCGTACAACAATCTACGACGAACTTGAAGAATTTGAAAGATGTGCGATTCGACGACATGTTCATGCATTTTACTTTAGAAATGAATTACCAAATTTAGAGAAAGTATTACATGCAATAAACAATGATGACTCTTTACCAAACTTCAGTCGCACATCACTTTATCGGGTAATGATGAAATTGGGTTTTAAATATGGAAAGCGTAGCCGAAAAACAATTTTAATTGAAAAACCTGAAATTGTGTTGTGGCGAAGAAAATATTTAACTGCAATTAAAAAGTATAGAGCTGAAGGCAAAAGAATTTATTATACTGATGAAACGTGGGTGAATGCTGGACATGTAAAGAACAAGGTATGGCAAGACACCACCGTAAAAACAGCAAGGCAGGCATTAATCGAAGGTTTATCGACTGGTATACGAGATCCCTCTGGCAAGGGCAAGAGATTAATTGTTGCGCACATGGGTAGTGATATGGGATTTGTCAATGGTGCATATTTAAACTTTCAATTTAAAAAAACAGGTAGCGTATTAACACTATAAACAACTTAGGACCCTGAGTTCATAATTATCGTTTTAGGAGATTATCACGAAGACATGAACGGTAAAGCGTTTACAACTTGGTTGAAAGGTGTATTACCTCTTCTTGATAATGATAGTGTAATCGTGCTTGATAATGCTCCTTATCACAGCGTCAAAGCCGATAAGGTTCCAAATCAAAGTTGGCAGAAAGAACAAATTTAGAAATTGGTTAAACGCAAAACACATTGAAGTTACCAAAGAGCTATTAAAAGTTGAATTATTAGCCTTAGTAAAGCAGCACTCTCTAGCTCATCCGGCACCTTATGTTGTTGACGAAATTGTAAAACGCTCTGGCAGAACTGTATTAAGGTTACCCCCATACCACTGCAATCTAAATCCAATTGAGCTGATTTGGGCTCGAGTAAAGCAGCATGTATAGCTACCAACAATTCTACTTTTAAAATTAACGACGTGAAGGTGCTTCTGGATGAAGGAATTGCAGTCATAGATAAAGGACATTGGGTTAATTGTATTAGCCATACAATTAAAGAAGAAGAAAAAATGTGGAAATTGGATGGCATTGTCGAAGAACTTGTCGAACAAATTGTAATAAATGTTGGATATGAAAGTACAACAGACGACGAAAATACCTCTGGGGATGATATGGACGTAGATTAAATATAAATTTGTGATATCATTGTTTTGATATTTTGTGATGTGTTTAATTAAAAATAGCTTATATATTGTTCTATATTAATATTTTATTTAAACTTTAACCAAACAGGTAGAAAATAAAGTTCAATAATGCTTGATATGTTTTAAAAGCGTGTTTCTTGGATGTATTTATTCAAAAACCTCAATCTTGCAAAAAATATAAATAAAAATCTGTATAAACATCGATGCATTGCTTCAATTTCAATCATTGTTAACAAACTTACAACCTTTCGAAAAATGAAACTGAAAGAATTTTATTAACGCATTCTATAACTCCAGGTGAATGTTTGTTTCTACCATAATTGTTAAGTAAGACTAAGGGCAAATTCATAAAAGCACATTAAGCCACACTCATACTTAAGTAATGCTCTATCTCAATTTTGGTATTCGGAAAAATACTAAAAGTTGAGATGGAACATTGATTAAGTATGAGTGTAACTAATGTGCTTTATGAATTTGCCTAAGTTTCGTCCGTCTTAAACTTAATGTAGTTCCAAGTCCAATTTTATCTTCTGAAATTTAATACCAAATTACAAATACTCCTTGTTATTATTTAGACAACTATCCTAGGAGAAGGATCGAAACGTCAATAAAATCATTTTCAAAAAGCAATGTGGTCTTATTCCTTAAGAAGAACACCAAATTGCAATTACTGAATGCAATAATACTTAAAAATTAACTAATACAGTCAGCCATTTGCATTGTTATTTTTTAAAAAACTATCGTCACAAAATAGTAAATATACAACCGACGCCGACAACTTTTCAAATACGGCAACTAATAAATTTTTGATCTGTGTAAATCTGACTCAAGCACAAGCGCCATCTACTACCTTCTTAACTGGAATGGAGTGTAGATATTTTGTACAAAAAGGAAAATTTTGAGTGTTGTAAATATTATCAATTATTATATTGTGTGTTCTAGAATTGCTTTATTTGATTCAATATGATTTATTCAGTAAGCTAGTCGGGGTAAAAATCCTAATTTAACATTTCATAACATTGGGGCTCGATAATCCTAAAATAGGGCATATCATAGCAAACTTATGGTACGCCCAATCGTGGGGCAAATATCATAGCAATATATATATATATATATATATATATATATATATATATATACATATAATATATATATATATATATATATATATATATATATATATATATATATATATATATTATCGTGTAGGTTATGTGTAAAAATGGATAAATAAGTCAAGAAGGTAGTTGTGTAAGGTCCTTGTTTATAGAACACAAGAATATATTATTTACGCTTCAAATTAATTAGTTTTGACTCTCAAACAAACGTATAGTAGCATATGTTTGTATCAATAAGTCGTAATTTTAAAGTTGCATATTGTGGAAGCTTTGCAGTGCATAAAAACTCAAGAATAATGCGAATACAAGCAGCTTTGGTATTCTAAGGTTTTAAATTGAGCACATCAAATAATAGGGGGAAAGCTTTTGTTTACAGAGTATAAAATCAATAATTTAAGCATGCTTTAATTCCATATAAGTAACGTGTAGTACGAAAAGCTTTGCAGAATATAAAATCGATAACGTAAACGCGTATATTCATTTAACTAACAAAGAGTCTGTTAAAAACAAATTTCTAGGAGATCTACAGGCTAGACAACTTGGGAAAATACAATTTCAAACTGGCAAACAATTCATAGAAAGGACTTTCAGATAAATAAACAATTCGAGAAATCATAATGTACGTTGAAACATAATTCTTTAGAAATTTGAGCTAATGACCGAAGCGAAGGTCGAGAAACATCAAGTTATTACAAAACAAAGCATGATATTCCGGAGACAGAATATAAGTAGTACAGAGTAGAGGAAGATGAAAGATAACAGACGTTGTACAAAACAGCCGTTTAAAGCACGCGATAATTTGTAGAGGCTAACAGCAATATTGATTTTAAGTTGCTATATTGGGATTATAACAAAGACCGCAAATATGCGGTAGACAAGGATGATAGAATTGGAAGATAGGCCTGAACGGGAGAAATGTGTCTTGATTGGTTGAAAGCGATTGGGGCGAGAAACTTTTCTGAGAGAATTGCAACCGTTGAGGATTCTATCAGTATTTCGGACTAGAGCTACGATGGGGTGAAAAAATTCTTAGTTTCGAAAGATCGTTGTGTTTTGAAGCGAGGCAATTTCAAGAATCGCTTAAGGTGGAGGTGAATTTCTGTAAAAATAGGCGACAGGGGGTAGGCTTGGAGGCTTATAAATACACTAGGAGACGTAGTTCTGTTCGCTTCAGACCTACATGGTGTAACATCAAAGCTGAAAATTTGTAGATCGGGTGATAGTGCAGTCCGTTATTTAATTTACAAGTGTTTAAAAGCACGAGTTGGTGCTATTTCATGCATGGGGCTGTAAGTTTAAATACTCATAAAGAACAAGAGATGTTACAAAGGTAAGCGAGTCAAGTTATTTTTCGAAACGAGGGTGCTCATTGTATGGTAGTTCCAGCAGCCGACCAACATATTTGGACGATTATATGGGTAGCTGTACTAAAGGCGTCTACTTAGAATTGGACGAACGAGTGGAAATGAGTTTGCTGTCCATGTAGCACAGGGAAGTTTGATGTAATTCAACGACGAGAATTTGGTGGACAACGTCTACAGAGGTGATGGTTCAAGAGCATACATCAAGTAAAGAAATTTGTTTTTTTGTTATTGTTTGAACATTTGTGCTGGTATTTTATGTTAGAGTGATTTGACGTATTTGGTAAATATTTTACGAACATAAAATTTATTTTGAGGGTTATATGAACAAGACAATTTGATTTTATTATTTGAAGGTATAAATACATGACGCATAATTTTAATGTGAAGAGTAAATGGGTCTTTAGAGTAGTTTAAAAAATGCAATTTTTTATGCATTCAGAGTAAGAAGGTTATTACTGAGCTCACCATAGACCAGGGTAAATTTCAATTTAGGGTTTCAAGATAGGCCCATCTACTTGAACTGAATATAAAGAAGTGTTGAAATAAATTAAGTTTAGAAAATTTAAAAGAATTTAATTGTTTATGTTGTGAAAATTTATGGAGATGTTTTATATCCATTTTGTAAGTATTCAGCTGGTGTGACGTAATTTTTGACTTGTATAAATAAAAAGGTTGTATGTTTTGTTGAATTATTTGGTTGGTAATTATTTTTATTGGTAGTCTAAGTGATAGAGAGTATGTATAAGATGGGTCAGTATCTCTGAAAAAGCTGGAATTAAAAATTTTATTTTTTAAAATAAAATTTCGTAGGTGTTAACTTTATTTTTCAATAGGACCTCACAACAATTTCTATGACACCAATTCGTGGGGTATGATTACCAAATAGAAGTCCAGAACATTTTTATGGTTCCCAACGGTAGGACTCAAATTTAATCCCCAAAGGACAAAGCAATATATATTTAATGCTATAATTATAGAGTTAATTTAGGGGTAGGTTAAGTCATAGGGGTCGCAGAATAAACAAAAAAAACTTCCAAATAACAAAAGCACATAATTACAGATATTATAAGAGTAAATAGGTCACTACACATATTGTTAGTTGAGCACACACTGTATATAAATAACAGTACAAGCGATTAAACGCATATCCAAGAGTAGTTACGAGCAAAGATAAGATTTAAAAATGTAACGAAATGCATCAAAATTAAATCAACGGAAAACCTATTGGCTAGATAAATATTCAAAAAGTGCGTTAAATATATCATCGCATACGCAGCTAAAATTATGCATTATTTGAATAAATCGTACGTGACATAAAAGTATTACATTTGTTCAAAAATCCAATTTTACTAGAAAATAAACAAACACCAAATTTATTTCTGTTTAGATTAGAATAAGCAAATAACAATGATACGTGATTTAATGATCGAAGATTCCTAGTATTTCTAAATTAAATGTAATGTTATATAAATGAATACGTGACAACTTGAGCGTTCTTCCAACTATTTCAACTATACAATTGGTAAAATTTCCGGAGTACACAAAAGATAAGACAAATGGTGTCGCCCAACACGTAAAAACAACGAATAGCAAACAAAGGGGCAAAGCTTATAAATACGATAACAATTGAGTAACGAGTTAGTATACATTTGAAACTGGGCAGTCACGATACTCAAAAGTGCTAAATTGTTCACGTAACCAGTTAAACGAAAGTAAAGTGAAAATCATTTTTATAAAAGTGTAAAAATTGTGTAAGCAAGCCGATCTATTATAGACGTAAGTAAACCAGATTTAGTAAAATTATACAATTAATAAAATAAATAAACAGGGCTCTGGAGAAAACTCTGGAGAAGACTCTAGAGAAAACTCTGGAGATTACCTCCTGTTATATTAATTTTGATAATCACTGACATGATAAATGCTTTATTACTGTTAATTACGGAGATGGAAAACCTTTATTGAATTAACTTATGGGATTTCGTATAATGATTGGGATAGTATTTTGGTTTTGATGTCGACTTCCAAATTCAACTATAAACATTCAGACTGGACACGAAAACTTGGGAATGCAGAAAAACTACTGAACCACTCCAGGTTAGATATTTTGATATAATTTATTACTGTAAACTGTTTAATTCAATAATGTAAGAGTCAACAAAACCTGGGTTCTTTGATAAATTTATGAAAGGCAATAGGCATCTTGAAACGTTTCAAAAGGTCTCTAAATATAACAAAAGGCTCGTTTTGCTTGCTTCAATTTCTTCAATCTGGCATATGTAAATATTCTGAAAAAGAGGAAGATTTTAAAAAAGTTGTAAATAATTAATCATTATATTGTATATTGTAGAATTGCTTTATTTAATTGAATCAGCTAGTTGAGGCAAAGAGATCTATAACTTAACATTTTACAAGTGCTAGATTAATAGAAAGGGGTTAACACAGCATTTTATGACATGCCCAAGTCGTAGGGGTTAAATATAACACAGCATTTTATTGCGCCCAATTCGTGGGGCGACAATAACAAAGGTTTTTAATTTTTCCTAAGAAAGATAACACGACATTTTATGCTGCCTATCGTAGGGGCTGGAGAAGTATCACAACAGTTTATGTACGCCCAAGTCGTGGAGCGTAAATATCACAGCAAAATATATATATATATATATATATATATATATATATACTGCTGTGTTAATGGGGTCATTTAGGGGTAGTTAGGACAAAGAATATAGCGCACTCCACATAGAATACATAAGGGCTCAGAAAACCACACAGTTTTCTGAAGACGCCCTGTATATAAATAATAATCGTAATTAATTTGGTTAATAAAAAATACTTCGAAGATTTATTTGAATAAAACAAATTCGCAAGTGGTTAAATAAAATAAATGCAAGCTGAAACACGACACGCGTAGATAACGCATCAAGAATTCTAATTAATACAAGCAGATTTAATACTGCGTCAGATTAAAAAACGCCGATAATTTAATCCTTACATTGTAATTTGTCTACGTGACTGGAGAATTAAAACGACACCTGATCAAACAAAGCATGTTTATTTAAAATCAAAGTTCACCAAATTTAAATAAACAAACAACGATTTACTTATCGAAAAGTATGAAAATCCAGGCAAATCAATGCTATTAACTTGAAATCGTACGTGACAGAATGAACACAATGATATTAATATACAAGCATAACACCATGGAATATCCTAGAACCTAGTTTCTACAAACAGCGAACTTTGCGCTTGTTTATTGATAGTCGGTGCATTTAAATATGACCGGATTTGTAAACAAATCAGTTGACCATGAAGTAACGTACAGTTCACGTCTCAGAAGACAAAAATATACACGCGAAATAAGTTATTGTGAAGTGTAAAATAATTCCACATGAAATATGAAAAATTAATGGTTTGTTGTCCTAGAGAGAAAAACGACTCTAAGAAATCCCTACCGAAACTCTAAAGAACCCCTACAAAATCTCTAGGGAACCTCTAAAGAATCCTAAAGACAATTACCAGAAACAGATATAAATATGGGAACATGTTAACTCAATGCTGAAGCGATTATTAATTGAACCAAAAAAGAATTATTTATGGTGAAGGAGTTTGATGCAGTATATTTAAGGCGCTAGATGAGGGATGTACACAACGCTTGGACCAGTGACGGAATTTAAGTAGAGGCAAAACAACAGGCTAGCCAATCTGAATGTTTATTATTATTTGATTATTTTATTTGTGGATATTTCTTTACTGGAATAACTTAAGATTTAACATTTAACTAAATATTACAAATTTTAAATACTTTAAAATTGTTTTCATGATAATTTATGTGCGGGGTCGGCAGGATTTAATTTTGGTCATACGTTGTAAAAATTACGTAAATAAATGAGGTTAAATGAACGTTCATAGGCTTCAGGTAATAATTAAGAGTACTAGTGATTTTGCTGACTTTTTGATCATCTTCGGTAATAATAATTATATAAATTTATTGATTCAATTAGAAGAGGATTCCAGTTAAACAATTTTTAACCTTTTTATAAGTTGTAAATATTTTTTGAGAACATTATAATAATTTGTGCTTTAAGGTGTGTTTGGTTTAAAGATTAGAACAGTAAGGAGAGCAGATGGTAGGTTTAAATCTTTGTTTGTGGTATTGTCGCAAGCTCCATGTGTAATACAAAAACTGAGCTATCCGGCGCATTCAAAATTATATAATAAAAATCAAAAATTGATTAGTAAAAATTTTATACCTTTTAATTCATAAAAAGGGCGCATAGGGGTATTGCCACAGTACCACAACAAAGATATTTGTCGCAACAACGTGGAGCTGGATCAAAATATAACACCAAGAAGGATATTTGACGACTCGTACGAGGGACTCGACTAAAACATCTCATCACAAAAGAGAATTGCCGCGATAACGCAGGGCTGGATCAAAATGACGCCGAAAAAAAGCACATCAACGTGAGGTTTAAGCAAAATAAATTAAGCAAAAATTAAAGGCAGAGAAATCGAGGGTTTTAATTTGAAGTTAAAATAATTGTAGAACAGTAATAATGGATAAAAGAATTAAGGAAATGAGAGAGACATTAAGGAATCAAGGAGTAGAAATAGGTTCACAGGAAAGTGTGATTTTACAGGACACGTCAATTTAAGCTGCAGGAAGAATATTGAAGAGGAGTCAGAGTGAAGAACACCAGTCCACCCAAGATTCGAGAATAATAGAAATGTTAATGGCACTTAATAATAAAATGGAGAAGAATGAACAGGCCATAAAAACATGACAGAAAAGAATGAACAGGCCTTCATTAATATGACAGAGGGGAACGAACAGATTAAGAAAAACACGATAGATAAGGCTATTCTAGAATTTGGGAAAAATTTGGATAAATTGGGAGAAGATTTAAGCTCCAGAATAGATAAATTAAGTGATGATCTTAGGGAGACAAATCAGCGAATAGAAGAAATGCACTTCCAAACACAAAATAAAGTAATAAATCTTATGGAAGATATTGACTGTGTAAGAGATGAAGTTATCAAAGTACGATCTATACAAGAGGCCAATAAAAAAGAAACAAATGGAAAAATTATGAGTTTAGGGGAAAAAGTACAGAACATTGAGAGAATTTATGGAACGGAAATTAGCCGAGTAAATAAAGAAATAGAGAATATAAAAATTAATGTAATAAATTTTGGCAGAAATAGGATGGCATATAATCACAAACCCTTAAGATTGAATCTCCCAAATATAACATTGGATCAGTATATGAAATTTTCAGGTGATAACAAACTTAATCCGAAATTATTCTTAAAGGACATCAAAACACTAACACAGGGCATAACAGATGAACATAAAAAATAAAATCTAGTGAAAGCTAAGATAAAAGGTAATGCAGAAACATGGTTTGATCTGATCAAGGATGAATTGACAACATTTCAAAGTTTTGAAAGAAAATTTTTAAGACAATTCTGGGGGATACTCGACAATATAAGGTGAGAGACGATTTGATTATGGGGAGATATAATAAAAATTTAAGTCTGACCAGGGAATAGTATGCAATTAAGAAATTTAGTATAGCAAAACAGTTGGAGCCTCCTTTAGAAGAGAAACAAATCATCGAATATTTGGCAGCACATTTTGAAGTAGAGGTGAGGTAGTACATCGCTCTACAAAATATTATGGATCGTGACATATTCCTAGAACGTGCAGCGATACGATGATATGGGAATGAATCGTAGAGAAGAAGGTCAAACAATCACTCAACCAACAGAACCAGAGAGAAGGATGCCAATCAACAGGATACCATATGAAAAGACGCTTCATAATTACAGGGGAAATTTTAGATACAACTCCAACGGAAATATGAGGAATAATTAGAATATGAGAAATCGACCATGGCAAGCATCGAATAGAAGAAACCCTTTTAGAAATGATAATCGAAGAGAGACTTACCAAGGACATGAGGAAGGATCTACGGAATCAAGAAGGATTAATGGTACCTATGCTGAGGTCACAAATCGACCAGGCCCATCTAATACGAGTACAAATTTTTAATTGAATACAAACCAAGTAAGCCCTTCGAAATAAACAAATACGAACATCAGCGGAAATTCATAAAACTGGAAATGTAAAATGATTTTAGTATAAATTTATTGCCTATAATTAATTTAAAAGTAGAGGATAAAGTAATTGGGATACTCATAGATACCGGAGCTGAGATATCACTCGTCTCAGAAGATTTTATTAAAAGAAGAAAATTAATGCCGATGAAGAAGTGTAATTTAATAGCACCAAACAATAGAAAGTTTGCATGTGTAAATAATATAGTGATTCTGAAGTGTGAGATAGGAAAAAAGAAATTTGAAAATGAATATGTGATTGTACCTGGATTAAAAATGGACACTATATGGGGGATGAATATTATAGATAAGTTGGAGATAAAAATAAATGTGGAAAACAAGGAGGTATTATGCAGAGGGAAATGCATAGAATGGGATGAAGAATTAAGAATAAATAGTGAATGTGTAAACATAAATCAATTTGAGGGTAATATAGATGAAGAGAATGAAAATAAAGATACTAAGTCTAAATGTCCAGGTGATAGGAAAAATAAAGTGAGGATATTATTGAGGAAACATTGAGAATTATAGGTAATGAAAAATTATTATAGGTACATACAATCAGGATAGATATTGATTGGTTAGAATTTGAGATAGGGTGAATTTCAGGTGGCTTATATTGGAACTATCAGACGACAAAAGGAATAGGATGGGTTAATGAAATTGGAAGTATGGGTTAATGGAATAAAAACCTATTGTAAATATGAGAGAACAATGAAGCATAGGATATGTTAATACTAATTAGGATAGGTTTAGGAAAAGTAGGAGTAGCATAGGTTGATGTATATAGGAAAAGTATAGATAAATAGGAATACATAAACATTAGAAATAGGGAAAAATGATGATACGTAGTATACATTTATGAAAAATAGGAAAAGTGTATGTAAATAGAAAAGGTATAGATAAATAGGGATAGATAAACAGGAGAAATATGAAGAGATGATGATATGTTTATGAAAAATAGGAAAAGTATAGGTAAATGGCAAAAGTATAGATAAATAGAAGTGGTTCATTAGAAATAGGAAGAGATGATAAAGAATTATGAAGAATGGAAAAAGTATATGTAAATAGAAAAAGTATAGATAAATAGGGATAGATAAACAGGAGAAATATGAAGAGATGATGATATGTTTAAGAAAAATAGGAAAAGTATGGATAAATAGGGAGTGAAATATTAGTAGATTATAATAAATAGTGTGTAAATATGAAAAGTATAGACAAATAGAGATTGAAATATTAGTGGATCACTAAAGTAGTGTAAATTTTGGAGAAATAGAAAAAGTATAAACAAATAGAGTAAAATATTGGTAGATTATAATATGTAGTATAAATTTAGGAAAAATAGGAAAAGTATAGATAGATAGAAAATATGGGCAGAATGTTTGGTATATATTCACAGAGGCTTGTGTAGATAGTAGTTATTCATAAAAATTTGGAATGGATAGGTGTATAGGTATAGGATAGATTAAATTAAACTACAAATAGTGGTGTAAAAATAATTTAGAAGTTGTGTATATAGTAAAAATAAAAACAAAATTATTTTGGACCAATTTGCTTTTTGTCTTTACGTTGGGCGCCAAAAATTAACATTTTTCAAAAATTTTTTGTTTTAATTTGGGTGAAAAATGCTGTGTTAGTAGAGTCATTTAGGGGTAGTTAGGACCAAGAGTATAGCGCACTCCACATAAAATACATAAGGGGTCAGAGAACCACACAGTTTTCTGAAGAAAACAAGAAATATGATGATTAGACTGGAAAGTAAATGACAACGCCCTGTATATAAATAATAATCGTAATTAATTTGGTTAATGAAAAATACTTCGAAGATTTATTTGAATAAAACAAATTCGCAAGTGGCTAAATAAAATAAATGCAAGCTGAAACACGACACGCATAGATAACGTATCAAGAATTCTAATTAATACAAGCAGATTTAATACTGCGTAAGATTAGAAAACGCCGATAATTTAATCCATACATTATAATTTGTCTATGTGACTGGAGAATTAAAACAACACCTGATCTATTGAAAACAAACAAAGCATGTTTATTGAAAATCAAAGTTCACCAAATTTAATTAAGCAAACAACGATTTACTTATCAAAAGTATGAAAATCCAGGCAAATCAATGCTATTAACTTGAAATCGTACGTGACAGAATGAACGCAATGATATTAATATACAAGCATAACACCATGGAATATCCTAAAACCTAGTTTATACAAACAGCGAACTTTGTGCTTGTTCAGTTGACCATAAAGTAACGTACAGTTCACATCTCACAAGACAAAAATATACGCGCAAAATAAGTTATTGTGAAGTGTAAAATAATTCCGTATGAAATATGAAAAATTAATGGTTTGTCGTTTTGTCCTAGAGAGAAAAACGACTCTAAGGAACCCCTACCGAAACTCTAAAGAACCCCTACAGAATCTCTAGAGAACCTCTAAGGAATCCTAAAGAGAATTACCAGAGACAGATATAAATATGGGAACATGTTAACTCAATGCTGAAGCGATTATTAATTGAACCAAGAAAAAATTCTTTATGGTGAAGGAGTTTGATGCAGTACATTTAAGGCGCTAGATGAGGGATGCACACAACGCTTGGACCAGTGACGGAATTGAAGTGAAGGCAAAACAACAGGTTAGCCAATCTGAATGTTTATTATTATTTGATTATTTTATTTGTGGATATTTCTTTACTGGAATAACTTAAGATTTAACATTTAACTAAATATTACAAATTTTAAATACTTTAAAATTGCTTTCATGATAATTTATGTGCGGGGTCGACAGGATTTAATTTTGGTCATACGTTGTAAAAATTACGTAAATAAATGAGGTTAAATGAACGTTCATAGGCTTCAGGTAATAATTAAGAGTACTAGTGATTTTGCTGACTTTTTGATCATCTTTGGTAATAATAATTATATAAATTTATTGATTCAATTAGAAGAGGAATCCAGTTAAACAATTTTAAACCTTTTTATAAGTTGTAAATATTTTTGAGAACATTATAATAATTTGTGCTGTACAGTGTTTTTGGTTTAAAGATTAGAACAGGGAGGAGAGCAGATGGTAGGTTTAAATCTTTTTTTGTCGTATTGTCACAACCTCCATGTGTAATACAAAAACTGAGCTAGCCGGCACAATCAAAATTATATAATAAAAATCAAAAATTGATAAATAAAAAATTTATACCTTTTAATGCATAAAAAGGGCGCATAGGGGTATTGCCACAGTATCACAACAAAGATATATATATATATATATATATATATATATATATATATATGTATATGTATATGTAAATTATGAACCAAGTAGTGCTATTGAAGTTTGTTGCACTTAATGTAAGATGCACAAGGAATGTTAATACTCCAAAATATGAATCTGACGATATATTTAAATTATTGGAATTAATGTATAATATGTGTGCGTGCATGTGTGGGTGGGTGCATGCGCGCACAGGCGGGTGGGCGTGCATGTGTTTGTGACATGCACAATGTGTGGGTACGCGTGTATGTGACAAATTTCAATGTACTCCAGCTTCATAATTAGCAGTGATGATCCTTGCAGAGCTTCCACTAGGTTGTGTAAAATAAAGGTTTTAGTTCAACCTTAGAAAAAATGTAATGCCATATATACTTGATTATCTGTAGAATAGTATATAAACAATTAGGAAATGTGTTCATTTCAAAATACTCATTACTGTGCTTTGTTTTAGAACAAAGTGATATTTAACCTTTTGTTGAAGTAAATAAATTGCAATATCTTAATAAAGTTTGCAACTATTTATTTTATGCTATGCATTTTGGATAAATTTTATAAACGTGTGGCAACAATTACCCACCAAGGTCAATCTAGTGTTGATATCCTTTTAACAGGGATAGAATGCAATGCATTTCTTTCATTAAATAAAAGGCTTGGTTCATGATGTTTTAAAACATGGAAGTATAGTGGGCAATTTAATATAACAAGTTGTTTAGTTTTATACCAATAGATATGCGTTGTTAAGCAAATCTCTACAAGAACAAAAAAAGAATGTTGGAATCTTGCAATAATAGATGAAAATTGCAGATTAAGTTAAAATAGTCATTTACAGCAGTTTTTCTTAAATGGGAACTACTAAGGGATTACAAAAACGGCATGGTAAGCATTTCCTAACAAACTTGTAATTTAATCTAAGGACAGCATTATCAATTTTATAATTATTATAGGCTTCCTTGTGCTTGAATTTTTCATTGGTGTGTAATGGGATGTGTAGGTTACACCCTATTGATGGGAACCACGTCAAGACAGGTTAAAATATAGGCGTGATGCATATTGCATTACCATGTTTTTCAAAACATGTGTTTACTTGTAAAATGTTAGCTTTCCATTATGTTTGAGAAAAATGCTAGCAACTTTAAAATATCGATTTAATTTTGATTTCTTTATAAAGTTTTTAAAAAGGTTCATTTTATTAAAATAGATTAAATGGAGTAATGCCCAATTCGTTTATATTTTATGGTTATACTGGTAAACCTATTTCACTCAAATTAAACTTCAAACATTTCTATGTTAAACAACTTTATAGCAATAACTCTAGTACCACCTTTTATAGAAATGAAATGTCATAAATTCAACATTAGCACATGAGTATGCGGAGTTTAAGAAGAATAAATGTACACCTTTCAAGTTAACTCAATAATGATACTAATGTAAGCGTCTACACTTTCATACAAATCTCTTCAAACAAAATACGAAGCAACAAAGCAAGACAAAAAATTATAAACACCGATTTATTTAAAGAATATCTATGGTATTGTAGTAATTGTAGTCATTACATTATGAATATTAATAATTACCTATTCTAATTTGCTAATACTACAAGTAAACATATTCCTAGATCTACTAACACAAAATATTAATAATGCTGAATACAAAAACGTCTTCAGATTTTATTAAGAAAAGGTTAAATGATAATAAAATAAAAAGTACAAAAATACGAAATGTTACCACAAGGTCAACTATATCAGAAAACTATTCGGTCAATAAACTACAATTACAGTATAATAATTACTAATTAAATGTAAAAAAGCTATACAAACCCATGGTTTTTTGAAAAATGATATCTTAAAGAAGCTTGAGCATTTGCATCCAGCATGGTGCTAAGAATATCTATGGTATTGTTGAATGGTTATAGATACTAGTAATTACATTATGAATATTAATAATTACCTATTCTAATTTGCTAATACTACAAGTAAACATATTCCTAGATCTACTTACACAAAATATTAATAATGCTGAATACAAAAACGTCTTCAGATTTTATTAAGAAAAGGTTAAATGATAATAAAAAAAAGTACAAAAATACATTGAATACATATACTAAATTTACTCCATTGGAGAGTTTCACAATTTCAAACTTTGCAAAATCCAAGCAGGAGTTACTACACTAACTTTTGGCCATGGAGCGTAGAATAATCCTGCTGAGCTAGGAAATGTTACCACAAAGTCAACTATATCAGAAAACTCTTCGGCCAATAAACTACAATTACAGTATAATAATTACTAATTAAATTTAAAAAAGCTATACAAACCCATGATTTTTTGAAATATGATATCTTAAAGAAGCTTGAGCATTTGCATTCAGCATGGTGCTGTCAATGTAAAAAATATAACCGCAAAAGCGTGCGAGAAATTTTGTTGTCTTTGTGTATCTTCGCATACTTGCACCTTCTGCAACATAATTAGCAGGTGGCGCAATTCCAATATTAAATGCTCGAGGCCTAGGAATATCTACAATTCCGTTTTCTCCACCAGTACCAACATTTCTAGGTCTACAACATAACATAACACAGTTTGAGTTGGCATTTCGTATCAAAAGTATTATTACACTCCATTAATAATCTTGCAGAAAACAAAAAGAAAATTATTTGAGATTGCTTTTTTCATAGTGTAATGAATAACTGATTATTAAAAATGTTATCTTGACTCACAAATGTCCTATATACCGTAAACCAAACATGAACTTGATTAATCAATTCTGAAAATTTTAAAGCTGATATTTGAAAGATTTAATAAGTAGTCTGGCTTTAAACATTACCAGGAAATAGAACCAAATAGGACAAAGTTTCCTGCTTTTACTATTAAATGAGTTAAAAGTATGACCTTTCAATTAGTTTAATAAAAGATTTTGTATAATAAAGTCTATAATTAATTTAGATATTTTCTATGGCCAAATTAGTACTTTTACATTTTAATACTGTTGAGTTCCAAAACCAATTTCAAGTTCATGGTTAATTGCCAAAATCTTGCCTAACAGCAGTTTATATATATAATTCTATGATAAGAGGGTGGGGATGTATTGAGTCGTATGGGCCGCGTAGTAAATGTAAATAGCAATAGGAATTAGAAAACTGCATTTATTTAGCATGAAAAATAAATAATTAGCATATTATGCAAAGAGCAAACATTTAACACCCTGTATAAGGACCGCAATTAACTTTAATCAATGCCAGTAATCATATCTTTCAATAATAGAACACATATTCAGCAGAGAGATAATTATACATTCAATTAAACTACTTGAAGGAGCGTTCAATAAGTTTATAAAATAGATGCGCATGGAATAAGATAAAACCTAGTAAGTCATGCAATTACGCATGTGATAAAGAAAGAATAATAAAGTGCTTTGATAAGAAACGCACTTTCAAAATAAGTTTGATACAAGATATAAACAGAAACATGTGGATTTACATCACTCTTGTTACATCAGTTATTTATTCAATTCCCCAAAGGCTTTATCTACACAAACAAAAGCCATAAGTTAAATCAAAGACCAAGATAAAGTAAATTTCCAGTAATAATAACAAAACAAGCAGTCAAAGATCGTGAAATAATAGAAATACAAGCATAATACGTAACCACAGAATAATTTCATCAGAAATAAAGTTTGTAAACTCCTAGGAATATCCAAAACAACCATGGTTGGTTACAAGACTTTGTACAACGGTTCTGATAAATCAATCAAAATTTAGATAGCGAAAACTTTATAACGCCCAGAGTTGATAAGGAGGAGCAGTCTCAATTTGAACCACGTCAAACCTGCATCACTGTTTCTCAAAAATTTAAGCGTCAAAATACATTTCAAATTAAATTATTAAATTTTGTGAAAAGTGGTGTTGTATAATATTTTATGACAAATTACATTGAAGATATATGAAAAAGCTTTGGCCGTTTGCTGAAAAACGTGAGTAGAAATTTGTTAATTAATTTAAATTAAATTTCTATAATAATGTAGGGCTCTAAGTGGTATCCAGAAGGATTTGAGTTGTATCTGAGTTGTATCTAAGTTAGTATCTAAGTGGTATTCAGAAAAATCTGTGTTGTATCTAAGTGGAGAGATCTAAAATGTATCTAAGTTGTATAAGTTGAGACATCTAAGTTGTATCTAAATTGGGATATCTAAGTTGAAAAATCCAAGTAAAGCATGAGATGAATTTTGGAGACAAAGGATTAACAATACTGAATTAATGGTTCAAACTTACGTGAAGGAGTCCAAAGCAGAGCATTGTTTTTCGATTGAAGATAATAAAAGGGGTGTTGATCCACCACACGCAACAGCAGACCAAAGGGGAAAAGGACTCACCAGGAAATCACAGGTCAGGGCTAACTAGTATAAGGAATCATTTCAAATTTAAATTTAAACACTGAATATATTTTTCTAATTTGTAAGGAGTCAACAAAAATATTTAATACGTAGAAATTTACGTAGAAAGGATAAAAGGTCTTGAACGTTCTAGATTTTTTTAAGTAAAAGGTGTCGTTTTTGGTGACTTTAAATTAAAGATACAATTTTTGGGATAAATAATCTAAATTGATTGAAGGGTTTATTTGTCAGATTACAAAATTGTGAAGTGTAGATATTGTTTCCTTTCATTATACGAATATTGATTGACTTCGTTTTATCATTCCAAACAAGTAAGATTTGAAGGGGTAAATTATTTGATCATCGTAACGTTGTGCACTCTGTGTGAATTAAACTGGGCTAGCCATGACATAATTGAAATTAGAATATTAGAGAAAAACACAGAGCGGTGGCGTTCAGCATTGATATGATAACGTCGCACGCCGATGTAATAAACATCCAGTTTCCTGCTGAACGCCATCGCTCTGTGTTTTTCTCTAATATTCTAATTTCAATTATGCCATGGCTAGCCCAGTTTAATTCACATAGAGTGCACAAAGTTACGATGATCAAATAATTTACCCCTTCAAATCTTACCTGTTTGGAATGATCAAACGAAGTCAATCAATATTCGTATAATGAAAGGAAACAATATCTACACTTCACAATTTTGTAATCTGACAAATAAACCCTTCAATTGTTCCTAAAAATACATAGCAATATATATATATATATATATATATATATATATATATTCTACTGTTACTATCTATCTATCTGTATGATTACTACCCCTTTTTTTATTATTACTCACTGTCCGTCACTCACTCTCTTTTTGCCCCTTTTTGTAGCGCCTTTTATGAAATGTGCACACTTAACGCACACCCCGTATTTGCAACGTTTGGTTGGTTCTTTAATTAAATTATTTATTTCAATGCCTCGACTATTTAAGCTCTTAATCTCAGGGTGTTTAACTACTTATAGTGAGTTCTGTTATAAGTAGATGTACCAAGTCCAACCAAAGTGCACTCTTTTGTTTTAGTACTAAATTTTTACTGTATTTTGTATATGCCAAAATTTCTATTAAGATCAACGACGCTTTGTGCCAAATTAAATTACTACCAAAATTTATGACTATTTTTGACGTTTAAGATATTTCAGCACTCACCTGGTTTACACTTCGTTGTTGGCCGCTGACTGCTGGCTCAAAATCCGTGTCGCCGTATGCGTCTTTACACTGATGTCCTATTTGGTTGAATTTTGTACCGCCTCCAGGTGTCGTTCTTGAAATTTTAAGCTGCTCCCCAATACCTGAAATAATTAACCCGAATTTAGAATTTTGAATACCCAGTGCTATAACTTCCCCTGTGCTAATTTCTGCTTCGAATCCTCCACTACCAATTATTGTTCTCCTTAATCTCGCTCGTCGTGTATTCAATAAATCCGTCCGCTTCTTAATTAATCCAAATCTACTCGCTGTCCTTTTACAAATTGCCCGCTGCTCCGCTACCAATCTATAACTCGCTATCCGAATCCAACTACTGTTCCTTTATATGTCCTCCCGATGTCCTTGCTACCTTTAAATTGCTATCCAAATCCAACTTTCTTTCCTTTTATGTATAACCACTCGATTTTCTGCTACCTATAACTCGCTTTAAATCGCTATCCAAATTCAAACTCCGTTCCTTTATATAAATCTTCCCAATGTCCTGCTACCTATAAATTGCTTTCCAAATCCAAACTCCGTTCCTTTATATAAATCTTCCCAATATCCTGCTACCTTTAACACGCTATCCAAATTCAACTTCTTTCCTTATAACCACTCGCTTTCCAAATCTAACTTATCCGTCGTTTCACCGTCGCACAATTACCAATCTTTACTTTATGCTTTTGTCGCTGTTGCTTCTTTACCACACTTTATTAAATCAAAACTCTTTTAGAAACAAATACTTTTATTAACTTTTTTTTTAAAATCGTTACAAATTAGCACAGTATGAAAAAACACGTCTTTTTACCAATAAAGCTCGAAAATAATCTCTCGTTGTTTGCTTTCTACGGCAACCATTTTAACTTTTCTCGCCTACTACCCCATAACTAAATCGTCCAATACATCCTAACATTTCGTTTGTGTCGCACATACCTTAGCTCATGTCCTTTCTACATTTTTATAAATCACATTAAATTCTATCATTGGTCCAAAATAATTACAGTTCATCAATCACATTTGATGTTGTTATAACTAATAATTTAGAATTTACAAACATTGTCCAAAAGTTGATTCTATTTAAAATGCAAAACCAAAATAAATTACACTAGAACCTGGATGCGTAATCGATATTAAACATTCATAGACGCATCCGGTTTCCGGACGGCAAATGTACTTTCAAAGGCCTTTAACATTCAAACTCGGTATAAACCATTGAGCACTGCACATCTTACTACGTCATTTAGTCATTTCGATATTACCGTTTGGCACTTAATTTCAACTACCATTTTGAATGGTATTTTAGCATATGTAGAATACGGGAAACATACATTTTTAAGTTTATATGATCAAATATGTGGATTATTTTGCTTGGCATATACGACCTTGTACTAAACCACCCTCAGAACTCTTGGTAGCTCCCTTATACATTATAATATATATATCAAAGAATGAAATTTAATGGCGAGTGACTCAATATTAGCCACAAGGGCATCCTGTCGACGCGTTTCGCCCTTATTGGGGCTCATCAGGACAGGAGTAGCAAAGATGTAATATTTAACACAAACACATTATGGGAAGTACAGCATCACCTAGCCCACAATTTGTGCCTTCGTGCTGTTTCACCTGACTTTGCAGGTTTTATCAACAGTCGACACGGAGGAGTTCCGGCTCAACTGCCTTTTTTCATAGCCAAAGATTATAATTATAAAGAATAAGTAAATTTAATGAGTCCTAAAATAATATCAAAGAATGAAATTCAATGGCGAGTGACTCAATATTAGCTAATATTGAGTCACTCGCCATTAAATTTCATTTTTGATATTATTTTAGGACTCATTAAATTTACTTATTCTTTATATATATATATATATATATATATATATATATATATAACAGGTGTCCACGTCCTCCGTGAAAGTTTTATAACTTTTATGTTATTTAAGATATCAACTTCCGGTTTTTTTAAACGATAGCCACGGCTAGGCCGCACAATCTAAAAATATTTTCACCTATATACAGGGTGTGCCAATATGGTTCCCAACCCAAAGTTGTTTTTTTAAATGAAACACCCTAGATTTGATACCATATTCTAAAAGCTCTTTTGATGCTTATCAAAATTATATAAAGATACTATAGGTCTATAATGGACGGTTTGCCTTTTGAGAGTCATTTTATGTCAAAATCATGTCAACTTTGAAAAATTGCAGAAGTTTTCTTATTGAACTTGAAGAGTTGATTCTTTCACGACATAATTTTTCATATCCTGTTGTATTATTATCGATAGCGCAATGTGCTTGTTTTTTTCTTTTATTGTACAAGGTGACGCAAAACGCAAAATGAACAAAAAGTCAATTTTTTTAAATGGCACCCGCCATATTGAATTTTGCCATTGAATAGCGTTTTTGTGGAGCTTTCTATTGACATATAATGTTTTATAGGTTACATGAAAAAAAATTCTGAAAAATTGAAAAAACATGTTTTTCATGCAGTTTTGGGACTAGAGAAAACTAAGTAGGCTACTAGCATCAAATCTGACATATCTTGTCAATATTAATTATCTTAAAAATTTGCCGTTCAATTTGTTGATGTCACAATGAATTTTACACGTCAAGAATTAATTAATATGATATACTGTATTGGAGAAGCTGATCGAAACCCTTTATTGGCAATAAAATTGATTACCTTTTGCATTAGTATGCGACGCCACAATAATAGTATATGTGTTAAACAAGAAGACGCAGCGCGCGTTACGAATAAGTGGAATCAGATAACAAGATAATAAAGCTCTACAAATTTGAACGCTAATGAGAATTTCCAAGATATTAAGTAAGATAGGCGTTTAATATTTAGAATGAAATTGCGCTAATTCTACAACATTCTGAAAACATATAAAATCGCACACATAAGAAAGCGTTTATTAAAAACGGGGATTCGTTCATTAGATTCATTCCGTCGATTCATTTGATTCATAAATGCGATCGCCAAATGTTATTTTAAGTCGCGAGCTGTTGCTTTGCGAAGATAATATTTGAAATATGCAGTAAGTATACCTTAATTTAATAATTATTACGTTGGTACAATAAATATGAAGTTATGTTTTAAATGCAAATGACATTAAAAAATGGAATTTATTAATTACAATCAAGAGGGAAAATTCTTGAATATAATACTATTTTAAAGATGTTATTAAAAGGAAGATTTAACCAAAAATGTACTAGCATCAAATCTGACATATCTTGGTTACCAATAATACCTCCTCATGCATTAAGGGACCATTGATGTCGATGATCAACAGTTCTTAACCAATGTGGATTTTCGGTTGCATAGTAATGCATATTATGCCTATTGACTGATTCGTTGATTTTGATTGATGCCTCGTCAGTGAACAAAATGTTCAAAATGTAATAATTTTCGGCAAACACACCGCTCATTCTACTTGAAAATTGTATGCGATTCTTAAAATCATCTCCATATAGTTCTTGATGAAGTTCGATGTGATAAGGGTGGAATGGATGTTTCAATATTATATTGTTTACGCTGATTTTTGAAATATCAGTTACTAGAGCGATTTCTCTGGTGCTCAGATTCCGATTTTCTTCTATTATCAGCAAAACTTCTAATTCGGATTCGTCGTCAATTCGTTTTGCTATTATTTCACACTTAGAATATGCAACGTTTCCAGTAGCTTCAAATCTGTCTCGCAGCTTTTCAAAGGTTACAGTTCGTGGCGTTCTCAAGCTTGAATATTTTTGATGATAGATTCAACTTGCCAATAAAGGGTTTCGATCAGCTTCTCCAATACAGTATATTATATTAATTAATTCTTGACGTGTGAAATTCATTGTGACATCAACAAATTAAACGGAAAATTTTTAAGATAATTAATATTGACAAGATATGTCAGATTTGATGCTAGTAGCTTACTTAGTTTTCTCTAGTCCCAAAACTGCATAAAAAAATGTTTTCTCAATTTTTCAGAATTTTTTCTCATATAACCTATAAAACATTATATGTCAATAGAAAGCTCCACAAAAACGCTATTCAATGGCAAAATCCAATATGGCCGGTGCCATTTAAAAAAATTGACTTTTTGTTCATTTTGCGTTTTGCTTCATCTTGTACAATAAAAGGAAAAAACAAGCACATCGCGCTATCGATAATAATACAACAGGATATGGAAAATTATGTCGCGCAAGAATCAACTCTTCAAGTTCAATAAAAAAACTTCTGCAATTTTTCAAAGTTGACATGACTTTGACATAAAATGACTCATAAAAAGCAAACCGTTCATTGTAGACCTATAGTACCTCTATATAATTTTGATAAGCATCAAAAGAGCTTTTAGAATATGGTATCAAATCTAGGGTATTTCATTTAAAAAAACATAACTTTGGGTTGGAAACCATATTGGCACACCCTGTATATAGGTGAAAATATTTTTAAATTGTGCAGCTTAGCCGTGGCTATCGTTTAAAAAAAACCGGAAGTTGATATCTTGAATAACATAAAAATTATGGAACTTTCACGGAGGACGTGGACACCCTGTATATATATATATATATATATATATATATATATATTGCTATGTATTTTCAGGAACAATCAAGCCCCAACGTTGCGCCATCAAATAAAAATTGATATGATAACGCCTTACTCGGTGTCAATGGACGTTTTCTATAACTCCATCTCTCTGTTTTTTCTAATCAAATTTAAATCTCACTAATTTTATTATTATGCCACGGCTAGCTTTTATTATTCTACACAGAGTGCACAACGTTACGATGATCAATTTTTTTCTTCTCCACCCCTTTCTGATTACTTCTTTGTTTGAATTATAAAACGAAGTTAATTAATTTCATCTAATGAAAAGAAATATTATGTACAAGTTTTGAAAATTATTAAAATACACCCTTCAATCAATCAATATCATAAGTCTTATTTATCTCAAAATTTATATGTGTTGCAATCAATCTAAAGTCGCCAAAAACTACCCTTTTTATCAAAGAAACCTAGAACGTTCTAAACTCCTTTATCATATTACGTACTTTTATCGTATGCAATGTTTGTGCTGACTTCGTTACAGTTTTCTATAAATTACATAAATTCAGTATTCAAAAATAGAAAACATATATTAAAACTAATCAGATCTGACCTATTGCTGCTCTGCTTACTCGAACCAATTGGTTTTCATAAATTGCTTCTTGCTTCTTTGTTTAATTTGCATTGAATCTCGCAACTCAAAATTGTACCAAAATCGTCGACGCTGATTTGAAATATTATATCAGTAGGGGGGCTAAGCCGCTTTGGCAACAGAGATCCACAGCAAGATATGTATACGCCGATTCGAGAACAAAATGAACAGCTAAGCCGCTTTGGGAAACAAAACGTGCAGCAAGATATGTATACACCGCTTTGAGAACAAAATTGTCTTTGTGTGTAAATTTGGCGCGTCGGGGGGTCGTTAGGTCTTTGGGGTGTGCGTTCGGCGGGGTCGTTAGATTTTTGTCGTGGGGTGGTGCGCGTGCGCTGGGGTGGAGATATTTTCTTAAGAAATTTTTTAGCAGCGTTCCCGACGTTAAATATTAAGTATTAAATATTAAATTTTTAAAAAATTTTGTATGTGTAGAAAATGGAGTTCACGTGTTGGTACTTGGCCGCTTCGGAGATTTTTCTGGGTAGGGTGATAAAAATTAAAACGCCGCGGTGAAGAATTTTTTTAATATTAAGCAAACGCGTGCAAGTGGTAAAGAGTGTTTTAGCTCTCCTCATAAGCTGCGTTTTGTACGAAGTAGCACATAAAATTGGGAAAATATACGAAATGTTATATGATGGAGGTCAAATTTTTAAACGTTTGCAGGTAAAATCTTGTAAAAAAGAAGTCGTTCACTTCTCGCAATTTCAATGTCACGATAAAATACTAAGAATTTGCATGCAGTCGAATATAACCTCGTGTTTTTTTATCTGGTAATATATATGCAAATCACGCCGACATTCGACTTTTAATATAATGTATTTAATTAACATAAGGTGTGTTTGCAAAAACATGTTAAGTCTATTTCCTTCTTGGTATGCAAATTATACCACCTTTCATCACGATTTATTTGACTCTCAAATAAAAAAATTAATTTGATGTTATATCAAGCATCTCTTGCTTACATTTTAGCAATTTGAATATATCTAAATATTTAAATGTAATTATACATTTAATTTATGAGGCAATAAAAATTCTTTTACTTTTAGCGGTTTGGTGATTGTATGTAGATGACGTATTAGACATTGTATATATATAACTCGTTTAATTTCACAAACGTGATAAAAAATTTATAGGTTATGCAAAAACGTGCATGTAGTGAAGAAAATAGCGGTGATCTTTAGAGCTTCGTCTTTGTTTTTATTCTCGTTGCTTTAATTAATTAAAGAAAGATTTTTTGTTTAAGCAAAAATAGGAAATTTGGTGGATGACATAATCATTCTCAAAATGATGAATGGTGGGGGAAGGGAGCTTCTAAACGTGTCCTAAACGGGGCTGTGCCCCATTATTTTTGTATTAAATGTCAAAAAGAATAGGAGAAATTATTCGACTCGTATTTTATAATGGTTTTAATTTAAAGTATTGGTGTGTGTGTGTGTGCAAAAAAAACATGTTAAGACAGGTCACTCGTTATTTTGTTCATGATTGCATCACCCAAATAATTTATACAACTACACTGAACTTGTACCCGGATCTAAAATATAACCTTAAAAACTATGCAAATCATGTCGTTATTTAAAACGTGATGAAGAATTTGGATAGTGATGTAATCATTCTCAAATGCGGAATGGTACTCCATAAGGCGTTCTGAACGGAGGCTTTGCATGCATTAGGTGATTGAATACTTCGGAGATTTTTAGGTTAAGCAAAAACATGCACGTGCTGAAGAATCCCCCGAGATTTAAAAAAAATTATTTTTGTATTCAATATATAATGTTAAAAAGAAACACACAAAATTTGAATGTTTTATTTATATTAGTTTCACTTACTGGCATATTTTAATTACATGCTAATGAGTTCATATATTTTCATGCAGTTTGATTGATTCACTGCCGAAACAAAACATTTTTTTACACAGCTGGCAATACTGGGTGTCGTTCTTTTCAATATAATATCAGTAACTATTTACAATACAGCTGAATACTGAAAGGTAAAGTAACTTTCACGCATTTACCTACGTGTACTTAAATTTAATTGAATTCTAAAAAATATATGCATATCTATGGCAGGCAACCCAGCATACACCAATTATATATTCTTAGTGTAAAATTTTATTGTTAGGTGAATAACCAGCCATTTATTATGTAATATTTATTGCCACAAGCATGGTAATAATAATTTGCAATGTGCAAAATACCTCTTTTTTTGTTGTTAAAAGACCGATTTAATTAAACACTATAAAAAGATTGTGAATTATTTATTCTAGTTAAATTTTACAGTGCTAGAGACGCTAATTATTATTAGTACTAGATATAGGTATAACAAAATCTGTATTCCAGATGATAGTATGTTCAAAGGATATTATTATTTAAAAAGACTCTGTAAACATGATTAGTGAAATTATTAAAATTAAGGAATGTAAAGCAAAAATTTGTCCATAAAAGCAAATATGTTTTCTAAAAGATGTGCATAACTTAGGGATCTAAACGTTTCAACATCTCGCAAACTGAGATAAAATTACTTATTTCTTTGCAAAGACGTTCATATAACGCCCTTTAACAACCGCGTTTAGTAAAGTGCATGGTAGTTAATGACCTCGGCGATTGTGCTATTTATAGTATAATTATAACAACATATCGCTATATGTAAATTATATGGTTCTGGTTTATACCTAAAACAACTATTTTGCATTATATTTTGTTGATCCTGGCAGAATAAATTACAAGTATAGCTACATTGTCAATACATTTTTATTTTCAAACTCGTTTCAATTATTGTAAAATTTAGTGCTTATAAATAACCTACTTTAATTTAATAAGTTAGTCTTAAATTAATAATTATTGTCAAGCGAAATATATACACATATGGTAAATAATTGCAAGAATGTCTATAATATATCTGAGTTTTAATTCTGTTAAATGGAACATATGGCAACTGTGTAACTTCAAAACATTTTAGCATAATTGTCAATTACCAAAATTCACAATTTTCATCTTATATCAACAAATGTTATTAAATTGATGCTAAACAATAAAAATAATACCGTTATATTTCAAATCATTTTAATAAAAATACGCAATGTTAAGTCGTTATTAAAAATTAATTTAAACAGAGTTTTTATTGTTATCACCGTCTGTTGAAGAATCGTAGCAGAATCTGAACTATATCGCTTTTACAAAGCATGTATTCAAGATCACATTTAGTTAGTTTCAAAAAACTTTTCATCATTGTATACGACTTGTTTTAACTTGCAGTAGGTATCAATGACCGAATCAACATTACCACCCGAACATGGTTGACAACTTTAAATTTTATTTTCCCGATTACTTTCAAGGTATTAAACATTGGTATATATATATATATATATATATATATATATATATATATATATATATATATATATATATATATAGATTTAGTGACATCAGGCAACATTTTTCTTAATCTTCGTTGGGAATTAAACCACTCATAGTTTTTAAAATCATATTTCTTTACGTTTCGATCCATGACCTAGGACCGTTGTCAAAACTGTCAAAACCACAACAAACATATAAGGAGTATTTATCAGGCAACATATTTCTCGCATGGCTATGACAGCTTTTTGTGCTCTATGTAGAGTAATGATTAACGTTATGCTCTTTTGATTAATTTGAAATTTACCGGACATGCATCCTTCGTTAAAAGTGAAGGATATTCTCATAGATAATTTGGATAACAATCTATCACCGCCAACACTCACCTCTAATTGGATTTTCCTTAAATATATTGGTCAAATTCAACAAAGTCGCCTTGCCAGAGATCATCTCGAGGTTGTTGATTTGTTGATGCTGTTACAAAAACTAGTGGGGTGTTTATCAGACAAATAACTAGGTGATGCTCAGTATCACAACACTTTAGCATTACCTATTTTGATGAATGTGCTAGAAAAGCTAGGTACTTGGATAGTTCTCGCAGATAGTGGAACAACAACGATAGTGACGATAGTGGTGCGAAGTTTTCAAGTTAACATGGACAATGTACTGTACGATTTGTTCGAGAGTGAACAACGCATTTTACACCAACATCTGAAACATGCCATAGTATTGAATGATGTGGACAAAATCAAATATATACCGTTCAGAGTAGGCGTTCATGTTCCCTTTAAAGCCTTCAAATGGCTAACGTTGACCAATGATACATCCATTGATGTAATGGACATGCTGTTTAATCAACAGAGTAGGTGCGATCAATTTGTATCAAACTTCATGGATGCTTGCAACGGCAAAACAGAGTTAAAATGTCATCAGGTGCGCGGTGTACTAGACGCAATAGAGAGTAATTATAGTTTGAGCGATGTATATTTCCTTGAAGAATTACTAACCAACCGAGCTGTATTGAGTACGAAGGCATATCCTATCATGAATATAAAATGCAACTATAAATCACTGGTCACAGCGATTGACGGTATGATTGTAGATGTTGTATATTTTGCACAACCTATGGTATTAGAAAAAGTATTGAAGTTAATTTTAAAGTATAAGGTAAATTATAAGTACCAACCTAATGTAGTTGGCCCTCATAGAACAACATATAACTGGCTCCTCAAGAATTTGGCAATGGAGGGCTCAAAACAGCAACCAGGATGGACGTGTGGTCCGGATTCGGGAAAATGGCCATCAAATAGTATAGATGATTATAAAAAAGTGTATATGCTATTAAAGTTATTGTTTTAGTTTAATACTATTTTTTGTAAGTAAATCATGTCATCTTGGTAATCCTACCTGATGCGCTATAGATAGCACTTATTAGATATAATGGAGGATGCTATTGTACGTGTCGCATACCTTTACAATAAATATATATACCTCGAGTGTTGGTCAAGTACGGGAGAAATTGTTAGCTGAGAAGGTAATGTGTTTTACCTGCTTGTTATTTACACATATTCACGGACATCGAAATACTCAAGTTCAACCAAAACAGCAAAATCAACCTACATCAACGTTTTGCGCTTCGGGCATGAGGAATTATAAACAACTTTTTTGACGTAGAACTAGTGCAGTAATTAGTAGTACATAGATGTAATTTGTGTGTGTGTGTGTGTGTGTGTGTGTGTCGCTATAATAAAGCATATAACAGTAAAAAAATTTTTATTGATGAATGACATATGATGGTAAGCAAACACGTAACAGAAAATCTACACAATATGATTTTTGGATATCCAACTATTATGGCTAGAATCTAAATTTAACCATTTCAAGTTCTTCTGCATAGAAGCCGCCTAATATTGGTTGTCCTCGACCATCGCGCAATAGGTACGTTAAAGGATTAGTCGAATGCACTTTGTACACCGTAAAAATTTCGTTAGACCAATTTGGTGTGTATCCCTTGGTAAATTGACCTCTATGTTTACTAATGCGAACATGATCCCCAACAGAAAATTTTTTACTCTTTAAGTTAACTGTTTTGATCGTACTGTATACTGTATTGAAAAGTTTGCGTTCATTGCGTTTTGACACATCTACAGGTCGCATGCCGATTGTTCGATGTTTGGTGTTGTTATATGCAGTCACGAGTGACGATAGTATATTCAGCCATCGATACGAACCATTCAAACTGAATTGTTTCCACATTTTTGACTTTAAGGTACGATTAACGCGTTCTACTACGCAAGCTTTTTTATTGCTGTACACACTATAATGTATAATCTCATATTTTTCCATTAATGCCTTAAATGTTGAATTATAAAATTCTTTTCCCAAATCCGTTTGAATGTACCGTGGAATACGATGGTCTTTGTTGAAAATTGATTGAAAAGCGTTTGAAACAGCCTTACCCGTCTTGCGCTTAACCGGTACGGCCCATAAGTATTTAGAAAATACATCGATAACAACTAGAATGTATCTAAATCCTTTATTCATCTTTGCATATGGGATCATTTCCACCAAATCGGCTTGAAACAGCTCGTTTAATCCTTTTGTGATTACTTGTCTTCTAGGAAAGTTAATGCGAGCAGGCTTATGTAACTCGTGGACGATTTGCTCCTTTACAGACATATTGCTAATATGTGTGTGTGTGTATGGTTGACGGCTATATGCGTGCGTTTTAAGTTTCTCTTGCAACTGTTGAATATCTGCTTGAATTCGTGCAATGTCTATTCTAAATTGTGCTTTCACTTGTTGAATAGCAGCGTCTAATGTCTTATATATGCTATTCATAGAATCATCTATCCGTTTGGTTACGATTTGTGCAACATTAGCGTTCACAGTGGCTGGAACAAGGTTACGCATCATCTCTTCAAAATGGTTAAAGTCTGATCTTGTAACATACTCGCGCGAGAATTGTGTTATCATACTGTTTGTTGTCTCCTTCACAAGCGTGTCTATATACTGCTGAATAGTGGAACCACTTCCAAGCGTTGGTTCGCCCTCTTGCTGGTGTAGCGTTGCTAACCGCGATTCTAAGTACGCTTTCGTGACTGCATCATCATCTTCTTGTGGTGTAGCGACGCGCGCTAATCTCATGTTGTCAAAATCGTAGTAATCATCATAAGAAACATACGAAGCACAGTCAGACGCATGTCCAAACTTGTCGATAACCATCGTGATAATGAATAACAAGTCGCACAATCTACGCTATTATACGCAATTCGCGTAATTCTTCCATAATCGATGTAATTTCGTTGGTGTGACCGGTGTTACCTGCATCTTGCGAGGCGACCAGAAGCTTGAGCCGTTCGCACAGTTCGTTGGGATCATCAAAGTATACATACTCTAGTGGCTTCTCGTTATAATCCATGAGTAGACCACGACCACTCGGGTTTATAGTTTGCTGTCGTAAACTATACATTGCATTACTTCTTTTTTTAATGTCCGCATAATCGTTAATTTCTTTAAGTGAGAATTTACCCAAAGGATTGAGAAGGAACAGTTGCTCGTACAACCCTTTGCTACCGTTGTAGCAAAATCGTTCTACACACCTTTTCACCAATCCCGAAGATAATGTCCGAATCACCAATCATTAATTTTCCTGTCTCCGGATTAAAACGTACTTTATCCCTGCGCAAGTGCTCCGTGTCATTGTTATAATTACCAGTAAAGTTGGAAAACAGATTATCGACATAGTCTCTTACCGATGGTAGGAATCGTTGTAAGTAGGCCTGATGTTCTTCGCTGTTTAGGTACCGTTCGTACTCTGTATGGGTCTCTGGAGTGTTGCCGCTACTCTCCGATTCTTCGAAGGTGGACTCCACAGACTGGACTGGGCTATGAGGATTGTGTTCCCATGCCTCCTCTATTGGTGGTGCGGCGATTGGTGTGGAACTGCGCACCTGATCGAGAAATTTAGGGCGTCTTTTAGGAGTAGATTGTACGTCATGTTGTTGTGGTAACCAGTGCTGGCTTTCGATCTTGGACTCCTGTTTAATATCTTTCAGCAGACCGGTCTAAAGTGTTTGTAAACGTTTTGTAATAGGTGCATAGGCTTTACTTAATGCAAGCTCCTTTTCAACCACACCTGCTTTTAGCGCTTGTAATTTCCTCTTGACAGCCTTTCGTACTTTTATGAGTTCTCGTTTGGTTTTCACGTCGTCTGCCATCGTCTAGAAACGGGTAGGAAGTGATATGCTATTTATGTGCTTTATAAGTATATATAGGTGTCAAAACCTTTTCGGTAGCGACCGTTCTGCAAATCGCCATCTTTATTGATCACCAGGAACCCATACCAATCTCGCCAGCATACGCCGCACAATTCTTTAAACCGGTTAAACGACATATCCGTGTTTACATGGTCAGCGTATACGTGTTTTAAATTGAGTTCGTCTTGTTTGAATAGCACTAGGACATTAGCATTGTCTCTAATCAATTGTTTAGGTATTTTGGAATAGGTTGTCACCGCTGATGGTAAACCAGAAATAGAACGATAGGTAATTGGTCCCTGTTGTAACGATGGCAGAAGGGAAGGGTGGCTTGCTCAGCCAGGAGGTCGTGGGCTGACGGCTTCGACTAAGGACCAGAATGGCGAAGCTCGAAGAGTAAGGGCGCCAGAGTCTTGCCACAAAGAAAATATAGAACCGTGACTCAAAGGTTCCAACTCATACACAAGTTCCCAAATACCATATCCAAGCAGCACAAAGCGGCACAATCGTCACGTGCTAACTCAAAACAATAATAAAAATAATAAACAAGAAACACGTATAATATTTACTTGGCACAAATACAGGTGACACAATGCACAAAAAAACATATATAAAGTACGGTATACAAGGGGGGGGGGATGAATATTGACCAAAACTGGTGAAAATGATGCTTATCTTAAAATAAGAATATTGTGTAAATAAGGCACCTAAGGTGGTGCAGTACTAACAGGAAAACAAGAGAAAATAAAGTGGTGCGTGGAGACCCACGAACGGTTCGGTACATACACGGGGTACCGCAAGATAGGCGAATGAATAAGTTGTAACTAACGCAAGTTAAAACGCGACGAAAGGCATGCCGCTCATCCATTATATAAAGGCGCGGAGATAAATAATCTCTAAAATTTATAAATATATCGCGTTCGTTGGTGGATCTTTTACAAAACAAAATATCGTAGCATAAAAATAAACCTGAAAAATAAGACAAAATACATAGCATATAAATCTGGTGAAATTAATAATAAAGCAGATCACAAAAAAAAGTATAAACACACTGTAGGTCACAATTGTTACTACAAAACTTTGGTATCTAAAGAAAAAGTACACACAATAGTTCGCCTGAATAGTGATCAAACATGTAAACACCGAGGGGAAAGCAAAAGAATTTATCAAACGTTACTTCTAATTTCCAAAAATGTAAAAATATAACTTTCGTTGTGATAAAACTGGATTTTGTAATAATTAAAGCGTAAATAAATTTAGCTGATAACGTAGTTTAAATTTGATTGTTGAGGCGATACCAAAAAAAACAGGTATTAAAGTAAATAGGTATACGACCTTCGAGATCCAAGTGTCCTGAGTACTGTTGGTAGTAGCAACACAGCTCTGGGCTCGATAATCGGCGGGGCAACTATTGCTTCCTTCCAGAACAGCCAATTTAAATTTGTAAACAAACGCAATGAACAAGCAGGAACAGTGATCGAAGGCGAAAACTAAAGATACTACTAAAAGTAGTACCGACGGCAGTCTAAAGCAGGTAGTACTAAAAGATGGTACATAAAAGCGAAGCAGAAGGCCACTAAAATGAGAGAAAAATAATTAGAATACCAATACTGTACCTAAATAATTACGTACGTTGGACGGCCTTATCGCAAAAGCGAAGAGTTGGACACGCCAATAAATTCCACAAACGGAAGTGGACAAACGCCACTAACTTCTGTTGTATAATTACAGATCCTCCCCAAGGAGATGCTAAAACAAATGCTCAATACGCACTTATAAAATTACACAACAAAACCAAGAGCGTTCACTTTACTCTTTTACAAGCTTCAAACAAACAATGAATATCGACTTCATGCACACTACACCTGCTAGATAAGATAATCGACCCATTCAGAAATAGACAAAGAATTAAAACGAGTTGGAAATTAACCTCGAGAACCGGATAAGATTTTACAGAAAACACAGAATAACTTCAAAACTGGAAAGCTACACGTAACAAGGTCTGACATAGGTAAAAACAATCAATGGCCTTATGTCGACCTAAAGAAAAATATTCTCGCATTACATTTTGTTTATCACACGACACGTCATCGAAAATAAATATCGAATTAGGTTTTGCATCCGCTGGAGTAACAATTGCATCCCATTTGTTAAACGCAAAATATCCTATTCCTTTTATTGGTTGTAATAACCTCTCTAGGTACTGATACTTTGGTTGATACAAGGATTTTGAGTAGAGATAAACGTTTTCAAAACGTACACCATTCGGATGTTTCAAGAGACCGATGACTACATTAGTTTTACCACAATTGGATGGACCTGTAATGATACACCGTATTGTTGATGGTAATAGTAGTCCATGCTTTTGCACGTTAGTGTTGTTGCTGCAGTTGTGGTCCGTAATTGGCAACGCCAATTGTTGCTTTACCAGACGCATTCTATCCATATACTAAAACGTAATTGCAGTATGGTAAGCATTTAAGCGAGTAATTCTACACGCATGACCAGTCTCCTTTAAACCTTTCGACTGACAAGATTAATGAGATCCTATCGTGGCTACGGGTTACTCAATAGTGCTATCAATCGTTTACCGGCAGAATTACATTTACCAGGCTATCGCTTCTGTGGACCGGGTACTAAGCTTCAGAAACGCCTCGAGCGTGGTGATATAGGTCGTAAACTACACGACATCGCCTACGATCTTTCTACAGACTTAACAACCCGACACCAAGCTGATCGACGTCTTGCCGAAACAGCACAAAAACGTCGTACTGCACCCGACGCTTCGTTAGGTGAAAAACTTGCTGCGTTTGCTGTTGGTTCTGCAATGAATGCCAAAGTTAAATTTGGTATGGGTTGTCGCAAGAAAACGATAAGGTGTAAAGGAAAACGACGTGGTCAGCGTCTACGTACAGGAAGTGGTATACCATTCAAGCGTTTAATTCGCACCATTTGGGAACGCATTAAAAACGTTCGTCCGACCGATCTTATTAAAACTGCTAAACTTGCAGTGGCACCGATTAAAGATATAACAAATGAAATTCGTGGCATCCCACATGTAATCCCTGTACCCAAAACTGGTGGTTTCCTACCTTTGATACCTATTTTTGCAGCCCTTTCCGCAATTGGAGCGTTGTCGGGTGGAGCAGCTGGGATTGCAAAAGCTGTCAACGATGCTAAACTTGGACAACAACAATTAGATGAAGCGAAACGACATAATATGGCACAAGAGGCAGTGACACTTGGAAAGGGTCTCTATTTGAAACCTTATCGCCGTGGACATGGACTGTACCTAAACCCTTTTCTTACACACGGGCAAGGTTTGCGTAAACAAAGACAACGACAAAAAAAAAACAACGCATTCGTTAAACCTACCTATGCGAGCGTTGACCAATGTTGACTTGAACAAATACATAAAACGTTTACCAATATCCCACTTTCGTGGAATATTCATGCGCAATTCACTTCCAAACACAATTCGTTGGCGAGAATGTGGTATTCTTAATCATGATACTACACGTGGTGTGGGAACTCATTGGACCGCGTACAAAAAAGATGGTTCAAGGGCAGTCTATTATGATAGCATTGGTAATCTACGACCTCCGAGGGAACTTGTCAAATACTTAACCTCATCAGGACCATGCACTCTCTATTATAATTATGAACAATTTCAACCGCTTAACACTGTTACCTGTGGACACTTCGTATTGAAATTTTTACTGCAAAATAGTCCTCCGTTAAGTTTCTAACAATGTTATATATTATTTGATTTTAGTGTATTTTTAACTGTTTTGTATAAAAGTGTTTAATTAAAAACCATATATTGCAAGTGTTTCAGGAATTTGATTTTTATTACCCCATCCCAACTACGAATACGACTAGTTGTTAGTTTATCGTCAACCACCGAACATGTACACACTTACTTTAACTGGAACTGAATCTACGCTCACCGCAATCATCAACCCACCAATTGTTCTCGATAATGACCATGAATACGTTATTGGTCTTACAAACTTTGATACATATTTTTCAATTCCCAATGTAACGGAAGCGAACAATAAATTTTACATTGATGACATCGTGCTTACTTTACCAGAAGGAACTTATGAAGTGGCAGATATTAATAAGTTCGTACGACGTAATCTGAACGATCCCCGTGAACGCACTTCATCCAAACGTTATCTTATTGATATTCGAGCCAATAATAACAGTTTACATACAGAAATCAAAGCATCAGGTATAGTGGATTTTACACAACCAAATTCACTTGCTTCGTTGCTGGGTTTTGAGAAACGTAAACTACCAGCTCCCACTACTGCTATTTCGGACCATCCGGCACAAGTCTTTCCAATCAATTCTATATGTATTGAATGTAATCTTGTGGTCGGATCGTATCGGAATAGCAAACCTGTACACATTTTGCATCAATTCTTTCCTGCAGTTGCTGCAGGGTACAAGATTATTGAAAACCCCGTGAACGTCACCTATATGCCACTTAATACACAAATCATCGATCGCATCATTGTTAAAATAGTTGATCAAAACGGTAATCTCATCACTTTTCGTCGGGAAACCATCACGATTAGACTTTATCTAAAGCGTCTTTAAACAATGGTTTTGCGCTATGAGCATAAACCACCAAAACCTATTAATAGACGCATTGTCAGCACCTTTACCAGTTACAAGACACGAGTGCACCGATTAACACCGGAAAACGTTAAATTTCTGCAAATATTAGGACTCAAAGTGCTACATAGCTAAAATGGATAGTAATATTTTAAATGTTACGCAGCGTGCTATATTTGATACAACCATCGTCAATGCCGACAAACATATGCATACTCCGTACTCCAATACCACGTATGAGAAGAACGATGTTATACGGATGCCAATAGAAAACGAAGATGTCTATACACTACCATGGGACAGCGTAATTTATATTGAGGGTACAATGAATAAGTCAGATGGTGGCGTTTCGCTTACCGCCGATTTTGTCAACAACGGAGTTTTATTTTTATTTGATGAAATTCGTTATGAAGTTGGTGGAAAGACTATTGACCGCGTTCGTAATCCAGGTATAACTACGACTATTAAAAATTTCCAATCCTACGATTATAGCGAAAGTCGTCGCTTTAGAAACGCCGGTTGGTCCCCCATCGATAAGCTTGATCTCGTTGATGCTAATGGTCATTTCAACGTATGCATTCCCTTGCGCATGGTTTTAGGATTTGCGGAGGACTACCGAAAAATTCTTTTGAATATCAAACAGGAGCTTATTCTTATTAGAAGTAGTGCTGACGATGCAGCTATATCGAATTCTGATACCAAAGAGTCAATCAAAATTACTATTACACATATATCATGGCGGATTCCACATATAACCGTTGCAGATGCAGAGCGCTTAAAACTACTCAAACATATTCAACGCAATGTCACCATGGACATAAGCTTTCGCAGTTGGGAACTACACGAATATCCAGAATTACATACAACACACACGCATACGTGGGCTGTGAAGACGGCTTCTCAAGTGGAGAAACCACGTTTTGTTATTGTCTGCTTTCAAACCGATACATCGCGCAAAAAGGGGCGCAGTCAGTTCGACCACTGTAAGTTGACCAATATGAAATTACATCTGGGTTCATCTGTGTATCCTTACGATAATCTTAACATTGATTTCGATACCAATCGCTATTCTATACTATATGAGATGTATGCACAGTTTCAACAATCGTACTACGGGGGTATCAGCGAGCCGATATTAACACCCAATGAATTTCAAACGCACGCTCCACTTGTAGTCATCGATTGTTCCCATCAAAACGAAATAGTGAAAGTGGGAGCGGTTGACGTAGAATTTCAAATGAAAGAAGCGCTTAAAGCTCACACTACAGCGTACTGCCTCATTCTACACGATCGTTTGGTCCGCTACAATCCTGCAACCAATATTGTGAGTGAAGTCTAAAATTAATAGTCCATTAGTTGTCGACGTTCAAAGGTTTAAAATTGCACATAATAACTTTGTGTTTAAAGAAATGGCTGTTTTACAACTATCCCTATCGAATGGGGTTGCAAAAACATATGTGCTGAAACCACCATATTCTTGGAACTGTCTATCAGCTCACTTCAAATACCAAAAGGTATGGTTAAGCAGAAACTTTCACGGTATATCTTGGGATGATGGCAATTTACAATGAATTTCCACACCTAAATGTTATTAACCTAGAAGATTTAGGGTGTACTCCTCTACATAAATTAAAGTATTACACCAATTCACACAAGTGTTTCTAGCATACCACACAACATTCGTCATTCAATTGCGCAACCACAGATGTAATTGTACTCAAAAACTGGTTTGTACATATAACCAATTATTCATTTTTAATAAAGAATAATGTTTACATTAAGTAGTGTTTTTATTTGTATATTTTATACCTACATACATACATATTCCTTGAGACTAGTAAGATGTGTTTCAAAAAATGTCTTGAAATAAGTTTAATTGTAAAACTTACTAACGAATCTGTAAGTATCATATTGAAAAATTCCTCTTAACGGATATGTATTTTGCATTTTTTATGCAAACTTTATGTTACAATAATACAATTAAAAAATTATATTCCACTACCGAGGTATTAAATTTTAAAGTATGTTATAGTTGTGTAAACATAAAAGGCATTGGATAGGTTTTTTATCATCAAAGTAGTACATTTTTATTTAATCCCATCTGTAAAATGATTAATTTCTTAAACCTAAGTTTCATAAAATTTATTCTCCAAAGATCAACCAACTATAAACCAGAACTATTAAATTTACATAAATTTCGGTGTTATTTTAATTTAAACTATGCTCATAAAAAGTCGTTTATATATATAGCACCAACATTGTTACTACCTATTAATATCAAATCTTTAAAGGAAATTACAGTCATGATTAATTAATAAGTGGTCTTTTAATTTGTACACATTTTGTATATGTTGTTTTAGTTCCATTGACGACCTATTTAGTAATCTGTTTATTATTTTATTGACGATATAAATTTTAAGATTGGAAGGGAAAAATAAGAAATCTTCCTCTGACATTTATATGCACTCGGCATAGTTGTTTAAGGTAGCAAATATAAATAAGCTGTTTAATGTGTTGTAGAAGAATTTTTACCATTGTATTATCGGTATGTATAAACTTACTTACTATAGTTATTAAAATCTCCAAGATGCACTTACTTAATGTGTTTTTAACGGAAGTAGAAATTGTGAATTTTGGTAATTAACAATTATGCTAAAATGATTTGAAGTTATGCAGTTGCCATATATAATTTACATATATCGGTATGTTGTTATAAATATCACAACCTCGAGGTCATTAACTACCATGCACTTTACTAAACTATAATTAATAAAATCCCCGTACATTTAACTAAGATACATTTTTCTTAATGTGGATGTCTTATCTATATTTTATTCAAATAAGAATCTGCTGCCGCCACCTACAAAAAGATAGGGACAATTAAAGAATGTAAGTTTTGTAAATAAAACATTAAAATATTGTGTGTTTCTTTTAACATTATATATTTAATACAAAATAATTTTTGAAATTCTCGGAGATTCTTCAACACGTGCATGTTTTTGCTTAACCTAAAAATCTCCGAAGTATTCAATCACCTAATGCGTGCAAAGCCTCCGTTCATAACGCCTTATGGAGTACCATTCCGCATTTGAGAATGAGTACATCCCCATCCAAATTCTTCACCACGTTTTAAATAACGACATTATTTGCATACATTTAAAGGTTATATTTTAGATCCAGGTACGAGTTTAGTGTGGTTGTATAAATTATTTTGGTGATTCAATCATGAATAAAATAACGAGTGACCTGTCTTAACATGTTTTTTTTAACATATACACACACATATTAAATATATATTGAAATTGCTAAATGTAAGCAAGAACACCTTGATATAAGATCAAATTAATTTTTTTATTTGAGAGTCAAATAAATCGTGATGAAAGGTGGTATAATTTGCATACCAAGAAGGAAATAGTCTTAACATGTTTTTGCAAACACACCTTATGTTAATTAAATCCATTATATTAAAAGTTGAATGTCGGCATGATTTGCATATACATTACCAGAGAGCTATAATTTCAATAAAAAAACACGAGGTTATATTCGACTGCGAATTCTTGTTATTTTATCTTGGTAATGAAATCGTGAACAACATGTTTTTACAAGATTTTACATGCAGACTTTATAATTAGTGTCATTATATCACATTTCGTATATTTTCTAAATCTTATTCGCTACTTCATACAAAAAATTCTTTACCACTTGCACGTTTTTACTTAACATAACAAAATTCTTCATATAGGTAAAATCACCACTTCGATATGCTCTCGGCTACCTAGTTTCGGCTACTTTTCCAAGGTCGTTGTGACGTCATAGCCTTTTATAAATAAAGAACAATGTAATACTATTCTAAAATTTTTATTCTGGCATTATACATAACAAAATTTAAAAATATTTAATGTCAAGCATGGAGCCATTTAAACTTAATTTTAATATAAATTCGATTGTTTAACATGGCTAACAACCAATGCAAGAATTAAGATATACAACAAATTTGTGTGTCAGATAACAAATCCTGGTGTTAATAAACAACTTGGAAATTATATACTAGATTTTTTACGTTGTCCAGATGCACGTTTAAGATCAACATTCGCGTCTACTTTGACCAAAGAACACGGTATTACGCAATTGGAAGCGACAATATAAAACTGTACAATTGGAAGCTATGTCAGTGCGGAACAGGTGTATAATCCCTTAAAAGACTGTTTAACCGTATTGGAAGATAGTAAGTTATACTTCCTAAAGGCGCCAATGTACTCGGTACCGCCAAAATGTGGAGTAAGTTATCGGACAAGCTACAAAATAGCTGCTGTTTAGTGTATAATAACCTGCTACAGTACATGTATTGGGGGAACAGCAATACAAAGAAATTGACGGGCTTGCAGATTAAGTTGTCAGAAAAACCACAGAAAAGGGAAAAATTGATAAAGTGTGTGCTTTCAGCTTTTAGTTTTAACTATTTACCTGTAAATTATTTGTAGATAGTAGAGTAGGAAGACAGCCAAGATAAAATAAAAATCTTACACAAGTGCTACATTAAAGCAGGTAACATATTTTACACAATCTGTAACACCATATTCTACAATTACAAAAGAAATAATCATTTCGGTATTGGGGTTGATAAGTACGCCTAACATTCGCCCAGAGGTTGTACGACAGCGCGTAAATATTGGCAGTAAACTCTCTCCGTTGACGCTGCAGGAAATTGTCCAATTATGCACGCCATACGCTGTAAGTGGAAGAAAAAGACAGCTGGAATTAGAGGAAATGCATGCAAAAAGGCGAAAGTTGGACTAAATGGAAGACACTGCGACAATACGCGAGCAATACAAAGATGTGTTAGACAAAGAACATCTTATTAGAGAAAGAGAAAAGGATTAAAAGATTATTTTATGTGCCGATGGACTGACTTGGATACTTCCGCGTTCTACAAGCTGTATGTATTTGTGGTTAGTAAGAAAGACTCTTTTTAGAATTTTAGAATAGTATTACATTGCTCTATATTTATAAAAGGCTATGACGTCACAACGACCTTGGAAAAGTAGCCGGAACTAGGTAGCCGAGAGCATAGCAAAGTGGTGATTTTACCTATATGAAAATGAAAATGAAGAACTTTTAAATTTTTTGAATAAATTTTGGTAGGAAATATTTAATAAATAAGTATATGTTAATGAAACACATATTTTCTAAATGATATTGGTGCTAAGGAAAGCTATTTTTATTAAGTTCTATAGTTTGAGAGTGACGTAAAACCTTGATGCTACACCTTGAGTTGTAAAAGTTAATACATAAGCAAGAAATCCTTGATATAAGATCAAATCAAATAATTTGAGAGTCAAATAAATCGTGATAAAAGGTGGTATAATTTGCATATATTTTAAATTCATACGGGTATAATTAAAAGATTATATGTTAGATCCGACTGCAAGTTCAGTGTAATTGTATAAATTATTTTGGGGTGATGTAATCAAGAAGGAAATATACGGCATACCTGTCTTAACAAGTTTTTACAACACACCTTATGTTAATTAAATACATTATATTAAAAGTCGAATGTTGGCGTGATTTGCATATATATTACCAGATAAAAAAACACGAGGTTATATTCGACTGCATGCAAATTCTTAGTATTTTATCGTGACATTGAAATTGCGCAGAAGTAAACGACTTCTTTTTTACAAGATTTTACCTGCAAACGTTTAAAAATTTGACCTGCATCATATAACATTTCGTATATTTTCTCAATTTTATTTGCTACTTCGTACAAAACGCAGCTTATGAGGAGAGCTAAAACACTCTTTACCACTTGCACGCGTTTGCCTAATATTAAAAAAATTCTTCATCGCGGCGTTTTAATTTTTATCTTAACCTACCCAGAAAAATACGAACCAACACGCGAACGCCATTTTCTACACACACACAACATTTTTTAAAATTTAATATTTAATATTTAACGTCGGGAACGCTGCTAAAAAATTTTCTTAAGAAAATATCTCCACCCCAGCGCACGCGCACCACCCCACGACAAAAATCTAACGACCCCGCCGAACGCACACCCCAAAGACCTAACCACCCCCCGACGCACCAAATTTACATACAAAGACAATTTTGTTCTCAAAGCGGCGTATACATATTTTGCTGCACGTTTTGTTTCCCAAAGCGGCTTAGCTGTTCATATTGTTCTCGAATCGGCGTATACATATCTTGCTGTGGATCTCTGTTGCCAAAGCGGCTTAGCCCCCCTACTTATATCAATCCATTTAAAGTATCCCCATATTCAAATTATTATCTACTATAATATCTATCCACTCATTTGAAATATTATACCATCAATTAGAATTATTTTCATGCATTTAAATTATTATATCGTATACTCGAATTATCCATCCATTCAGAATTATACCACATTCGGAATTATTATCACCCAATTAGGATTATCCATACACTCGGAATTATTCTCCATCAATTAGGACTAGGATTATTAGCATCACATTCGAAATTATCCTCTACCACTTAGGATTATCACATTCGGAGCCCTATTATTATATTATTACTTTAAATAAATTACCCCAAATTCTACTCACGTTAAACGGCAACAGAAATTTTCATATTTGTAGCACTTATTTGTCACTATCTATTTCATATAACATTTAAAAATTACGCGTGACTTTTTAATTCAGAGTGGCGCAGCTTTGCCCTGCTTAATTAGAACTGAACTGTCTTATCATTGCTCGCTTGTTAAATATAGGCTGATCCCACTTGCATGTGGGTTGGGTTTCCAACAAGTCTGTAGCTATCTTGACCAATAAGGTCTTTGTATGTTCTGCACTTGAAGTGGCTTTCTGATGTAATATATTCGGTTTTCCGGGTGATGGTTGTTTGCTTATAGATACCTCGTTATCAGACCATACGTTGTTTTGTGTAAATATCGCGTTTTCCATATTATACAAAAATACATAATGTAATTTCAATTTTACTTTCGTCTATTTTTATGCGTTTTTGAACTGCATTTTCTTATCAAAAATGTTGATTGTTTCTACGCACTTACACAAAGCTTCGTTAAGTTTTATCTCTTATCTCCGTATTATATTATAACTAATTAAAATCCTTTTCAATGCATGTTTAGTTACATGTACAATCCTTTCCTCTGAATAAGCGTACTTTTGCTAAAAGGTATTCTCACTTTGCATTGTTTAAAATTAATAAAGCTCTATATACCGGGTGTTAAATACTTGTTATTTACCTAATGTCTGAATTACCTATTTCTATGCTAAATATGCATCCTATTGTTGTAAGATGTATTTATTTGCGTCGCTTAAAACTAATTAGGCTCTATATACAAAGTGTTAAATGTTTACTATTTACATAATGTCTGAATTACTTAATTTTCTGTTAAATAAATGCAGTTTTCTGCTTCCAATCGTAATGTATGATTACTGCATGACCCTTGCTATACAATACACCCCAAAACAACCCCTTATCACAGCAATATATATATATATATATATATATAATATATATATATATATATATATATATATATATATTACTGTGGTTTTATAGGTTATAAGAGGTATTAGCAAAGTCGAATTATTGGTTATTACAAGGTAAAGCGTGCATTAAGGGTCAAGGAAAGTTTGAAACATGTTTCAGAAAGATCGGATAATAATTCACAAATTTTCATTAAATATTAGGGTTAATTGTACGTAGTTGTAAAATTCACTGTAAAATTAATCACAATTAAATTTATAATTTAATTTCATAGAGCATAGTTGCATAAATATATGGGAAACGTAAGTCTGTAAAGCATAGTTAAGATTTGTTAGGAAATAGCGTTCAAAAAAACTTCCTCTCCTCGTTACCATAGAAACCTAAATAGAAATCCACACCAGTCATGCATTCAAAAATAACTCAACTAACCAAAATATCATGCTCTATTTATCTGAAATCCAAATCACATTTTTTTCAAATTTAAAATACCATCGCTTTATATACATTCATGTGTTCACTAATTTTTATAACAATCATTATGCATATTGATAACCCTTTCAACACATAACTTTTTATTAAAGTAAGAGGGCATTCCTCATACCTTACGTTATACTTCGTCTTAGCATGAGCTCATCTTAAAACTTTATAGATGTGCATATAAATTCTTTGCACAACCAAATATCAAAAAGCCCTCTATACCTCTTTACAACTTTTGGTTATCTGCAAATTAATGAATAATGCTAAAAAATCAATTTCGTTTTAACAGTCTTATAAATGTCTGTTCAAATAAAAATCAAATCAAATAATAATAAAACACATCAAAACACCACAAACACTATGACAATATTCACCATAAAATGTCTTATTCTATCTCTTACCTCGTAGTTGTCTTCGTACTGCGGTCCACCAACTAGTCCCTTTTAGATGTTGCCGTCTGGCAGGTCCTACGTCTATGCATTAATTCCATGGTCGAATCCCCATGTGTACCATACATGCCTCTACTCCAAGAACTCTTCTTTTATCAATTCCAATCAAAATATCCAATCTCCAAGTTTGGTTCTTTTTATTGCAAATAAATTCTACTACTAAAACCTGGCTTTTATCCTCATCCAAACAATTTTCAAATTCCACTACTTCTCGTGCATCCAAACAAAAATCTTTGTACTTACATCTTAACTTCACTATTTAATAATAACGCTTTATCAGCTTTTACATAAACTTTATTTAATTAGACTGCACTAATTCACTTGGAAGTAAATTAACTGTATCACAGATGGAATAAAAGAGCGAGACCCCTTTCTGTTACTGATTATATAATGCAAACAGTCCCCCCCCTGTTTACAAAATAGCACGTATACTTGTTTAACCGATACTTTATTTTCCCCAAAAATCACCAACGACCATCGATTTCTCGTAATTTTTAATAACACAGCACAACAGTACGGGGTAATCCACTTAAAACCGTCAACTGTCGTTTCAAATTCTCCGGATTAGCCTCTACCTCTTGCTTGATACACGTCTTCAACTTCAAGCAAACATCATTTATCTTACTTGTACATATCGCTTTATCGCACACACATGTCTTTACCACCTGAATTTTTAACCCTTCTCGTTTAATTTTCACCAATCATCTTGCTTGGCTCCATTTCCCACCTTTTTGAGCGACGCGTGCTTGCTTACAACTATCCTTGAAATTATCGATTTTTGATTCCCTTCTTCTGGATATACTTTATGTTTCTCTCTTGCACTCGTAGCTTTTTATTCAATCTTGGTCTTTTCATTGCTCCTTCAGACTCTATATCTAAGATTAAAAACCGATATTTTAACTAACGTATACTGTGTTTATATCAATTCTGTGTGGTTTTGTTTACGTCTTTGACTGCTTTAATTCCAACGGCTGTTCTTTCCAATAAGCTATTAAGTTTGTTTGTAGCAACTCTACTAAGAAATATATCTCTCCCGTTGTTATTTGAAACGTGTTGGTTTTTATGTTTGAAACCTAGAAATCGTTATTTTTAACATGCTTAACGCTTTTAAAACTGTTTCATGGTACTTCATTATCAATCCAATATGCTATAATTTTACACCAAATTATTAATTCTTATTCTCTTTATTTACATACATGCTATAATACATAGTCCCTAACTAAATCTAATTAAGATAAATTATTCCTACATTAATCACGCGTTAAACTAAATCGATATTCCCCTATTATCCACTATTTAAGATAGAAAATAATTGTTAAAAATCTTTTAACTAAATAAATTTATTTTACTGTATCCAATCACTCTCAACCCTATGAGCTCACTTATGCCCTTATGTAATCTATTGACCCTTTTAATTACACGATATTATCCCCCTATTTTAATAGAAGGACTAGCAAAATTTATTTTTGTTATCTTTGTATTCAAATACCCTAAAATTACTTCTGTATCTACACCTATTGCTATACCTATTACCTAACTTATCACTATCATGTTATACTTATCACTACTATGTTACACTTATCCCTATTTCTTATACCTATTCCTATTATTTTCTACACCTATTTCTACTTCTTATATACCTATCACTACTCTTTATCTATCACAATCTATCTACACCTATTTCTATTTCTTTATTTTATCATCATTTTGTTTTCGACCTTACTTAAGGTTGGTTTGATGCAGCTCTAACTTCTTTTTTATCCTGTGCTAATCTAAAAAGCTTTACATACCCTTCACAACCTAAATTTCTAATAATTTGACTAATATAGTTTGGTCTAGGTCTTCCTATATCCTTCTATCTTTTTCCTATCCAGCTGACTCTACATAGATATTAGCAACCTGATGGTTGTTAAAGAACTCCAACACGTTTACATGATTCCCATTTATAAAGAAATATTACCTGGTTATCCGCTTCAAAAAAGAAAAAGTGTTAAATTATATGTTATGGTAAGGCTTAAGCAACGAATCGCTGCCAACATGCCAGACCGCTACCTAATTGTGAGTTATGTCATGGTGACGTTTATTAAATTATATGTTATGGTAAGGCTTAAGCAACAAAATGCTACCCACATGCCAGACCGCTAACTAATTGTAAGTTATGTCCTGGTGACATTTAGTTAACTGATTTTTATTTTTTCTTGTTTTGTTTTCGAACTTACGTAAAGTCGGTTTCACGCAGCTCCAACTTCTTTTCTATTCTGTGCTAATCTAAAAAGCTCTACATACCCTTCACAACCTAAATTTCTAATAATTTGACTAATATAGTTTGGTCTAGGTCTTCCTATATCCTTCTATCTTTTTCCTATCCAGCTGACTCTACATAGATATTAGCAACCTGATGGTTGTTAAAGAACTCTAACATGTTTACCTGATTACCATTTATAAGGAAATGAAATATAACCTGGTTATCCGCTTCAAAAAGGAAAAGTGTTAAATTATGTTATAAGCAACGAATCGCTGCCAACATGCCAGACCGCTACCTAATTGTGAGTTATGTTATGGTGACGTTTATTAAATTATATGTTATGGTAAGGCTTAAGCAACAAATCGCTACCAACATGCCAGACCGCTACCTAATTGTGAGTTATGTCATGGTGACGTTTATTAAATTATATGTTATGGTAAGGCTTAAGCAACGAAACGCTACCAACATGCCAGACCGCTACCGAATTGTGAGTTATGTCATGGTGACGTTTATTAAATTATATGTTATGGTAAGGCTTAAGCAACGAAACGCTACCAACATGCCAGACCGCTAACTAATTGTGAGTTATGTCCTGGTGACATTTAGTTAACTGATTTCTTTATTTATCACTATCTATTCACACCTATCTCTATTTATCTTTATCTATCACTATCTTCTTTATACCTATTACTATTATGTTTATCTATCACTATCTATTCACACCTAACTCTATCTATCTTAACCCTATCTATCTATACCTATTTCTATTTGCCACTATCTATCACTATCTATCTCTACACGGAATCCTTATATAAATCTAACTCGTTTCTTTATCCTAAATACTACTCTACTAACGTACCCTGCTACCTTAATCCTAACCTTTTCTACTATCACTATCACTATGTCTACCACTATTTCTCTATATTCTAAATTTCCCCCTATCTTCCTTCATATTTCTTTCAGACAAACCAAACGATACTACTTTACCATTATCACATTTTCCCTCTGAGGAAAACCCTGCATACCTTCTAGAATTTCCAGATCTCTGCTTTAACCAGAATGTGTTCTTTAAATGTAACTTATTCCTAACACTTTTAAAAATTTACCTCTCCCTAACATTTTCATGACTTCCTGTAGGATCATATTTCTGCATGTTGCGGATATTGAATAAATTCTCATGTTAATAGACCCTAAACTATTTAATCTCATCACCTGTACATAACCTACAGCTGTGCTCGCTGGTACTCCTACTAAATCTGAATATTCTCTTACCACCCCTTCAACTTTCCTTTCTGGACATTTAAAAGTATTTATTTCATTAACTTCTTCTTCATCTACTTCTAACACATTTACATTTAACCCAGTGTCATCTTCAGTGACCTCATATCTACTAATCCAGGGCAACTCTACGTCCCTTACCTTCACCAAACTCTTCTCACAATCAATTATAATTCCCATCTTCCTCGTACAATCTACTCCTATAATACTTTTAAATTTGAGTCCAGGAACGATGATAAACTCCTGCTCACAGCTTACTAACCCAATTTCTACCCTTAACATAACCATACTATTGACTACCACAAACCTTTTCCTGTTAGGAGCTATTAAATGACTCCGTTTTATCGGCATAACTGTATTTTTAATTTCCTCTTAGATCTCCTGGACGAATTCCTTCGATATCAAACTCGCCTTCGCTCCTGAATCAAGCAACAATCCAACACACCTATTTAAAATTTTAATATCAATTACCGGCAAATAAATTTTCTCTTCCTCTTCTGGTTCCTTCTCTTCTTCAATATCCATAAATTCGTGTGGATGTTCATACTTACAAATCTTAACTTCTAGTGGTTTGTCATTCTTTAAAAATTCTGCCTAGCTCTCATCTCTCCACTAGGTCCTGGTTGTCCTTCCACAACTTGTGCATAAGTTCTTCTGCTCGTGTCCTGTCCCTCAGATCTCTCCACGTTCGTCAACGTCCTATTAATCTCGGGTGAACTATGTTGCCTTTGTACTGTGGGCCTTGGAATAGCTCCCCTTGTGCTGCTGTTACTCCTAAAATAATTTCCCCGCCACCAATACACAATCCGACACATCCGTGTGCAGTATGAATCCTAACTCAAACCTTGGATGCCTTAAAATTAACTGCTCGTGAAATTGTTACAACAGGATCAAATATGCCGCCTCCTGGCTATCTGACCATTTCCATTTTACTCCCTTTTTAAGAAGTTTAAATAGTGCAACCGCCTTCTCTGAAAAAGCTGGCACAAACTTTTTGTAAAAGTTGAGGACACCCAAAAATGCCCTTAATTTTCGAATATTATTTGGCCTTGGATATTTAAGAATCTCCGACAATCTTTCTTTGTCGATGCACATACCTTGATTGTTAACTACAAAACCTAAAAATTTGACTGTTTTCGAGAAAAATTCACACTTCTCAATATTCAATATTAATCCAGCCAACTTCAGTTCTAATAAAATTCTTTCCAAATGGAAATAATATTCTTGTTCTGTTTGACTAAAAATCAATATGTCGTCAACGTAATGCATACAAAATTCTTCATATGCTCCTAAAATCGCTTACATGGCCTTAATTAATGCCGCACTTGATGTAGACAAACCAAACGGTACAACTTTAAAATTATATTCTCTTCCCTCTACGGAAAACCCTGTGTACTTTCTAGAATTTCTAAGTATAAGGAATTAACCAGAAGGAATTTCTTAAATCAAGTTTGCTAAAAATACATTTGCCACTTAACCTCATTAAAAGTGTGTCCATGGACGGTGGACAATGAAACTGTGGTTTAATTCGTTGACTGATCTTCCTGACGTCCAAACATAAACAAATACTACCATCCTTCTCTTTAACGACCACCAACGGATTCAAAAATGTGTATTTGAAACTTCTATTATGCCGTCTTCTAACATTTTTGTAAGTTCTTGGTTTACCTGATCTCTGAATGCTGCAGGTATGGGATAGATTTTTGTATTAAATGGTTACAAGTTATCGACCTCCAACACATGCTCGTAACCTAATGCTGTGCTCGCTTGTACTCCTACTAGCTCAGAATGTTTTCTACATAAATCTTGTACTCCTTCCACTTTCCCATCTGGACATTTAAAAGTATTAACTATACTACTCTCCTCTTTATCTACCTCTAACACATTTACGTTCAACCCAGTGTCATCCTCAGTGACCTTATAACTACTCATACAGGGCAACTGTACGTCCCTTACTTTCACCAAACTCTTATCACAATTAATTACAATACCCATCTTCTTCAAGCAATCTACTCCTAGAATACTTTTAAATTTGAGTCCAGGAATGATGATAAACTCCTGCTCACAGCTTACCACTCCAATTTCTAACCATAATATGACAATACTATTTACCACAGCAAACCTTTTCTTATTAGGAGCTATTAAATGACTCCTTTTTATCGACATAACTCTATTTTGAATTTCAGCTTGGATCTCCTTAACGAATTCCTCCGATACCAAACTGCCTCCGCCTCCGATCCTACACACCTATTTAAAATTTGAATTTCAACCACCGGCAAACAAATTTTCTCTTCTGGTTCCGTCTCTTCCTCTATATCCATAAATTCGCGTGGATGTTCATATTTATAGATATCAATTTCTAGGGGTTTGTCTGGCTTTAAAAATCCTGCCTAGCTCTGGTCTCTCCACTAGGTCCTGGTTGTCCTTCCACCACCTGCGTGTATGTCCTCCTACTAGTGACCTGTCCCTCAGATCTCTCTCCATTACTCCCACTCGTCGACGTCCTATTTATTTCCGGCGAGCTATTTTGCCTCTGTACTGCCGGTCTTGGAATAGCTCCCCTTGTACTGCTATTACTCCTAAAATAATTTCCTCGTTGTCCCCAGTTACTCCAAAAATTTTGATTTTGATTTGTCCCCCTGTAGTTATAAACATTTTCTCTTCTATTCTCAAACCGTACTGAATTTATATTTCTGTCCCTGCTCTCCCGAGGTCTTCCCGAAGCAACATCATCATACCTCTGCAGGTACTCCAAAAATGTATCCCTATCAACTATATTCTGTAAAGCAACGTGTTGCTTAACCTCAATCTCAAATTGTCTCGACAAGTATTTTATAATTTGAGGATCTGTCAATGGTGGACTTAATTGTTTAGCGATGCTATAGTTCCTAATCGCGTATTGTATTGCTCACGAGATCCTCCAAACTCTTCCTTATACTTCCCTGTAATTAGATCATCCCTAACCTGATCCTGCCAATGATCACTCCAATAATGTTTAAGGAAATTCTCCTCGAAATCTAAGTATGAATCTATATCTGGCCCTACCAAATTATACCACGCCTCTGCGTAATCCTTCAATAAGGCCTTCACCACATTTAACTTAGGCTGTTCATTGTACAAATTGCACACTAAAGTCCTGATATTATTTATAAAGATTTGTGGGTTCACCTTATTGTCTCCATAAAATTTCATCTATTGCTCTACTGAAATATTACTAGCAAAAATCCTTGGGCTCTCCTTCGCTAAAGCACTTATATTCTGTTTAATTCCTGTAACCTCTCTCTCAAACCTATCTATCTGATCTCTGCATGACTCACTCACCTCAGTCATTTTGCCATTTATCTCTTCACAAAAAATTCTGACTTCCGATTTTAATTATCCAATTTCACTCCGAATACCACTTATACTCCTCTCATTCCTCTCAATTCTCATTTCAACCTCCCTCATTTTTACTGTTAAACTATTTTTGAAATCAGAAAATTCCTTAGTTGATTTGTCTATTTTCTCGCTAATTTGCTCAAACTTCCGGTTTGATTCGGCACTCATCTGCTCCAACTTTCGGTTTGATTCCTCCCTACCTATACGCATTTCCTCTAACATTCTCATTATCAGCTCATTTCCTTGGTCTCCCGATTCTGTCTTTGATTGATCCCTACTACCTCCGGCTTCCTCCATTTCTACTGATTTTTCAAACAACGCACTATCGTCACTTCCAATTTCCACTCCTTAAGTCCTAAGCCACTCCTTTCTTAACATCCGTTTACCACACGCCGTTCATACACTTACTAAGTCTCAAAATAAAGCTAAAACTATAACTAAAATTATTTACAAAACAATCCACCTTTTCATCTCAGGTCGCCAGTTTCCTGAAATAAATTTATTTATCTGGAATCGTGCCCTCACATTCGAGTCGCCATAATGTTGTGTAGTTTCCCTGTAAAAATCGAGCCCCACAAATTGGGTCGACATAATGTTGTGTAGTTTGCCTTGGCTGCTCTGCTCTTGAATCCTCCATGACGGTTTGTTTTAGCTTCCCTCCTATACTACCTTTATAATTAAAATCGATATCTTATACAAACATATTGCGTCTTTGTCATACTTATATGTGCTCTGTTCTGTCCTTGTTGTATATTGACTATACTAACTTCCAACGGCCCCATTCCTTCTCATAACACATTAATTTTTATAGACTTGTTTATCGTAAGCTATTATCTTGAAATATTTCCTCCTTTTTAGTTTGTACACTAAGCTTTGAAACGTTTCTGGTTTTGCCCTTCAAAATAATAATCCTACTCTAACAAATATGAAAAGCTTTTATGTTTTCATATACTACCTTAAATAAATTAAAAGTGGTATTTTTACCTCGTTGTTTCGAATCCTTATTGTTCTAGCCTACAATAAATATTATGCTACGTCCTTTCTAAATAAATACAACTAAAATTAAATTAACCCTAAATTATCATACGTTGACCCGCTCATTTTAATTATTTAAAATACCTAATTATCTAAAATGCCTAATTAACTTTCTCTTAAGTTATTATTCTACCCCTGAGCTTGATTTATGACCTAATATATTTACAATTAGCTACAAATTACACGACAATATATATATATATATATATATATATATATATATATATATATTTTAGATAGTTAATTACACAAGGTAAGTTGATAAACACTATCGTATTACAGTGAATAAGATGAAATAATAACTTAGACTTTTATGCAAAACCCAAATGATCATTTCAAATCGAGCTAGTAATTGAAAGATGGAAAATATAAGGTCTTGGACAGGACTTGAACATGTATCCTGGTTTTGCCGGAACCATGCGTTTACCAATTACGCCATCGAGACCGATGATACAATTGGGAAATTTACAAATTTAAATCGTGTAGACAACTATACATAAACCTAAATTTCAATTAGGTTTGGCATTTTTGTCAATCATATTTGACATTCTCAAGTTTTTGACTTATGTTAGTTATAGGCAGGAAGCTACGCTCAAAATGTAAATCTGCTTACCGTAAAGTAATAGCCATATTTCATAAAAAATTTTAATTTTTAGTAATTATGTGTAAATAAATATTCTTATAAAATCTATGTGTAAATAAAATCAAAATTTAAACAATTAACATTTTTGTAAATACCTAGTGTATGCAGCTATCTTTAAATTCTTTGCATGTGTAAAATTCATTAAAAATTAATAAAATTCAAAACTGAATAATTTTTAGGATATTTGCAATGCTATAAACGTTAACCATATATGTAAAAAAGTGAAATTTACTATTGGAACTTCTATAACATAGGAATACACTATTGTAAAATTATACTATCAAAGTCAGGTAACCTAGCTATTAGATTTGTTTGTAGCATGCAGTTTGACTACTGCCTGGTCTGTTCCAACAGTTTATTACTTAGTAACCTCTTATTTTTTTTTACTCTTATTTGATATTATTTCTGCATATATTACTTAGGTGATTTTCCTCTTACCATTATTGCATTTTTTTAGCGAATCTTCCATGTTCTGATCTTAATAAATTTAATAGTTCATTCTACAAGCTCGCTGCAGATGATATAATGCATGAAGATTGAGTTGCACATTCTGCAGATTAATAGCAACTTTTTGGTCTTTTCAAAGAAATTCGTGATATGCTTGAGATCATGTACAAAAAATGTCAAATAGATATAATCTTTGTCAATGTGCAATTTCTTTAAAACAGATTACATTGCTTGGGAAACAAAGCTTTATCTAACACTGGAGATATCTTCTCTTACTGGGTTTCACTATATCTATTTTGTTGGAATATATTCTGAAAACCCCTATACTTCTTTTTCACTTTATCTTACCTGTTTGTAAACAAATCAAATCCCTAAGCTTATTCCACACAGCTGCATACATTATAGTCATGCCCCTAACTTCATATATTTTTCCTGGTCATCTTGTTTTCTTGATAATATTTTTCTTCTTAGGAACTCCTAAGAAGTTGTTACGTTCAATTCTATCCTTATAAATATGTTCATTTAATTTAGGATTCTTTTTAAATATTTCCACCCTTCTGATCCGATATCTTGTGTAACTAACTACCTGTGATGAGAAACTTTCCTGATTATGCTTCATAATTAAATAGATTGGTTCCTGTAAAGTACATACTGATAACAATTGAAGTACATACTGATACAATTGAAGCGAATACTTTTCCAACACTCTGAAGAACGTTATTAGAGCATTTAGTTGAAGTTAAAAGTAGCTCAATTTATCCTTATTGTTTGAGATGACACAGCACATATACTCGGTTATCTACAATCCTTGTTTTCTGAAACGAATATATTTGCTTAATTTATAAGTAATAATGCCAATTTGAAAAGAGTAAGTTTTCCACAATTGTATTCGTATTTGCAGGTTTTCATTATCTATTCATCCATAACGACTTTAACATGTGTTACTCAAATACTGAAATCGCTTATCATTTCGTTTCCAAATTTGACTTTCACTTTGATCCTGTTTTTCACGCTAGCATGTATGCTATGTGTAACGAATTGTTACTTCAAGAGCAATGCATGCTTTCTTGGAAAGGATATATCTCTGTGCATTGCTTTTCTGCATAGGCTGTGCTTTTATACGTAGACCAAATTATTTTATTCGTAACGTAGCCCGAAAATCTCTTTTGTATTGGCCCGCTATTGTGAGTATGGTCCCAGCATTAATAGATCCTGACTACCGTGGCAATGTTTAGCTGATTCGCTTCCGATGATTTGGATGCAAAATGAGTATCCCGGCACGTAAAGATATGTGATCTGTTCTTTTCTTTATTTACATACCACGGGATAAACCCAAGTCGCATTGCGTCAACGAGCAAAACCTCTAAACACCACATATATTGTACATCTATAATTATTTTATAGTCTTTTATTAACGATTTTGCTTAAATGTAACTATGTTAGACCATATCAATAAGGTAACTGTTTTAGATTAGTATTTGATATATTTAATATCTCTTTTCCCTCTATTAACCGCCCCTTTCTTCCCTTTCTAACACACACCATATATAGCATCCCATGTCAAAATGAATGTAAATGCGTTTACATTGTGCAGAGTGAACAGCACTTAGAGAAACAACAGAACGGTCATAAATATGACCAAAAAAAATCAAACCGCACTTACAAAACATGAAAACTATCTAATCATAGATTTGCTTTTAATAAAACTAAAATTTTAAAAACTGAAATTAATAAAAAAAAAGAGAGAATGGTTAGAGATGATATATATTATAAAAAAAGCAACAACGATTAATGATAAGGCCAATATACTAAAATTGAGTAAGTTATATCACAGCATAATAAAATAATCTCCACACTCTAGAAAAAAAAATGCATTAAAAGTCTACAAAACTTAATAGCATTCGGTAGAATACGATTAACCAAAACAAAAAAATTAAAGATTAGAAAGGGAAGCAAGGGTCGGTTAATAGATGGAAACGAGATATTAAATATATGAAATACTAAACTAAAACAGTCACCTTATTGATGTGGTCTAACATAGTTAAATTTAGGCAAAATCGTTAATAAAAGACTATAAAATAATTAAAGATGTACAATATATGTGGTGTTTAGAGGTTCATACTATTTATATTGGTCTTTGTTTTAGGGTGAGCAAATCTGTATAATACATGTTTCGCCCGTTGGTGCAATGCGACTTGGGTTTACCCCTTAGTATATAAATAAAGAAAAAGAACAGATCACATATCTTTACCATATTCGTTACACATTGGCAAGCTCTGCTTTGAGAACCTTCATTAAGAGTTACACTGCCCCATTCTAAATGCCTATGTACCTTTTCCAGAAAGACCCCTTTGCGACTATCTTCCTGTCTCACCAAAACTTGATAACTAATCTGTCTGTTCCTCTCTTAAAACCTAACGCCCGATAAACGCAAGTACATATCACGCATTGGATAGTGACGCCCGACCAAAAAGCGTTGTATTAAGTACGAAACTCCGCCTAATTATATGCAACACAAAATGCAGGTCTCGCCAATTGATTGAATAAATCTTTTTTAAAAACAATGAACTGGATAGAATTAAATATTGTTTATAGAGAAGAAATGCAATTCGAAAAATTAACAATACGAATTTTGTTTACTTAATTATACCATAAATTTGATTTCGTTACAACCTGAGTTACTTTACATAAACTTAGGAGCTGATTTTACAAGAAAATTTTTTAACAGTATCAAACAGAACAAATTTTTTCTAACTAGATAAAGATTAAAGGTAATGTTTATTAATTACTGTCCCAGCATACCTTGTCGCCGAATTCAATTACATCAGTATCGTCTGAAACGGGTCCACAATAACTAACATCAATAGATGTATATGCCTGAGATAATAATTCAAACATAGTTTCTTTTGACTTAAGATGATAATTTCTTTTGATTTAAGATGAGCGAGATTGATTCTGCTCATTTTTAACTTATACTTTATATGCAAAGACAGTCTGATAAACAAAAACTAGAGATTAACACAAATTTTTAAGGGATGTTACGTGCCAATAAATTGGCACTAAACATTCCCTAGTTTTAGCTTTGATGTGCGAAAGTTTTCGCCCCTTAAAATTCAAAAGACTCGGTGCGCGTATTTCCGTCACGTTAAAAGTGGGTTGGACGAATAATTTCGCGCCGACGCGTGAAAGGAGAAAAAGTGGGGTTTTTTCCGGTGAACTCTGTAACGGGGCCGTTTGCCTTTGAACATCGAGAAGGGCGGTCGTGTCTGGTATCGTATCTTCATTTTTATTATGTAGATTTCCTTTTGCTTATCTTTGTTTGACTTTACCTGATAAACCTGTTTCCTTATCGTTCCCGCTACATATAGGAATTTGATACGACCCTGGAGCAGTCCCACGACCCTAGAACGAGCCGGATGTCCATGCTCCACTAACAGCTAATCGGAGCAGTCACCATCTTTAACTATCTTAAAGGAGGCTCCAGCCATTTGGAAGGCGTACCCTCCGTTAATTGCCTTAAAAGGGGCCATCAGTAGCCCTGATGGACGTCAACAGAAGCCAACTTTAACTCAACCCCGCAGGACGTCGGATTTCTTATGTAAGTACTTTATTTGCTTGATTTGTTCGCTAATTTAATTTATATTTTTCCTCAAATTGCGCATTTAATTAGTATATTGGTGACGTCATTGACAAATGGGCGCGCCAAAATCTGTATAAAGATTAGCGCTGCCAACTGCCGTTGTGTCTAGTAAACCGCGCTTGCAGAGTTGTATTTATGAACTTTTTAAATTGTAAGAATTGGCGCCTTTAACGTGTGAGGTTGTGAACTAAGCGTTTTTTCCTTTGTTTTTAGGTTGTAATACTTCCTTTATAAACAAACAATGTATTAACTAGTGTTATTTATAGCTTTTTCACTAAAAAAAATCAATTATTTAATATCTGTTAACCTTGAATTTTATGTTCGTGTTTTGGAACACACCACATTGCTTTAGATGTCAAAATTAGTTGCTATGGTAACTAAAGGTGAATACCGCCATTTTGATATTGTAATATATAGCTTTTGTCTTAAAATATTTTATTAATTAAATTAATTCTCTAGTAACTTTAAATGTAGTGTCATCTATAACTGAAATTCTCTTGCATGTGTGTTTGGTTTGTTTTTGAATTGAAATTTAAAGTGGTTTCCTGCAGCAGTGTATATAGTATAACCTCACTTACATACATGTTGCATCATATAATTTTGAATGTAAGTATTTTTAAATGTAACTAATTACCTTATTTTCTACCCATTATCAGAAAGAACAATTTTTTTTTAAAATGCAGTTAAAATAATCACTCTATTTATGAAATTTTTTTTAACTTATCTCAACTTGTTTTTGGATTAATTTTTAAAGCTACCATTTAAATAACATATAATCTATCTTTCTACAATTTGGAGTGTTTTCTATAACCGAAATCATTTAGTATAATTCACAATTACATATATATAACAAAATTGTTTGTCCAAATATAGATTTCCTACTTACCTGAGTTTTTAGTGTCTTTTAAAGCGTTATTTTGACTTAACCGTGATATATATTTTTTTTCTTAGATATTATCTTGCTTTGATATAGTTTTAAAAGTTGTTCCCTTAAATGTTTTAAACAGTATAACCTATAAATGCCTTTTATAGCGGTTCTTGCCTTTATATATAATTAACGAAATTACCTAACCATATCTTTTACCTTCCAAAATGTTGTAATAAACTGGATTTATTTATATCTGCTCCTTTAAATACTGAAATAAAGGAATTGTCGTTAACGTTTTATTATTTAAACTCATTTACGATAGTTGTTGATAACTCCCGTAATATCGAAAGAATATTCCAACAATTTGGAATACTACTTTTTTGTATATGTATCGTGGAATGTTTCTTTCGTGTAGCGAGTATGAGTTTGTCTTGATAGCATATTTTTTTAGATATCGATATTTCAACGTAGAACTTTAAGATCTATTAAGCAAAATTTACTGTCGAATTTGGTCGTCCAGCTGTCTATAAGTCTAGACGAGACCCCATCTAAGGGCCGGTCGCTCAGCGTTACGTAACTCTAGACGAGAATTTGGTTGGTAAGTTTGTCGTTTTAGAATTTGTAAGTAATTTTTTTAAGAATGATGTTGAAATTTTTCTTTATTAGTTTGGGTGAAACTCAAACGAGAGCTTCCCATCCTAGTAAATATATGTTTTACAAGATATCTTTTTGTTTTCAACAATTTTATTAGTGAATCGAGTCTTGATTACTCTTATCTCTTCACATATCGATTTAAACCTCATTAAATGCCTTAAAATTATCTTTAAAATCGTTCAACCCTACGTACATCTAAAAGCTTTTCACGTTTTACTTCTTTGTCAATGTATCTGTTGCTTATCAAGTCCCTTTAAACATATGTCTTAGATTATTTTTTTTCGATAACCTTTGTCTTTATTGGTGTTACCACAATGACATTTTTTAACATTCGATTAATTTCCTCCATCACTATCAAATGGGTAACTTTAAACGTGTATCTTATCCCTTTCAATTAATTTCGCTTGACTTATTAGGACCTCTCCCCCGATCGAAAAAAGGTAACCAATATCTTTTAGTTGTCACCGATTGGTTTTCTAAATTTGTTATGGTGCAACCCTTACGTAAAGCTACATCTGCTGCTATAATTAAATTCCTAGAACAAAATGTATTTCTTATCTTTGGTGTCCCTCAGATTATTCTTTGTGACAATGGGGCACAATTTATCTCTAAAGATTTTCAGAATTTCGTTAAAAGTTACAAAGTACAAAAAATTTGGTTTAACGCAAAATACCGTCCCCAAGTAAACCTTACCGAAAGAGTAAATAGAGTTTTAGTTACCGCTATCTCTTCCTATATTGATTCAGACCATACTACATGGGATGAACATATTTTTAAAATTGCTCAAGCTTTGCGTACATCTAAACACGAAGCAACCCAATTCACTCTGTCATTTCTTGTTTTTGGAAGATATACCCCAATCGATGGGAGTTACTATGGTTTAGTGCCTGACGATACTAACGTAATTGAATTTGACGATAAAGTACGCTGGGAGAAAGACCAACAGTCATTACCTTCTATCTTTAACGACGTTAGAAAAATTTTGTTAAAAGCTTACGAAAAGAGTAAGGACCACTATAACTTACGTTCGCTATACTCAACCTGCGGCCCGCGGGCCGCATGCGGCCCGCGGAGGCTTTTTGGTTGGCCCAATTATTAAACTAGGTAGTTACAACTTATTTGTAAACAACTTCAAATTTCGATATCAATAATTTGCTTAAATTGGAAACGCAAACTATCCTAATCTATGGTTGCGCAAACGATACGGAATGAATACGCGGCGCGGGAATCCCCTTAAAGGTCTGTAATCTATGGTTGCGCGAACGATACGAAATACGCGGCGTCGGGAATCCCCTTAAAGGTCTGGTCACACGCAAACGCGGACGGCGGGGCGACTTGCGAAGCTAAACATTGCTTGTCATGTGTAATGAGACGTGTGTTTTACTAATTGGCAAGTCGCCCCGCCGCTCGTGTTTGCGCGTGGCCAGACCGTAAGATCCATGGACCTAAGTGCGTGTCGCTTTGATTGTCGATCGAAACTAAACTTGTTATAAATTTAATCTAAATTATTAAACTAAATTTGTGTACGTACCCGCGTCCTCTGCCAAATAATAGTTTTGTTTTGTAAATTAAGTATACCTATTATTTTCAAAATAATGTCAGGAGTGTCGTCGAAGTATAAAAGAAAAATATCAAGTGAAAATAGATTGTTTCAAGATGAGTGGGAATCTGATTATTTTGTTGTGCCAAACAAAAACAACGCAGCTACTTGTTTGATATGTCGGGAAAGTATCATATTGAAGAAATACAATATTTCTCGTCATTTCACTTCAAATCATAAAGATTTCGACGAAACGTTTCCTCCCGGATCGTCTTTGAGAAATGAGAAATTGAGTTTTTTTAAGAGATCATTGCATGAGCAACAAAATGTTATGTTCGCGGCATTATCACAAGACTCGGCGGTAACAAAAGCATCATATGAAATTTCTTACATTCTTGGTAAGCATATGAAACCATTTACCGATGCGGAAATTGTAAAGAAATGCTTTATTAGTGCTGCTAATATACTTTTTGATAAATACAGTAACAAAAAACAAACAGTATCTGATATAAAAAAAATACAGCTTTCGTATTCAACCTGCAACAGGCGTATTGAAGACATTTCTAAATTTATTTCCGATGATATATTAAAAAACCTAAGAAGATGCAAGTTTTTCAGTTTAGCATTTGATGCCAGCACCGATATTTCAGCAACATCGCAGTGCTCGGTGTTTGCTAGATATTGTACAGAAAACAATGAAATTCATGAAAACTTTTTAAAATTACTGCCAATGAAAGGTCAAACCCGAGGCACGGATTACCTTGATACTATTTGTAATTTTTTAGAACATCACGAAATTGATGTGCAAAAAATCGTGTGTTTGTGTACAGATGGTTGTCCTTCAATGACTGGATCCGAAAATGGCTTCATTTCATTATTTAAGAAAAAATATAATTGCAGCAATTTAATAACATTCCATTGTATTATGCATCAAGAAAACTTGGCGGCCCGTGCTGTACAACCAGAAATAGAAGATGTAATGAAAACAGTTATCAATATTGTCAATTATATACGAGCAAAAGAACTGAACCATAGAAAATTTAAAACCCTTCTTGAAGAACTGGGAAGTGAGCACAGCGACGTTCTTTTGCATACCTCGGTGCAATGGCTTAGTAGAGGAAAGGTTTTGGAAAGGTTTTTTTCATTACGCCATGAAATAATTCTATTTTTAGAGCAAAATAATAAAGGGTACCCAGAATTACAAAACGATGAATGGTGGTGTCTTTTAGGTTTTCTATGTGATATTACGGAAAAACTAAACAATCTCAATCAGAGTCTACAAGGCGAAAATAACATAGTGACCAATATGGCAAATAAAGTGTTTGCATTTGAGGAAAAGCTAAGTATTTATTATAATGAAATACAGAACAACAGCTGCACAATTTTCCAACTATTATAAAAACCAGAGAGGACGGTATTAACATTTCAGAAGAAAACTGCTCCATAATTTCAAATTTTATAACTGCACTATTAAACGAATTTCAAAAAAGGTTTCAAGATCTCAGAAAAATAAAAAATTGTTTGTTACTTGTAGAAAATCCATGGCATTTAAAGACACCAACTATTTCTGAGTTGGCTTCAGTTTTAAATTGTAATTACTCGGAGTTGTTTGATGAATTTATTGATTTTAAAAATGACACCAACCTGGAAGTAATTTTCAAAGAAAAAGGGAATATGTGGAATTTTGGAGCATTGTTTCCCAAAAATATAAAAGCGTGAAAGATGTGCCCAAATAATGCTAACATTTTTGGGTCAACGTATGCGAATCATCTTTTCAAAGATGAAATACACAAAGAGTGTATATAGAAATAAACTGACAGATTCCCATTTGGATGATATAATAAGAGTAGCATGCAACGACCAGCCAGATATTGATAAAGTTTTAAAAAAATGCTCTCAGTTCGAAAAGTCTCATTAGATATACATATAAGTAAGTAAGCATCTTTGTTAAAAGTTCTTTTTTACATTAAACTAAATAATTCATTAGGTTAATATTACTTTTTCATTTATACACCTAATTATTTTTTACTTGCGGCCCGGGCTACCATGACTGAAACGTGTTTGTGGCCCCTATAAAAAAAAAGGTTGAGTATGGCTGACTTACGTAAACGAAATATTTCCTTCGCCTTGGGCGAACAAGTTTGGAAAAAGAATTATGTCTTATCGGATGCATCTAAGAAATTTTCCTCAAAATTAGCCCCTAAATTCATTCTTTGTAAGGTCATTCGTGTCATTAGTCCCCTTATCTATGAACTTCAGGATGCTGAAGGAAAACGCTAAGGCAGGTGGCATATTAAAGACCTTAAGTCATTCTCTGCTGACCCAAATGCTACTTAAGTTTTTCACGTTCCATTCTCCTCACAATTTACCTAATATTTTCTGTTCTCACCATCAATTAGTAACTTTAATCGCTTATTTCCTCTCTTGTACTGTGTATACCTCTTACACGTTTAACTTTACTTACCTTAAATTAGCTATCTTTTTCTTTTCGGTTGACTTTTCCTTGACCATACCGTTACTTATATATTATTTCATCCTCTAGACCCCCCAATATAACTCTGTCGTTTCGTTTAATTCATCCTCGAACTTTTCCTACAGCATATTATTTGGTTTTTAGTATTTTTCTTACGTCATTTAATTTTGTGTGGTAATTGTCGTAACTTTGGTTGTAATAGCTCATTAAATTTTTATGATTGGTTTTAGCTGATGTTAGAGTGGATGTTTTTCTTCTTTGGGCTCGCATAGGACATGCGCAGCCTATGCCATTGTAAGAAATAGTCCATGTTCGCAGTTGCAAAAAACTAGAATTTTCTATTCCATGTGTTTTTCCTCTGAATTATTGCAGTCGCCCACATTATACTATACCATTATTTGTTTCTTTTTCTACTAAATCGCCATAACTTATAAACATTTTTTTTCCATTGTTTTTTGTTGAACTTCGTGATGAGGCGCTATGGCTTCTTATTGATATCTTATTAAATTCTCGGTTGTTCTAGCATATTGGGACAGTGTACCTGTATTTAACTGCTTATAATTAGGCATTGTTGTGTGTTTAGGGTGCTACCGTTTTAAAAAAACTACCTTAAAACAGTTTGTTTTTGTGTGAATGTATCTGTATTAATACTTTTAAGTTGTTGTGTCAACTTTTGTCTGATTTTCTTATCGTAGTGGATGCACTCGTTAGGAAAATGATCGTACTAGTTCTCTTAAGAGTCTAGTGAATTTTAAACGTATATACCTTATCTTGTCGGATTAATATCGCAGGTGGTCCTTCAGACTGCGCTTTATTTCAATAGGGACAACTCTCTACCTTCTCTCGGACGCTTGTCCAAAAACTCTAATTTTTTATACCCCGCTGTCTCCGTTTCTGCCTTATTCTTCTTTCGGTGGACCTGTTCTTGTCCCGGAACACCCGTCTGCCATATAAGAGTGATGTTCCCTCACTCCGGGCTACTGACCACATTGGCTGATTGAGTAGCGCTTTGCTATCCACCTTTTTCTGTCTCTTTTGCTCAATGCGAGCCCTTCCTCTACTTTTTCTACCTGGAAGTGCCTCTTATGCATTCCAAATAACCACCTCCCTCTTTCTACCATTCCTATTTCTCTGCCTTTTTCATTTCCGTTAGTCACGTGTGGTTGCGCGGGAGGTTTTCACAGACACCTGGACCCCGTCTCTGGGAATCTTTCGTGAGGTCATGCGGTGCTGCTGTCAGCGCATGGGCACTGACAGTGAAGGTATGTATGAGTGTGTGAATGTGTAAGTGGATGAGTATATATATATATATATATATATATATATATATATATATATATCGTTATATATCGTGTGGGTATCGGGTGATTGTATCACCGATATCGATTAACGCCGGGTGCAGGGATGCACCCAAATGCCTTTGCCGGTCCCTCGTGCCGTTTCTTGTAAACGGGCCTGCTTCACAGGTCGCTCTTTTTAGAGGGTACGAGAAATTCCTATTTAACGGCTCCACGGAGCCACTCTATCGTTATCTTTATCTATTATCTTTGATAATAACTATGCTAATATCTTTATCTTATTTATTATCTTAGATAATACCCTTAGTTTTAATATCGTTATCTTACCGATTACCTATAATAATAATTTTAGTTAGTCTCTTATCTTACAGACTACCGTTAGTAATAATTTTGGTTTAATTTCTCGTTATCTTACAGACTACCGTTAGTAATAACTTTAGTTAATTTCGCGTTATCTTACTTATTATATTTAGTAATAACTTTTGTTTAATATCGCGCTACCTTACCTACTATCTCTAATAATAACTTTAGCTTAACATCGTGTTATCTTACCTAGTATCTCAAATAATAACTAAAGCTTAATAGCGTTATCTTATCCATTACCTTTGATGATAACAATTTAAGCTTAATATCGTTATCTTATCTATTATCTTTAACAACAATTTGAGATCTTGTTTTATCTTTTTATCTTCCTAACGTTTGGTATTTATGACCAGACGTGGGAATTATTTTTCTTGAATTTAAGTGAAAAAGCTAACCTGATGTAGAAATGTAATTTATTAGGTTAGCGATGTAAGGATTTAGTAAGGTGGTACTTTTGGTAAATTTGTTGATTCACAAACATTGTCATGGACAAGTTTTGATGTGTATCGTTAGTAAACCAAGGTACCAGTAACAAAAATTTGCTAGAGTGTAGAGTGACTCACTCTGATGAACATTTTAAATTTGGGCACTTTTGCCAACAAAGAACAGTTTTGATGCAACGCTCATGTGCGTTTGCATGTAGGAAACTTTAATGTTAGCTTTAGTTTAGATAGGTTAGGCGACTTGTCGCATCTGTTTTACTTTAAGTAGTGTTTCATGCTCCCCGACAAATTTGTGCTGTCGATTATTAGTGTAGTCAAAGACAATGGGGCTACATTTTCCGTTTCCTGGTAATTCGGTAGACGTGTTATCGGTCGAAAAAACCAGGTGGCGCCTTATATAAACATTTTGTAGGTTTTAAGTTAGGTTTTATGTAGGGTAGTTAGGACTTAGATTTAAAGCTGTTACTGTGCTAACAGACTTTTTCTTTTTTTAAATTTTTTCTTTTATGGCTTTGTCGCGATTGTTACGTGCCAATAAATTGGCACTAAACATTCCCTAGTTTTAGCTTTGATGTGCGGAAGTTTTCGCGCCTTAAAATTCAAAAGACTCGGTGCGCGTATTTCCGTCACGTCAAAAGTGGGTTGGACGAATAATTTAGCGCCGACGCGTGAAAGGAGAAAAAGTGGGTTTTTTTCCGGTGAACTCTGTAACGGGGCCGTATGCCTTTGAACATCGAGAAGGGCGGTCGTGTCTGGTATCGTATCTTCATTTTTATTATGTAGATTTCCTTTTGCTTATCTTTGTTTGACTTTACCTGATAAACCTGTTTCCTTATCGTTCCCGCTACATATAGGAATTTGATACGACCCTGGAGCAGTCCCACGACCCTAGAACGAGCCGGATGTCCATTCTCCGCTAACAGCTAACCGGAGCAGTCACCATCTTTAACTATCTTAAAGGGGGCTCCAGCCATTTGGAAGGCGTACCCTCCGTTAATTGCCTTAAAAGGGGCCATCAGTAGCCCTGATGGACGTCAACAGAAGCCAACTTTAACTCAACCCCGCAGGACGTCGGATTTCTTATGTAAGTACTTTATTTGCTTAATTTGTTCGCTAATTTAATTTATATTTTTCCGCAAATTGCGCATTTAATTAGTATATTGGTGACGTCATTGACAGATGGGCGCGCCAAAATCTGTATAAAGATTAGCGCTACCAACTACCGTTGTGTTTAGTAAACCGCGCTTGCGGAGTTGTATTTATGAACTTTTTAAATTGTAAGAATTGGCGCCCAACTTTTAAATTGTAAGAGGGATACAACTTTTTCTAAATTTAAAAAATTAGAAACTGTTATTATTTGAAGTTAATTAAACAATGCTACAGCATGTAGTAACTGAACTGAAGTAAGCAGATGGGAAATCATATTATACCCTTAAAAACAAAGATATAGGTTATATTTAAAAATTAAAAAAATTTGTTAGGGTTATGAATTGGCAAAATTAAAACCGTTTAACAAAATGTGTTAGAAATATTTGGTACTTGAAAAATAGAAAAATTGATTTAAATTATTTGATAATATAATTAGGTTTGTTACAAACTTTACAAAACTGTATTTTATACAATTCTTATTATGGAAATTTAAAGATTAGACATTGATACATGATAACATGATATATTAACATGACCAACATTATTAAAATATTAAAGAAGTGTCTAATAATGTGACAAAGAAATTAAATCCTGACTTATAACACTTAAACGTCAAATTACTAAAGATCAAACAAGAGATGGTAAGTTTTTATCAAGCCAGTGCGATCAATCATTAGAAAGATAGATAGGAATTACTAGAAATTAAACAAAGCTTTTAATTTTTAATTTTTGTAAGTTAAAGAAGATAACAATGTCATATTAAGATATTTTAATATAGAAAGATGTTTTTAGATAAGCCTTTGTATTTGAGTGCCACTTGATATATTTTAAACATCAATAATTATACTTAAACAGTTATCGATACAATTTAGTAATTATAAATTATTCAAACCTTACATCACTTTTTAAGATAAAATCAGACAAAGATAAAAAGATTAATTAACATAACATTCTACTAGACAATGTTTCAATAGGCTTTTAAGACCACAAAAAGGACAATAGTGTACTTACAGTTCTAATTCTCTATACTAGGAACTTCCTCAGAAAAATCTTCAGGGTGGAATTTCTATCAGCAAATTCAAGTGTACCCCTCCTGTTGAAGAACTAGAGAAGGTAAGAAGATAAAGAGATGGAAAGGAATAAAATAGGTATTCTGATACATTTGTTGTCACTATTTCACAACTTTAAGGTATTGGTAATGGAATCCATTACTGCCACAAACGTTAACGTATTCTCCAATCTTGCTATACAATCAATTCCCATTGGATTATGGCGGTCGCGCAATCATTAACAACTAATTACACAATTTGCAACCGGAAGTCACGTGAATGTTAAGCAATCTGCACTTAATTTAAACATAAAATTATATTCAAAAATTAAATACTAAAAAGGATTTGATATGCATCAAAACAACACGTACCAAAGAGTATACCTGCAACCATGTTTTACTAATAATCTATGAATTACATGTGTGTAGTGTTAATTCAATGAAGTCAAAAGTTATACCGTAATAAAAAACTAACACCTTAAAAATTTACAGGCCAAAACTAAAATAGCAACAGAAATTTTTATCAAAGTTATTAAAATTTAAATAGTAATACTTACTCATTGTTATCTCGTACACCATTTCCATATGTTGGTCTGGAAGAAGCCATACCATTATATCCAATGCCTCTGGAAGTTGAGGGCATACTTATCTGCAATGATTCAATATCACCAGATCCAAATCCTTGGAAAGTTGAGGAAAAACTGCTCAGCGATGGTTCAATATTACCAGAGGGAAAACTTATCTGAGGTAATTCCATTCCACTAGATTCAAGATTAGGCCCAAAGTCGTCAAAAAATGAGTGGTTAAACGTGAGGTTTGCTTGAACATCACCAGGAAAACCTAAGAAAGGTAATGTAATTCCTGCCTGCAGCATAAAGTGTGGAAAAGCAGCAACCAAAGTTGCTTGGAGAGCAGCTGCTTGACGTGTGACTTCAATTGAAGGTGGTCGGCGTGTTGTATTTTGTACGTCGAGGGCAGCTGTGTTAATACCAGATTAATAAATAAATAAATTTACCTTACACTATTTAATTTTTAATTGTAACTAACTATAACTAAAGAGGGTTAATATACCTTCTTTCATGGGATTATTATACACAATTGCAACTTAATCATATATGGTTATTTGAAATGTAAGCATTACTGATAAGTATGTAAACATAAATTTAAGTATTCTATTTTGCTACCACAAGAAAACAACATTTTCATTAAAGACTTCCTTAAATACTTTGTTTTCATTATTAAATGTTTAGTGTTTCCATCTTACAGTAAAAACAATAGCAAATAGTGTCTAATGGATAATAATATTGAATGACTCACTTTGTCAAACGCCTTTGAAAAATCTGTATATATAATGTCGACCTGGCCTTGACTATCTAGTACTTTGGATACATACTGAACAAAACAGCAGAGATTGCTTTCTGTTGACCATTTTTGTACAAAACCGTGTTGGTATAGTGAAATATTTGGTTTAAAATGTTCATAAACTTTATTATACAATATCATTTCAAAGACTTTATCAAAAGCACATAAAATAGAAATTGGAATGTAATTATCAATATTATTTAGTTCTCCACTCTTAAAGACAGGACAAACACGTGCAATTTTCCAGGCTTTTGGAACTTGGGATGTAAATATACCTAAGTTGAATAAAATCTTTAAAGGTTCAGCAAACACATAATACAGTCTTTAACAAGATAAGTTAAAACTTGATCATCACCAACCGTGGCTTTATTCTTCAACTTTGTAATCTCTCTAACTACGTCAGTTTTTATTATTTTAGATTCTCTGATATGCATCACTTTGTTAGTTTTAGTAGGTAATGTATTGGCTAGATTGGGTGTTATATTCAAGTCATTTATTAAAGGGAACATACTACTAAAGTGATAGCAAAATACATCTACTATAGACTGTGGAGTTGTGTAAGACACTACCATCTTTCATCATACCTCCCAGAATGCTACTACACTTTTTATTACAATTAACATATGTCCAAAATTTTTTTGAGTCCCTGGTTAAAAAATTTTCTGTCTTTCTTATGTAATTTATATAAGCTATTTTAATCTTGTTCTTAATTGCGGTTCTCAGCCAATTACATTCAAATAAGTCATTGAGAAATCCACTTCTTTTGTATCTTGTATAAACTTGATGCTTGGAATTGATATCTATAATAATCTATTTGGAAACCCAGTGTGGATAGTAACTTTTTGATTATTTTGTAGAGGTACATACACGTCGAAAATACTGTATAATTTATGGTATAACACAGCGCAGTATCAATATCACAATAATTGTTTAAAAATTCCCAATCAATATTAAATAAGCAATTATATAGATTACAGAAATCTGCCTTTTTAAAGTTATATTTCTTATTAGATTGATTAATTTTAAATAACGGTTGTATACGTATTCGCAAGTTAAAGTGCAGTTCTAAACAGGGATTCACCAATTATTGGCAACATATTGTGTTCAACTACACAGTCAAAACTACTAAGAACAACATCCAGTAATCTTCCATTGCTATTTTGAATGGTATTATATTGAGTAACCTAAAGCAAACCACAAAAGTTACGCACAGCTAGATTTAAGGAATTGTCTGCTTCACTGTTGTACGTTGGAATGTTAAAGTCGCCTACAATTAGCAAATGCTTAGTATTAGTGTAGAACTGTAGAAAGTAATTTAAAAGTCGTTCCAATATTTCTAGAGTAGGTGTGTGAGGAATATATGCTACAAATATATATAAACAGCCAAACGTGAATGTACACTTACAACCAATAATATCAAGACTGGGATGCTCAGTAATTATTGAATTTTTGACCGCTACGAGAACACCTCCACCCTGTTTTAAACTCTCTTGCTGAAAATTACCATAACACCTAAAACAGTTGTAACTATGTGGAAAGCATTCAGATGATTGGATGTCATTTGATGACCACGTTTCGATAATACATATGAAGTCATATTCACAATCACTAGTAGTTGAGATAAATTGTTCTCCATTATCTGTACATTCTCTTAAAGTTGTTTTGCATTTAATCAACAGCTTTCGCTGATAGCGTGTTTCATCATTTTTAACATAAAACACTCAAATCAGAATTCAAAGACGTGCACACAGAAAAATCTTATCATAAAATTCAAACAAAACATGTGTATTTTAACGTTACACGTCTGTTTCTTCTAACCTTTTTCCACAATGTAATTATCATCTCATGCTCCAAAATCATTTGAACTGTTTTACGAAGTAAACCTTGTCATACAGATTGTTTCATATATCATATAACAAACCATTCCAATCACATATGCTTTATTCCATTTAAGACTTCCTTACGGCAGTTTCAATTAGTATTTAATTATTTATTTTCCATTTTTAAACCCATTGTAAGTATGTCAAATAATATATTCACGTTTATACATCAATCAATACTTTCACTACTAAATACAGTACATGTTCATTAATTACGTAATGCATTATCTGATTAACATCGTGATGTTTAAATCAGGACTGTCTCTCTATTCAACATTCATTGGCCTTATAAAACGAGCCTCTCTTATGATGTCGGTATTTCTAGACTCTTCTCAATTAATTAACAAGTATCAAAGTTCCTTAGAAAAAGATCGTTAAAAACGAACAGCAGGTGTGTTAGATAAGGTGTTGAACATTACATACAAAAATGAATCGATATATAAAGAGGAAGACTGTGTTTTATATGAGGTAGCAAGAAATGGAAGATATCATATGGTTAGTTGTCATTGACTTTGAAACGTCTGGAAGACAAACAAATTTTTAAAGGTAAATAAGCTAGATGGAGATGCAGGGTATTTGCATAAGACAGTGGTTAAAAGGGGAAATGGAAAGTACGGTAGAAGGCTACGGACAGAGTAGGACTGTTAGACTGTATGAATAAGAACAAGAAAGACGATAGTGTAGATTGGTAGGGTGTAATGAAACTTGTTAATAGCAGGGATAAATGTAAAGAGATATAACGTACGGGTTAGACAAAGATACAAGAAATAGATAACAGACGTAGAAAATTGAGAAAGGGTTAGAAGACAAAGAACAGAACATTTTAAATGCAAGTTAGAATGAGGTGATAGGATGTGCACGTGTGAGAGAGGTGTGTTTTGGATGCTTGAATTGGAGTTAGTTTCCGGGGGATTTCGACAAAGTCGACAGCCGTTGGAGGTTTTTAATGAGGGTTTCAAAATAAAAATGCTTGTTTGCAAGTGAAATTCTAAGATTTTTGAGACGGTTGTAAGACGGTTGCCAAGTTTACCGAGAATAACTCAAGGATAATGGCTGGTTTTTGAGAATTAGACAACGGCTAGATGTTGTGGTGTGAATGAGTTTGTGGAATCGGTGGACGGTTTGAGAAACGTTACCGAGAAAGCGTATTAGAGTAGAGGCGCTCTTTCTTTTTCGATCTTCAGCCAAGCTTCGAACTACAATAGTAAATGTGACTAAGTGAGTTGAGATTTATAATTAGAATTAATTAATTATGCACAAGTTAGTGCAAGTTTAATGTAGCAATTGTGAGTTATATAAAGTACATTTTGAAAAGCGAAGCTAGCTGAACGTAAGTAGACTTCTAGCTATTTATGGTTGGAGGCGCTTGGTGTGCACTGGGTTGGAATAGTGGATGTTGATTGATCAGTAGCGGATATACGAGAGTTTGACAGTGATGCACGAGAGTTTGGAAGTACCGTACATTGAATGCTGAGTGATCTGGATAGAGGAATGCTGTTCCTCATGGTTGGAGTCAACATTGACAGAGTCATGCACATGCAGTCATGAAAGAGGACTACATCAGAAATGGTTCCACAGCAGAGAGCTGGTTGTGCTACAGTCCAGGTAATGAATTTTATAAAACTTTTTGACTGTTGTGGTTTCTGGTGATTATGACATTTTGTGTTTTTTTTTGGTGGATTTTTATTGAATTTTATGGACATTCTAATTGACTTTTTACCTTTGAGAAAGAACTATACAAAATATATTCATGTACAATTTTGTATTATAAAATGTGTGTGTAATATTGGCTTTTGTACAGAATAAACGGGTTTTTAGTAAATTTTCAGTGCAATAATTAGCACTTAGGTACAGACAGGTTTTTACTATAAGCTCGTATTAGACCTGAGGTTTTCAAATAACGTTTAGGGATAAGTCCAATTACTTTTTATTAATGATAGATTTTGAAATTATTTTATTTTAAAAGGACTTTATTTAAAATTGATAAGGGTTGTTAAATACCTGATGCGTGAACTAAGAGTGTTAAGACAGATTTTTGAACAGCAACTTAATGTTGCAATAAAGTATGATGTAATTTTGGGAGTCGAATTTTCTTTCCTTTGAATAAGTAGGATATTATTTTCAGAGAGCAAGTGAGCAGTCGCGGCAAATATCCCTGAGGAAGCTGAGCAGAAAACTGGAGGTTTGGCGTCCTACATGAAGAGCATCTTCAGAGGGTAGTACAATAATTGATAATAGAATGCAAGTCCAGGTGGTAGAGCTTCGTTTCCAGACTAGGTGCAGAGCATTTATGACGACCCAATTGTGGGGCTAGAATTATCGACCCTGACAATCCGGAAATTCAGAGCAAATATGGCACCCAATTTGTGGAGTTCGAAAAGTGATTTCAGAGAAATATATATATATATATATATATATATACTGGGTGCTTCAAAAAAATGTATACACACTTTAAACTATTGTAGTTTTCCCGCACTACAAGGCTAATGTTATATTTCTTCGCCAGGTGCCAGCATAATCGTCCCTCTATGTTATATTATCAGTTGGAATTTGTAATATCAACATGGCGGACGTACATTTGAGTTTTGAAGAACGAAAGCAGGTTATTAAGTGGTACTGGAAGTTTGAGAATGTAAATGAAGTTCAAAGACAGTGGAGAAGGAGTATGATACAGAACCACCTTCAAGATTAACAATTACACGCATACGAGACAAATTCGAAGTTCATGGAACAGTGTGTGATGTGCATAAAGGTCATTCAGGTCGGCCTCGAACAGCTACAAGTGATGAGTCATCAACGACAGTCTTGGAACTGTTTCAACGCTCTCCTAACAAATCTTCAAGGCAAGGCACGTGAAAGTGATGTAAGTGCTAGCAGCGTGCTACGCATTCTGAAGAGAGGCAAGTATCGTGTTTACATTCCAAGGCTGGTGCAACAGCTAAATGACGACGATCCAGATCGAAGGTTGCAATTTTGTGAATGGATTCAGGAGATGGTGATACGTGAACCGGGATCTATGGGTAGCATCATTTGGTCGGATGAAGCCCAATTCAAACTTAATGGAACTGTCAATAGGCACAATTGTGTTTACTGGTGTGAAGAAAATCCTCACATTACAATTGAAAAAGCTGTAAATTTGCCTGGTGTAAATGTGTGGTGCGGTTTGTCTTCAATGGGACTCATTGGACCTTTTCGATTTGAAGGCACTGTAACTGGTACAAATTACCTAACAATGCTTGCCGATTCCATATTTCCTGCCATTCGTGCATTATACGGTAGTGATGATTTTTATTTTTTACAAGATGGTGCTCCGCCGCACTATCACAGGGACGTACGAGCTTACCTGGATCAAAATTTGTCGGGCCAGTGGATAGGACGCAGGGGGCCAATCGAGTTTCCAGCACGCTCTCCAGACCTTACACCACTGGATTTCTTCTTGTGGGGCACAGTAAAAGATGAGGTGTACAAACGTAAACCACGTAACCTAGACATTCTTTGGAATGAGATTCAAGCAGTGTGTAGAGAAATCTCATTGGACGTTTTGATACGATGTACAGAATCTGTGGTGACTCGTACTCAGAATTGTATTGATGCTGCAGGTCACCAATTTAAACAGTATTAACATTTGTTATTTATGTTTCATTTACATTGGACTTTCAGCTTTCTATTTTCCTGAAATTTAACTTTGTAGAACGGTAAATAAATTTTCTATGGAAGTTCAAAGTGTGTATACATTTTTTTGAAGCACCCAGTATATATATATATATATATATATATATATATATATATATATTGAATAAGATGAAATAATAACTTAGACTTTTATGCAAATCCCAAATGATTATTTCAAATCGAGCTAGTAATTGAAAGATGGAAAATATAAGGTCTTGGACAGGACTTGAACCTGTATCTTGGTTTTGCCAGAACCATGCGTTTACCAATTACGCCACCGAGAGCAATGACGACAATTGGGAAATTTACAAATTTAAATCGTGTACACAACTATACATAAACCTAACTTTCAATTTCGTTTGGCATTTTTGTTAATCATATCTGACATTATCAAGTTTTTGACTTATGTCAGTTATAGACAGGAAACTATGCTTAAAGCATGGTTCTGGCAAAACCAAGATACAGGTTCAAGTCCTGTCCAAGGCCTTATATTTTCCATCTTTCAATTACTAGCTCGATTTGAAATGATCATTTGGGATTTGCATAAAAGTCTATGTTATTATTTCATCTTATTCACTGTAATACGATAGTATTTATCAACTTACCTTGTGTAATTAACTACCTTATATATATATATATATATATATATATATATATATATATATATATATATATATACATCCTACTAGCAATTCTGCATCCTTACAAAATTGATACATTTTGGCGTCCCCCAGAAATAGCGGAAATAGATATTTACTTATATAGAATATATTGTTACTTACTTGTTCAAGAAGCCCAAAATCACAAAAAAATTTTAAAATAGTGAAATATATCGATATACACTATTTTATATTTCCCTATCATTCTAGAACCCTTTCAAAGCCATTTATTGTTGCGTCCGTCGTATATCTTCTTTCATTTTACATTAAGATTACTATCAGTTTAACTTCCGGCAACGTTGTCGGTAGCTATTCCAAGTAACAAAGATAAAACTTAGAAATAAATTTAAACTATAGACGATTGCATGTGAAAATTTAAAAAATTTTTATACAGCCCTTTATGAGGTACGATTTAGTTTGCTTAGGGATTGCTGCGAGCCCAAATACTGGCTTTGGCACACCATTGCTGGTGATATTTTTGTTATAGACTATTAAGCATTTCATGAAAAAATTTTGGAAATTTTCTAAAGAGTTGTTTACCACCTAAATCTTTTTTAGCATAATGGTTGCTGCCACCTCAACAACTTTGTTTGGTGCACTATGGTTGGTGGATATTTGTGTAATGGGGTGCCCCAAAAGTAATGGTCTAAATTGAAAAGTTTGATAGCTGAGATTAAAACCTATTCAAATAACTTTATATGTTGTTATCCAATTGTTGAAGGTTTCAAAGTTATAACAACTTTTGCGTTTTGTGCCAAAATCGTGCAGAACTTCGAATATCAATTTGCAATAAAAGAAATACTAACCTTTTGAAGGTAGTTCGTTTTCTGTGTATGCGTGAATGTTGCGTGTTTAATAAATAAGAACTTCCTCAAACATTTACTTATTATCGCAAGAGAAACTCATAATTTTTCTATAATTTTGCTTCTATGAAAAAGTTTGTGTGCTTTTCAAACTATAATTACTTAAAAAACGTATTACCATTGAAAAGTGCATACCTATCCAAAAAGCTTCATTAATCTAATAACTGGTAGGTCTAAGATTAAATGGATAGAAAATTTTTGGGTAATTTGTAGGCACAATCCCAAAAACAGCACTTTTATTAAAGAATTCGTAAGAAATAGCAACTTTATTTTTTGTAAAATATGAACTCAAAATAATCAAATGTATTTAAAATTCGTTTACAACAAATGTTCGAATGTCCTGCCACTAGTTAAAGATCGCTACCTTGCTTGGAACAGCAAGGGTTCGGCAAAATTCCAAATTTTCCAGATAAAATAAACCCGCTTCCTGGCCAATGTAGTACCTCCGGGTGGAGCATTGGAAAATCACATATAAGGTTTCAACACGATGGCACTCCAGCACACAATGCTCGTAATGTTAGGGAGCACTTAGTCTTTCATATTCCAATCATTGACACTATCTATTGGCCATCGCGTTCGCCCGACCTCAACCCCCTAGATTACTTCTTGTGCGGTTATATGAAAGAAAATGTGTATAAAACACATACCACAAACGAGCGGGACCTTCGTAGAAAAATACGCGAAGCCGTTGGAAGGCTGAGAGAATCGGTCACGCCTTCAGGTTTTTAAAACGAAATTTTTTAAGACGGTGTCGTTTATGTATAAGAACTGGTGGCAGGACATTCGAACATTTGTTGTAAACGAATTTTAAATACATTTGATTATTTTGAGTTCATATTTAACAAAAATTATAAGTTGGCTATTACTTACGAATTCTTTAATAAAAGTGCTGTTCTTGGGATTGTACCTACAAATTACTCAAAAATTTTCTATGCATTTAATTTTAGACCTACTAGTTATTAGATTAATGAAGTTTTTTGGATAGATGTGCACTTTTCGATGGAAATACTTTTTCTGAGTAATTTTTAGTTTGAAAAGCACGCACAATTTTTCATAGAACCAAAATTATGGAAAAATTATGATTTTCTCTTGCGATAATGAGTAAATGTTTGAGGAACTCCTTACGAATTCTTTAATAAAAGTGCTGTTTTTGGGATTGTGCCTACAAATTACCCAAAAATTTTCTATGCATTTAATCTTAGACCTACCAGTTATTAGATTAATGAAGCTTTTTGGATAGGTATGCACTTTTCAATGGTAATACTTTTTTTGAGTAATTCTAGTTTGAAAGGCACACAAACTTTTTCATAGAAGCAAAATTATAGAAAAATTATGAGTTTCTCTTACGATAATAAGTAAATGTTTGAGGAAGTTCTTATTTATTAAACACGCAACATTCACTCATACAACAGAAAACGAACTACCTTCAAAAGATCAGTATTTCTTTTATCGCAAATTAATATTCGAAGTTCTGCACGATTTTGACACAAAACGCAAAAGTTGTTATAACTTTGAAACCATCAACAATTGGATAACAACATATATAGTTATTTTAATAGGTAGTAATCTCACCTATCAAACCCTTCAATTTGGACCATTACTTTTGGGACACCATGTAATATTAGATTGCATGTGAATATTCATCATCATTAGATCTTCAGTCCTGGAACTGGTTAGACGCGTACCATCATTGTTTCCTATTCTGAACTAACCTACAGATTTCCCTGAAATTTGCAGTATACATCTATCAGTATCTGATCTAGGTCTACATCTACCTCTTTTTTCCTATCTCTGCTTGTAATATATCCCATACTATTCACCAAAAATGCCTTAGAACGTATTCCGCGTTCTATTTCTCTTTTTCCCCAGATATCCTTGTTCCCCTAGTATTTCTATAACCTATTTGTTATTATCTTTGTCTGTCCGTGCTATCGTCCTCATACATCTTAAGCACAGCATTTCAAAAGGCTGCTACCGTTTTTCTGTCTGTGTTTCAGACTGCCCGTATTTTATAGGCCTATTGTGCTGTGCTCCACACATATGCATTCAACAATTTTCTTCTTGTTCTATGTTTGTTGTCTTTCTTCATAGGCGCTGTTCTTTCTTGTTAGATGCAGTTCGGTCACCTTCTACTGTTTTACAGTTATATACCCTATTTCTCCGACCTTCAGTGGTTGTGAAAGGAGGTAAGCAGCCAGTGGCTGCCAAGTTCCCCCAACACTTAACCATTTACCGATTTTTATATTTTCCAATATATCTTTTCGCACAGTCAACATTAGTTGCAGATATTTCGCAACCAACAACTAGTTGTTTATACTAATCATCAGCATTATCTACGCTTATTTTTTCGTCATTAGATTTTCCGTCTCAAAACTGGTTGTACACGTACCTGCACTTATTTATATTCTGAGCTAGCCTACATAGTTCCCTGAAATTCTCACACAGCATGTGTATACAGCTCGTTCCCCTTCTATTGTTTTCTAATTTTATGCCCTATTTCACCGTGATTCAGTGAAGGGGGTTAAGCAACCTGTGGCTGCCAAGATCCCCCAACACTTAGACATTTGCCGAAATAATGGTTTTCCAGTAAATCCTTTCACACACTTAACATTATTCGAGAATATTGTCCAACCAATTCTTGTAGTTACTTATAATAATCATCATGTTTAAGCACAGTTATTTTTTCGTTAGTAGTTTATCCATCTTGGGATTGGTTGGATGCGTACCTCCATTGATTTCTATTCTGGGCTAGCCTACACATCTCCCTGAAACCCCTACAGCCTACATCTTTTACTATCTGTGTACAGTAGTCTAACCTAGGTCTGCCTCTTCTTCTCTTTTTTCCTATCTCTGCTTCTAATATATTCCGCACTATTCCCTCATTCCGTAGTATGTGGTCTATCATCTTATCTCTCCTATTTTTTACCGTTTTCTACATATTTCTTTCTTCCCCTACCATTTTTAGTACCTCTTCGTTCTTAACTTTGTCTGTCCATGATATCTTCATCATACGTCTGTAGCACCACATTTCAAAGGCTTCTACCTTTTTCTAGTCCGCTTCTCCAGGCTACACAGCCATACAGTGCTGTGCTCCACACATATGTTTTAAGCAATCTTTTCCTTGTTTCTATGTTTGTGGTCTTTGAGCACAGTAGTTGCTGTTTGTTGTTAAATGTAGCACGACTTTGTGCTAATCTTTGTTTTATATCTTTTGTGCTTTTCCCATCTTGCGTTATGTAACTTCCTAGGTAGCAGAAATCCTTAACCTCTTGTAAGTTCGTGTTACATACTTGTATTCTTGTTTTTGATTTATTTCCCCACCTTTGCATACTAGCACTTTAGTTTTAGTTTTGTTAATTTTCATACCGTATCTCTCTGTTAGAACCGTTTCCATTTTATTAAGAGCAGCTTCTAACTCTTCCTTGTTAGACGCTAATACCACTATATCATCTGCAAATCTAAGCATATCAATTTTTTGTCCCTGCATAGTAATTCCAAATGTCTTCCTGCATTTGACAGTATTCATTGCCTCCTCTATGTACAAGTTAAAAATCAATGGGGATAGGGCACATCCCTGTCTCACCCCTTTCCTAATGTTTACTTCTCTACGTTCCTGCTCTAATTCTATTACTGCTGTTTGCTCTTTGTATAAGCTATGTACTATTCGTCTATCCCTAGAACTCATTCCAATCTTTTTGAGTATTTCAAAAAAATTTTTTCAATTTACATTGTCGAATCCTTTTTCCAGATCTACAAACCCTATATACATGCTTTCCCCTTTTTCTATTGTTTTCTCCATTATCACTCTCAGTGCTAAAGTAGCCTCCCGTGTTCCCATGTTTCGCCTAAACCCAAATTGGTATTCTCCTAGTATTTCTTCCGCCCGTTTTTCCATTCGTCTTTGCACAATTCTAGTTAATATTTTTGACACGTGTGCTGTCAAACTTATTGTTCGAAAATTTTCACATCTATTCGCGCCTTTCTTTTTTGGTATAGTTACTATGATGCTACGCTTGAAATCTTTGGGTATCTCGCCTGTCTCATACATATAGCTTACAAGTTTGAGGAGACATTCTGTTACTGCTTGTCCAGCGGCTTTTAGAGTTTCTGCTTGCACCTTATCTGTACCCGGCGCCATACCATTTTTCAGACTCTTTAATGTAATTCAAACTCATCTCTAAGTTGTAACGTATTTTTTTTCCTAGTTACATTTAGTTCAATAAAATAAAAATAAAACAGCTATAATTTAAAGTATTTAATTTGTGAATTATCAACCAATAAAAATTAATATATAATATTCATAGTAATACATAGATTCTAGTATATCTATACTTTAAAGTTCGTTGCCAAGCGCTGTCGAGTTGTCAGTGGACACTTTATTCTCAACCTTCGATAGTGCAAGCCGCTTTTGCAGGCGAGTTGAAGTCAAAATGGCCCGGTCGAAACACGTGGCTTCTAACAAAGTTAGAAAGAAGATTAATTGATTAATATGGAACCCCTTTAGGACATCATTTGAGACAGTTGATATATATTAATACAATAAATTATACTAATATTTTTCATCTTAGTGCAATATCGTGAGGACATATCTTCAACAACAATTTTCGATAATAAACTAAAACATATTTTCGTAGCAGTAATTTAAAGCAAAGAGTTATGGTTTCGTTATATTCAGTTTAACATGCAGTAAAGTAAACGTTCATTCTACATGGGATCTCGATATTTCAAACTTACCGATGACTAATAACACACGGATATTACGCTGGAAATATACAACAGCTGACGTCAAGGTCTGGCACCTGCAGCACATTTGGATGCACGTGAGTGTTTGTAACTTTCGATAGCTTTGATATTATAGTAAATTATTATGAATTATCCAACGTTGATTATTTGAGTAACGAAAATATAAAGTAGTTTTTTAGAAGTTAGTAACATTAACGAATAAGTATCTAGCTTATCAGTTTGTTTGCACACGCATTCAAACAATGTATTTTAAGAAATTCAGAATGACAACTTATGTCAGACAAAAAAAAACATAGTAGATTCTGTTTTCCAATCTAGACGCCATATACTGTGTTGGTTAATTTTACATTATGTTTAAAGACTTTCAGATCTTATAAAAGCACTTTCATTGGTGTAGGAAATTCGCGTGTTTTTAGTAGATTACAATTAAATTAGAATATTTGCATTTTACAATCTCTGCTCTTTGATAATCAATCTTTGTTGTAATAATCAAGGAAGTACTTCTATGATTAAAATAAACTTATGTGTTATGAACAATTAATAAATTACATGTCTATCTTATTAAATCTTATAGAAATGATCTACTTATAGATCTTAGTTTTGAATGTTAAATTTCACTAGAATTATTATGAAAAAATATGACAATGATACAAACTTAAATATTGCAGTCACCTGTATATAATCAGACATTTATTCAAATAGAATTCCTTTTGTTTTTGAAAGACGTTTTATTATTCAACATTTAATAAAAAGAAAATAGTGCAAGTCCTCCTTAAGTAAAAAGAGTGTGTAATGAAAATGAATTCTTAGTATATTTTAGATGCCTAAATTCTATTATTCTATTTTTGGCAAATGTTTTGAGGACACAAATGGTGTCCATGTTGTGCTTTTGTTTGTTCACAGGTAAAGCTGAGACATCTGTTTGACATCTGGTGGTTGAGGTCTTGGTAAGTGTGTCCGAAAGAGTGAAATTCAAGTTTTATGGCTATGTTAGTGGTGTTAAGATAAGGTTTCCGCATTCCCCTTATACAAGCACAGTTAAATTTTGTTGGTTATTGTATTAAAAAATACGGTGGCGCTCATTAAATATATTTTTGGTCTATTATTCACCCATGACCCAAGCTCATGATCTACCCAGAGCTAACACTCGACTAGCCGTTTATATCTTAAGAGTTTTCTTTGTCTCAAGCCATTTTCCATCCGACATTACCTTGGGCTTAAAAGAAAAAGAAGAAATTCTCGACCCCGTGATATCAGATTAAGGTTTAGAAAATTGGGAGGTTTGATTTATAGCTGATAGTCACGAGGATAAAGAAATATAAAATTACAAAAATCTTTTTATACTACACTTGCGCTCACAACGTGGGGCTGGAATAGTTTCACTTGGGGCTGGAATAATTTCATTTAGAGGCTGGTAATAATTTCACTTAGAGGCTGGAACATTTTGTAGTTATTTTCATCACACTTATATTCAGCGACTGAGGTTTGCTTTGATTCTAGTATTGTCTTTTTTTAGTTTCATTTTTGTTACAGTTTGTTACAGTTTATAGTGGGTTCTTTATATAGTTAGGACATCCGTTTGTTTGTGATTTCATCTTCAAAAATTATATAGTTGGGATACCTTAGAGAAATTCAGATATTTAATTATGGCAGAAACTTATAGCATCGTTCATTTACTTAAAAATGAGTTAGAATATGAATTGAACATTAGAGGCATTGAAAATTCAAGACCAGTTTCAGATAAAAGGAAAATTTTAGCGAGGTTGTTGGCCAAAGAAACAGATAAACCCGGTTGTTTGATAGATCCTTCAAGCTATAAAGTGGATTTCGAAGTAGAGAAAGAAGAGATTGAGTCTAGTATAGAGTCAGTTAAAAATGTTTTGTTAGAATTCATTGATGATCCCGCAGAGTCTATTTTTAAAAGGATAAGGTCAAGATTAATACATCTTACAGGTAGAATTCAACGGTTAAAGCTCCTAAAGAAAATTTTGAGGAAGTTGTGTTATTTAAAAATGAAAGTTTGGCTACTATTCTTGTTGTGGGAGCAGATCTTCATGAGAAATTAAATAAAAATTCAAGTTCAAATCATAATGATATTAGCATAAATTCTATTGTTGCATCTAATGTGCCCATTCCAACGGTCACATATGTCACACAGTCAGTCCCTATTGGATCTTGGTCGATAAAATATTCAGGAAACCCATCTCTCTTATATCAATTTTTAGAAAACATTAGTGACATTGCACAGTCCCGAAAGGCATCTGAAGTGGAATTGTTTAATTCTGCAGTTGAATTGTTTACTGGTGATGCCTTGGTATGGTATCGTTGCGTTCGTAGTTCACTAACAGATTGAAGTTCATTGGTTAGTAGATTAAAGGAAGATTTCTTACCAGCACATCCTGAGGACGATATTTGGGAGAAAATTAAAAATAGATTACAGAAGAACGGTGAATCAGTTGTATTGTTCATTGCTAATATGGAAAGTTTATTTAACCGATTACCTATTATTCCTGCAGAACATACTAAAGTTAGAATAGTCAAGAAAAATTTATTACCATATTTCATTCAGCACCTTGCTCTTACAGAGATAGAGAAAATTAGTACGTTAGTTAAATTGTGTAAGAAGTTAGAAGAAGCTTCTTTAAGTAAACATAAGTCTGTTTCAGCTGCATCATATAGTCACAAACAGCCTATTAATTATTTTAATCCACATTTTAGAAACAAAACCCCTAGTTCATTTCAGAATGCTTCAAGTCGTGTTTATACCCCTACGTCTTCGCATTCCCCAGTTCAAGTTCTTAATTCTGCTACCCCAATGTCAATAACGAGTGGAGTAGGTAACTCTTTTATTAGACATAAATTGATATGTTGGAATTGTTCACGTTATGGACATACTTTTAGTGTCTGTAGATCTTTCAAGAGATTATTTTGTTATGGTTGTGGTCATAAAGGAGTGACTAGTATCACTTGTCCGTCGTGTCCAACTCAACGAGTAAAGGAACAGAAGTTGAGTAGCGAAATTCCTGTTTCTAGATAAAATGTTAAAGTTGTTTGATATGGATATTACAAGTTTATTTGATTCTGGATGTATTTCATCGATAGTAGGTTCATCTTTCAGTCTTATTAGTTATATTAGTTGTTCGATTAATGGTACACAAGTTTTTACTGTTGAAATATAGTTTGAAGATTGCTCTTGTGCATGAGCACGTTTTGGTTTGATTTGATTTGTTTTGAGTAGCAATTTTTATGTATATCCGCGTTGCAACGTAGTATGTTGAGTTAAGTTAGATCTAAGCGAGGCTTGTTGTGGTTCATCGCGTAGCGTTATGTTAGTCTAGACGAAACTCAGGAAGGGTTGGTCGCTCAGCGTTATGTCAGTCTATACGAGAATCGTGGTAAGTTTGTCGCTTTAGCAGTTTTAGCATCGTCACTTGAGATTATTTGAAGTCAGTTATGATGTAAGTCGTTTTGCTTATTTAGTTTGTCAGTCTAGATGAGACTCAGAGAAGAGTTTGTCATTCTAGCAATTTTGTTTATAAGTCTAGGTGAGGCTCATGGAGGAGCTTGTCATTCTAGCAAATTTATGCGTTGTGAAGCACTTTAGTTTATATCGACAGTTTGATTATGGGTAGAGTAAGAGTGTACCAGAACAGTTATTAATAGTTATCATGAAGTAAAGTAGAAAATAATTTCGTATTCAAATTCCCCCCCCCCCTTTTTCATTTACCATATCTTCAAATTTAAGTCAAAGAAAATGTTTAGTATCGATAATTCTGCGATAGATGAAGATGAAGATGTTAAAAATGTTTCTGATCCTTAAGTACTTCCAATTATAGTTGATGTCAGTCATAATTCTTTTGGGTCCATGTTTTGAATTCTTAAGTAGGACAAGATTAAAGTCAGTAAAATTTTTTTGATTTGCTTAAAGTAATTTTTGGTTTTAGTAGTGATAGAGCTTCATATATTTGTTGATTTAGATATTGCATGTGTTAAATGATATTTTTGATGACGACAAGGATGTGTTTATGGATTTTGATTGATGATACGTTTATTGAGGTGTTTGAGAGTGCAGCATGTGCTTAGAGATGTTGCATGTATATAGTGATGAGTATGTATTCAGTGGAGAAATACGTATTTAGTGATGAAGTATATGTTTGAGAATGTAGAGAGTGTTTAGTAAAGTAGTAAGCATATAGTTATATAGTTAGAGTGTGATAGTATATTAAGCATTAAAGGAATGCTTGAGTTTTGGTTTAGTAGTGTGAGACTAGGCCTGATGTGCTTATTCTTATTGAGACTGTACATGAGCTAAGATAGTTCATGAAGAGTTTTTTGGTGAGTTGCTGGTGGATGTCTCCCAGTAGGCTCAACTTATGATTTATTAGTGATTTTGGAGTTCTTTGGTGATGAATCACTGAAGTTATAGAATTTTTGAGAGAGATAGTTGAGTCTGTAGAATAGTGATCTTACAGAAAATGTTGTGAGGTGCTCACTCAAAAATTAAAGGTATCTTGTTGATGGATAGGTGTTGTTAATACTTTGTCTGTTTCTTGAGTATTAGAGATTTGTTTCGTGAATGGACTTTGTAACTAACAGTTTTTGGTACTTATTAAATTCATCAATTAGTTTAAATATAATCAGCATTTGGAAAGTTATGTACATAAATCTTTAGGACAGATATAGTAAAGTAGAGAAGAGTATTCGGTGTACAGATTTTTGTTTAGTAGTAATTTTGTCATACAATAGATTTTGTTTATTACAGTTCTGATTTATAGTAAAATATTTTTCGCTTTAGGTAAAATTTTTGACTTTGATATGGTTGTTGCGTTTGTAACTATAGATAACATGCATCTACTGAGTGTTAGATTCCCCTAAATATTCTTAACTGATTGAAGTAAATACCGATTATGACTCCCCGAATTTGTCCCTTTATAGGCGTGTAGTACGCGTAGTTACTGATCACTCGTTCCCATGCATTAATATTCCCCCCATATCAATTAGTGAATGATTCTTTTTTTTTTTGTTAAACTCATCGTTAGTTATAGTTAAAGATTGTGCTGTTTTGTTGTGAATTGTTAGACGTTTATACGGTTAATATGAGTAATTTTGATGCTTCAATCGTAGAAATTTTTTGTTAGAAAAAATTCTTCTATTCCTCGAATTTTTTCTCTTGGGAAGAGGCTGTGTAACGTATTTTTTTCCTAGTTACATTTAGTTCAATAAAATAAAAATAAAACAGCTATAATTTAAAGTATTTAATTTGTGAATTATCAACCAATAAAAATTAATATATAATATTCGTAGTAATACATAGATTCTAGTATATCTATACTTTAAAGTTCGTTGCCAAGCGCTGTCGAGTTGTCAGTGGACACTTTATTCTCAACCTTCGATAGTGCAAGCCGCTTTTGCAGGCGAGTTGAAGTCAAAATGGCCCGGTCGAAACACGTGGCTTCTAACAAAGTTAGAAAGAAGATTAATTGATTAATATGGAACCCCTTTAGGACATCATTTGAGACAGTTGATATATATTAATACAATAAATTATACTAATATTTTTCATCTTAGTGCAATATCTTGAGGACATATCTTCAACAACAATTTTCGATAATAAACTAAAACAAATTTTCGTAGCAGTAATTTAAAGCAAAGAGTTATGTTTTCGTTATATTCAGTTTAACATGCAGTAAAGTAAACGTTCATTCTACATGGGATCTCGATATTTCAAACTTACCGATGACTAATAACACACGGATATTACGCTGGAAATATACAACAGCTGACGTCAAGGTCTGGCACCTGCAGCACATTTGGATGCACGTGAGTGTTTGTAACTTTCGATAGCTTTGATATTATAGTAAATTATTATGAATTATCCAACGTTGATTATTTGAGTAACGAAAATATAAAGTAGTTTTTTAGAAGTTAGTAACATTAACGAATAAGTATCTAGCTTATCAGTTTGTTTGCACACGCATTCAAACAATGTATTTTAAGAAATTCAGAATGACAACTTATGTCAGACAAAAAAAACATAGTAGATTCTGTTTTCCAATCTAGACGCCATATGCTGTCTTGGTTAATTTTACATTATGTTTAAAGACTTTCAGATCTTATAAAAGCACTTTCATTGGTGTAGGAAATTCGCGTGTTTTTAGTAGATTACAATTAAATTGGAATATTTGCATTTTACAATCTCTGCTCTTTGATAATCAATCTTTGTTGTAATAATCAAGGAAGTACTTCTATGATTAAAATAAACTTATGTGTTATGAACAATTAATAAATTACATGTCTATCTTATTAAATCTTATAGAAATGATCTACTTATAGATCTTAGTTTTGAATGTTAAATTTCACTAGAATTATTATGAAAAAATATGACAATGATAAAAACTTAAATATTGCAGTCACCTGTATATAATCAGACATTTATTCAAATAGAATTCCTTTTGTTTTTGAAAGACGTTTTATTATTCAACATTTAATAAAAAAGAAAATAGTGCAAGTCCTCCTTAAGTAAAAAGAGTGTGTAATGAAAATGAATTCCTTAGTATATTTTAGATGCCTAAATTCTATTATTCTATTTTTGGCAAATGTTTTGAGGACACAAATGGTGTCCATGTTGTGCTTTTGTTTGTTCACAGGTAAAGCTGAGACATCTGTTTGACATCTGGTGGTTGAGGTCTTGGTAAGTGTGTCAGAAAGAGTGAAATTCAAGTTTTATGGCTATGTTAGAGGTGTTAAGATAAGGTTTCCGCATTCCCCTTATACAAGCACAGTTAAATTTTGTTGGTTATTGTATTAAAAAATACGGTGGCGCTCATTAAATATATTTTTGGTCTATTATTCACCCATGACCCAAGCTCATGATCTACCCAGAGCTAACACTCGACTAGCCGTTTATATCTTAAGAGTTTTCTTTGTCTCAAGCCATTTTCCATCCGACATTACCTTGGGCTTAAAAGAAAAAGAAGAAATTCTCGACCCCGTGATATCAGATTAAGGTTTAGAAAATTGGGAGGTTTGATTTATAGCTGATAGTCACAAGGATAAAGAAATATAAAATTACAAAAATCTTTTTATACTACAAAGTATAGGATATCCCAAGTCATCATTTTTAATGTCTGATTCCTGTTCTAATGCAGTTAGTTCATCTCCTGCATATAAATTTCCTATATATTCTTGCCATCTACCCACTTTCTCTACGTTTTCTATAATGACGTTTCCTTGTGCGTCCCTTATATTTTTGCTATACGGTTTTATATCCCTAAAATTCATTCTAATTAATTTGTATGCTTCGTCTGTCTTTCCTATTTCCATCTTCGTTTGTACCTCTTTGCACTTTTCATCAATCCATTGTTCTTTAGCTTTCCTGCATTTTCGAATAATTTCCCATTTTATAGCTTTGTATCTATGTTTTCCTGTTTCGTCTGATTTATTTTTGTATTTTCGTCTTTCTTATATTAAATTCAGGATATCCTTTGTTATCCATGGTTTCTTATTTTCTTTTTGTATATACCCCAGAATATCTCTGGCCGCCATGTCTAGGCTGGATTCTATTGTTATTCCATTCTGTTTCTACTTCCTTAGTATCAGATATTTTCCCGATATCTTTGAGCAATTCATTTAACTTTTTTTCGAATCTTTCTTGAATATCTTTATCTTTTAGTTTCTCTAAGTCCAAGTGCCTCTTTCCGTTTCTTTTTTTCATATTCTTAAATTTAAGTGCGGCCTTCATAATTACGATGTTGTGGTCAGTATCTATATCTGCTTCTGGGTAGCTTCTACAGTCTTTTACTTGATTCCTAAACCGTTGTCTAACAAGAATGTAATGTATTTAATATCTTCCTATATCTCCTGGCATCTTCCACGTATATCGTCTTCTAGCATGATGTTGAAATAATGTGTTTGTGATGATAAAATTTTTCTTGTCGCAAAATTCTACCAGCCTATTTCCCCTGTCGTTTCTCGTGCCTAAACCAAATAAACCTACTACCGCTCCTGCGCTACCCTCACCTACCACTGCATTAAAATCCTCCGTAATTATTAAATTTTCATGTCCTTTTACGTATCTTAATATGTCTTCGATATCTTTGTAGATGGCTTCTACCTCTTCGTCACTGTAGCTAGAGGTGGGCATGTATACATGTATTATTACTGTGTTTACCGGTTTAGATTCTAATCTAACCATGAGTACTCTTTCGTTCTTTTGTAAGTAATTTTCTACACAGTATCCTATCTTTTTCCGCATAACTATCCCCGCACCCAAATTTCCTTCCTCTGCTCCTGTATGAATTACCCTGAAGTCTCCACTCCAAAAATCCCCCGCCTATGGCCACCGAACTTCGCTGATCCCTACTATGTCTAGTGATAACCTATTCATTTCGAGTTTTAGGTTCTCTAGCTTACCTACTTGCTCCATACTTCTAACATTCCACGCTCCGACTCGCAGAATGTTCCCGACTCTTATTTTTAACTTTCCGATCGCATCCTCCGAAGTAGTCCCCTCCCGGAGATCCAAATGAGGGACTATTTTAACTCCGGAATCTTTTACCCCAGAGAATGCCATCATGTTTGATACAATTTACGCTGTGTACTTGGGAGATAATGTGGTGGTTTCCCGTTGCCTTCCACATCGCGGTAGTGTGTCTTAGACTGCTATACCGACCCCTATGGTCTTTGCCAATCTAAGTACCGAAAGAGCCGCTGCCCTCTTTCGGGGACCTGTCTTAGTCTGGTTCCTCACTAACGACCCTACTACTTTGGTTGGACCTGTAGTTTGGCTCTTTAGCTCATTAGAACACACAAGCCATTTCACCTGTTCTAGTAATTTAGAACTTCGGCAAGGTGCAGGTCCATTCGAAATGGATGTGAATATTATAAATATTTATATCGCATTGTTGACGAGCTACAATTTTTTTTTTACAGTATAGGGTTTACTACTACCATAAAGACTGATCTGGGCACGGCGTTGCTTTAGGATAGTTTTGAAGAAGACTATTAGAAGATTGCTTGTAGCAAATTAAAAAACTCTACATTGCAACACTTACGAGCCACATTTTTTTTAAATATAGGGGTTGATTCCACCCTCAAACTGACTTTCGCGCCACGTCGCTGGAGTTTATTTTTGTAATACAATAGTAGAGTATTGCATGTGAAAAGTTTGAAAATTTTCTAACGAGTTGTTTACAAACAGAATTTTTTCTTAGTGTAGGGGTTGCTTCCACCCCCTAAGACAATTTGGTGAGGTGTTGCTGGTGGATATTTGTGTAATATGTTATTATAGGATTGCATGTGAATATATTTTGAAAATTTTGTATCGTATCGTTCACGAGATCAAGTTTTTCAGTATAGGGGTTACTACTACCCCCAAGATTGACGTTGACATAGCGTTGCTTGCGAACAGTTTTGAAGGAGGTTGCATGTGAAATTTTAAATATTTTTGATTGAGCCGCTTACAAACTATATTGTTGTCTAATATCGGGGTTGCTTTTACCCCCAAGGCTAGTTTTCGCGCTCCGTTGTTGTTGCTTATTTTTCTAATGAGGTATTAAAAAATTGCATGTTAAAATTTTTAAATTTTTGTCCAACACTTTACGAGGTACAATGTATTTAGTTTAGGGGTTGCTGCCACCTCCATAACTGGCTTGGCACACCATTGCTAGTGGATGTTTTTGCTATAGATTATTAAGCATTGCTTGTAAAAATTTTGAAAATTTCTAACAAGTTTTTTACCACCTAAAATTCCTTAAGTGTTGGGGTTGCTGCCATCCCCATGAGTGGGTTTAATGCACTGTTGCTAGTGGATGTTTACGCAATATACTATTAAAGAATTGTGTGTGAATATTATGAAAATTTTGTATCGCATCGTTCACGACTACAATTTTTTACAGAATAAGGGTTACTGCTACCCTCCAGGACTGACTGGCACAGCAGGGTTTACAAGTTACTTTTTTTTTAATATAGGGGTTGATTCCACCCCCAAAACGTTGCTGGTGTTTATTTTTGCAATAGAGTATTAGACGATTGCATATACAAATTTAAAAAAAAAAAATTATCCAGCTTTTTAGGGGGAACACTTAAATTAGCTTGGAGGTTGTTGCCACCTCCAAAAATGAGTTGGGTACATCATTGCTGGTGGATGCTTTTGTTATAGACTATTAAGCATTGCATGTTAAATTTTTTACTTTTTCTAGAGAGTAGTTTAGAAGCTAAAAATTTATTTAGTATAGGAGTGTTGCCGCCCTCAAAGATAGACTTTTGTGTATCGTTGGTTGCAAATATTTTGTAGTATGCGATTAGAGGATTGCACTTGCAAATTTTAAAAGTTTTCTATTCAGCCGTATACGAACTACAATTTTTGTTGAATAAGGGTTGCTGCTACCCTCAACATTAGCTTTTGTGCACCTTTGCTTATGCGTTTTTATTATAGACAATTAGAGGTTGTTTGCATGCAAACATGTTGAATATTTTCTATTGCGTCATTTAATAGCTACAATTATTTAGTGTGGGAGTCGTAGCTACCCCTTGCGTAGTAGGGTAAGGTAGAACTATTTACTGAATTATAAATGCAGGTGTATTCAGAAACAATTCGCAAAATTGGAAATATTTGTTATCAATATATAAATTATATTTTCTAAATACTCCCTGTATGTTTGTTGTGGTTTGTTTAGTATTCTTCTTAATCTTCTTTGGGGATTAAACCACTCATAGTTTTTAAAATTATCTTTATTAACGTTTCGATCCATAACCTAGGATCGTTTTCAAAATAATAAAAACTTCAAGTTTGACATTTATGACATAAATTGAAGGTGACTTTATGTCATAAATGTCAAACTTGAAGTTTTATTATTTTGAAAACGATCTAGGTTATGGATCGAAACGTTAATAAAGATAATTTTAAAAACTATGAGTGGTTTAATCCCCAAAGAAGATTAAAAAGAATATTTTCTAAACTTTACAAAAATTTTGTTGGGAAACAGTGAATAACTTCATACAAATATATAAATGCGATATCACATCATATAAACAGATCCATAAAACCTAAGCGTTAAGCTAAAAATTTTAAATACTCAAACACTTAATATATATTAGTGAATAAAAGTTTGCAGCAAACTCTATGGACGCAAGGAAATTGCTCGTCGCACTATCATCTAAGCAGACTAACTGGCGCCACGCTGTTGCCATTTAGCGGTTGTAAAGATGATAACACAATAGAATATTCCATATATTAAAATATATTCTGTGGCGTTCTCAGCGGAAAATCGCTAGACTAAAACTATACGATTTCTGTGCATTTTCCTATCAATTTTAAGTCCATTTTGTGTTTCTTAAATATTTAAAATAAAAATCTGTACAAAAACCTATTTTGACATATTCCAAATCTTACCAATTTGGGTCTTCTTCCATTTAAACATTTTAGACAAGGAAGCGCAATGTCAATAATGCTAAAAAGTGAAAAGTTCTATCTTGTGTCCGATGGTCTATCGGGTGCAAAAATGATAGTAGGATGTATATATATATATATATATATATATATATATATATATATATATAGCTGTGATTCCACCAAAATCCGGGAACTACGATTTTCGAATCGAGCCTCACAGATTGGGCGTCAAGACTGCTGTGAAACCTACAAAAAGCTATTAACTTAACTGTTCCGTTGACTTTCTTCTGTTAATCGCCTCTTTACTCTTTTCCGCCTCGGCTGCTCACCTAGTTAAAACTTTCATCCTCAATCATAAAAAAAAACAAACACATTCCTATCACAACCACCAACGTTAACTCTATTTACATCAATATTCACAATACATTAAAATTTCAAAATTAAAATTCAGCATAAATTTCAGTATCAGAAATTTTCAAGATTAAATTTATTATCATTTAATGTGTATCCAGAATTAAAGTCCTTGTAAATGCCTACTAATTAATATAACAATATATGCAGACCTGAGTCTGAGTACAAAGGGAGCATCTCCCACCCCTTTACGTTAATTAACCAGGTTCGTCTAATTGAGCTCAAAGACATACCCAAATTTTCATCATAATCCAGAACATAAATACTAAATACCCCTTTCTACTTAAACAAGAAAATTTCACCTTAAAATTAAAATTTTGTTGTTAGTACAATTTCACTACTGTCCATTTTAAGTAAATCAATTATAAAGTTATTCAACACACACCAAAACATCAAAAATCGAACAACAAAGCATAAGTTACCTGAAGGTTAATGCACTCGTGGCCCCAATGTATATCGTCCTCTGTTAATCACACCAATCCAACTGGGCTATGTTTAGGTTCTCGTATTGCTGGTCGCCTTTAAAATTTTCTACACCACCATTCATCTAAAGTTGTTTCAGTGCTTTTCCGGAACTCATTTGTGTATATCTGAAGCTTGTTTTGTGGATCCAGACACGTTTACGAATCATTTAATTATTAACACCCCCGAAAAATAGCAAAGAAATTCATACTTCTTTCACAAATATACGCCAAAACTGCCTACTTTTGTGTATTCATTTGTCGTTGCAAATTTGACTAATTGGTACAGTGATACTAGACTTTATTACCTTGTATCTTCTTTTCTAAGTGCACTAAATTACATTCATTGTAGCACGTAAAGAACAAACTGTTTTAAATCACCAAAATATACGAGCAAACTGTTTAAATTATTCTATCAAAATCGGAAAACTAAAAGCACTGTTTAACGCATTGAATCAAATCGAAAATCTAAGAGAGCGAAACTCATATTAACCCGGTATATATAGTGGTTAGCCTGTCTGTCGGTTTTGTCCTCAAAACGGCCAGTTTCTAGAATTTCGTATACTATGTTCCCATCTCGACCGCCTGTGCGTCGGTTCTTATTAAATTTGCACTCGCACCAGTTAAATCTCAGAAATTTGACACGGCTCGCAACGTCTGGGAATAACTAATTAATTTTTATACAGAAATGTTATTTTTACCTCCAGTTTGCCTCTTATTTTCAACCAATCGCAACCCAGTGACGTTGCTCAACTCACGCCTTTTACTATATGTGTCTCTGTCTTGCGCATATTATCTGTCTCTATCTACCCTGTTCCGAGTGGTACAAATCGATATTCTTTAGTATCGGTTATTTTCAATCCATGTGGACTTGTGAAATAACCCACCTTATTAGCATTTCCCGTAAATATTAAGCAACGGTTTCTCCAACATTCTCTGTAACCATTTGTTATCTGCAAATTTTACGCAGAACATAAAACATTTAAAAATACACAGGTGTTCAAACATAATACTTCTACGATCTGAATATTATTGGGTTTTTACTAGCTTTTATACATATTATATGTTACTAATGGTCCAATTAACTCCAATTAAAATAATACCCTTTGATTTTTAGTGACTCCTAATCAAATATTAATTATTATCTGCACATTTTGTTTAATACCGGTTACTTAAAATTGAGTTAATCAATATAAATTTTGCACGTAATTTCTATTTGTTTCGTTACTCGGAATAATTAAATTACACGTAGAGCATTTTAATACTGCTTCCTTTTTTTTTATAGCAAGCGTCTTGTAAATAATTTAACTCCCTTATTTTTAATGAAACGAATGAATTTTTATGCTTCACGGTTTTAATAACGCGTACCTTTTCCCAAAGCTTCTACACGGTGATTAAAATTATTTGATGTGATTATTTAATTTTCTACCCTGGTCTAAATATGAGTATTTTCCCCCTATTTGAATACAAATAATCCCACTTATTTGAATTCAAATATAAAATATTTAAACCGCAAACAAAATTTACAAAAAAAAAGTGCCTATCTCTCTCTACCCTTATCTATCTAACTTACCTACCTTATATCCAATCCAAAAAAAATATTTACACCTATCCTATATCCCTATCCTATTCCTAACTCTCACCTAATCTTATATGAAATATCTATACTTAAACTATCTTATTTTCTTCCTACATTTAATCTTTATTCTCATCCTAAACACCTATTTCTAACTATTTCCCATATTTATCCTATACTTAGCTTTATTTTCTATATCTATACTAAAATTCACCTATCTCTATCCGTTGTTCATCAAGTTATTTAAATCTAACTCTCTTCTTGACCCTCCACGTCTTTCTTCTTATCATCCTAATACTCTTCATCCCTATTTCTCCCCCTTCTATATCTATACTTAACATCCCTATTATCTCACATACAATAAACTTATCATCCCTATTATCCTGACTCTTTAATATTGCTTCTTCTTCAGTCTCTACACATGTCTGTTTCTCATTTACTATTTTTTTCCTTTCTGCCGACAAACCAAACGATACTACTTTAAAATTATCGATTTTTCCCTCTATGGAAAATCCTATGTACCTTCTAGAATTCTTGTGTAATGGAATCCGCCAGAATGAATTCCTTAAATCTACTTTATTAAAACCAAACTTGCCATTTAACCTCGTCAAAAATGTGTCCATGGATGGTGGACAATGGAATTGCGGTTTGGTCCGTTGATTAATTTTTTCGTGCATCTTTAATTAATTCTGCCTTCACTTGCTCCCGATATGCTGCTGTTGCTTCTACCCCCACTAATTCTGCATGTTTTTGTACTAAAGCTTGAACCTCTACTCTCCTATCCTCTGGACATCTTATCGTGTTGATCTGTTTACCTTCATCATCTTCTACCTCTACTACATTAATACTCAACCCTGTGTCATCCTCTGTGACTTCATAACTGCCCTTCCATGGCACTACCCTATCCTTAATCCTTATTACCTTCCGTTCCATATCTATCAAAACCCCTAACTGCATCATACAGTCAACACCTAAAATGCTCTGAAACTTCAGTCCAGGTACAATTACAAACTCCTGTTCACAGCTTAAACCTCCTATATCTATTCTAAGCACCACAACACTATTTACTACAGCAAACTTCTTTTTATTTGGAGCTACTAAATAGCTACGCTTTATAGGCATAATTCTATCACAAACCTTATCCCTAATTTTGCTGACGAATTCCTCCGATATTAAACTCGCCTCTGCCCCTGTATCAAGTAATACTTCTACATTATTCTCAAAAATTCCTATATTAATAATTGGCAAACATAATTTTTCCTCAGTTTCTGGCTCTACTTCCTCCTCAATTTTGAAAAATTCACGTGGATGTTCATATACATTTACACTGAAATCTAGTAGTCTGTCGCGTTCTAAAAATCCTGTCCAGGTCTGTTTTCCCTACTTGGTCCTGGTCTAGCCGTCACCTCAGCGTATGTCCTAGGCGTTTCCACTCGTTCCGTGTCTGTATTAGCTGTCCCCCTCATGTCCGGTGAACTATTCCTTCTGGTAGGTTCCGGTCTCGGTTCAGGTCCCCTTCCTAAACTATTACTTCTAAAGTATGGTCGTCGCTGTTCCCAATTCTGTCGCTGGTATCCGTAACTATTCCCCCTTCTAGCATAGTTGTCCCGTCTATTGTCAAACCTAACTGTGTTGATCTGTCTTTCCCTATTATCCCGAGGTCGTCCACTACTTACGTCGTCGTACCTCTGCAGGTATTCTAAAAACATTTCTCTGTCCACTATGTTCTGTAGTGCTACGTGTTGTCTTACTTCTACCTCGAAGTGTCGTGATAAATACTTGATAATTTGTCGGTCCGTCAGTGGTGGGTTCAGTTGCTTTGCTATGCTATACTTGCGTATAGCATATTGCTCCTATTTCCTGAAAATTCTCCTTAAATTTCCTGTGATTAAGTCGTCTCGTACCTGGTCTTGTCTGTGGTCACTCCAGTAGTGCTTTAAAAATCTGTCTTCAAAGTCCGTGTAGGTGTCTATGTCTTGTCCTACTAAATTGTACCATGCTTCCGCGTTGTCTTTCAATAAAGCCTTTATCGTATTCAGTTTAGTCTGTTCGTCAAATAAATTTCCCACTAGATTTCTTACACTATTAATAAAAATTTGTGACTTTACCCTGTTATCGCCATAAAACTTCATGTGTTGGTCCAATGATCCTCCACCTGTATTAAATCTGGGACCATCCCCCATTAAACTTGACATATTGTATTTAATACTACTAACTTCGCGTTCTACCCTGCCTAACTGATCCCTACATGAGTCCGTTACTTCAGTCATTTTTACATTTATTTCTTCTTCACAGAAAATGCGTACTTCGGACCTTAAATGTCCCATTTCCTGTCGAAGACCTGTAATATCACGCTCATTTTTATCAACCCTATTTTCAACTTCCCCCATTTTTACGGTAAGACTATTTTTAAACTCTGTAAATTCTTGAGTCGATTGCTCAATTTTCCCGCTTATCTGCTCTAATTTTCTATTGGATTCTTCGTTCATCCTCTCTAGCATTCTCATTATCATCTCGTTTCCTTGATCCCCTGATTCCGTCCTCGACTGATCTCTACTGCCTCCAGCTTCTTCCATTTTCGAATTTTTCCCACACAATGCACTATCGTCACTTCCAATTTCCACTCCTTGACTCCTTAACCACTCTTTTCTCTGCATACGTTCTACTCACTCACACACACTCTAAACTACTCTTAAATTTATACACACACAGAAACTCTCTCTCTCAGATTGCCAGTTTCCTGGAATAAAATCACAAAAATTTTATTTGGAACTCGAGCCTCACTTTTGGGTCGCCAAGGATGCTGTAAAACCTCTTTAATTAGAATCGAGCCTCACGAATTGGGCGTCAAGAATGCTGTGATTCCACCAAAATCCGGGAACTACGGTTTTCGAATCGAGCCTCACAGATTGGGCGTCAAGACTGCTGTGAAACCTACAAAAAGCTATTAACTTAACTGTTCCGTTGACTTTCTTCTGTTAATCGCCTCTTTACTCTTTTCCGCCTCGGCTGCTCACCTAGTTAAAACTTTCATCCTCAATCATAAAAAAAAACAAACACATTCCTATCACAACCACCAACGTTAACTCTATTTACATCAATATTCACAATACATTAAAATTTCAACATTAAAATTCAGCATAAATTTCAGTATCAGAAATTTTCAAGATTAAATTTATTATCATTTAATGTGCATCCAGAATTAAAGTCCTTGTAGATGCCTACTAATTAATATAACAATATATGCAGACCTGAGTCTGAGTACAAAGGGAGCATCTCCCACCCCTTTACGTTAATTAACCAGGTTCGTCTAATTGAGCTCAAAGACATACCCAAATTTTCATCATAATCCAGAACATAAATACTAAATACCCCTTTCTACTTAAACAAGAAAATTTCACCTTAAAATTAAAATTTTGTTGTTAGTACAATTTCACTACTGTCCATTTTAAGTAAATCAATTATAAAGTTATTCAACACACACCAAAACATCAAAAATCGAACAACAAAGCATAAGTTACCTGAAGGTTAATGCACTCGTGGCCCCAATGTATATCGTCCTCTGTTAATCACACCAATCCAACTGGGCTATGTTTAGGTCCTCGTATTGCTGGTCGCCTTTAAAATTTTCTACACCACCATTCATCTAAAGTTGTTTCAGTGCTTTTCCGGAACTCATTTGTGTATATCTGAAGCTTGTTTTGTGGATCCAGACACGTTTACGAATCATTTAATTATTAACACCCCGAAAATAGCAAAGAAATTCATACTTCTTTCACAAATATACGCCAAAACTGCCTACTTTTGTGTATTCATTTGTCGTTGCAAATTTGACTAATTGGTACAGTAATACTAGACTTTATTACCTTGTATCTTCTTTTCTAAGTGCACTAAATTACATTCATTGTAGCACGTAAAGAACAAACTGTTTTAAATCACCAAAATATACGAGCAAACTGTTTAAATTATTCTATCAAAATCGGAAAACTAAAAAGCACTGTTTAACGCATTGAATCAAATCGAAAAATCTAAGAGAGCGAAACTCATATTAACCCGGGTATATATAGTGGTTAGCCTGTCTGTCGGTTTTGTCCTCAAAACGGCCAGTTTCTAGAATTTCGTATACTATGTTCCCATCTCGACCGCCTGTGCGTCGGTTCTTATTAAATTTGCACTCGCACCAGTTAAATCTCAGAAATTTCGACACGGCTCGCAACGTCTGGGAATAACTAATTAATTTTTATACAGAAATGTTATTTTTACCTCTCCAGTTTGCCTCTTATTTTCAACCAATCGCAACCCAGTGACGTTGCTCAACTCACGCCTTTTACTATATGTGTCTCTGTCTTGCGCATATTATCTGTCTCTATCTACCCTGCTCCGAGTGGTACAAATCGATATTCTTTAGTATCGGTTATTTTCAATCCATGTGGACTTGTGAAATAACCCACCTTATTAGCATTTCCCGTAAATATTAAGCAACGGTTTCTCCAACATTCTCTGTAACCATTTGTTATCTGCAAATTTTACGCAGAACATAAAACATTTAAAAATACGCAGGTGTTCAGACATAATACTTCTACGATCTGAATATTATTGGGTTTTTACTAGCTTTTATACATATTATATGTTACTAATGGTCCAATTAACTCCAATTAAAATAATACCCTTTAATTTTTAGTGACTCCTAATCAAATATTAATTATTATCTGCACATTTTGTTTAATACCGGTTACTTAAAATTGAGTTAATCAATATAAATTTTGCACGTAATTTCTATTTGTTTCTTTACTCGGAATAATTAAATTACACGTAGAGCATTTTAATACTGCTTCCTTTTTTTATAGCAAGCGTCTTGTAAATAATTTAACTCCCTTATTTTTAATGAAACGAATGAATTTTTATGCTTCACGGTTTTAATAACGCGTACCTTTTCCCAAAGCTTCTACACGGTGATTAAAATTATTTGATGTGATTATTTAATTTTCTACCCTGGTCTAAATATGAGTAATATATATATATATATATATATATATATATATATATAAATATTATAAGTAGTTTTTTACACAAGGTAAGTTGATAAATACTTACGTATTGAAATTAATAAGATGAAATAATAACTTAGACTTTTTAAGTAAAGTTTTAAGTTTCCCAATTATAGTCATCGGCCTCGGTAGCGTAATTGGATAACGCACAGTTCCGGCAAAACTGAGATGCAGGTTCAAATCCTGTCCAAGGCCTTATATTTTCCTTCTTTCAATTACTAGCTCGATTTGAAATGATCATTTGGGCTTTACTTAAAAGTCTAAGTTATTATTTCATCTTATTAATTTCTATATAAATATATATATATATATATATATATATATATATATATATATAGTTATTAAGATGAAATGAAAACCCAACTTTTAAAGTTGAATTACCATTTCAAATCGAACTAGTAATTGAAAACCACTAAACAGCAGGACTTGAACCTGCAACCTCTGATTTTCCGGATCAGTGCTCTAACCAATTGAGCTATCTAGCCTAATTGTTTAGATAATGTTATACTTAATACTACTGAAGCTTGGCTCTTGTTAACGATTTTCAATTACGTTAAAAGTTGGGTTTTCATTTCATCTTAATAACTATTAATATATATTAAGAATTCATTTGCGTTCCAAATGTGGATTATTCTTCTCTATATATATATATATATATATATATATATATATATATATATATATATATATATATATATATATATATATATATATATATATATATATATATATATATATATATATATTTGGGTATTAAGGTCTAATTAACTACGTAAATATTCAATAGGATGATTTATTTTTATAACCTCCAAACGTTTCGCTGAACATATTAGCCTTTTTCAATGGATATTCATGTCTGAAAGTAGAATTACATAACTAACCAAACTTTTTTATATATAATCATATTTTTGTTTGATGCAAACAGTTTCTTACCTCAAATATAAGATTACCAATAATTAAGTTGCCTACACAATCATTTGGTTTTAATAATGCCAATCCATATCTTGCTAGGATTATACAAAACAGTTTAAAAATTATTTATTTATGTACACTATTTGGTTTGTATACATTAAATGATTCTTATATATTTTATAGTACAGCTAGCTATATGGCTGTTTGTCAAGTGCTAAAAAATTTTTTGTTTTTTGTATTTATTTTTGAATTTTAATATTGAGTAATATTTAAATTTGTACACATATAATTTCTAAACTATAAATTACTCTGTGTTAGTTAAGGTGTTGTATGATAACAAATGAGTTGAAATATTTAATATCAGCATGTTTTAGTTTGTCCTTATCAATTGCACAATGAGTTAACATTATTTATAGGTATACTTTTATGTATGTTTATTTTTCATATAGGATATATTAATTTGAACCTTATTTTAGTTTTTTTTTGTGGGATTTTTTTTTTGTTGGTTTTCCCCTTATTTTATGATATTGTGATATATTTTACTTAGATTTTGTACATCTAAGCGGTCATTAACAGCAGTGGGATGTTTTAATATATATATCATTTCTAGGTACTCTCTTTTTCTTTTATTGTGTTCAATTTTTAGAATTTTTGTTTCGTTGTAATTAAATTTGTGTTTTCCTGGACTTCGTGTTTAGTTAAAGCTGTTTTATTTGTTTTATCATATTTGTGTCCGTTTAATCTGCTTTCAAGGTATTGTATGCTTTGACCGATATAAACATGTTTGCAATTTAATTGGCATGGTATCTTATATATTGTATGAGTTTTTTTATTTTGAGGTGTTTCATTTTTTAGCTTACTGTAGCATTTATTTATTAGATTGATTCCTTTATAGGCTATTTTAAGATTGTGTTTGTTTAGTAATTTTTGAAAATTTTCGGATAGGTTTGGTATATATGGCATGGTTATGTATTTTATGTTAGGATTGTTTATTTTTGAATTTTTTATTTGGCTACGATTATAATAGTTTATGATACGGTTTTTGAAAATATTGTTTATGAGATATTGTGGATAATTATTTGCAACTAGGATGTTCTTAGCTTTTGTTATAGCTTCATGCCTGTATTCAGGATCTAACAATTTTATAGCCCTATCAGCCAAGTCTATTATAACCGATTTCTTTTGCGTTAATGGATGTTGGGAGTTATAGTTTAAGTATCTACCCGACCAAGTTTTTTTAGTATGCCAACAAGTTCTAATTTTATTATGTGTACGATGTAAGGTCATATCCAGAAAGTTTAGTTTTTCGTCTTTTTCCCTTTCAATTGTGAACTTTATTTTTTTGTTAAAATTATTAAATACATTTAATATGTGATTGCACTTGTCCTTTGGTATTACACATATGCAATCGTCCACATATCTTAGATATAAAATTATTGGATATGTAATTTGCTTTATACATTCTGTTTCAAGTTCCTCTAGTACTATTTGTGCTATAACACTGGACAGGGCCATGCCCATAGCACAACCATCAATTTGCTGATAGAACTGGTTTTTAAATGTAAAATATGTGGAAGTTAGAACCGTTTTTACAGCATTACTGAAATCTTTTACGGGTATGTCAGTATATTTTTTTATTTCCGGCCATTTGTTATTGATTAATTGTATAGCATATTCAATAGGTATGTTTGTATAAAGTGACACGACATCAAGGGATATTAGAATATAATCATCTGGAATAATAATATTTTTAATTTTTCTTTGAATTCCATGAGTCTCTTATAAAGTACTCATTTTTGCCTGTTATGTTGCTCAAAATGTCTTTTAATAAGATGGATAATTTATTAAATGGGGATTGGACAGTTGATACGATAGGTCTCATTGGGATATTATCCTTATGTAGTTTTGGTAAACCATATAGTTTTGGTGGTATTGCATTATTTGTTATGAGGTTTTACAGGTTTTGGGGATATGTAACCTTTATTCTCCCATTCCTTGGCTAAGTCGTTATTTAATTTTGTAATTTACTTGTTGGGTTTTGTTTTATTTTTTGATATGTATGTTGGTCATCTAATAATTCATTGATTTTGTTTATGTAGGATTCATTTTCCATAATTACCGTTGTATTAGATTTGTCAGTTTTAAGTACTATGATATTTGGGTTTTCTTTTAAGTATTTCTCTGTTTTTTTAACTTTTTTTATTAATATATCTTGGTTAACTTTTAATTTTTTTATTTGGGTGTTTTGATTATTACTAAAATTAGTAATTATGTTACATGCGGTGGCTCTGATTTCGTCACGCGTTTCTTTTGATAATTCTATTATGGCAGTTTCTAAACTTGCTATAACATCCGGGTAGGGTATTTCAGTTGTATTTGTAATGGGTATTGCGTAATTAGGTCCTAAGCTTAGGATTTCTGTTGCATAATTAGGTAACTCGTGTTGTGACAAGTTTTTAATCCATTGGTTGTTTGTTTGTAATGTCGTGGGTTTTATTTTTTGCTTGTTAACAAGGATTTCTATTTTCTTTTTGTTTCTTTCTTTAATCTTATTGAATATGGTCTCATATTTTGCTTTGATTGTATTTTCAATTTTGTATAAGTCTTTTATTACAGGGGTTATGTTTTTTAAATAATCTGTTATGTTATCTATTTCCTTTTCTAAAATTCTTATTTTTAATACGGTTTCCTTGATGAGTAAATTGATTGTGTATAAAGCAAATTACATATCCAATAATTTTATATCTAAGATATGTGGACGATTGCATATGTGTAATACCAAAGGACAAGTGCAATCACATATTAAATGTATTTAATAATTTTAACAAAAAAATAAAGTTCACAATTGAAAGGGAAAAAGACGAAAAACTAAACTTTCTGGATATGACCTTACATCGTACACATAATAAAATTAGAACTTGTTGGCATACTAAAAAACCTTGGTCGGGTTGATACTTAAACTATAACTCCCAACATCCATTAACGCAAAAGAAATCGGTTATAATAGGCTTGGCTGATAGGGCTATAAAATTGTCAGATCCTGAATACAGGCATGAAGCTATAACAAAAGCTAAGAACATCCTAGTTGCAAATAATTATCCACAAAATCTCATAAACAATATTTTCAAAAACCGTATCATAAACTATTATAATCGCAGCCAAATAAAAAATTCGAAAATAAACAATCCTAACATAAAATACATAACCATGCCATATATACCAAACCTATCCGAAAATTTTCAAAAATTACTAAACAAACACAATCTTAAAATAGCCTATAAAGGAATCAATCTAATAAATAAATGCTACAGTAAGCTAAAAGATGAAACACCTCAAAATAAAAAACTCATACAATATATAAGATACCATGCCAATTAAATTGCAAACATGTTTATATCGGTCAAAGCATACAATACCTTGAAAGCAGATTAAACGGACACAAATATGATAAAACAAATAAAACAGCTTTAACTAAACACGAAGTCCAGGAAAAACACAAATTTAATTACAACGAAACAAAAATTCTAAAAATTGAACACAATAAAAGAAAAAGAGAGTACCTAGAAATGATATATATATTAAAACATCCCACTGCTGTTAATGACCGCTTAGATGTACAAAATCTAAGTAAAGTATATCACAATATCATAAAATAAGGGGAAAACCAACAAAAAAAAAATCCCACAAAAAAAAAAACTAAAATAAGGTTCAAATTAATATATCCTATATGAAAAATAAACATACATAAAAGTATACCTATAAATAATGTTAACTCAATGTGCAATTGTAAAGGACAAACTAAAACATGCTGATATTAAATATTTCAACTCATTTGTTATCATACAACACCTTAACTAACACAGAGTAATTTATAGTTTAGAAATTATATGTGTACAAATTTAAATATTACTCAATATTAAAATTCAAAAATAAATACAAAAAACAAAAAATTTTTTAGCACTTGACAAACAGCCATATAGCTGTACTATAAAATATATAAGAATCATTTAATGTATACAAACCAAATAGTGTACATAAATAAATAATTTTTAAACTGTTTTGTATAATCCTAGCAAGATATGGATTGGCATTATTAAAACCAAATGATTGTGTAGGCAACTTAATTATTGGTAATCTTATATTTGAGGTAAGAAACTGTTTGCATCAAACAAAAATATGATTATATATAAAAAAGTTTGGTTAGTTATGTAATTCTACTTTCAGACATGAATATCCATTGAAAAAGGCTAATATGTTCAGCCGAAACGTTTGGAGGTTATAAAAAATAAATCATCCTATTGAATATTTACGTAGTTAATTAGACCTTAATACCCAAGAAAAAAGTTAATTTCTTATATTATCATAATGAAATGTCAAGAATATCATCATTTTATATATATATATATATATATATATATATATATATATTATATACTTTATTATGTTTGGGTCAATTCATTAAAAACACCCACTCACTCTTTAATACTAGGTGAGTGCAAAACTAGGGTTAAAAATGTTTTAAGCACATATTATGTTTTGGTGGCCATTTTAAGTTTGCTGTGGAATCATTTTTGACTGAAAATGAGTTTAGGGCAAATATATCTAACTGTGTTAAAAACCAGAATAATATGGTCTAAATTTTTTATCTTATATGCTATTTTCTAAGTAGTGAGGAAAGTAAGAAAAGAAATTCACAACTATAAAGTAAAAAATAATTTAAAACAGGAGTGCTGCAAAATTATTAAAAAGAAGAAACACCCACCTTATTTTCTTGTATAGATTTATCATAGGTCTACTGGCTGTAGAAGTTTCAAGTTTGAGAACTTTGTCCTTTTAAATATATTTTTCAAAAATGTCTAAAAAAGTGTAATTAGGCAATATTTAAAGTAAAATATCTTAAGAGAGATTAAGTTAAAAATTATGAAAGTACTGTAGGTAACACTTCTTTATAATATAAACATAGCATAAAAATTCAGTGACTGAGAATCAACTGGTTGCAGAGTAATAGTGCACCAAAGTTTACCAAAAAATTGCATTATGCATATACAAAATTCAATGATAATTAAAGAAAAATATCATTTGGCCAATATTTAACTGTAACAAAATATATTTGTCATTCAATAAATTCAATTTATATAATAAAAGTGCACAAAACGCGTGTCCTACATAAACCAAAAATAAGATCTTGAATTAGATTGATAAAAACTATAATTTAACCTTAATAAATAATTTATTAAACATTTTAACTAGACATTTGTTGGGAATTTCCATTTTAAAGCATATTGGTTATAGTTTTCAATTCAAGTTCCTAAAACTTTCATGTCAATCTTTGTACTTGCCCGCTAATACAAGAAGTCTGCAAGTTGTCTTGAACAACCCATTCCATTAAATCAAGTAGAAATTGAGTTTAGTAGCTCTTAGTTACTTTATGAGCGAACAAGTGGCAGAGTTGTGTTTAAAATTTTATATTAGTATCTTTCAAAAATGTTTAGATTTTTAAATAAAAATTTTCATATTTTAATTTAATAGGTGATTGTACATAATATTTTATACATATTTTTTTAATTTAAACCAGCAACTTTATATGAATATGAATTGTTTTGTGGGAGAATTAGTTCATGAGCCGTGTTACAAACAAGACTATCAAACTGTGCCAAAAGAAGTACTTACGGTAAGTGACCTATCTTTAGAAGAACAAAAATTATTAAAATTGAGTTAAAAATGTAACAGTAGTATTTGCCATAAAATTAAGTAATTAGACAAATTTATCTACATCCTAGGGAGAAAATATTGCAATCCAATGAGTGTACACACAAATTGAAAACAGATTAAGAAAAGTTCTTCTTGATCATCTTTCTAAGAAAAGAAAAATGTTGAAATTGTTTTAATACCTGGAAAAGCTCTTTGCCCAACGTACTTTGTGAAAGAGCCAGACAATTCGGAGATATACATGTAAAAAGATACCGACTGTAAGCTTGAAACATATGAGGCAGTCGACAAAACCCCTGTACACAGTGTTGGCTCAACATGTAACTCTTTAAATTTGGCGTCTTTATGTAAGTTACATAGACTTGGTAGACTTACTTGTGTGTGACATTGAAAACGAACGTTGTATGCTGGACAAGTATTCAGAATGTCCTGGATCAGAAGAACTGGAATTTTTAATTAATGAAATTGACAATTTACCAGAGAAAGTAAAGTTCAAGCAGTGGGTGCAAACAGACAGAGTAGACCTTATCACACAAATACTACCAAATGCTAAGTTTCTAAATCTTCCAGTAAAACTAAAATCTCACAATTTCATCTCAAAAGTCCAATCTAATCATTTCAAAGAAATTAAAGATAATATCAAAGACAGTGAATGATTGGTCATTGGTAATTCTTCAGAAAACTTTACATTTTGTATTCAGGATGAAATACAAAGCTTTCATTGTATCAGCAGCCAGGCTATATTGCATACGTTTGTTTTTTATTTCCAAAAGAAAGTCGAAATTTGCTACAAAAGCATTTGTATAGGTGACGACTTCATTCATGATACCTCTACAGTTTACAAATTTCACAAGCATCCTATCAACGAAGTAAAGAATGTTCTACCCGAAGCCAAGATGATTTATTTCAGCAATTGTGCCAGCAACCCATACAAAAATAACAAAAATTTTATTAATATGTGCCAACATAAGATGACTTTGTCTTGATCGCTGTATCAAATTTTTTTGCTACATTCGATGGGAAGAACTTTCGTGTTAGTACAGGTGGTATCCGTGAAAAGAGAGTAACTACAGTCAGCATGCATAGCATAGACCTTAAATTCTTACCCTATAAGACATGTTCAAATACTGCAATGAAAAAATAATCTTAATAAAATACATTTTTCTCTGCTGAAGAAATTAAACAAACTAAAGCAAAAGTATTAAATAGATTGGAACTTTGCCTGTCCGCAACAGGAACAAGAGGGCATCATTGTTTTGTTCCTATGACTGACCATCACATCAGGTGTTACAACACATCAAATCAGATGTTATGCCACATCAACATGTAAAGAATTTGATGAGTACAAAACACCAATAGTGTTTACTAAGACATCTTCATTTACAAACATGAAATATATTGCATACATTATAAAGATCAGTGATGGATGGTCATAGTTAAAGACAAGAACAATCAAAATAACGATCTATTAGTTAATTTTTTTCATCCACCTGCCACAAAAACTGCCTTCCAGATATCTAAAAAAGACATGGCATGTGTTCCAGTAAGAAAAATTGTGAGGAAGATTACTCCTACAGAACATAACAAAAATTTCAGACAGAACGCTTAACGTAACATAAAACTTTCCACAGAAATTTACTTCAATACCTTGAACAAATTATAAATTAGTTATGCTAACTGATGAAATGTATATCTACAACTTTTTTGTGTAAAACAAACTTAATTTCAAGAATGTCTTCTTTTTTTATCAAAGTAATGTCCCTGTTTAATAAGATGTAATAAGATTAATACATATTCTGATGTTACTGATGAATTTAACTTTATAAAAAAATTGTCCCATTCATATAAATGAAAATGGATTTTTAACATTAATTACAATTGCATTCTATACATGTATAATGTAATTTTGGAATAATTTTGAGACACTATAACTATATATAAGCGGCTCCGTGGGGTAGTTGGTATGCGTGTGACTACTACGCCCAAGGACCTGGGTTCGAATCCCAACACGGTGAACTTGAAAAATGTTAGGCGAGCTTTTTTCCTAAAAATACTCCCTCGTTCGGATGAAAGGTAAAATGGAGGTCCCGTGTGTGAGTGTTGTCACGCATGTTAAAGATCCCTACCTTGCTTGGAACAGCAAGGGTTCGGCAAAATTTTAAATTTTTCAGGTAAAAAACTCGCTTCCTGACCAATATAGTACCTTCGGGTGGAGAATTGGAAAATCACATGTAAGGCACTATAACTATGCAACCAGTTGAGTCTCAGTCACAAGATTTTTTATCATATAACAAGTAGTCTTACGATAGATCTATACAAGAAAAAACTAAAGTCAGTCTTTCTTTGTTTTAATAATTTTGCAGCATTAAGAGAGTCTGGTTTTAAGTAAATTTTTAATTTTTAGTTGTGAATTTTTTTCTTCGCCTTCTTCACAACTTACGTAATACTATACAAGGACAAAAAAGTCTAGAGCATACCAATGATAATTTCTGTTTTTATTTTGTCTAGATATCTTCAAAATTAAAACATACATTTAAGCAAAATTCGTTTTCAGATGAAAAACCGTTCCGAAGCAAACTTAAAATAACCACAAAAAAAGTATGAGTCTGTTACAGTATTCAGTGCAAACAAGAAAAAAGGCGAGCAAAGAAAATCGCCTGCACCGAATGCCTCAACAAAACAAGGGCAATCCAAAAATTAATACCATGTTAGCTGAAAACGTCATAGTGTGGGGTGGGTCACAAAGAAAGAAAAATAAAAAACCTCAAGAAGTAAACGAAAACGTCAACTCACATATAACACAACATAACTCTAAAATATACATAAAATTTAAAAAACTTTCAATTAGGGATTATTTTCCAGTCACAGCAAGTCTTAAAATATAAATCACAAGTACATGTATACTTACACTATTTCCAGTCCTAAATAAATACAAGAACAAAATGACAATATCTATAGTAATATAAAACAGTTAACCTGCTACATACCAAAATATATTTCCTAAAAGTAATAGCGTAACCCTAAACTGAAGGTAAGTTTTCTAGATAACCAAGTGTTAAACTTATTCTAGCTTATAATTAATAAACAATTTGTTGACATTAGCATTTCCTAGATCTTAAGTTAACGTAAGTAAAATTGCTTTAATGCGAGCTTACGTTTATCTTAATTGTGACTTGAAAACAATTATGTAATCACTTTGTGCACTAATATGTGATGATAAATTTTAGTACCAGGGTCAGCCGTTCAGATACTTCTATGAAACAATTTCACTGGTTACAGAACATTAATAAATTAATTTTCTTTATGAAACGAAAACCATGCAATATTTCTTAAAAGAGAGCATCTTAAGCAACATAATGACTATTCAGTCTCTTCACATGAAAGAACGCTGCATAGAATAGCAATCTTTTTCAACACTCAACTGGTATATACAGGTGAAAAGAAGCCATCAGGTGGAAAGGTGTTTTCCTTTCAAACACCTTCCCCATCGACAAAAACAACCACCTGCAAAGTATTCTCAAAACACCACCTGCAAAGAAGTGCAATTAAGAAAGCAAATGGCCTCAATACAACATAAAGAATTCCACGAAACATGTCCGTGTGAGAAACCCTGCCTGGTAGTATCAAAACAACGTCTGTTCATTCTGTTAGGTATATCTGCAACCCACGTGGCAGAATTATATAACGGGGGTTGGCCTACATCCTCATAGAAATTTACTATTTCGATTAATAATAACCAAATAGAAGAAAAACAGAGAAAAGTAAAATTTCGCTATATTTAATTTTTCCACTCTGTATAAACATAAGCATATTCCATTAGCACATAAAATAAGAACCAATGTAAAAACCCAATAAAAATAAAAGCATTAATCCATGTGCGAATATTTTATTCCTGAACAACGAAAGTTGTATTGCATTTATTGCAGGATGGAAAGATCGTGAAACGAATATAAACTTAAGATTCCCAATTTTAAAATTAATTCATTTCGGTGATGTGTGTAAATAATTACTCTTGAGAGATACCTTAAAACAAATTTTTACTTTAAAGTATAGAAACAAAGCATTTATTTGCATCCGTATATAAATAATTATTCTGTAAATACTAAAAAAACTTTGATTTTGAGATATTTTCTTTAAGATATGTGAGGCTAAAATCCATTCTTTGCTAGAATAAAAATCAATCCTTAAAAATATCGCAATAAGCGTTAAAACCAATCGCAAGCTCTAATGCATCCTCTTTAAAGCAAAGCATATTTTCCTGGTGTAGATATATCATTTAAAACAAAAATAAAATATTTATTCTAGTTAAAAGTACCATTTTGAGTTTTAAATATAGCGTACCTTTACTTCAGAGAAATTAATTCCAGAATTTTCGAGCATGTACATTATTTAATATGATAAAGTCATAAATCATCTGTAAATATTCTAAGAATAGCTAATTACTTCCCGTAAATAAATAAACGCCCAATTCAAAGAACGTGCTACTATCAGGAAGTCCAGGAAATAAAATGGATAATGCGCTTAATAGCTCTGAGAGAGAGAGAGAAAGAGAGAGAGAAAGAGAGAGAGAGAGAGAGAGAAGACATAGGCTATGCCTTAATGCATCTATAAAGAATGTAAGACGTTTTACGATAGATATAAATTATAACAACCGCGATAACTTTGCACTTAATTAGCTCATTAAAACACGAAATCCGCATAATTATTACATCAACCAGAGACTAATGCTTCGTAATAAATCTAGAATAGAATGGAAAAATGACGTATTTAAAATTTTAGTATATAAACAGGAATTCAGTCGATTTCTTCATCATAATGTCAAACAACATGTAAGTTTCGAGCAAAGTTTCATTCTTTAATTAATTTTAAGATATGACACATATACGTTTCAAGTAACTTGTAATCTATTTTATCGGCATTCCACAAGTAAAATAGAAGTTACCAAATGTAATTATTTGATAAAATATAATGAAGACTTCTCACAATAATATAAATAATCTTGGTACAAGATCACAACTGCTGATTTTAATTGATTAAAAATAAATTCACTTTGCAAACTGATATTTCAACATCCAGATTGGTTAAAAATGGAGATTGAATATGGAACCAGGCAATATTTAACGCCGTTAATTATAATGGAAATGATATTTTTATAAGTGCTATAAAGAGAATTGTACAATACCAACCTGCAAGTATAATTTTTTTCTTTTTTTTTCTGTAACCTGATAGAATATTTAAATATTAGTAATTTAAGCTAGAATAAGTTCTTAATTTTATAAAAATTGTTTGTGAAGAGATAATTTTTCCAGCAATTTTTGAGGTCAGAGCTCAAAGAATTTTTACCTTTATAAAACTTTCTGCCGGCGTCGTTGGCCAACTACACGGCAAACAAGATAATACAAGGATAGATAAATTATCCATAGAGTTTTAAAAAGAATTTTTGTGACACATATAAGATGTTTTGAGGTTCTATAATTGTTAACAAGGATTAGGTCAGAATTATTTTATCAAGTAACCATTAGGTAAAATTTTCTGTCTAAGCTTAAGCTGTAAATTGTTTTTGTAAGCATTATTTGTATTTGTTGAATGTAAGAGATCCTTTAGATAATGTGTATAAAAGAAAAATGTTCTTTTGAATGCATAAAAACTTATTCATACATGTTTCTTGCAATTTCTGTGTTTCATTTCATTTTCCTCAATTCTGCAGCATAATTTCTGTTGAGCTGGCCAGGCAAAATAAAAACATGATAAGATATTAATTTCATATTTTCTAATGCATCTTCATTAATACAATTCGCTGTATCAAAGGCACAGCTTAATTTGTGGCTTACCCAAGTACAGACAGGTCACAGTAAATTTGTAGTGCCTGCAAGGCGGTCTATTCACAGCAATATATATATATATATATATATATATATATATATATAAAACATAAAGTGACAATACAACTCTAAACTGTAGATCTTAAAATTTTAAAAGTGTCTAGGAATAACACAATCGTTCTACTATTGTAAAATTTTATTTAAGTACTTTAGCTTCAGCAGCTACAGCATAAAAATTTTAAATCATTTATATGACAATGACCTGCTCTGAAACTATATATATTTTTTAAATCATAAACTAGATTTAAAACTTGTTACAAAACATAACACAAACCTAGGTGCAAGTTTTGTTAAAAAAATTTTTTATTAAATTAATTCGACAACTGTAGGTTCATCAACCAAAAAATTACAAGCACTTCTCGGTTACAAATAATGCAAGTCTACATGCATAGTATTAAATATCACTTAGATAAGTTTTCAACTAAACTAGCATTTTACTTATAATACATAGCAAAAACCAAAGATGCCATGATCTCTCACAGATCTAGAGATACTGCGCAAAATCAGGTCAACACCCAAAGAATGAGAAAATGCACACATGTATCCACCACTATCTTTTTTTATCAATCATTGGTATAAAACAATTTTTTGACTAAAGCTTTTCTCAAAAAGAGAAATTGCATTTGCCTAACTATAAGTTTTTTGTACACGTACTACAATTTGTACTTATAACCCCTTCATAAACACAACCGTAACAATATAATTTTTTTGGAAACCTACACTTTTTATATGAGCAACGAAACCTTAAACAATTCCAACAAATAAATTCTTTAACTTTTTAGTTTGAAATATTTATTTTATCTTGATTGTGAAAATGATACGAAGATGGTTTATTTTCAAAAGGTGCTGAAAACAAAGAATGTTTACTCAAAGATAGAGCATTATGACGAAACTGTGACTCAGAATAATAATCCGAGGTGCAAGAGCTACTTAAAAGATTTGGATTTGACCTTTGCTTTAGAATAGTGGCTTCTTCTAGTTTTTTATGTAATTTCACTGAAGTATGTATATCCTGTATCTGTGATAAAGCAAAACGTGAAATATATTCTAGCAATAATTTTTTTCAAATCAGTCTAACTCTTGTAATAAAATAAACTTTCCATATGCACTAAAAATAACATTATGGGAGTATTTTGTTTTTGTCTGCAATTTTTGATTTCTTGCTAGTTATCGTATTTGGAAAGTGCAGGTAAGAAATTTTCCATCAAATGAGCAACTAATCGCTTCCAATCTTTCACAGAATTCTCAATACAACATAGCCAGATTAAAGCAACATTTTCAAACAATTCGGAAATGAAATTATAAAGATTTTGTTCAGTAACCTTATGAGAATGAGCTAACTCTTTTATTCTTTCCAGAAAATAGAGAATAGATAATGTGAGATAAGTCACTGAGTGAGCGGGTACATTGACAGGCGATGGAAATGTAAAAAAAAACTATATAACCTACTAGAACTTTTTTCTTTATTAACTTTTCATTAAAAAAATTAGCCTCTAATATAAGCATTGTAGCCAAAGCTTCATTTTTAAAAGTTGTACCTTCATCAAGATCTTCTGCAGAAAATTGCATACGTTTAATATGCCTTGTAAGATGAATTAATCGGGACATAGATCTTTTAAAAAAGAATCAGGTATATTGCCATCAAATTCAGATAACACACTTTACACTGACTTAACCGACGGATTAATTACCTCAAACTTCACTGAAAAGCTTACATTATAATATGAAAGATTAATAAGAAAAGAAACGTGTTGAGGGATCTTGGCAGTCACAGGCTGCTTAACCCCCTTCACTGAATCTCGGTAAAATAGGGCATAAAATTAGAAAACAATAGAATGGATACCGAGCTGTATAATGCTGTGTGAGAATTTCAGGGAACTGTGTAGGCTAGCTCAGAATATAAATAAATTCAGGTACGTGTCCAACCAGTTTTGAGATGGAAAACCTAATGATGAAAAAATAGAAAAATAGAAAAATCTGATGATTATTATAAACAACTACAGGTGTTGGTTGTGAAATAACTGCAACTAATGTTGACTGTGCGAAAAGATATAGTGGAAAAAATATTAAATCGGTAAATGTTTAAATGCTGGTGGGAACTTGTCAGCCACAGGCTGCTTACCCTCCTTCACAACCACTGAATGTCGGAGAAATAGAGTATATAATTGTAAAACAATAGAAGGGGACCGAACTGCATCTAACAAGAAAGAACAGTGCCTATGATGAAAAGCAACAAACATAGAAACAAGAAAAAATTGTTGAAAGCATATGTGTGGAGCACAGCACAGTATGTCTGAAAAGCAGACAGAAAAACTGTAGCAGCCTTTTGAAATGCTGTGCTTCAGATGTATGAGGATGGACAGACAAAGTTAATAACAAATAAGTAGGGGAGCAAGGATATCTGTGAAAAAATAGGAGAAACGGAAGGGCAGAAACGTTTTAAGGCATTTTTGGGGAATAGTATGGGATATATTACAAGCAGAGATAGGAAAAAGGAGGTAGATGTAAACCTAGATCAGATTAGTGATAGATGCAGACTGTGCAAATTTCAGGGAAATCTGTAGGTTAGTTCAGAATAGGAAACAATGATAGTATGCGTCTAACCAGTTTCAGGACTGTAGACCTAATGATGATGATAATAAGAAAACCAGCTTTCATTGTTACCTTGACCAATAAACGAAAAGTTTTTTACTTTTGATGAAGATTCTATCAGTTTTTTCACTGCTATTTACTATCCATAATTTAATTCCTCCTTATGCAAATATACTACTTGAAATGTCTCCAATTAAACTTAAGAAAATATGCCAACTATCTCTCAAATTGAAGTCAATCAAAAGTTAAGTAAAGGATTAAAATTCCTAAATAATTTTCAAAAGGCTGAATTACTTATTCTAGAAAATTAATTCAAAAAAAAATTTAAAAACAAATGTAGATATCCATACAGCAATCCCAAGCTAAGACCAAAGTCGAACTAGGACCGTTAAAGCTAAAACAAATTAGGTTAACGTTATCTAAGATGAAAAGTTCAAAATGTTGCCTTACAAACAAAGTGCTAACTAAGATTTTAAAAAAAATGTTTTATTTAGTTTTATCTTTTTTTTAAAGATCAAAACCAACAAATTTGTAGACAAAACTAAAATCGCAGATAAACAAATCAAACGACGCCAAAGGCATTGATTGATAATAACTAAAAATATTCTGCTTAAGATTTTAGTTGATAATGGAAAAACAGTTAATGTAAAACAAAGCAAACTTTGCCCCTATATCACTGATTGCTGGAGTTACTGAACAAGCAATACAAAATTTATTTATCACGCCACACATTGTTAGTTGGTTAGTTAGTTTTTTATTCATACCCATAATACAATGGTAAAAAATTCATATACAACACATTAAACAACTTATTACATTAGCTACCTTGACTATCCTAAATAACATCTATGCGGAGCAAGAAGGTTTCTTATCCTCCCCTACCAATCTTAAAATTTATATTGTCAATAAAATTATAAAAAGATTACTAATAATAGATCGTCATAGGAACTAAAACAACATATATACAATGTATACAAATTAAAAGATCATTTATTCATTAATCATGAATCTTCGAATTTATCCTCTAGAAACTCATCTACTGAGTAATAACCTCGCTTGCGCAGCAAAGACAATAGAGCGGTTTTAAATTCTGTAAATTTCTTTAATGCTTTGATGTTAATAGGTAGTTTATTAAACAATGTTGGGGCTATGTATATAAACGATTTTTTGATGAGCATAGATGAAGGTCTAGGCCTATATATATCCCCAGCTGATCGTGTAAAATGGTTGTGAAAACTATTGTGAGCACTGAAGTTTGTTTGTTTTTTATAAAACAGTATAAGGGTTTCATAAATAAAAATTGAGGCATAAGTTAGAACATTTAGTTTAATAAATAGAGGTCTGCAATGACAATCCCTTGTTGCTTTGGCTATAATTCGTATGGCTCTCTTTTGTAATCTGAAAATTGTTGTTATATTTTCGCTAGTTGAATTACCCCAATAGGCAATACCATATCTTATTCTTGATTCTAATAATGCATAATACACATTCAAAGCACATTCATTTGATACTGCGTTGGATACAGCCTTAATAGCAAAACAAGCAGATGACAACTTTGCAGCTAAATCAGTAACATGTTTCGACCAATTAAGCCCTATTTCAATAATTAGACCTACAAATTTATTTGACACAACTGGATGCAAAGATAAATTTTTCAATAATCTCTCTGAAAAAATTTGGTTTTTGAAAACCATTAGGCACGTTTTCTGGTCGTTGACAACCAGCTTATTTATGATAAACCAATTATATGCAGATTTTAAATCTGAACTAATATTATTTTCTAAAGTAGCTATGGAAGCTGCAACCCAACTAAGACTTATGTCGTCCGCATAAACAGTGCAATTTGCAAATGTCATAGACCTGACAAAATCATTTATGAAGAACAAGAACAATAAAGGACCAAGGACGGAACCCTGCGGTACTCCCAGGTTTATATCTAATTTATTAGATAGCCTATTTCCATCATTGATTCTAACTGACTGTGATCTTCCCTGTAAGAATGACTTAAACCAATTGTTTGGAATTCCTCTGATACCATAATATTCTAGTTTGACTAAAAGTATATCATGATTAACCGATTCGAATGCTTTGCTAATGTCGATGAAGGCTGCCGCTACTAATGTATTTTTCTTATTTATTGCTTGGTAAATATTGTTTAGAAAATTATGAATTGCATCGTTTGTGGATTTTTTGGCACAGAAACCATATTAAGCAGGAGTTATAATGTTATACTTATTAGCAAACCTAGTAATACGTGTTTTTACTAAGTATTCAATTAGTTTTGAGAACACTGACAATAAAGAAATCGGCCTATAATTGTTAACAGAGTGAGAACCTCCCTTATGTATAGGAATTACAATTGCATGCTTTAGACATGATGGAAATACCCCTATTTGAAATGATTCATTGATTAGGTCTGCAATATATTTAATTAATTTTAAAGGTAATAACGCTAATATTTTAGCAGGAATTTTGTCCTCACCAGAGTAATGCTTATTCTTAAACAAACTGAACATGTCTATAATTTCATAGTGATCCGTAGGGAAGAACATAAAATTATTATGATATGCAAAAAAACTGTATTTTAAAAAATCCAGGGATTTCGACATAGGTAAATCATTGTTGATTAATAGATTCTCAGCAGCTATAACAAAATGAGCGTTTAGTATATCTGCGGTTTTTTCATATGAACAGTTTTGTATATAAACAGTCGTCTTTTCTTCTCGTTACCTGACAGTTCCTTTACAACTTTCCAAGATTCTTTCGATTTATTTTTAGAATGCCAAATACGATTTGATAAAAATTTAGCTTTAGCCAGTGAAATTGTAGCCTTAAATATTTTTTTGTATCTAACATAATAAGTCTTAACAAAAGCATTATTACTATAATGTTTATACATACTATGCAAAAAATTTTTGTTTCTTGCTGAAGTTTTTATTCCTTCAGTTAGCCAGTGTTTATCTTTTAATTTATTTCGTGTCAATGGGAAGGAAGTATCAAAAGCTTCTGATATGTTTTTTACTAAGAGCTGAAAATTACAGTTTAAGTCATTAGAAGTAGCCGGAAGATGTATTAGTTCACATAAAGACTTGAAATGACCCATGTTTTCCTTCGTAAACTTACGTGTCAAAGGTGCCTCCGAATTTATTATTGATTTAAGATAGAATTGAAAAAGAATAAAACTGTGGTCAGACAGGTCATTGCTTATTATCTCAGTTGAAATAATGGAGGTATTAGGGATATTTGTAATTATGTAGTCAATACAGGAACTTGTAGCACCAGTGACTCTAGTGGCTCCTTGTATATGCATTGTAATATTATGTAATTGTAGAATTTGTTTCAGTCTACTTGTGTGCTTGTCTGTAGTATTATTGAAATTGATGTTAAAATCCCCCGCTACCACTACCTTACAATAACTTGTCAGGGAGTTTAATATAGTGTCCAGTGAATCTAGAAAATAGTCAATGCTACCAGTGGGTGAGCGATAAACTGATAAAATGTGCAGCTTGCCTTCTCTATTATACACATGCGAAAATTCAAAATTCATTTCCTTTCTCATATTACAGAAAGATGAGATGTCTTCCAATTTAAAGCTTACACTGCCGTAAATTGCCGTTCCCCCATGAAAAGAATTCTGTCTGCTGAAGTTACTTACAAGCCTATACCCATCAATATGCGCATATTCAAGCGGTTTAAGCCAATGCTCCGTTATACAAACGATATTAGGGAAACTTAAACTTTCTAATAGAATGAATAACTCGTTAGTTTTGCTGTGCAAACTCCGCACGTTACACAGTATCATTGAAACTTTGTCTACTTTATTGCTACAGAAATTTCTGCATCTATTTCCTCCTTTTTTTGTCGAGTTACTAAAAAATTTGCTGAATTTCTCATGGTATGCTCAATGTTTGAAATAGAGTTGTTGGTTCTTAATATGATGTCAGAGAGCTTTTTACTAACAATTCTTTTCCCCTTTTTTGAGATATGAAAACCATACTTGGTAAATAACAAATTTTCTAAGTAGAAGTTACAATCAAATAGCCTAGTACGATAATACCTATTTGTCACATCATACAGTACTCCATTTAAATAATAAACTTCACTATTAAACTTCTCATGATCATATCTATAAGGTACTGCAAACAAGATTAAATTGAAATGCTGGCATTTTTCTATTATATTTTCAAATTTTGTCAATAACCGAGCTGTGCTGTTTTCCACATCCCCAATGTCATTAGATCCTCCTATAATAATTACATAATCATTTAAGGTAAACTCCTTAGTAAGTGATTCTAAGTTTTGTACTATGCCATCAAGCTTAGCATTTGGTTTAACTAGTGATGTAATATTGTATTGTTGCAGATTTTCTGTCATATAAGCACTTAGGTTTCTTCCATGTGAGTCAGATAGTATTAAGAGCTTTGGTTTATTTATAATAGCCTGGGGTTTCATTGGGCCATTTCTGAATTTTGAATCATTTCCAGCTTTACCATGCCGTACTTTCAACTGTTTTATAGTTGTTTCAGGCAAGCCTTCTGATGACCGATCAGCAGAGCTATCGGTTTGTACTAATTTATTTCGTGCATCTCTACTGAACGTGTACTGCGGCTTCTGATTGTGCAGTATCTCAAACCACTCATCACTAAAAGTTTCATCTTCATTTAAGAGATATTCCTCATTCTGACTGCTACTAGTTTGAGTACCAAGCACCAACTTTCTTTCTTTATCTTTTGAATCTGTATTCACAATTTGCTCCAACTTTTCTGTTTCACCATTTACATTTGCTTTTACATTTAATGAATTTTGTAGTTCAAATTAGGTTTACGTTATCTAAAGGCATTGGTTGATAATAACTAAAAATATTCTGCTTAAGATTTTAGTTGATAATGGAAAAACAGTTAATGTAAAACAAATCAAACTTTGCCCTATATCACTGATTGCTGGAGTTACTGAACAAGCAATACAAAATTTATTTATCACGCCACACATTGTGGAACGCTGGTGCAACAGTGAAACAAAAGTTCCAGGTACTGTTGCCAGTGTAAGGCTGATGGAAAAGTTCTTACAAACTAGCTCTGAACTTCACTTCAGTGTGAGTGATGAGCAGGGGGGTCAGCGGTAAACGAAGAAATCAAAGATGATAAACATATTGAGCATCACTGCACCTAAACAAATTAGATTAAAAAGCTAACCTAGAGACGATGTAAAAACCCTAACGACAGGCATCATAATGGCAATCAATATTCACCGGCATAAAGTTTGTACCTGAAAGAAATACATTTAAGTGAAATACAAACGAGACCGCAACTTGCGTTTCAAAATTCAAAAATACGATTAACAATAACAGATACCAAATCCTTGCTACACAAAACTTCTAAACTTTTACTTATATAATCATACACCACTATGTATAACTTAGGATTGCTAAAACAAATATTTGGCGTCTCTTTTAAAAACTTCTGACCTCATTCATATTTATCTTAAATCACATAACGTGTAGTTTGGAAATAAAAATTGTAAAGTTAGTTAATGTACGTAATTGTAAATTAATTATTCAACAAAAAAAATTAGACATGAAAATGGTAATCTAAATAATTGACTTTATTTTCGAACTTAAAGGGGTTAAAACTAAAAATTTGAACAAACTATTTTTTTTGTATGTACTAAACTTTATAAAGCAACCTTTTTGAAATATCTCACAAAATTATTTCTGTAGAGTATGCTCAAAAATATTAGCATTTCCTTTTATGAATATAGACAAAAACTATTTCTTTAAAATTATGTATACATGCAAAATTTTATAATTGCCTATATTTCAATTCAGTTGATTTTTCACATCAATAGTTAATTTGTAAAATCGTGCATAAGAAATTTGTTACTGAACAATATTCAAAACAAGTAAATACTTTTCATAGATTTCAATTAAAATAATACTTTCAACATTACAGGCAATCTCTTGTTAAGTTGTCTTAATAAATTGGGACACTTAAGATGGAAAAAAATATTATTCATAATTTTGTAAACATGTAAATACTTATATAAGGTGGATATAAACTTTCGTTAATATTTTTATTTCACATGCACTGAACCTTGAACTATAAATTTTATCAAATAGCTTTCAATGTTCCAAGATTTGTTATGCTAATCCGTGTGGATAAGAAAAAAAGTAGTAAAGTAAACAAAGAAAATAACCTGCATCAAGTACCGTAACAAAACAACAAGGAGAATCCAAAGAAGTAATACCATGCTAAAACGTCGTAGGGTGGGGTGAGTCACACAGAAAGAAAAAGGGAACCTCAAGAAAGAAAATTTATTTATAAAACCTCTAATTAAAAACAAACATGACAAGAAAAGGAAATGCAACTCGCTAAAAAAAATATTTATCCATAACGTCCCGGAGGACTTACATAGTACAAAAACCCTCCAACAAAAAATATCTATTATTAATACACTCCGTAACTACCTTACTTTAAGTTTTACCCTCAATCATTATGTTTACATAAAACAGAAATTAAAAGGGAGTATATAGTGAATTGTTTTGAAGTCACTTGTTTTATACAATTCTTAGGTAATTGACAATCCCTTACATTAAGAATAGTCATAACAAAAATATACTTACATAGTAGATGACAGCCATAAAGAAAAAGCACCACCTCCACAAAATGCATTTCGCTTCAAGCAAACAAAACTAAATTTTTTTATACATGAAATATTATCGAAAGTCCGTGTTATCTTATGTTATAAGCAATACGCAAACAAAAAAAAAGCTGTTGTCATTTGCAATGTACATCAATCAATTAGAACTTACCGGATGGTGTGACCTTAAAACAATCATATGGCCACTCCTGAATACCTAACTATCCTCTATAATTAGAACCCGCTTAGACAAAATTTCTTACACAGTGAAACAACATGCAAACGACCTAGTTCTGCCTCAATTTCTTTAACACTCTTAAAACGATTGCATGATTAGGAATTACTTTTTACCGAACTCTCAACTCGCAGATAAAATACCTTGACAATGCTTGAGATACATTGAAACGCATCAACATCTTAGCATTTCCACTACAGGTCATCATTTCCTCCATAATGCAAATACGTAATAGAAACTTCTAACCCAAAATAGTAATGCAGTCCCTTGAAAATGGTTTTAGTTGTTCGGTATTCGAATGCACCAACATAATTGCACAAGAAATTCATAAACATAATGGCTTGACTTTGTGCTTCTGCTGTCCCACCACGAAATCCATTTCTAAGTATATAAGTGAATTTCAGCCAGAATATTTCGTAATTCGTACTATGACAAGTCGTAAGATGGATCTAAAATAAAAGTTTAATAACGAATCATCCAATCTGCCACCTTAGAAAAACTCAAAGCCAAAAACTGATAATGAAAAACCCATTTGATAAAACACATAGCTAAGTGATCGCAATATTCACAAAAACAAATGTTTTAACAGTCTAAAAACCACGTTTTAAACGTATTATAATCTTTAAGGAAAATACCAGATTTAATACTATATTGAAAGAGAAAATTTACTATATTTAAATTATATTTGCATGTACTAATCAATCCTAAGGGTGTTGAACAAATAATTGCTTAAATTGAAAGGGGGTCGGAGTTGCTAATAAACATGCAAAACAACCATGGAAACAGTACTGGATATGAAATTTTAAATTAAGTATGGGCCAAATAATTTAGATACAGGGACGAAATGTAACAGATTGATATGATAAAAACAAACTTTAAGCAACAAACAACTGTTTGCTGAATGTGGAATAAAAGAGTTATGTGGTATAGCATAATTTAAAACCCACTTATCAAGATTTGATGAAAATTCTACAAACAAAATTTTTTTTTACAAATCCATAGTTATGAAGGTTCATAATTCTTAATATTCAACGGAAGCAGAAAACTTTCAGATGGCTATGCATCAAGTGTTTCAAAGACTTGTCGGATGTCGAAGTTTAACAAACAAAGAGCATACATCCGAAAAACATTTCTATATCAGCATTGAAACTGCATTGCGATCCCATAGTTTTCAAATTATAAAAATAATACTATCTGTTCCAATACAAAATAATTGATGCAAATTTTGATGCTTCTTTAATACTTTTTACATTCCATAGTTCTGCTGAGAACTTTTAATACTTTCAAATTTACAACTAAAATCTAAAACTTCAAGGCTACACATTGTTAAAAAGATCAAAAAGATGGTAAGACATACTGTCTTTACTAAGATCATATGTTCATAGGTAGATCACCTTTAACCTTGGACACTATGAAGCTTTTGCAAACCAGGAAACAATCAACCTCATGAATTTTAATTAATAGATAACGAATAGCCAAGTGTTAACTTTAGAATGCAAAAAATACCTACATTGCAAAAGCCGTATTGAACATTCAATTCACATGCTATACTTATTGTTAATGTAAACCAATAAATGCATTAAATTAAATACTAGTATATGAAAGTATGACTACAATCATGGTATGAAATAAGCCTGTGTTTGAAGATGCTCTAATGGGACTTTTAGTGCTGCACATTTATTAAAACAAAGAAAAACTGGCCTTTAATTGTTTGTCTTGTATAGATTTATCATACGACTACTTGCTCTACAAGTTTCAAGTTTGAAAACTTTTTCTTTCTTTTTATAATGTTCAAAACTGTCGTAAAAACAGTCATTTGGCAATATTTAAAGTAGAATATCTCAAAAGGAACCTAGTTAAAAACTATAAAATTATTACAGGTAACTTCTCTTTATGATATAAACATATGATAAAAATTCGTAACTCAGACTCACTTGGTTGCAAAGTTATAGTGCATTAAAGTATTGTATTATACGCACATAAAATTTAACGATCATCAGTGTTAAAAATCCACTTTACTTTATATAATAGAGACAATTTTTGTAATAAATTTAAATTTACCTATAACATAAAAATATTTATTAATTTTATTATATCTTATTAAACAGAGACAGTACTTTCGTAAAATAGTCATTTCTGAAATTAAATTTGTTTTAGACAAAAAGTGATATATGTACATTTTATCAGTTAGTATGACAAATTTATAATTTGCTCAAGTATTGAAATTTCGGGGCATAGTTCTTCTGGTATGTTGCGTATTCTAACCGAAACTGTTGTTTGTTCTACAGGGGTAATGTTTCTCACAATTTACTTACTGGAACCAAAACAATGTCTTTTTTAGATATCTGGAAGGCAGCTTTTAAACCAGGTGCATGGAAAAGATAAACTAATAGATTGTTATTTTGATCATTCTTGTCTATAACTATGACCGGCGATCACTGATCTTAATGAATGCAATATATTTCATGTTTGTACACGAAATTGAAGTTTTGTGCTTATCATATTCTTTACATGTTCATGTAGTTATAATACCTGATTTGAGTGTCACTCACAGACAAACAAAATTCAAATCTTTTCTGTTAGTTTAGCTTAAGTTTGTTTAATTTCTTAGGCGGAGGCAAAAGTGTATTTTATTCCAGTTATTTTTTCATTGCAGTATTTGAACATGTCTTGTGGAGTACCACCCATACCAGAATTAACTTCTTTGCATGGTATGTAACAAAGAAATTCCATTTAGTGATCAAGCCGAAATCATTCTCATGTTGGCATATATCAATAAAGTTTTTCTTATTTTTGTACTGGCTACAGGCACCATCGCTGAAGTACATCATCTTCTTGACTTCGGGTAAAACATGTTTCACTTTATTGATAAGATGCTTTTAAAATTCATAAACTGTAGAGTTGTCATGAATGAGGTGGTCACTTATTATACGAAAGTTTTTGCAACAAACTTCACCTTCTATTTTGAATAAAAAACAAATGGATGTAATATAGCTTGGCTGTTAGTCCAGTGAAAGCTTTGAATTTCATCAATTTGTTACTGTTTGATAGTACGCAAAAACATTTTTAACATTAATTATCGTTAAATTTTGTAAGCATATAAGCAATTTTTGGCCAACTTTAAAGCACTATAACTCTGTAACCAATTGAGTCTCAGTCACCAAATTTTTAGCATTATGTGTAACTTGTATTAATTTCATGACTTTTCACTCAGTCCTCTTTGAGATATTCTACTTTAAATATTATCAAATTGCGCTTTTTGGGCAACTTGGAAAATTATATAAAAAACAAAGTTCTCAAGCTTGAAACTTCTACAGCTAGTAGTCTTATGATAACTCTATACAAGAAAAAAAATAATTTCTTAGTTTTAATAATTTTGCAGAACTAGGATAAATCTATACAAGAAAATAAATTAAAATCATTTCTTAGTTTTAATAATTTTGCAGAACTACAAGTTCCGTTTTAACTAAATTATCACTATATAGTTATGAATTTTTTTTCTTCACTTTTCTCACTACTTGGGTAATATTACATAAAAACACATCTAGGTCGTATCAATCTGATAATTTTGGTTTTTATTTTGTCTAGATGTCTGTAAAATTAACATCTAGATACATTTTCACCCGAAAAACAATTCTAAAGCAAACTTAAAATAAAAAAGTACAAACCTAACATTTTTTAATACAATAGTTTTGAACTCTGTTAGTATTAGGGAATAACTGGTACATCAATTAGAAAAATCAAAAGTGTTGAACAACAAATTTTATTCTATTCCAGGGCTCACAACAAATTTTGTTTTAAAATAGTGACTTTGGTCACTACTTCCAATATGAAAAAAAGTGACCAAATTGTTTGCTGAGATAAGACAAATAAGCATATACAGTACAAAACATTTTTTGTTTAAAAAAATTCAGAAAACTACAGAATTAACAAAAAAATTAATATTACAGTGCATTAGCATTAAATACTTAAAAATATGAACATTTGAACTATCATTGAATCACTTCCTTAAATTTTTGTTATATAATTATCTATTGTATTCAACTCACTTTGACATTTTAAAATGTTAGTTTGAAGGTTAATAGTTTTCTTATTCACTTGTTACTCTATATAGGCATTTTTGGATGCACTATCTAATAATATTTGTGCAACAGATACTTCATTATAATTTGAATTAGGGCCGCTATACTTGCGGCCACGTCCCCAATGCTCCACCCGGAGGTACTACATTGGGTTTAAACGCGAAAATAATCGTGCTTCTAATTAATTCCAACTTCATAGTTAATCCACCCTAAATAAAAAACTAAATAAAAATCTAACAAACCTAAAAATCTAACAAACCTAACAAACTCTAACAATCTAACAAACCTAAAAATCTGACCAACTGAAACAAAACTAAAAACAAAAACTAAAAACAGGGTTGTAAATAATGGTATCCCTAGCGCCGACTTTGGAGTGTACCCGATCAACAAGACACAAGCAAAAATAAGAGGGAGAGGGATCCGTAATACCGGATAGCAGACGCCGGTTCTGCTTACCAGTGCGACCTGAAGGGTCGTCTTAAAACTATCCAAATCTAGCTAACTAATTTAAATTCATCCCTAGCTTTCCTTATCATTCCCTAACTGATTTATATTATGATTATAATCTTCACACATCTACTCTTCCTTCCCAAATATATACTGCAACCAAAATGGCGACAGAACGTCAAACAAAATAAATATGCCACAAAAAGCTACAATGCATGCTAATAAATAAATAAATATAAAGTGTAAGTATAAAATATAAATAAATATAATTATATAAATGTTTAATAAGCGTTAAGCATATAACAGTGCACAAAATAGCGAAAGCATCACCCTATTTATCAGGTGCACTCGCGCAAGCATTATGTCGGCTAGCGCCTTTACACACCAAATGTGCTTCTTAAATTATTTCAAAACTACTAATTAATGTAAATCAATGCTCGTGCGAGTACAGCCGCCACAATTTAAGTCCCACCTCAATAATAAAATTTTCCAGCATCCGAAGATCTGGTTGTCTGCCTACATCTAACTGTAACTTACTTCTAAAGGGGGGGATGGGGTGCACTGCAAAAGTCCTGGTGGGTATGTACTAAATGTTCTTGGGGGGATCACAATCACTATCACTATCACTTCACTTTCAAATCATGGGGGAATGCACGGTTTCACTCTGTTTTATTATCTTTGTTTATTTTATTGATTTAATTTAATGAGGGTTTCCGATTTATTTGTTATTGTTTATTTGGTATTATTTATTCCCGATTTTCCGCACATAATTATGAAGATAGGCAGTGATTGTATTAATGGTGTGGGGGTTTCTCGTGCATATTGGACATTTGGGTATAATTATCATGTTTTTTTTTTTTAAATCAGGTTTTGGTTTTATCTATACTCGTATCCTTACTCACGCCAAGTCAATTTAAAATTTTTACAATCCTCCCACCAACCCCACCGAATTTTACACGCGGTTGTCATTGTCTAATCTCGCGACCCTTTCCGCGAATTCTTTTAAGGCTGTCCAGAACGCCTTCTGGTTAACCACTTCCCCGACTTCCTCCAGGCTCCTTGGCCATGCCAGACCTAGGACAGCTAGTTTGCTATCAGCCAACCCCGGATTTCCCGCCTCAAGCGGGCAGTCAAAGAGCACGTGCTCTGCGCCTTCCGCGCCCTCACCGCATTCGCAGCGGTCGCTGTTGGTTAGCCCGAATCTTTGTAAATACGCCTTCAGGGCGCCGTGCCCTGTTATCAACTGCACCATTTTGTGATCGAGCTAAACCTCGATCCTACCTCTAGCTTCTATGCTCGGTATGAATTTGTGGGTCAACCTGCCCGTGACAGCGTTGTTCCACCTCTCTTCCCATTGTTGAATTGATTTTTCGCGCAGCTTTCTTTTAATCAAAGACTTCGGTATTGACGAATGTGATATTCAAAAGTGTCCCGTCGCGGCTTCTTTAGCTAATTCATCAGCCCTATCGTTTCCTACGTTACCATTGTGCGACCTGACCCAACAGAACTTTAAACGTCGAAACTAGAGCGCCGTACGCGCTATCCTCCAGACGTCCGCTTGGAGCTCTGTCGAGGTGTTCATGTTTGTTAAAGCCGACAGCGCCGATTTACTATCACTGATTATATAATACTCGTCTCTGCCCGTATGGTTTATTACGTAATCGTAATCTTCCCATACAGAAGCTGCGTACAGTATTGCCGGCTCAATTGCTCCGGTATAAACCGTCCTCAGCGATTCGCCCCTGAAACCCCACTTTATTTTAGCCGCCGCCATAACAGATACTTCAGTTCATTTACATTTCCAATGCTCCACCTGTAGGTACTACATTGGCCAGGAGGCGAGTTTTTTTGTTGCCTGGAAATTTAGAATTTTGCCGAACCCTTGCCGTTCCAGGCAAGGTAGGGATCTTTAACGTGCGTGACAACACTCACACACGGGACCTCCATTTAACCTCTCATCCGAACGAGGGCGTAATTTTTGTGAAAAATGCTCACCTGCCATTTTTCAAGCAGTCGGCCGTGTCGAGATTTGAACCCGGGACCTTAGGATGCGTAGTCTTACGCTTACTACATTGATCCACGGCGACGCCTAACCATAACTGCGAACGTCAAGGTGATGTTCTAAGGTGAGGCCTTCTCTTCGCCATAACAGATACTTCAGTTCATTTACATTTCCAATGCTCCACCTGTAGGTACTACATTGGCCAGGAGGCGAGTTTTTTGTTGCCTGGAAATTTAGAATTTTGCCGAACCCCTGCCGTTCTAGGCAAGGTAGGGATCTTTAACGTGCGTGACAACACTCACACACGGGACCTCCATTTAACCTCTCATCCGAACGAGGGCATAATTTTTGTGAAAAATGCTCACCTGCCATTTTTCAAGCAGTCGGCCGTGTCGGGATTTGAACCCGGGACCTTGGGATCCGTAGTCTTACGCTTACTACATTGACCCACGGCGACGCCTCATAACAGATACTTCAGCAAAATTTTTTGCTTTATCGCATATTTTAATTTTTTTGTTGCATCTCAGACTAAGTGTGTTGATAATTTGTAAGTTTCTTCTTTTGAGCACTCATATGAAGCAACTCTTTAGCCATATTAGCAATAATATTTTTATTTTCTTCCACGTTCCAAGTGATTTAGCTTCTTGTTAAGATTTTGCCCGGTTTTCTTCTTGTTCTCTTTTCCCTGTCATTTTTTGTTATAAATAGTTGTTGTACACTGTGTACGTTACCCTACTCATGTCATCAATTTTTTTGTAATTAACATTAGTTGAGGTTTGTTAGCACAGAACAACCTCAAAGTGTCATGCATCACTCAGAGTTGAAAAGTCCATTGCAGTTTGGTCTTCTGTTACAATTTTTGTTGACAAAGAAAAACTTCTTTCAACCTCTACATTTTCATGTGCAATTGTTGAAAAAGCTTTTACTACTTTCCACAGTTCCTAAATTTTTGTACCCCATTTAAATCAGTTTGTTCTAGTAGTGTAGCCCACATTGTATCAGATCTATTTCCATCAAAATTTACTTCTTTATTTACAAAGTATGCTTTTAAGTTTTTGTACTGCAAAATAACTGTATCGCACTCTACATCAAAAGGCAAATAAATCTTAAGACATTTTAAGAAATATTTCTCCCTTTTTATACTAACTTTTTTGAATATAGGGTGTTTAATATTCAAAAAAGATAAGTACATGAAAGTAGTTTTGAGATGTGGAGTTTTTTCATAGATATTTTTACTTGCAGCAATATAAAAATTCTTTGTTTTATTTAAAACTACTAATTTTTCGTGTTCGGATACCTCTTCACTATTTAGTAGGCATAAACACTCTTCACCAGGATATATCTTGCCCAAAATCAATGTGTTTTTATTTTTAAACATTTCCTCGATATCCATGTTTTTATAATTAGCAAGCACATCATCTATACATACTGGACTATAAATCAAAAACAAGGAATTAAAGTTTTTCGTACACGACATGAACCAAAGGTTCATCTTTTTGAAAAAATAATGTAAACTTTAAATATATCCTTTTCGCAATATGGATATAATGTGCGTTTAATAATATATCTGATTTTTTATGACAAAAACAAAAAATTATCTGGTATGGCACCCTCATCAGGTATAATACATTTCAAAAACGAAGCTAGGCCTTTGCATGACTCTACATTCCAGTTTGCACACACTATTTGTAGACAAAATTGTAATACTAATTTAGTTGCTTTGTCCCTTGTCAAAATAAGTTGTAATGATGATGCCTAGCAAGTTTTTAATTCACCCTGCATTCCGATTAATCCTAATTTAAAAATGAACTCTTAAGATAAAAGAACTACGTTAAGTCAACAAACCTTGCACAGTGATATTCATTGTTGTCTACTTCCCTTTTCAATAACTGTATCTGTAACTGTATTGGGTTTAAATTTGAATTCACCAACTGCAAGTGTTGATATCCTTTAGCATGCTGATTTAGTTTAATAAATCCATATGAAATACTAAACATTAGGCAAAATGCTTTTGTGTCACAATATTTCTTAGCCCACTTAGAAATGATATGACCACTAATATTTGCTTTATTTAACTACTCGTTCACAAACTTACACTTTCCCATATTAAACTCAATGTGCCTATACAACCCAATGTATTTAAAATAACCTCAATTCATACAATACAGATTTTGCACAGCTCTAATACATATAAGCTGTACTAATAGCACCTTGCAAGCAAGAGGAAATGTTAACACATATATTTGATCTTGCAAATATAAAAGAATCGTTACAACCAATGCCTGGAACCATAAAGCTATGCCAAGAAATTAATATCATTAGATAAACGTGTTTCAATTAAAACACACTTTGTAAGACATTCCTTTTATCAAAACCAGCTATAAAGGCACAGCAGCGCTTTCTATATAATTAAGGTTATTTAATTCCCAATTGAATTATTTGACATTGCAAAAAAGATCATTTTATTTTCTACTGTTTATTGAAAATAATTATTTATTTTTTTCAGAGTAAAAAATGACCTTTTTTTTGTGTAAGTGGAAAAAGTCAGTTGAAAAAGCGACTTTAGCGGTGAAAGTTTATAATTAGCGAGTTTGGAATGTTTTAGTATACTAGTCGCTAAAAAAGCGACCACTTCTGCGGCCAGCTATTCGGATGATTTCAAATGAATTGATCATTTTGCTACTAAAAATAAATAAAATTATTCACATTAGCGTAGCATGTGTTTATGATAACCATTGGTTTTTTGGACTTCCAATTTCAAAAGATGACGAAGAGTGTGATATACAAATCAAGTTTAAGCATTCTTTTGGGTCAGTTCCATCATTTTATTGGCCATGTCAGAAAGGAAATATTTGTTTATTTCCACTATATAACATTTTAAGTATTGTAGAATCTTCTACAACAATTGGTTCAAGGAGAGTGTACCACTTTCAAGAAAACTATACAAACTGCACAGAACAGAAATGGGATCAGACATACAATTGAAGTCATACAGGACTTCAAAGATATTTTGTAAACAAATGCATATTTAAAACTAACTTTACAATACACAATTAATTTTTACACTTTTACATTAAATTTTTTAATTGTTATTTTGTATAACAAATGGTGGCTATTTGAATTTTCTTTCACTGATGTAATAAAACACAAGTATCGGTAAATTACATTCTTTTTATTCTATAAAGTGCTTTTATACAATGAAGGAAATAAAATGCCATGTATTTTATAGTTTGAAGTAATAGTAAATATATTATAGGCCAGTTTAAAAAAGAATTGTCTTGATTTTATCATTTAGACTTTTAAAGATATTGATTTTTTTGTATAACACCGTTCTTTTACTAAAATTACCTTGGAAATTTACAAAAAAAATTCTTTCTCCAAATAAATAAACACCGAGTGTTTATTTTTCTTTTCTGAAAATCGGCACTGAAATCGACACAGTTTAGTTTACAATACTGCAAATTTTCATAAGATTTGCATTAAAAGTAGCAGAGAATTTCTTTCAATAATAGTTTCAATAATAGTATCAGTGTTTATCCAAAGCCTCGAATATTTTACCTATATTTTAAGTTCTCATATATTAAAAAACAGTTAAGATAAAGGGATAAATTTTGACCCGGAGAAACTAAACGATACAAATATCCACGAAAAATTTGAAAAAAAGTCAAATGAATTGCTGAAAGACATCGAGAAACTTTCTGATACTAAGGAAGTATAAACAGAATAAAATAACATTAAATCCAGAGGCCTGAGATATTCTGGGGAATACACAAAATGAAAATAACAAACCGTGGATAACAAAGAATATCTCAAATTTAATAAAAGAAAGACGAAAACACAAAAACAGACCCGATAAAGCAGAAAAACAAAGATACAAAGCCATAAAATAATAAATTAATCGCAAATCAAAGAAAGCTAAAGAACAATGGATTGATGAAAAGTGTAAAGAGGTATAAACTAAAATGGAAATAGGAAAGACAGATGAAGCAGACAAACTAATTAGAATGAATTTTAGGGATATAAAACCTTATAGCAAAAATATAAGAAGCACAGAAGGTGACATCATTATAGAATATAATAGATAGAGAAAGTGTTTAGATGGCAAGAATATATAGGAAACATATGCAGGACACACACTGGAAGCATTAGAATAAGAATAAGACATAGAAAAGGATAATTTAGGATATCCTATACTTAAAGATGAGTTTGAATTAGCATTAAAGGGTCTGAAAAATGATAATGCACTGGATATAGACAAGGTGCAAGCAGAAACTCTATAAGCTGATGGATAAACAGTAACAGAACGTCTCTTTTCAACTTGTAAGCTACATGTATGATACAGGCGAAATACCCAAAGACTTAATGTAATATCATAGTCACCATACAAAAAAAGAGGCACAAATAGATAAGAAAATTTTCAAACAATAAGTTTGACAGCACATGTATCAAAAATATTAACTAGAACTAGAAAAATGGGCTGAAGAAATACTAGAAGAATGATAATGGAGAAGACAATAGAAAAAGTGTATACATAGGGTTTGTAGGTCTGAAAAAAGCATTCGACAATGTAAAATGGAAAAAAATGTTCGAAATACTCAAGAAGATTGGAATGAGTTTTAGAGATGGACGAATAGCTTATACAAAGGGGTAATAGGGGTAATAGAATTAGAACAGGGACATAGAGAAGTAAACATTAGGAAATGGGTGAGACAGAGGTAATAAATACTGTAAAATGCAGGACAACATTTGGAATTACTATGCAGGGACAAAAGATCGATGCTTAGATTTGCAGATGATATAGTGGTATTAACATCTAGCAAGGAAGAGTTAGAAGCAGCTCTTAATGAAATGGAAACAGTTCTAACAGAGATATCTGGTAAGACACTTAACAAAAATAAAACTAAAGCACTAGTATGTAAAGGAGAGGAAAATAAATCAAAACTAGAATACAAAACTCACAAGAGGTAAAGATTTCTGTTACCTATGAAACCAAATAACGCAAGATGAGAAAAGTGCAAAAGATATATAACAAAAGCATAGTACTAGGTTGTGCTGCATTTAATAAGAAAAAGCAACAGCGCTGTACGACTGTGAAACTTGAACAGTAGGGGAATGGAAAAAGGTAGAAGCTTTTGAAATGTGATGCTACAAACGTATGATGAAGATATCATGAACAAACAAAGTTAAGAACAAGGAGGTTCTAGAAATGGTATGGGAAGAAAAATATTTGGAAAGAAGTAAAAATTAGAAGAGACAGGATGATAGGTCACATACTACGACATGGGGATACATGTCTAACCAGTTCTAGGACAGAAAACCTAATGATGATGTTAATATATTGATATGATAACGACCGCACGTTGGAGGCCGCTAAATTAGTAATATGACAACGGTCGCATGTTGGAGTTCTGCTAAATTAGTGCTGTGATAACTCCTGGCGTTAGGCGTCGCCAAAAGAGAGCTGTGATACAGATACAGCAAATTGTAAAATTTGAAATTACTAACTTACCTTCCTTTCAACTTTTCTTTGCCTGGCTAGCTCAACGGAAGTAATGGAATATACAAAATAAAATCAAACAGCAATATCATAAAGCATTTATACATTCTAAAACAATTTTCTCTCATACAAAAGAACATAGAACCTTTACAGCATAGTTACTTTAAAACATAAAAATTATTTCTAACAAGTACCTGTTTACTTAATTATCAAAATGTTCCTCACCTAAACTTGCTTAAAATTTACAGAACTCAAATCTCTTCTCTTGTGGATAGTTTACCTGGCTTTTATTTCCACACTTGTAAGGTTTCTTTGGCAAAAAAAAATTCTTGACAGATAGTCTATTTAAAAAGTCAGAGTGTTCCTTCTAATTATTTAATTTAGCTTTAAAGTAGCTCTTTGTGTTGAAAAATGTTCCATCTTCACTGTATATTACAAAATCAAATAACTGCATTTAACAACTTCCATATTTCAAACTATTTCATATGTAAACTCTGCATGTTATTTTAACATCCTAATCAATGTTACATTAATTGGTTAACGCGAAATTAGGACTGAGTTATTACATTGTCGATCGCATAAATCGACATGAATCGAAGTAATTAAATCGAATTACTGAATCGAATCACAGAAATCGAATTACCGAATCGATCAAATCAAATGACTGAAATCGAATGAATGCTCTCTAATAAAGTTCCCATTTATATATCCTTTTCTAATTATGCCATAGTTCTCCCGAGTTTTCTAGATTTTAGGGGATTCCATTCCAAAAATTACACGCCTACTGACGCAAGATTTCTGGGAATTTCTCATTAGCTTCGAAACGCGTTTTTTATCTATAATGGTGACGCGCGCCGTCCGTCCTTGTCCAACACACAGGTTAATAGTCCGCAGTCTCCTTCACTAATACGTAAGACTATTAAACCGCGTATTATTGATTTTACGACATTTTTATTATTCGCATTGCTAGAATAAACGTCTGTTTATTTAATTAATGTATACGACATTAATTGACGTATTCTCTCGAAATTTCAAGAATTCTTTATTTAAAAATAAATTTGTTGTACACACACGGGAGTCGCATTGTATGATAAATTAAAACTTTAATTGCTTTATAATGCAAACGATTTGCATTTTTATAATTATAACAAAAGATTGGTTTTCATGGCAACTAAAACGGGTTTCTAATACACAAAATTATTTATTTTATACACGGAAAAAAGCATTTTTATAACAAACGAATGGCTTTGTATTTATCTTAGAGTAATTATTTACAAACACAGAATTGTGTTTTCGCTTTTCACATTAACGGATATGTATTTACAATACGCTCATATAATACAGGGTGGAACAATGGATTTTAGAAAATTTCTATTTTTTTCTAGTTTCTTTTGTTTTTGGTGGGTTTTATTTGTAGGCTTTGGATTTCAATGACCTTCATGACCCCTTATCACGTCAATATATATATATATATATATATATATATATATATATAATATAAAATTTGGGTAAGGTGTTAGAGATCTTCTTTGGGAATATGTCCGTCCACTCATTAATAAAACGCTCATTTATAAATTTGTCATCACCTATAAGTGATAGCCTGTAATACAAATTTACAAAATAGATGTTACTTACAATCTATGTGAGCTCTGAGTAATTCAAAAAACCATCAAAAGAATAAAAACAGTTACCTTTAAAACTTGAAACAAATTTTAAAAAATAACAGTCATAAAAATAAAATTAGTTTAAAACTTAGAATGTACTATAACATATAGGAACGATCACTAATTCAAACAAGATGATCACAATATAGTGTTGTTAGTTTGCATGTTAATATTGATTAGTTATCGCAATTGAAAATTGATATTTTATATGAATTATGTTTGGACGATATACATGGTGGGTGTGAATTATGGCTTTGCTGTCTTTATGCACCTACTTAGTTTATATAGTAATGAATAAACTGAATTTAAATTATCTATATCGGATTTGAAATTTATTGCACAATTGTTTTTGATATGAAAAGATTCCAAAAACAATCGCTTTTTGTAATTTTAGAAATTTTGACACTAGAAATAGAAAACAATCACAAAAACGATTATTTTTGGAATCTTTTCATATCAAAAACAATTGTGCAATAAATTTCAAATCCAATATAGATAATTTAAATTCAGTTTATTCATTACTATATAAACTAAGTAGGCGCATAAAGACAGCAAAGCCATAATTCACACCCACCATGTATATTGTCCAAACATAATTCATATAAAATATCAATTCTCAATTGTGATAACTAATCAGTATTAACATGCAAACCAACAACACTATATTGTGAGCATCTTGTTTGAATTAGTATCGTTCTTATATGTTATAGTACATTCTAAATTTTAAACTAATTTTATTTTTATGACTTATTTTTTAAAATTTGTTTCAAGTTTTAAAGGTAACTGTTTTTATTCTGTTGATGGTTTTTCGAATTACTCAGAGCTCACATAGATTGTAAGTAACAACTATTTTGTAAATTTGTATTACAGCCTATCACTTATAGGTCATGACTAATGGAATAAATTACCCGAAACATCGACAAATTTATAAAAGAGCGTTTTATTAATGAGTGGATGAACATATTCCCAAAGAAGATCTCTAACACCTTAAAAAAATTTATATATATATATATATATATATATATATAGATATATATTAATATTAATGTGATAATGGGTCACAAGAGGTCATTGAAACCCAAATCCTACAAATAAAACCCACCAAAAACAAAAGAAACTAGAAAAAATAGAAATTTCCTAAAATCCGTTGTTCCACCCTGTATAATATCGTATTGTAAATACATAGCCATTAATGTGAAAAGCACAAACACAATTCTGTGCTTGTAAAAAATTACTTTAAGATAAATACAACGCCATTCGTTTGTTATAAAAATGCACTTTTCCGTGCATAAAATAAATAATTTTGTGTATTAGAAACATGTTTTGGTTGCCGTAAAAACCAATCCCTTGTTAAAATTTTAAAAATGCAAATTCTATGAAAAATTACAACCCAAAGTGAAGAAAACAGGAAAAATTAAAATTTCCCAATATTTAATTTTCTACCTTGTATAAATATAAGCGTATTTCATTAGCACATAAAATAAAAATCCCAATTTTTAATTAATTCATTTCAGCTGTGTGTATAAATAACTCTTGAGAGATACTTTAAAATGAGGTTTCATTTAAAGATAAAATACAAGTCATTCATTTTCATTGCATAAAATAATATCAATTTAATGTATCTGCATTAAATCAGAGCATATTTTTGTGTGTAGACATTTCTGCAGACTGAAAATGAATTGCATGCATTTTTAAAAATACTAGATAAATTCCGTGTCAATATATAATTTAAACTCATTTTAAAAGTTTTAAATAAAGCATGTTAATTCCAGAATTTTCGTTATTAATAAACAAATACGTCATTTTATTAGAAATGTTTTAAAAGCCAATTATTTTTAGTCAATGAACAAACATCCCAATACAAAGAACGCGAAAGCCATAAAATAAAACCAAGATAAAATAACGCCGTTTAATATCTTTACGTATTACAGTAAGAAAGAAAGAGATAGTAGCGAAAAGGTTTGTTATTAACAAAGAATAGACGACGCTTTACGATAGACAAATTATAATAACGCGAGAACTTAGCACTTAATTAGCTCATTAAAACATGACAACCTTATCAATAATACATCATACAGAATGACTAATACTTCGAAAAATAACATAGTTAGAATTTTAGTGTATAAATCGGAACTGAATTAGAACGAGGCATTCAACATTCGTCATTTGATATTCAGATTTGATTCATTCATTTCACGACATCGAATGTTTTGAGTAAAGATTAATTCTTCAAACGTGTAAGTTCAAGAAGTTTATAATTCATTTTATGACATGCAATAAGTAACATAAAACTTTGCATAATTCTGAAGCATAATTAGTTTATAAAATACTACAAGAATTGAACGATCTTCGACAAATAATTCTAATATAAGAGCTACTGCTGAGTTTGGTTGATTGGAAATCATATACACATTTTACAAACTGATATTTAACGGCAAAAGGGCGATTTGAAATGGAACCAGGAAATATTTAATGCCGTTAATGATAATAGAAATGAGTTTTTGATAAGCGTTATTTGACAATAACAATCACAAGTATAAATTTTCGTTCTTTGTTTGAAACTTATAAGAATATTTAAATAATTGTAAAATAAGCTAGAATAAGTTCTTAATTTCATAAAAATTATTTGTAAGAAGTAATTTCTAGCAAATTTTGAGGTTAGAGTTCCAACCCTTATAACCTTTAATATATCATCTGTGCAGCGTCGTTGGCCAATTACAGTGACAAATGGAGTAATAAAAGATAGGTAAATTATTCACAGCCACATTAAAGTGAATTTTGTAACTCACAGAGAAGAGGTTTGAGTTCTGTAATTGTTAACAAAGATTAGGTAAGGATTACTTTAATAAATAAGTAACCTTTAGCAATAATTTTCTGTATGAGCTTAAGCTGTAAACTGTTTTATAAATGTGAGAGATTCTTTTGTATAAAAGAAAAATGTTTTTGAATGCATATATGTTTCTTGAGATTTATGTGTTTCATTTCATTTTCGTAAATTCCACAGCATAATTTCTGTTGATCTAGCCAGGAAAAGGAAAAGGACAAAGTAACATAATAATTTCATATTTGCATCCTCCTTAATACAATTCGCTGTACCTAAGTCACAGGATTAATTTGTGGATTTCTTCAAGTATTAGGCGAGTCAAAGCAAATCAGCAAAGACCTACATAACTCGAGCGAGTCACAGCAATAATAGCGACGCCCTACGGGAGGCGGCCTAGTCACAGCAGCTAGCAGCGCTCCAACACGAGGCCAATCACAGCAAAATTAGCGGCGTCCCAACGTATAAGCTTGATTAAAACGTTTGAAAATTAAAGATTCTTGTCTCGTAAGGTTTCGTGAAAGTTTTTCTTTGTAATATCTGATTAGTTTCGAGTATGGACTAATAGAATAGAAAAAGTTCGTGAGAGTTTGAGAGCTCCGAGAGTATAAATTGGTTCGCAGAAAAGTGTTTATGTGGAAGATCCAAAAAGGAGAATCCAGAGACCAAAAAAGAACAGAATATGGGAGAGACTCAAAAATCTAAAACGATGGTTCGTTTATTAAATTTAAATAAAAATATGTAAGAAATGAATGAAAAAATGAGAGAAGTACAAAAGAAATGGGTGAGAAATGTATCAAAGAAATGAATGAAACACATGAAAAGAATGAGAAAACTATGAAAAAAATGGGTAACAAGTTTGATAAAAAATACTCAGGAGTTACGAGCAGAATTTGGAAAAATATAGCAAAATTGGGAGAAAGGTTGAGATTAGAAAGTGAAAAGAATAAAAAAAATTTAATGAAATAAGTAAAAACTAATTTCGGGGTTAAAAGAAATTAACAATACCATTGAGGAAATGAAACATGAAATTAGAGGAAAAGTAGTAGAGATTTTAGAGGATATGGATGATGTTAAAGAAGAAATTGTTCAAATAAAGGCGAATCAGGATGCAAACGAGAAATAAACTAATGGAAAAGTTAAAAATTTGGATCCAAAGTAAGAAATAGAGAAAAACTGCCACACGAGTTTTAAAACATTTAGAAATGATTTGGAAAATCTTATAACAAAATTGGAGAATAAGTTTGAAAATTTAGAAGAGAAGGTTAAAAATATTCATGTTGGGGAACCTATGAGATGGAGTCCAACACGTGTTCCGTTAGAACAACATGCAAAATTTTATGGGGATAATAAACTTAACCCTATGATATTTTCTATATAACATAAAAACTTTAATACAGGGGAGAGCTAAATATCCTGAGGTCTATGTTGAAAGGTTTTGTTTAGGACTGATTGAAAGTAAGCTGAGCTCTTTTAAAGACTTCAAGATTACATTTTTAAAACATTTCTGGGAAGACAACATGCAATTAACAGTTAGAGATAATTTACTTATGAGCAAGTATAGTAGTAAATCAGGCATGGCAAGGGTGTTGTATGACATAAAGAAATTTATTGTTGCCAAACAAGTTGATCCTCCTTTAGAAGACAAGCAGATTATCAAGTATTAAGCAAGTCACTTTGAAGCGGAAGTAAGGCAATGCATAGCCCTATAAAATATTGTTGATAGGGATGTGCTTTTAGAAGATCTTCAACGTTATGGTGATATGGGTTAACCAAAGAGCATGGAGACCAGGCCAAGGAGAACCGTAACCCAAGGAAGGGAAAATGTTATAAATTTACAAAGAGATGGCATGAATAATAACAATGATAATAGTAGGATATACGGAATTTTCTGTAGAAGTTTAGCAATGTACCATTAAATATTCACAAATAAAATAATAAAACATTCAGATTGGCTAACCTGTTGTTTTCAGTTCGAATCAGTCCCTGGTCCAACTGTTTTCGATATTGTCTGCATCCCTCATAGCATAGCCTTAATCATGCTAGCGTCCTCCATTAAACTCCTTGATCATTTATCGTTGAAGTAAATGCTTGTTGCATTTCCTCATTTGTTCCATCAATCATTTATAATCGCTTCCAGTATTTATTCAAACTTGTTCCCCAGTAATCGTTTAGGCTTGTCTCCAATAATCATTTAGTGTTGTTCCCCAGTAATTATTTAGACTTGTCTCCAGTAATCATTTAGAGTCCTCTTTATTAAGGTTAATATTAGAATTTAAATTAAAACAACTTTTAGTTACTTACGCCTTTTAAAGGATAAAATGATAACCCATCAATTTTCCATAATTACAATGGTATTATTCCGCACTTCACAATTAATCACTTTATGTAAATATTTTTGTTGTCAGAGACGTAAACTATGCCTTACTTCATGACGAAATGATTTGTTTACAAATCCGGTCATATTTAAATGCACCGTCTATCTACTGACAAGCGCAAAGTTCGTTGTTGTGTATAAAACTTTCATACAGGTTTTCGGATATTCCATATTATTATTGTTGTATGTTAACATCAACGCATTACTTTTGTCACGTACCATTTCGAGTTAATAGCATTGATTCGCTTGGATTTTCATACTTCTAGAAAAGTAAACCATTGTTTGTCAAGTAAATTTGGTGAACTTTGATTTTAATTACGCTTGTTTCCAATAAATCAGGTGTCGATTTTAATTTTCTGGTCACGTAGACTTAATACAATTTATATATTAAATTATATGCGTTTGCTATTTTATGCATTTTTAAACCTGCTTGTTTTAATTGGTATCCTTGACTTAATAATGATGCGTTATCCATGCATGTTGCGTTTCAGCTTGCAATTATGTTGTTTAACAACTTGCGAATTTGTTTATTCAAATAAATCTTCAAAATATTTTTCATTAACTAAATTAATTATGATTATGGTTTATATACAGGGCGTTGTCATTTACTTTCCAGTCTAAACATCGTATTTCTTGTTTTCTTCAGAAAACTGTCTCGTTTTCTGAGCCCTCATGTATTTTATATGAAGTGCGCTATGCTATTGGTCCTAACTACCCCTAAATGACCTTATTAACCCAGCAATATATATATATATATATATATATATATATATATAGACGTGATAAGAGGTAACGAGATATCATTGAAACCCAAATTCTACAAATATACCCCACCAAAATATAAAAAAATCCGGAAAAAAAGAAATATCAGTAAATTCATTTTTACACCCTGTATAATACAAAAGTACTTTTATTCATTGATGTAAAAGCGAAAAACGCAAGTTCCGCGTGTATAAATAATCACCCTGTATGATATAAGCGTATTGTAAATAAATAGCAAATAACGTAAGCTGTATATGTAGAAATAATTAATTTTAAGATACCTTAAAAACGCATTCAATGTGAATGCAAATCGATCATTTTAAGATAAATACAAAGTCATATATTTTCATTTATTAATTATCAATACATTTTTGATGTATATAAAAAAATTCTTCATTTGTTGTAAATAGCATAGAATAGTGCTAGCTTTACACATTTAGCATAAAAACTACAATCAATCTTGTTAAAAACCCCCATTTTAACTTTAATTTTGGGTCACGTTTTGTCATAAAAGCAAATATTTAAAAAAAAATTCAACTAATTTGCATGATAAAGCCATTAAAGCCTTAAATTAATCATATTAATTACCCTGTGTATTACATAAATTCAATTTAAATAAAACATGTTCTTGAAAGTTCGAGTGGAATTGAGAAGAAATACGTCAACTTCGTTGAACTCATCGATAAATAAACCTTTATTCTACGAAGCGTCCGGTACAATAAAAAAAAATCATAAAATGTAACAGAAAATTGATAAAGATTATTTTATTTCCTTTCGCAATTATTGGATTAGTATGCGACGCCACAATAATCTTGGGTGTTAAGCAAAGACGAGCAACGCACGTCACTATTAAATGGAATTCGATAACAAGGTAATAAAACTCGACGATTTTAAATGCTAATGAGGATTTCCCAGATAATTATGTAAGATAGGCGTGTATTGTTGGGAATGAAATCACGTGAATACCACTACATTCTAGAAATAGATAATTTTTGTATATAAATGAGAAAAGTTTTCCGAAGATGATATTTGAAGTATGCAGTATGCATACATTAATTTAATATAATTATTATGTTACAATGAATAAAGAAGAGATGTTTTAAACATAAATTGCATAAAAAATGGAAATTATTAAATTTAATTATATACACTGAAGATGGGAAATGCTACGATATAAAAAGCTATTAAAATTTTTATTGAATAATCAAACCGAGGATACACATTGGTTTCTAAATGGAGATGTAAATAATATAAAAATTTGATATGCTGATTTGAATGTCAATTGAAAATAAGAAGATATTTAATTACAAATTAGAAAAAAAAGCACTTCGTGGATTTTGCAAGTATGATTTTTTTTTAAATATTGTTTGTAACTGATAGTTTACTATTTGTCATTTAAATCTAAACTAAAATAAGTGTTAATAATATAATATTTTATATTTGTAAGGATCTTTCCCGGGAAAGTTTGTGTTCAGAGTTTGAAACACTCTGACCTTTTAATAGATTATCTGTCAAGGATTTATTTGTCCAAAACAAACCTTACACGAGTGAGAATCATAACCAAGTAAACTATCCATAAAAGAAGAAATTTAGTTCTGTAAATTTAAAATAAGGTAAGGAACATTTTAATAATTAAGTAAATAAGTCCTTAGAAATTGTTTGATGTTTGAAAGAAAGGATGTTGTAAATGTTCTATATGCTTATATAGGAGAGAAAATATTTCATACTGTATAAATACTTTAATATTGCTGTATTTGATTTCATTTTATAAATTTCAATATTTACCTTGAACTAGCCAGGCAAGGCAAAGTTAGAAAGGAAGGTAAGTCAACAATTGCAAGTTTTTCAATTTGCTGTATCTATGTCACAGCACTTTTTTAGTGACGCCTCAACGTGCGGTCATTTCCATATCAATATATATATATATATATATATATATATATATATATATATATATATGTATATATATATAATGTGTTTGAATAATGACCTTGCAATGAGTATAATTAATATTCTTTAATTATGGGTTTAAGGTCAGCTGGTAGGATTTAAAGTAAACTCTTTTAAATGCCTAAATTTTCGGATCTTTATTTTATCCTTGATCACAGGCTTTTCCAAAATAATGTTAACTAGGCTAAAGTCTCAATTTGTAAGTTATATCTATTTTATGTAAACTTTAGCCTAGTTAACATTATTTTAGAAAAGCCTGTGATCAAGGATAAAATAAAGATCCGAAAATTTAGGCATTTAAAAAGAGTTTACTTTTAAATCCTACCAGCTGACCTTAAACCCATAATTAAAGAATATTAATTATATATTCACATCCTAGTATCATTAGTATCATTAGGGAGCCGATACAAAATACAAGTGTCTGGTGTTCTGCTAAAAATTTATGTATGAGTAGCATCCTCTATCTTTGGGAATTTACACTTGTGCAGTATACACTGACAGTATACACAAATGGAGAAGAAATTATTTTGTCCTTTCGATACAGCACTTTCCGTGCACCCAGTTTAAATACTGCAAGTCATCTAACTGATGTCAGAAAGTCCTCATTGGTGCCATTTTAAGCTATTACTGACGCAACATATTGGTAAAGAATATCATTTTATTTAACGTGGGTGGTTTCTAGATGCTGTTCAGTAAGAAACTGTAATAGAGGATAAATGTTACTATATAGCGTTCAATGGTGTCCGTTCAAGCTGAAGCTTTACACTAATAGAGCTCTAAGCAATGACCTTGTTATACCATAGGGATTTGATCATAAGAAATCTTGCTGTACAGAATTGCTTTCAGCTGAGGATTAAATTTTGTATTTTTGAGGTTTGCGTACTGCTTTAAAAGCAATTCTAAATAAATGTTCTTAACTGCATGGATATTTGTTAAGCAACACAGAAGTTTTAGATAAGCGGCTACTGATAACCTTCAAAGAGTGGCTGCAATTTAAACAAGCTAATATTAAACTTCCATGTTTTTTAAAATAAGGTACAAGGTCGTTTCATTTAAAAAACCTTACTACTCCATAATAATGCTTCTACGTTAAAGTCAAAGACACTATTGAGGTTATTGCTTAGTTAGAAGTAGAGCGTGGTTTAAATTGCATCCTTTTTTACACACTGGCAACAATAACATACAAATAAATTGAACGCATACTGAATGTGAGAGGCGTTTATTACAAGTAAAATAGGTATCATTTTATGGCTTTTTCATATAAAAAAGTTTTTGATAAAATATACGAGCAAATAAAATCAACAGTAGATTTAAAATTAGACTAGTCTTTAGTTTATTAAACTCTGCTCTAAACAAACACCTGATAAAACCAATTTGCTGAAATATAAATGTCTATATGCAAAAATATTTATTCAGCTTGAATCGACAGTCAATTGTATTACAGTGAAAATATAATGTAATTGATTACAACGAAAAAGCACAAATTTCTAAATGCTGAAAAATTCAAGGGAATGCAGGCATCAAAATTTAGGGTGGCATGTATAATAATACATATTTTTATTACAAGTTTCCATGCATTTGCAAAGTATCTGAAAACTGTTTCCGGACGGTTCTAAAGTGTCTTATAATCCACTTTCTACAGGAAATGTAGTTCAAGTCAATTTCAAGATTTCGTTAAGAGTATCACTTCCACATTTGATAAACATATAGGTGTTACATTCAAGTATTATCCAAAAAAGAATATAATTTGTAGACAGTAATTGTAGTAAATTCAAGAACTACATAAACACACTGAATATGCAGAAGGTAAAGAGAGTAAGAGCACTAACATTATTAGTATGAGATGCGCTTTGAAACGTGTATACTAAAAAAATTTTGATACATAGGTTTTTATCAACAAAACGTCCATATATTATGATTTTACATTACATCCAACATCCATGTGAAATACTACGTCCAGTATACGGACGTCAAATTTCCAGCATGTTAAATTTCTGGAGAAGCTTCGTAAGAGATAAATATGTCATTCAGCAAAAATTAAGATGAACGTCCCTTGGCTGCAAAACATAAAAAAAATTAATATTTTTGGTTCAACATTTTACAGCAGAGGCACTGTGTTTGTCAGGTGTATATCAAGACTGTATATCTAGCTGTCATGGTATTCACAACCACATGTCAGTAGAATTGGCAACGTTGTACTCATTGAAGTCGTTCGTTATTTCAGGTTCACAACAACTAAGCTTTACTTGTTTGATTGACTAGTATGTGAGAGGGGAGTTTCATTAGGCGCTTGCTGTTTTTGCTTTTCCGTAAGGTATTAGTAGTTTACGTTTTAAGGATTATGTGACTAATTTGAAGGAAGAAACTGCGTTCAGCGTTTATTGAAAGAATAGTAGTCTGTAAGGTTGAAAATGCATACATGTTAAATAACTGACAAATTAACATGACAAATTAAGAATAATTTTGAATCCAAGCGTTTGTCAACCAAGCGCTTTTAATTTTACTATAAAGCACGACATTAATTAAAATAGATTGTGTTTTGACACAAATGTGATTTTACTGAATTAATATTTTTTTTTATTTTGGTTGTTTTAGAATTTCAGTGTTATACATCTTAATTTTTAATATTTTATAGAATAATACGTTATAAAAACAATTTTTCCTGCAGTGTTTGTTTGTTGTTCAAAGATTGGATTTACATCATGCCATTGTATTCAAATCTTTTTATAGAATCTGTATATTATTAAATCGATTGGTGAATGTGATTTCTAAAGAAGAGTCAAACTTGATTATAAAAATAGTTTTACAGACACTTAAATTTTCTTAATGTGAAATGTGATATGTTTTAAAATGTAGAATTCTTCATATATAAAAGCGGATAAGGTTTTTTTTTGTCTACAAGGGTAATAAACAATAATTAACTCCCTTTCTTGAACGCAAAATCCCTTGAGCGTACTTACTATTTTCAAGCGCCGAAGCCATTGAGAAGAACAAAAAATATCTTCTTAAATATTATAAATACTTATTTTCCTTATTCTTTTAAGTTTAGACATTCTATTACCCCCCGACAATACCATGCTTGTAAAATCCATTATACTGATGCTGATTAAGATTTTGCGGGGTCTAGGCTTAAAGTGACTGCTCTTCGCTATATATTCATATTTTGTTTCTTCATGTAAAATAAAAAAATTATCTTTGAAAGTAGATTAATAAAGAGGAACTAGAATTGGATTTTTGTGCTTCCATAGAGAATATTACTATGCATTTGCTTATTATAATCAGTAGAGATACACAATTACAAATATAGAAATATTTAAGGTTACAGTCACCTAACCGTCTTATCTAATAATTATTTGTATACCAAGATTGTGAAATTGCCCTTTTACGTACGGCCAAGGTGTACATACTAGACTGCTCAGGAATAGTCTAAAAATCATTTCTTCTATAACTGCACATACCAGTTTAAAATTAATAGCCTACACACTTTGCGAATCACCCGCACACACTTACAAACACGCAGCGACAGACCCAGAAGCGCAAATGATTCTTTTGAACAAATTGCCATTATACCATTTTAGTAACGTGTAAGATAGTTCTATTTTTTAAAAGTTCCAAAGTTATATTAATTTACCCGATTCCCGAACGTAGTCTCTTAAAGCAGAATATGATTTATACATCTTATATTTTTTGTTAATAATAAATCATGGTTCATAGCTAGGAAGAAACAATAATTGTTTCATTTTCATATTCTATTTTAGAAGATTTGATTATTTTAGGATTATTTTGATTACGTATCATGATCTAAATATTAACAATATTATTATAATATAAAAATGCAATAGAAACAATAGAAACTTTATTTTCCCAGAAAATATAGAAACATAGTTTCAGGCTTAAAACCTTAACTTAGAAGCTAAAGGCATTATTAGCATAATAAATTGCAATGTACTAAAAACGTTTATAAAGCTACAAGAATAATAATAAATAAAAAAAATCGAAAATAATACCTATATAATGTACAAAGTATACGATGTTACCAAAATATAGTTATTATTTTGACGAGACATTCCGAGCATAAACTTTTATTTTTAGTCAGTCTATTATCTAAAATATTCGGAAAACTAGGTTTTTAACTTTTCACACTCATGACGTTTTAGGGGTTTTTAGATTTTATATGTTTTGCAAAGTAATTTTCAACAAATTTTTTGTTCATTAGTCCAAGGAACCACTGTCCCTTTTTCTTTACGTAATTTTTATTGTGTTCGTTTTCATTGTTGGCTTTAACTATCTGTTGGCATCTTTCAAGCTTTACTATTAACTTTTTATTTGTATGTATTTCGTTACACTTTTGGTTTGGTCTTCTAAGTTTATAGAGTCGTTTTAGCTCACTTCTATATCTTGAGTAAATAGAGTGACGTCAATTTCATCAGGATTTATGTCATTTTTTTATGACTGGTTCGTTCTCCAAGTCAAAGTTAATTTCATCCAATGTTTTTCCTTTAAATTGCGTAGCTTTCCCATCTTCCATTAACATATGTAGTTTAGACATCTTAGCCGCTTGATATACCGGGCAAACAGTAAGATTGCCTGTGAATACCAATTGTGTCCCATAAATGCGACCAATTGCTCAAGGTCATTTTCGGATATGTTAAAAATTGAGCAAGAGTTGCCATATGTTTCCTCAGCCTAGTGCACGTTAAAGCATTCGGATTTTTTGTGCTTTTATTTCTACTGTATAGTTTCACTATTTTAAAGTTTGAACTGTGATCAATACTTTTTTATTTACTACATTTTAGCAAACATTTATCTCAAAATTTACTTTAACTAAATTCCTTTATTTTTCTTTTTAGTATTCTGTGTGACTGGTAAATGGATAATATGTTTATTGCTTCCCTAATGGAAATATTTAATGTTTTTAGCCCAGCTCCCGATTTTTGGATTTTGTATTTTGGGTATATCTGTAACCCATACTTAAGTCTGAGTCATAGGTTCCAGCTGTCGCTTGATCCTCTGGACGACACTTATCTGTCCTTAACCTGGAAATTACAAATCATATTTTTACTTTTTTGGCTGGTTACTGTGGTAAGTTGGTTGAGTCACCTAGATCCCCAAACAACATGCCTCAGGTAAATATTAGAAGACTCCCAATCATTATAAAGTGACAACTTTGCTAGTTTTCGTGTTATTTATTCATAGATACTAAATGGGAAACTACATACGAACTATTCACTGGCATTTAAACGACAAGTAATATAAAAAATAATTCTTAACAAAATATATGCGAAATGATTAGTACTATGTGTTTGAAAAAATATGTGTCCTATCAAACTTGGTATTTTGTAAATGGAGCACCCTGTATTTTTATGCATATTTAAGTTATAAATTAAAAACACTGTATATTTCTCAAAATGCCCATCCTTATCTATGATTGTTTTTGAGATAAATCGATTTTAAGCAAATTTCAGAATGTACGCCAAAATAAAATAACTGCGAATTTAATAAGAATAAACAAATTTGTCTTTTACCAACTTTTGCCATCATTACTACAATGTCTACTGTTAAACCACATTATACAGGGGTGTTTGCAATCAAAGAGTATATTATTATAGTGTCGCGTGCTCTATCTGTAATCAGAATCATGATGTAAGAACACAACCAAAGTGTTTGAATACAAAAGATCATTGGTGGACACCCTGTGGCGTGACACCTTCAAATAAAGATAATTGATAGATCCTGAAGTGCGCGATCACTTAATTGGGATATAAGGCTTTTATATTTAAGGGTTATTTAGATTGCAATGGGAAATGCCGAGAATGTAATTTGCATATTTTGGGTTGCTGTAGATTAATCTACAACAATTGCATAAGGTATAAATTAGCGTTAATGGGTTTAGCAAAGTCAGTTCAGATCCAGCTTTGATTCGATGTTAGTTCTGAAGTTGCATTCTTGTTAAAGTTTGGATAATCATACATATGTGAAATAGGGGGTTCATATAAATAATCATTCATATACATTACTGTAGTGATTAAATAAATTACTTATAGTGCTGCAAGATTAAGTTAATTAAGAAGATATCATCGTAATATTATGAGGATAATACTTGCACCCCTAGCGACTACGTCAAAGTAATTATTGTGCAAACTTTTATAAATTTTATTAAAGCTGCAAGTGTTGAAGGGGATTGTATAGTCAGCTTAAGAATAAAGAACTGTTATCGCAAATAGAGTTTTCGTTACATTGGTGTCAACTGGTGGTATTTCAGTGAGGATAATAACTTTAGAACGATTTCAATTTGCATGTCAAAAACTCATAGCTAACAGAAAATGGATAGAGAAATCCTTTCATTCTTGAAGGGGTTTAAGTCAAACATGGAAAACTTGACTAAAAATTCCAAAAACTTACAAGAACACCTAAAGAAACAAGATCAAAACTCTGCAAGCCTGGCAGCGCAATTAGAAGAGAAATTACAGGAAAATGCCACAAGCCTTGCAGAAAAACTAAAAGAAACCATAGCAAATTTTCAAGAAAACTACACCCAATTGAGAGAGGAGTTTATACAGAAAGCTACAAAAACCGCAACAGCGGTTGAACAAATAAAAGTGGATTTTATAAAAGGAAATGCTAAATCTGCGAAAAAGTCTGATGCAAAACTTTCATAGATCCTGCAAGCATTGGACGCCAAATATTCCAGCGGTTCACAAAAACTGAAAGCCAAGTTAAGCAAAATTTTCTAAAAAATTGTTAGAAAACTCGTGTAAAATATAAAAGGAGGTACTGAACATGGAAGAACACATTACAAGTACAAGCACCAGAGCACCTAGTGTCTGTGATACAGCAGCAGGTCCCAGAATCTAAGAATGTCAAAGAACACGAACTGACATCAAGGTTCAGAATAAAACCACCCACATTTGATGGAAAGTCACCTTCGCAGACATTTTAAACAGTTCGGAGCTGCCGTAAGAGCTAACACCGGAACAATGGTAAAAGGAAAACCGCGTTAATTGTCGTATTATGAGGTGAGGTCTTGAATATTCTGCAGATCATACCAGATCATGACCAAAAAAGCTATGGAGCCTTAACGTCAAGGCTAAAAATAAAGTACGGCAACTCTCTGCAGCAAGTGTATCATGCTCAAATGACGAACGGTTACCAAAAAAATAACAAAAATTTGCATAAGTTTAAAGCAGATATGCTTGCTTGGTGAGACTAGCCTACCCAACAGCACCAGATAATTTCCTAAAATAACTAGCCATACAGACTTTTGTTGACGTGATACATGACAGAGAGATACAGCAAGTACTACAGCTGGCTAGAGCAACGATCTTAGATGATGCGCTAGCTCTTACTTTGGAATTTGAAGTAGCAAAGCAAGCATTGCATCATAGTAGTGGTAAATGCAAGATGTGTATAGGAGTAGCGCCCAGAAAGCATGATCACGAACCAAACAGAAAGAAACTCAGATGCTAGAATTGTAATGAGTTTGGGCATATACAATTCAAATATATACAGCCCAAGAGGGAAGTTGAAAAGCCGGAAACTAAGAGGTTCGATGGAAATGAATGAAAGTATTCCGACGGATTCTGCACAGGAGACGATCATACACATCACACGATCTAAGCATGCAGACAACATTTACATATATGGACAATTTAGTGGCAAGATTGTGAAGTTCTTGGATGATTACGGAGTGACTAGGTCAATTGCTAATCTGGATGAAGTGCGCAACAATGGTATAGTGGTATCAGCATGGTACGTTTTCAAACTATGACTGGTGAGGAAATTCAAACACACTGAGTGCTAGATGTAAAAATCAGAGTTGGGAGCAAAATATTTGACCACCAGGTAGTACTTACGAATTCTACAGAAGAAGTTATCTTGGGAATAGATATTTTGAAGGGATATGAATCCCATGTAGATATGATAGAGGATGTCTTGAGAGTAGAGAACGAGGAAGTGCCGTTTTGCGAAACAGACGACGTGTCTGTGCGAGTTTGTTTGATGGACAACGTTGTCCTACATGAAAAAAGTGAAAATGTTGTAGTTGGACGCTTGGATGTTGCTCTCTGGGAAGATTTTGTGCTCGCTATTGAACCGATTAGTGACGAACTCCTTGGAGATGACATTCTTTTGCGGAAGACTCTGACGAAAGTGATGGATGGTGTACCTGTTAGAATCTTAAACGCCAATGACTTCTAATGCGTTAAAAAGGAATTCAAAGGTAGGGTGGTGTTCTTCGGTTGTTCATGTGACGGGCTTTCCGGTGTTGAAAAAGAATAACCCACTCGCAAAGTTATTGGACCAGTTGACGAAACCGTGCTAGTTTCTTGAATAACAACAACTGGCAGGACTTAAGAACTTGATCCGACAGTATTCGAAAAGTTTTGCAGTCAAAGGCAGCGGATTAGGAAAGACCGCAGCAGCCAAGCACAGTAGATTTCCGGGCAATAAAATAGCAGGCCCGGAGACCCATTGTACAAACGCGAGGAGGTCAAGAAGATGATTGGAGATATGGAGCGGCAAGGAGTGATTGGTCATTCTGATAGCTCTTAGGCATTGCCTGTTGTGCCTTTTATGAAGAAGGACAGGTGAACAAGATTTTGTTTGGACTGCAGGCGATTGACTAAAGTGACCAAAAAAGATAGATACCTACTTCCAAGGTATAACGACATCCTAGATACATTTTCAGGGTAGCAATGGTTCTCAACTTTGGATTTGAAGAGTGGCTACTGGCAAATGAATATGGAACCCAAAGATCAAGACAAGACTGCTTTCACTATTGGTACTGGCCTATGGCAATTTATAGTCATGTTATTTGGACTCTGCAATGCACCCACTACGTTCGAACATTTAATGAATAGCATCTTGCCTGGGCTCTCGTGGAGAACGTGTCTGGTATATTTATATGACGTAATTGTGATTGGAAAGTAGTTTGGGACATAATTGTGGAAATTTGAAAGAAGTATTTCGAAGACCCGGGGAAGCTAATATGAAGCAGAATCCAAAGCAGTGTTGCCTACTAGGCGATGATGTGAAGTACCTAGGGCACAGAGTTACACTCAATAGAGCCAGGATAGACCCGGAAACGATTCAGGCGGTACAAAAGTGACAGACGCCAAAAGACAAGCATCAGCTACGCAGCTTTCTGGGATTGTTCACTTACTGTAGAAGATTCGCTCTCGGATTTACGAATATTGCCAAGTCTTTGACCAAGTTGGTTGAAGACGTACGTCGCTTTGATGGTGCTATTATAGTTTAAAAAGCCTAACAGGCAAGTCACCAGATGAATAGAAACGCTGCACCAGTATGATTTCAAGGTGGAACACTGTGCTGCTGCAAGTCTTCGTAGTGCGGATGCGCTTTCGAGACGAGCTTGCACCAAAGATTGTAGCCATTGCTCACGGGTACAAAGTGTGATCTAGTTGATATTGAGTTTGGATGTCAGTTCTGAGATGACATCGTGTGTTAGGGCTACGTCAAGACGCTCAAACGCAATATGCAGGACATCCATGGCGACGTTAGGAAAAATATCCCGATCACAAGCGATCAAATGAAGACCAGATATGACATCAAGGTACAGGAAACTGGTTTTCAAGAGGACGATCGCGTTTGATTGTGCAACCCCAGATAGAGGCGCGGATTAGCCACGAAGTTGCAAAGACATTGGGAAGATTCGTACACGTACATAGTTGTAAAAAGAATCAACTGCGGTATATCGGATTTGTAAGCTCCCAAAAGATAGAACAATAATGGTGCACATTAACCGGTTAGCACCTTAAGGTAGTGATGATGCCCTTAGTGCCAAAGAACGACACACAGTGAGACAAACAAACATTTTAGCTCATGAGGGGGAATACAGGGTTAAACTGAGCTACAATTGGTAAACCGGTAAACTGGTAAACCGAATTACCAGTATCTGTGAAAGGCAATGATTCAATTTGAAGACAAGAGGTTGGCCATACCCAAGATAAGTTCTGGGCTCGATGGATTGAATTGGAACGAGATACAAAATATGCTCGAGGTACTGTTCTACAATACCGGGATTCGGATTTTGGTGTGTGGTTACAATCCAAATAGTACGGTGGTTCCTATGAAAAGTGTTGATTGGTACTTCTACTAACATGGATTCTGCAAAATGATTACGACTGTTCTTACCACTACAAGGACTTTCAAAATCCGAGTCAAAGTTGTGACAGCAGCACAGCTTTAAGAGGAGGGCAAGGTGGATTGCAATAGAAAATCTTGAGAATGAATTTTGCATATTTTAGGTTGCTGTAGATTAATCTCAAACAAGTGATAAGGTATAAATTTGTGTTAAGGGGTTCAGCAAGTCAGTTCTGATCTAGCTTTGATCATGATGTTAATTCTGAAGTTACGTTCTAATTAATACTCAGATAGTCGCGATATAGGCATCATATAAATAACTTTTCATATAAATTACTGTAGTGATTAGATAAATTTATTATAGTGCTTCCAGATTAACTTAATTAAGAAGATATCGTAATTTTAAGAAGATAATACTTGTACCGTTAAGGACAACGTAAATTATTGTGTGAGTTTTTAGAAATTTTATTGTGGCTGTAAGTGTTAAAGATGCTTGCACAATCAGCCTGAGAATATAGAACTGCTTTTGCCAATATAGTTTACCTAACACTATTGACCAACTTAAGGTTAAATATTTGTTTAACTTAAATGGAACAACCACTATTGTTAGTCGTTCGATTGTTCAGCTAATTTCCTTTCAATCCATATTAGGGTTGCCTATGCAATTCCAGTAGTTTCTGAAATTTTTCGAAATTTCATACTTCATCATTTTAGTTTATTATACCAATATAGCTATTTATAAACTTTAAGTTTGCTTTGAAAATACTTGTCAGATTGGCGTTATTGTTTTTACCTACGATTTATTATGATAGACATAATTATTTTCTTTATTAATAAATTGAAACTGAAATAATTTGATTAATCCAAATTATACATTTACTATATCCTTTTAATAGGTTTGTTTCATTCTGTACAAAAACATATTAAATTGTAATCAAAATATTTTGGTTTTAATAGAAACGTTGAATTATTACATCAGTGAAGTGACTGACCGTTACAAAGCGGCCGCTAAATTTGAACACGCCTCATCTTTGTAAGGTCAAGCCTCCTACCCTCTCCATGCATTATAATGTTATCATAGACAATAAAACACATGATACTAAAAGAAATATTTTAGAGGTAATACACACAAAGAGAAGTTAATGCCATAAATTCAAAAACTGACATTAACGGTTTTATAAAAATCTCTAACAATATTATACATAACAAATAAATAGTAATACATCAAAAATTAGGATAATAAATTAATCGGTAATGTTAGTATAATTCAAAGTAATTGCAAATGTATATTTATAATGTTCAACCCTGTATATTTAAGAAATAAAATAGTTTGAATAGTTATTTGCTGGAACAATAATGTAACTTAGATAAAAAGTTGTTATCAATAATGTATTAATGTTATTATCGACAGTTTAATTTAGCTTTTAAAGTATAAAGTATATTTACAGTTTTATTCAATAACTAAAAATATTTGAATTACATATTATTGATAAATTTGGTTTTATCTGTACAATTTATAAAATAATCGATAAGAAGGTAAGCATAATTGTCTTAAGGAATTATAATCACATGTATATAAGTAAAAATTGACATTAGTGATGATAGCGGCCACTATCTACCGGCCGCTAAATATGAATACGCCTACCAATCCCTATCATTCCAAAACCACACCTACTGAACAGAACAAGCATTCCTGTTGTTCAATTATGTTTCTTAATTGACCCAATTATCTTTACGCATTTCAAATCTAAGGGTACCTGAGACTAAATAATTTTCAGATTTCTATATTATTTTTACATGTATATTTTAAACAGTTGTTGCTATAAATTGAAATACATATAATTTTCTTAACTTGTGTAAAATTTGCACTCTTAAACCTTGTTAGACAGCCAGGGTAGCCATCTTTACACAACGCATACCTTTTACAGAGGCGTGTTCGCCCCAGTTCACACATTTTTCAGAATTTGGGTAAAGACAACTTATGCAAATATAAACATTTATTTCTCAGTTTCTGTAAGACCTGCGCTCTTGAAACTTGGTAGGCAGCTGGTGTAGGTGTACTGAAACAACACATACCTATTACAGAAACGTGTTCATCCAGGTACAAAAATTTTTCCGAATTTGCGCAAACACTTACGAAAATTTAAAAATTCTTTTCTTAGCTTTTGTAACACCTGCACTTGGTAGGCAGCGAGTGAAGGTACACTAAAATAACACATACCTTTTACAGAAACGTGTTCGCCTTGGTTCACAAATTACTTCGAATTTTCATAAGAACAACTTAAACAAATTTTAAAAATTTTTTTAGCTTCTGTAATACCTGCGCTCTTTAAATTTGGTGGGCAGACAGTGCATGTGTACCAAAACAACACATACTTTTTACAGAAACGTGTTTGCCCCGGTACACAAATTTTTCCTATTGGCGTAAGGACAACTTAACCAAATTTAATAATTTTTTCTTAGCTTCTGTAAGATCTGCGCTCTTGAAACTTGGTATGCAGGTAGTGTAGGCACAGTAAAACAACAAATACCTTTTACAGAAACATGTTCGTCTCGGTTCACAAATTTTTCCGAATTTGTGTTAGGACAATTTAAGCAAATTAAAAAATTTTTTCTTAGCTTCTGTAAGGCCGGCGCTCTTCAAACTTGGTAGACGGCTAGTGTAAGTGCACTATAAAAACACATACCTTTTACAGAAACGTGTTCGCCCGGTTCACAAATTTTTCAGAATTTACGTAAGGACAATTTAAACAAATTAAAATTTTATTTTCTTAGCTTCTGTAATACCTGCACTCTTGAAATTTAGTGGGCAGATAGTGTATGTGTACCAAAACAACTCAAACTTTTTACAGAAACGTGTGTACACCGGTGCATAAATTTTTCCGAATTTGAGTAAGGACAACTTAATGAAATTTAATAAATTTTTCTTAGCTTCTGTAAGACCTGCGCTCTTGAAACTTGGTAGATAGCTAGTGTAAGTACAGTATAACAACAGATACCTTTTACAGAAATGTGTTCGCCCCGGTTCACAAATTTTTCCGAATTTGTATAAGGACAACTTAAGGAAATTAAATAATTTTTTTCTTAGTTTCTGCAAGACCTGCACTCTTGAAACTTGGTATGCAGGTAGTATAGGTTCAGTAAAACAACAAATACCTTTTACAGAAACGTGTTCGCCCAATTTCAGAAATTTTTCCGAATTTGCGTAAGGACAACTTAGGCAAATCAAAAAATTTTTTCTTAGCTTCTGTATGACCTGCGCTCTTTTAAACTCGGTAAGCAGCTAGTGTAGGTACACTATAACAACACATACCTTTTACAGAAACGTGTTCGTCCCGGTTCACAAATTTTTCCGAATTTGCATAAGGGCAACTTAAGCAAATTAAGTAATTTTTTTGTTAGCTTCTGTAAGACCTGCGCTCTTGCGACTTGGTATGCAGGTAGTGTAGGTACAGTAAAACAACAAATACCTTTTACAGAAACGCGTTTGTCCCATTTCACAACTTTTTCCGAATTTGCGTAAGGACAACTTAAGCAAATTAAAAAAAATTTTTCTTAGCTTCCGTAAGGCCGGCGCTCTTCAAACTTGGTAAACGGCTAGTGTAGGTACACTATAAAAACACATACCTTTTACAGAAACGTGTTCGTCCGGTTCACAAATTTTTCCGAATTTGCGCAATGACAACTTAGGGAAATTAATTTTTTCATAGCTTCCGTAAGACCTGTGCTCTTGAAACTTGGTAGATAGCTAGTGTAGGTACACTATAACAACAGATACCTTTTACAAAAATGTGTTTGCCCCGGTTCACAAATTTTTCCGAATTTGCGTAAAGACAACTTAGGGAATTAATTTTTTTCTTAGTTTCTGTAAGACCTGCACTCTTGAATCTTGGTAGATGGTGTAGGTACAATATAACAACAGATACCTTTTACAGAAATGTGTTCGCTCCGGTTGACAAATTTTTCCGAATGTGCGTAAGGACAACTTACAGAAATTAAATAATTTTGTTCTTAGTTTCTGTAAGACCTGCGCTCTTGAAACTTGGTAGACAGCTAGTGTGGGTATACCTTTTACAGAAACGTGTTTGTCCTGGTTCAGAAATTTTTCAGAATTTGCGTAAGGACAATTTACGCAAATTAAAATTTTTTTTAGCTTCTGTAAGACCTGCGCTCTTAAAACATCATCTATGCTCAACACGTGCTAACTACCCAAAATCAATGCTGTGACGAAAATATAGGCACGTACTTGGAAGAGTTGAAGTTAATCTCTTGTGAATTCTAAAATGTTGACACTGACACCAACAGGAACGATAGTATTCGTAATGCGTTCATTTCTGGTATTACATCTAATAAAATTAGGCAAAGGCTTCTTAAAAGCTTGTCGCTTACTCTAGACCAGACTTATAAGCAGTCTCTCTCTCTAGAAATGGTCGAAGCGCATGAGCAAAGTTATGAATCTGCCTCTATCAATTTGCACGGAATAATACCAACAATAACGCAACTCTGTTTTCCAGCAAAGGTAATACTGCAACTAGTGCAAAAAAAAAGCTCAAATATTTCTTCTGTGAAAGACAATATCATGCCCGCAAGACCAGCCCTTTTTGACGCGGTTTGCCACTACTGCAGTAAAAAAGGGCATTTCGCTTCCGTCTGCCGAGGTAAGACGTCCGTTAGTGACGTCTCTGCGGAAGCGGAAAACGGTAACCGATCCAATGCATGCTTTATTGCCATCTCAGTGCCAAGGTGTTTACAAAAGGCGACTGTCTCAGCCCGCATTGATGGTATTGTGACTGAAGAGCTTTTAGATACTGGAAGCTCAGTAAGCTTAGTTAACGACGATTTTGCAAACAGGTGTTTATTTAAAAGAATACCTTGTAACCAAAATATTTCCATGGCGTATGTGATCCATAAGTCTGCAATAGATGGGCAATTGTGCCAAACTATTAGCATTGGAAAACATTCCTACAAAGATGTGAATCTACTCATCATCGAGAACCTTTGTGCTGATCTAATAATAGGATACGATATCTTAAGAAAGCATTCCGGTCTTCAGTTTACTTTTGGTGGACTAAAAGAAACTCTCCAGGTTTGCAGTGTTGTCGCAGCTTCGGTGCCTGCACTTGCTATTTGCAAATCTTTCGCTAAACTGCAAATCTGTCACTATTGAATCCCGGAGATACAGTGAAGATAACAACAAATTCATTCAAGGCGTAATTCTGAAACTTTTAACAAGTGGCGTATAATACAAGAAAGCAATTTACCGTGGCGTGCTTAAGGACTAATAACTAAAAATGCTAGCTGTAAGAAACGTCTCTTTGTAGACTATTCCCAAACTATAAACCGATTCACAAAATTAGACGCATATCTCTTACCAAACAGAAACGAGATGTTGACAAAAATAGCCAAATACAACTTTTCAGTACCCTAGACTTGGAGAGCGCCTACCATCAAGTGTCTATATTCCAGGTAGATAAACCATATACTGCTTCTGAAGCCATAGGAAATCTTAATCAATTCTGTCGAATTCCTTTCGGTATCACAAACATTGTGTCTCAAGTTTTCAAAGAACTATCGACTGGATCATTAGAACTGAAGATCTACAAAGGACTTTTGCATATCTTGATGATTTTAATGTTTGTGGTAAAACTGTAGAGAAGCACGACGAAAACCTAAAGTTCGTGCTTGTAGTTAATAAATACGGTTTGACGTTGAACAAAGAGAAGTGTAAATTTTCTCAAAAATCAATTAGTCTTTTGGGTTATACTCTTACTGACCATATCATTAAACCTGATAAAAATGGATTAGAGTCTATAATAAATCTGCCACTGCCTGGCAATTTACCATCATTGAGGAGGGTATTAGGTATGTTCGCGCATTATTTCAAATGGATATTAAACTTCTCAGAGAAGATACACCACTTGGCAGAAGCGAAAGGTTTCTGTGTATGTCATTGACGGCTCCATACAGTTTACAATTGAAACCGATGCGTCCGAGCAATCTATTGCTGCCACTTTGGCTCAGGCTGGTAACCCTATTGCATTCTTCTCTCAAACTCTCGATCGTAGCAAGCGACGCCTTTGGTCTATTGAAAAAAGGTGTACGCTATAGTTGAATCGCTATAGAAATGGAGGCATGTTTTAATCGGTAAAACCTTTTGCTTAGTCACCAATCAATGATCAGTTTCGTTCATGTTTGATGCTAAACATGCAAGTAAAATTAAAAACGAAAAATCTAACAATGGCGCTTGGAGTTATCGCCTTATAAAAACAATTGTGTGGCGGACGCTCTTTCACGTATAAGCGCTGCCGTAGAATCGCGCCCAGATAAACTTTATGCACTTCATGACGCATTATGCCACCCTGGTGTGACCAGAATGATGCACTGGTTAAAATCCAAGAACCTGCCATACACTATCGATGAAGTCCGAAACTGACAAATGCATGCTGTATTTGCGACGAGACCAAACCTAGGTTTTACAAACGAGATCCTACTTCGCAACCGGCACTAATCAAAGCGATGTCATGGTTTGAACGCCTAAGCATTGATTTTAAGAGATCGGTGCCATCTAGTACGAATAATAGATATATTCTCACTGTTATTGAAGAATTCTCATGCTTTCCGTTTGCTTTTCCTTGCTCACCCATTGCTGCTACGACTGTCATAAAACCTCTGAATAATCTTTTTATGATTTTTGGTATGCCGGCCTATATTCATTCAGATCCTGAAACGTCTTTTCTATCAACAGAAGTAACAGATTATCTGCATTCTATAGGTATAACTATGAGTAGGACAACCACTTACACTCCTCACGGTAATGGAGAGGTGAAGAAACTAAAGAACAGCTTATGGAAAAGTGTCCTGCTAGCTAAGCGCTCAAAAAACCTGCCTCTGGGAATTGGGAGGTAGTCCTACCTCAAATCTTGCATGCCATCCGTTCGCTCTTGTGCACTTCTACAAAATGCACACCACATGAAAGAATGTTCGTACACTCTCGTTAGTGTGCCAATGGTGGTTCTGTCCCTACTTGGCTGACCAATTCTGGTAAAGTACTCATAGAACGATTCAATCGCAGTAATAAATACCTGCCGCTAGTGGAAGAAGTGGAGCTTTTAAAATCCAATCCTAACTACTCCTTTGTTCGTATGTCCAGTGGACGAGAAGTAACTACTTTTAATCGTCACCTTGTTCTTATAAGAGAGCATGGTGAAGACACCAACAATCGTTTTGATAGAGATGAGACAAATATAAAAAACTTGCAAGTCCTATCGCCCAAACATATGGTTTACCACAAGGAAGGAAGTCCAGGAACAGCCCTCAGTGGGGAATCCGTAGAAATGTCTGATACCGAACGCTTAAAAAAGTGCAAAACTGAGAAACATTCTAGTCAAGAGTAGCCGCCTTCAACAAATCCCCAAGTATTTCCATGGCAAATTCTGAAATAAGCGTGGTCGAATGTCATATATTAGGTTTATGTTAAGTAGGCTTATTAATAGTAACCTACTGTCAGCTGTCATTAGGTATTAGTTATCTGTTAAATCAAATATTTCTATTTTGTTGATTAAACCTTTACTACAAAGGTCTTATTTCATTACAGTATCGTAATACAGTAGGCATGATGATGCACAATTAACAAGAGTACATCATTATTGTATGTAAGCGTTAGCCCCATTGGGATATTTTAGTACATTAACCATAGCTGACTAACATATTTCAAGAGCACAGGTTGTACAGAAGCAAATAAAAGATTTTTAAATTTTGTTAAGGTGTTTTTATGCAGCTTCGGAAAAATTTGTGAACCGGGGCAAACACGTTTCTGGAAAAGGTATGTGTTGTTTTAGTGTACCTACACTAGCTGCCTACCACGTTTCAAGAGCGCAGGTCTTACAGAAGCTAAAAAAAAAAAATTTAATTTGTTTAAATTGTCCTTACGCAAATTCTGAAAAATTTCTGAACCGGCGCAAACACGTTTCTGTAAAAGCTATAAACACACTAGCTGTCTACCACGTTTCAAGAGCGCAGGCCTTACAAAAACTAAGAAAAAAATTATTTAATTTGCTTAAGTTTATAACGTTTGAGTATTACCATTACTGCTCGACTGTAATTATAATAATTTTAAATTAAGATTAACTAAAAATATCAAGTCGAAACACTGAACATAGGGTGATTGTCAAAGAAAATCTATATTCACAAAGGCCACGAAAAAGCTGCAATTTAATCTGTTTAAAATAACGACCTTTGGAATCTTCCAGACTAACTTGGAACTCTAACTTCCACGGTTGTTTCAAAAGACTATCAGGGGGTATGTATTAACGGATAATATCAAGGCGCCACTACTTTGTTAATTTTTATTTCTAACGAGAAAGCACTAATTGGAAAAAGTAGAAACCACTTAGTGTACCAACGCTTCTGAGCACAAAGGCTCTGTTGTCACACACCTAACCTTGTATCTGCAAGAGAAAGTTATATATATATTTAAATCACAGGGGACCGTTATTTGTGCCCCTAGACAACTCAACAGAAATATGAAAGATATACCACTGTCTGCAGCCGTACTGGACCTAAATTTCATACACCTACTTGATCTGTAAATACAGTTAAAATTGGATTGATATTTTCATGCTAGGTTCAATACATTATAGATAAAATTTTATGATTGAAAATTTCTCACTTATGAATACCTCATGTCATTTACGACACCATTAATGAGTGTTAATACAAAACTATTTACATTTATTATAACTGAAATATTATCGGTACAATTTTAGTTGATCTTTAAATTTTGTAGTTGTCCCTAGTTAAATTTTGGGCCTTTAAAAAATGTTATTTACATTTTTAGATTATATCGTAAAGAGCAGATCTGATATCTTCGATTTACACCTGAATTTGATTTTATATTAATATGATACATAAAATTGATGTAATCAATGATTAATCAAATTAAATGTTTATTTAATTTCTACTGAGCATTTATTCAACTCTCTAGTTTAACATGTTGAATCTCTGATTAAACTACTCTTATTTAAAACTAAAATTTTTATACTCTAATAACCTTCAAAAGTAAAATCGTTGGACTTGAACAGCAAGGAAGATTTTTATTATCAAAACTCACCATCTGGTTTCCTACATCATGAAATGTGGCAAACCTTGAAGTACGTATGAACCAAATAACAGCCGTATCTATCACATACTGGCCTCTTAGCATCAATCTCGGATTTTAACGAAAAGAGTAGAACGGGTGTTCAGACCGGTGCTAATAAATGACTTCAAAAGATGTGAGGTAAGAATTTTTTATCCAAATCACCACCAAGTTACGTCTTTGCAAAAGTGCCATCGTAGAAATTTTCTTACGACAAACCATCATTTACAGTTGAAGCATATTTTAAATTTGTCTTCCAGTTGTAAAAATTTATTACATTATTAGCCGTAAAGATTATAAAATTCCATAGTTTAAATTAATTTAAATTAATTAAATATAACTTAAAATAACTTCATATAACTTCGTACGACAGCGCTGCAAAAAAAGGGGAGGATTGGACAGGATATTTAAATAATAATATACAAACCATTGCATAACATCACCCCAGGTCTTTCTACAACTACAATTTAGGAGGTCACAAACAATGCAATGCTGCTATCGCCTGCCCTAGAGTCGGGAAAAACATCCTCGTTCTACGACAGATAAGAAGCGACTGAACGTTTTGAACGTTGCAGCTCGGTGTCGCATATTGAAAAAAACCACATCAGGCATGACCTTGTAAGTCAAAGGTATTCAAATAAAAGGGTTCTGAAAAAGAAACATGCTTCTAGTTGTCCTTATGCAAATTCGGAAAAATTTGTGAACCGGGGTGAAATACGTTTCTGTAAAAGGCATGTGCTATTTTAGTGTACCTACACTAGCTGCCTATCAAGCTTCAAGAGTGCAGGTATTACAAACATTAAGAAAAAAAATTGTTTAATTTTCTTAAGAAGTCCTTACGCTAATTCGGAAAAATTTGTGAATCAGGGCGAACTAAGTTTCTGTAAAAGGTATATGTTATTTTCGTACATCTGCACTATCTGCCTACTAAATTTCAAGAGCGCAGGTAGTACAGAAGCTAAGAAAAGAATTTTTAATTTTCTTAAGATGCCCTTTGCAAATTCGGAAAAATTTGTGAACCAGGACGAACACGTTTCTGTAAAAAGGTTGTGGTGTTTCAGTATACCTACACTACCTGCCTACAAAGTTTCAATAGCCCAGGTCTTAGAGAAGCTAAGAAAAAAATGTTTAATTTGGTTAAGATGTCATGCAAATTCGGAAAAATTTGTGAACCAAGGCAAACACGTTTCTGTAAAAAGTATGTTTTGTTTTAGTGTACCTACACTAACTGCCTACCTAGTTTCAATAGCGCGGGTCTTACAGAAAGTAAGAAAAAATTATTTAATTTGCTTAAGTTGTCTTTATGCAAAATCGGAAAAATTTGTGAACGAGCAACACATTTCTGTAAAAGTATAGCTACACTAGCTGCCTTCCAAGTTTCAAGAGTGAAGGTCTTACAGACGCTATGAAAAAAAATTTTTTAGTTTGCCTAACTTGTCCTTATGCAAATTGGGAAATATTTGTGAACCGGGCGAACACGTTTCTATAAAAGGTATGTTATGTTTTAGTGTACCTACACTAGCTGCCTACCTAATTTCAATAGTGCAGGTCTTACAGAAGCTAAGAAGAAAATTATTTAAATTGCTTAAGTTGTCTTTAATATGCAAATTCGGTAAAATGTGTGAACCGAGGCAAACACGTTTCTGTAAAAGGTGTATGTTGTTTTGGTACACCCGCACTATCTGCCTACTAAATTTCAAGAGTGCAGATATTACAGAAGCTAAGAAAATTTTTTTTTAATTTCTTAAGATGCCCGTATACAAATTCAGAAAAATTTGTGAAGTGGGAAGAACACGTTTCTGTAATAGGCATGTGGTGTTTTAGTGTGTATACACTAGCTGCCTACCAAGTTTCAGTAGCGCAGGTCTTACGAAAGCTAAGAAAAAATTTTTTTAATTTTCTTATGGCGTCCTTATGCAAATTCCAAAACATTTGCAAACCGGGACTAACATGTTTTGTAAAAGTTATGTGTTGTGTTCAGTACACCTACCTTAGCTGTCTAATAAGTTTTAAGAGTGCAGGTTTTACACAAGTTAAGAAAATTACATGTATTTCAATTTATAACAGCAACTGCTTAAAATATACACGTAAGAATAATATAGAAATCCCAAAATTATTTAGTTTCAATAACCCTTAGATTTGAAATTGGGTCAATATAAGAAACAATTGAACAATAGGAATGCATGTTCAGTTCAGTAGACGTGATCTAGTAGTGATGTGGTTTGGTAGTGGTAGTGGTTAAACCAATATACATAATGCTTAAGTAAGGCAAAATGTATTTAAATAACGTGGCATAGGTATCCTTTTGCGACCTGTTAACAGAAAGAACCTGCTGTCAGTTATGTAAAAAAAATCAGTCACAATAAGCGCGTACGAAAAGGATACCGGTCGATACTTACCGCGGTAATCAGCTGTTTACCAGATACATTGAAAGGTTTTAGGTACGCTAAACTACTTTCCAATCCTATTTTTAAATTTTTGACGTTATTTTTACCAAAAAACAGACTAATCAAGTCGGTTCATGAAATGTGGATCTGGTACATGCACCTGTTACTTTGGTACATTTTTCGAACGCAGTTTTTTCTACTGGTTTTCGAATGCTAAAATAGTTTGCGGTGTGTACCAGTTACGTTTTTCAAAGTGTTTAACAGTGTCATAACATGTGGTTCCATTCAGAACATTTTGGGTTACTTATCTATTTCATTTATTTTAAACCTATGTTTAGTCCCTTGCATAGTGGTTTAGATATTACAAAAGCTGTATTATAATATAGTTTTTAAAAGCTTTTCTGTAAAAATGTAGTGCTTCATAACCTGCAATCTATGGTTCTTATATTTTTGTTTCCTTTTTTTTTGTGTTCAGATTCCCTAATTATAGAAATGCATATTCAACTCAAACTTTAGCGGTGATAAACTTATCTTTAAAAAAGGTAAAATATTTGTTTGATAGGGATATATATATATATATATATATATATATATATATATATAATAAAATTGATTTGTGGGTTTGAGGTTTCTGAATTAAGTTGAAAACTCTTTTTTATGGCCTAAATTTTCGAATTTATTTTAAATTCTTGATCACAAGCTATCTAAATTTTTTATACGCTAAATTATAAATATGGTACATAAATTATAAACTTACAAACTTGAGGTTAGTTGAAAACTAGCATAACAAACTTAATAAAAATCGTGGAAAAACTTGTAAAACTAAAAATTAAAAGTTTCAAATATAAATTATAAACATTAAACTTGTATACATCAATTTGATGTCATAAATTTTGATGTAAAAATTATTCGTTTCATAGGATATAAGATGACTAATTTATTTGATGACAGAGTATCGTTTGTATGCGTGTGTGTGAGAGTGTGCTTGTATATTATGTGATGTGAGTGTATAGTGTATGAACCATGAACTCACATCACATAATATACAAGCACACTCACACACACGCATACAAACGATACTCTGTCATCAAATAAATTAGTCATCTTATATCCTATGAAACAAATAATTTTTACATCAAAATTTATGACATCAAATTGATGTATACAGGTTTAATGTTTATAATTTATATTTGAAACTTTTAATTTTGTTAGTTTTACAAGTTTTTTCACGATTTTTATTAAGTTTGTTATGCTAGTTTTCAACTAACCTCAAGTTTGTAAGTTTATAATTTATGTACCATATTTATAATCTAGCGTATAAAAATTTTAGATAGCCTGTGATCAAGAATTTAGAATAAATTCGAAAATTTAGGCCATAAAAAAGAGTTTTCAACTTAATTCAGAAACCTCAAACCCACGAATCAATTTTATTACAAATATTTAGGTCGTAATTATTTTCACTTTATATATATATATATATATATATATATATATATATATATATCATTTAAACAAAAATATATTAAAAGATCTCAAGGATCCGTCGCATAACCTACCAAACATAAAATGTGTGGAAAACATAAGTCAATATATTAACTAATTCCAGTGGAAGTAACATCAAGAAATATAAACAGAATGACAGCGCAGAGCACTATAATATTATAATTAATAACTGAAATAAAGTGCCTAAACAAAATAATCTATATACTAAATTTTCAGCTGCACGGTGATAATCTTGGAACTTGGAGAAGTCTGTTTATTTATGTTAATCATCTTTAAAATTACACATGCAAAAAATGTGTTAATTTTTTACTTTTAAAGGTGTTTCGAGTTATGTCATAAAATACAAAATAATTTTACAGATATTCTTGAAAATAGGTACCAAATTTTCGGAAATATTTCTAATATTTCTAAGTACTCCAAGGCGAATTTTCGCAATATCCAACACTGTATACCAAATATATAGAGTACTTCAAGAGGAATAGTAAATACTTTAGAAGGTAATAGTATAGACGAATGACAATAAAAAATTCCATACAGCACATCTAATTTTTATTGAGTACGGAAATACAGCTATTAATATGTAGCCCACCATAATGTTTTCTACTTCATTCATATTCTGTTCATTTGCACGTTCAGATGAAATATGCCTGCTGAACACTGCACGTCTCACGCAGTGTATTGAAAACACAAGTAAACACTCTCAAATCTTGTAGTCTAGTTAGGAAATCGTATGCCGTATGCTCTACAAGCAACAGCAGTGTTACCATTACAAAGTCTACACAAATACCATATCGGCATACTCAGCATATGTAGATTCATGCAGCATGTTTAAACGATACAGTAGACTAGACTAACCAATCACAATGGCAGTTGAAAAATTCAGTGTAAGGTAAAGCACAACTTCGCAGCTAGAACAAAAACAGCTACTGTTGACCATCAATAAATACATCTATAGCAAATCGGTGTACCAACACACAAAACAAAAATAAAATGAACCAATAGTGAAATGTTTTGAAAATCAACTTTAAACGTCCTATTTGCCTTTTGTTCGGGTTGCATAATAATAGCTGTATCTCTGTATTCAATAAAAACTGGACACATGTTAAATGGAATTTTTTATTGCCATTCGTCTATGCTACATCCTCCTAAAATATTTACTATTCCTCCTGAAACACCATATATATATATATATATATATATATATATATATATATATATATATATATTAATGTAATAACAGGTTTATTGGTCAAATTTTTAATCAAACTCTTTGTTTTTTCGCCAAAGTTTTCGATTATTTTTTTTTAAATCTTCAGCAGGGTCCTATGTAAGAGAAGTTATGAACATCAACTATACTAAGAAATTACAAATACTTACAAAACATGAGTACTAAATAGTTTAAAAATAAATAAATATACATGTAGCAGATTTATTTAGGGTATAGCTGACACATTTATTAAACAACAGTATAATTCCTACATTTAAAATATTTAAACAAACATTTAACATCAATCAATAAAAGTAAAACAAGTGTATGCTAGAAACATTTATCACAGAATAATTTATCACGTACCAGTTTAACATAAACCAGCGCACTTGTATAAGTGGAAGAACAGATGAAACGTGGGAAATCCAATAGAATGAGGATGAATAGACACTAGTTAGAAGGCACTGATTCATTAGATCCAACACGCTCCTTAAACAATTAATGATAACCAACAAAAGAAAAACTATAATGATTAATATACTATCCCGGCCACTCGCGTTGATCAAATCAAATTATTGTTACTGTTGTTGAGGATTCTGAAATTTAACAAATATGAATATATCGAGTTTAAATTATTCGTATCAGACTTAAAATTAAGGACATCTTTAGATGTATTAATGTGAGTCATTTGTAGGAAAAGTCTGCCTTTGTACCTGACTTCTTTGTCTAAAATAGTTACATCTTCAAATTTAGGTATGTGACAAGTTTGTTAAAATTCCTGTGCTTTAGCGCTCCATACTAAACAAACTGGTCACATACCTAAATTTGGAGAAGTAATTATTTTAGACAAAGAAGTCAGGTACAAAGGCAGACTTTTCCTAGAAATGGTTCATATTAATAATTTAAAGATGTCCTTAATTTTAAGTCTGATACGAATAATTTAAACTCGATATATTCATATTTGTTAAATTTTAGAACTCTCAACAACAGTAACAATAATTGGACTTGATCAACGCGAGTGACTGGGTAGTATATTAATCGTTATAGTTTTTCTTTTGTTGGTTTTCATTAATTGTACAAAAAGCGCACGGATCTAATAAATCAGTGCCTTGTAAGTAGTGCCTATCCATCCTCATTCTATGGGATTTCCCACGTTTCATCTGTTGTTCCACTTATACAAGTGCGCTAGTTCATGTTGAACTAATAAGTGATAAATTATTCTGCGACAAATGTTTCTAGCATACACTTGTTTTACTTTTATTGATTGACGTTAAAGGTTTGTTTAAATATTTTAAATGTAGGAATTATACTGTTGTTTTATAAATGTGTCAGCTATACCCTAAATCTGCTACATGTATATTTATTTATTTTAAAACTATTTAGTACTCATGTTTTCTAAGTATTTGTAATTTTTTAGTATAGGTAGTTGATGTTCATAACTTCTCTTACATAGGCCCTGATGAAGATTTATAAATCGAAAGCTTGGTGAAAAAACAAAGAGTTTGATTAAAAATTGGACCAATAAACTTGTTATTATATTAATTATAATTAAATCCTTGGTCTTTTTCTACACGAACAATTATATATATATATATATATATATATATATATATATATATATATATATATATATTATGTATGAAAAGATAAATAAAAAAATACAGTTTCATCAAAATCAAACATGGTGGTTTGTCATAATCTAAATTACTCGATATAGACTGACTTTACTATATAACCAATTCTAAAGGCACATATCAAACTAACCCAATTTGACATTGTAATGTGGTGATAGTTTAAGTTTTTAAACATTAAAATAAAATCTACCAACTACTGTATTAAATGTTACTAACCTCTTAAAGTCTTATAGACGCTTTTCAAATATCTAGCACAATAACAAATTTCATTAGGGTTGATTTGGGCCTTTAACACTGATTGCTGGTTTTCTTCAGCATGTACAGCAAAGTAGGCCAAGCCAAATTGAATAGAGTTGTTATACTGTTGGTAGCAAACAATTTTCACTGTATCCCATGGGTGATCACGAACATTTGCTTTAAGGTGTTTATACGTGAAACATTTTACTCTGCGTGGAACGTCATCTTGTATGGATTCCAAATCTGTTCTAAACTGGGTAGCATCCAGAATAGTTTGGAATTTATTCGAAGAACCTTTTAATTGCACTAATACTTGTATGAATGCAGAACGCTCATTACCAATATCAATGCGGCAAAAGTAGAGAGGCTTTGGCAATCGTAATATTACAAAGATATTACTTTCCTCTGGGGATTGACACTTCCAGAATTTAGACAGACTATCAGATAAAACGTTAATGGCTGGATGCTTCTAAAAATAATTTAATTGATTTCAGGATATCGACGAATTACTACTTACAGAATCTTGGCTACTGAAAGATACGACTTTAACGAATGGAACAATAGGCATTGTAAACGTTTAAAGAACAAAATGATTAAATCTTTAAAGTTCGGCAGTCGCCATTACAATTTCCCCTTAAGCGTTAGTTAGTTTCACAGGGTAAGAATAGTCGATGCTGTTGTCGCCGTTGCTACTTTTGCGTTATCGTGACGCTAAGCTTTTTTTCATTCCCCACTTAAATAAACTATCTGTAAATATGGTTCGTTATCTCTTGGCATTTAAATATAATAAATACTTACATTGATAGACCTATTAATCTTATTAGGTTGATATAAAAAAAATAATTTAATTTTAAACACGTATTTTGATTTCTTTTAGATTTTCCCCTTAAATACTACAAAAATACTTACTTTTGGGAGTTGTCCATTTTAATCTTGAATAAAAAAATACTTAAATTTAGATAAAAATAAATATTAGTTTAAACATTGTTAAAACTTATTTTTAAAATACTAAAAGTTATTTCTGGTCTTGACAAGTGAAATTTTCGTAAACAAAATAGTGACGTGAAAAGGACGTGTTCCAAAAGTAATTAAATCGATTAATGAAATTGCAATAGATAACTTGAAATTAATAACCGATACTGAAAATCCTGAATTATTAAAACAACTAAATAGAATTCACAATACAGCTACTATTACAGAAAGTGTCGAGTATATCAAAATTAAAAAATTTTGCCATTCAAAAGCTGAACGGTTATAATTGAAAACTATAAAGTTAAGATATTTCAATTTGGTTTGTGTGAGTTATTGAAATTTACAAACGCATATGACTACTGTTTATAAAGTCATTACCAACTGTGATAAAGCCAAAAACACTGGCAATTCTTAACATCTTCAAAACAAAAAGCGTAATTTTTACCATTCTGCCTTTTTGTCTTAATTTTTCTATCAGATTAGTTTAAACCGCTCAAAATGAGTTTACTATAGATCGTGTTCTCAACATTTCTAATGCAAAGTAAATTTTTGTTTTCTTCTTAGGGTTTTTATTAAAAAGTTCCTGAAGTCAGATTGATTTTTTAAATTCGATAAATGTTGAGCAAATATATTATTTGTTTTCGTTATTGTTAACGTTTGTTCACTGTTACGTTAAAAATAAGTTTTTCAGTGAAAAGAATAACTACCTATAACATTGACTTCTCCAATTAATAACATGACAATAGTACAATTCCTAAAATTTAACTTTTTAAAACATAACTTAATTTCATATAGACGTTATTTTTTATACCTATAATGTCATTTTATAGTAATATTTACCATACCGATTTATATAAAAATATGCAGTTAGAGTCGTCTACTGTTATGTTTCGTTTATTATCCATAGGTCTAATATACATAGTGTTAGGGTAACCTACATATTCGCTTCTGGAAGTTGCTTCTTCAGAAAAAAGTGACGCTAGTTCTGCATAATGCTTTACCTAGTAACGGCAAGAAGTGGCTTCTAGTATTGACCCATTTTCTTGCCATTACATATACAACAAAAAATCTTTTTAATTCTAAATAAAGCAGAAACTTTACATAAAAAACAATTCATTGTTTAGCTTCTTGTAATGTTGTTTATTAGCCTAACAAAGACACGATACTAAATTTTGTGACATAATCTAACAAGTAATACCTCATATTGTAAAAAGAAGCGAAGAAGTTAAAGTTGAACCAACTTCTTTGCTTTTTTGTAATATGATTTATTCGGGAGTTACGTGCACTCAGCAGCCAATCACAATGTGTATAGAAAAAGAACAACTTCTAGAAGCGAGTATGTACGGTTACCCTTACATGTACTTGCTTTTGCATCTACTCTTGCGTGCTACCACAGAGTAGAATAGAGGGGAAACTTTATAATAAAATTTGTCCAAAGGCTTAAATTCTATCGCACTTTAGTGATTATTTTGGGTATCTCGTTTTCTTTGTCGGACGTAGTGCAAAGCAATGGTTTAGAGGGCGCTAAACATCAGCATAAACATGGCCACGCATATGACAACAACCGACAACCACGCCCAATGTTATCTGACTATTTTGTTTTCAGTTTTGTAATGTTGTGCTTTTTTGTATTGGAAATTGTTGTAAATAATTTTTGTTACTCGTAGTTTAGACATGTTGATAGTATTTTGTGTTAGTGTTTAATAAATTTATTGCCATTTTTGTGTTATACTACATTATTCAAAATCTTAATAGACATTAATGTTTCCTCTTAAAGAATTATTCTTCATTTTGGTGGTATATTTTGTAATAGTTTATACTGTAGCAAATCGTGTAATGAGATTTTCACATGCTTATGTGTACAAATATGCTCATTATGCAATCAAAGCCACGATTAACTTAAGATTTTGGATGGTATATATTTTTAAACTGAGCTTTGTTGCAGTTAGTTGTTGTAAACATCATGGTTTACTGCTTAGTTTGCGGCACTGCTTCTACTGAAGTTAATCGTATGTACAACTTTCCTAGGAATCTTGAAAAGTTAAGTATTTTTAAATGCAAAATGAAATTTTACGTATTTAATTGTAGATCAAGATTGTGGCAAGAAGAAATTGGCATGAGCAGGTATACTGGCGAATCGTTTCATAGTAGATTTATATGTTGCAAACATTTTAACACTACTTGTACAATGTACTTTTATCTACTTTAATATCTTAAAGTTGAAAGGATCGAACATTAATTTTGTTTACTATCTTACATTAGGTAGGAATAATTTTTAGTTATTATACAAAACTATAGGTAAATATAATCTAAAATCTTAATTCCTATACTTGTATATTAATAAAAAAGAAATGTAATTAGCGTGTTTGTCATATTTCCATGAATTTCTTACACCGTAACCACCATAATATGAAAGCTGCTAGTATAACCCTGATTGTGAGTAAGTTAGAATTTTAAATAAAACTTAATACCAAATCTTTATTTAGACCATAATTTATTATGTAACAGTGAGTTTTACATTTGCTGTACAATTAATAATTATAGTTTTATATAAAGATTTGATTAAGTTATATTTAAATTGCAATTTTACTACTTTTGAATTAAAAATATCACCTGTTAAGGATATTTGAATTTAAACGTTTTCTGCCATTCCCCATACTTACTGTTTGTTGTGCCACCACAGTATGCTTTATTAACCCATTAGTGCCCAAATTATTGCTCTCTTTCTAAAAAGTTGATTTTTATGAAAGTTTGTTTTAATAAGGCTTTACATTAATTTACCAAAGTTTGAAATCCATAAATGTACCGTATGTTCAAAAAACAAGGTGGCAAATAAATTTGTCAGTGGGCAGTTGAAGTAGCATATTGTTAACTTGTAGTAGATAGTAGTAGTGGATAAAATAAAACTTACTCCAATTAGCTATAATGTTAGTTCAAGTTTAAAAATCTACATATTATTTAATTTTTTACAAATGAAATGTATGAAAACAGTTCTGAGGATGTAAAGGTACAGAACATTTATTACATTCAAAGCAAGTTCTTCCTGTGCAAACTTTACACCTACAATACTTTGCAGCTCCCTTTACTTCCAATGTTGGTGAAAATGTTAGGGATCCCGATGGTCGTTCTTGTTTCGATTGTTCTGTTTCATACGTCAGTAAATAGTGAAGAACACATTGGCATCGAAAATCAAGAAGCGACAATGCCATCCCTTTCCTACGGTAAAGCAACCATCCCTGAACGCAACTTATATCTACAGCCCAACTAAAGAATGCCCACCACCATTTTGTATTCTTATATTTGTTTGGTATGTTGTCAGAAATTGGCCTGAAGGATCAACTCCGTCTATATTTTGATTATATGCTGCTATAGGACCTGAAACGTTCACTTCAATGCGTCGTTTTTCAGTGCGGTTGTATCAAATTGCTGTTGACATGGGAAGCAGAGGGATGCAGTTTGTAAGTGTTGTTACAACTGCATTGTCGTTCCAGCGAACAACAAGTAAGTTGTTGGATACCAAACTTTCATATGATCCACGTGGTTGCTTTGAAAAATTACATTCTTTCGTCAAATTCATTACCTTACTAACGCGATTTATGCGTAACGTTCCAGTACCACCGTACGACAACCTGTTAAGTTGTTCAAGCAAATCAACTGGCATAAACAAATTATCAAAAAATAATTTTGTACCTTTAAGTAGTTTGGCATGTTCAGCAAGACCAAGAACTATATTGCCACCTTGCCCGTAGCTGGTCTCGGGCAAACGAGTGTGTGTACCGCAGTATGGTTCTGCGTGGTAAAGATATCCTTTTGAACTTGCTATACACCACAATTTATAGCCAAACCTTATTGGTTTTCCTCGAATAAACTGCTTAGCACCATGATGACCGTAATATGGTATATTGCTATCATCAATACTACAGCAGTCGCTTATCTGTAGTAGTTTGAAGGATTTATTTAGAAAAGCAAATATTGGTCGCACTTTATACAGTTTGTCATTGCTGTCAATTTTGGAATTGTCAGCAAAGTGTAGATATCGCAGTATATCATCAAATCTATTTCGCCTCATAGCATTCACAACAATAGGTGAACGACAATCGGTATCGTTTTTCCAGTACATTCGCTTACTCGGTAAAACATGATATCCGGAGTACAACATAATGCCAATTACTACATATATTTCATTTTTAGTGACTTTCAAATTGTGACAGCCTTTCTGGCCAGCATATAAGTTGGTTTCACGTACTCTAACTTCCAGAAACTCGTCATTTAAAAATATTTGAAAAGCATCAATGGGAGTATTTATCGATTCCAAAAGAGCAGTATCATTCAAACGGTCATTGTTCGAAATGTTAGATAGTTGTAAGTTTGATCCATCTCCTGCTATCCAATTTCTAACGTTTATAATCTTTTTTCTTTTGACTGCTTGTCTTGGTAAGGTCACTGCCGATGTAGATGTTGAAGCTTTACATGCCAAATTACTTTCATCGTCACTTTCAAAATGTTGTTTGTTTGTTGAACACGGAGCTAATAAAATCCTTCTACGTAAGTGATTCATATTACCGGAAGCTTCGTTATCAGATTGATCTGCATCTTTATCAGGTTCCGCCTTTGGTTCTTCAATAGGTGGCTCTATAATAATTTGGTCAGGAATATTGCAATTGTTTTCCAAATTTTCTAATTCCTCCAAAGCTCATGTAATAATAGGCCTTTTCCATTACGTCCACGAGTATATCTAGGTATAATAACAAAACTAAATATTTTTTTAATAAATAAAGTAGTACTTACAAATTTTGATTTATATTGATCAATATGAACCGATTTGAAAATACAAACTAAAAACACTAGACGAACAAGATAAATTCAGTGCTAATCGTAAGACTTACAATGTGCAACCGTTAGAGCCCAGTGGTAAAATTATTTGCCACTCAACTTCATGACTCATTGGTTTTCTTATTTTTTGTAAAGTACTGATACAGCTGTTTGCTACATGTAAAGGAATCTCTAGCCTACACATATCTAATAATTATTGTTTCTTTAGCATTCTAAAGATGAAGTAAATGAATAAATAATGGTACACCATCAAAGAGAAATTTCTGATAATTACATTGTTGAAAATTCATTTCTAATTATAGGTTTAGGTTTAGTAATTAACTATTGTTCATAAATTACCCGCAGAAAACAAAAATTGACTAATATTATAATAATAAAATTAAACATAAGTAATGAATATTAAATGAAGGAAAAAATAAAAAGGACATGGCATCTTTATTTACCACGGGGCACTAATGGATTAATTGTGCAAGAAAGATCAAGCTATAGGAAATTTATCTACCTATTTCAGTTTCTTCTGAACAAAAATTTCACTGATATACTCTGTGTACCTACTAACTTTATAGAGCTCGCAATTTCTAAATAGACCTCGTCATCTGCGACGTCACACAAGTACTAACTATTTATGTAGATGTTTGTCAACTTAATACCGTACAATAGTCATGTTATAGTTTTGGTATGAATAATAGCAATTTATGACGTTGCCAATAATTTTAAAGCCAAATATTAAATATTGACGTTTAAATTTTAGGTTAAATCCTATTTCTTGTTTAGTTAATGTCAACGACCTCATGAATTTTTCTGTTTTTATATATTGATATTTGGTTGGTTTTTGCTTCAAACAGTGCTATTCAGAACTCATATTAGTATTAAACTGAACTCTAATAAGCAAAGACGATGAACGATATTTATTTAGACCCAGAACTAAACTACTTGCTAGTTTGATCACTTTTATAGGCTGTGTGAAAATTGTTAGTATTCGTTTTCCAGTTAAATTTATAGTGCAACATGTAATTATTTTAGATTTATCACGTTTCTGTTGATACTTGATGGTTGAACTTAAAACATGATGAGTTTTTTAATGGTATAGTGAACGATCCCTGAATACAGTCTTGGATTTAAGTGGCTGAAAGATAATCCAAGAAGAGGTTTAATGGAACTGCTAAATATTATGAATAAATGGAATTTGATTCTGGATATATTATCCAGAATCGAAAATAAAAGAAGAGAATCTGTAGCATTTTTGTGTTTTTAGACGAAACGGCTTTTTCAGAATGGTGCCATAAGTCGTACCTAGCAAAGGAACATAGTATTACATGCCCAAAATGTTAATGAATTACTAAGTGGGGCTGTAATTGATTTTTCTCTTTTTCCACAAAAAAACCTAAATTACTGCAGAGAAGTAAATGAGCAAAATTTGAAAATTAATTATTAAAGAATTTGGAAAAATCATTTGCAATAATTTTAGACAACATGTCGTATTATTATACTTGTTTATTAAAACATCTAACAGTTTCTAGAAAAAAAGTAACATTGTAGAGCGACTTACTAAATAAGCAATTTCTTATGGAACTAATAATTTTAAGCAAAGTTTATTTAATTTGCCACGATGTAAGTCAAAATTATGTGCTTTATAACATATCAGTATTTATTAAAAATTTTAGGCATAAAGCGGATTTGCTGGCCGAACACTATAGACATAGGGTGTTAAGATTGCCACCATATCACTGCATGTTCAATGCAATTGAAAATGTATGGGCTGTTAGTAAGAGCTACTACAACCTACATGCTGGAAGAGATGAGAGGTCTGTTGAAAACTGTTTACAGATGTGGAAGGAAGCATTAGAAAAATAACACCAAAGATTTGGGCACATTTGATAGAACATGCAGAACAAATTATCAAAGATTGGTGGAAACGTGATATCAAATTTGATCAAGAAGATAAGGCACCTCAAATTATTAACATTGGTGATGGTGATGACAGTGATTCAGATTTTCAATCAAATTGAACTAGTCATCTAAACGCATGGCTACTTAGAATTAAAAAACTTTTTACACGATGTACTTCTAATTTAATTATAACTATCTAAACCTTTATGTATAATAAATAAGTACAACCATATATATTTTATTGTTAAATTACAAGTTTTAATACTCGTTAAATTCTGGAGTGACTTGTTTTTAAAATATGGGTTGCAAATTCATCTTCAGGATATTGGATTTTAGGCATCCTAACAGCTTCTACAGTTTTCAATTTTAATGGATGTAATAAACACACTGGTGACGAACTGGTCAATACTACACTAGCATAAACTTTGGAGATGCTAAATACAGGTAAAGTCAAAGTCTTTATATTACACCAATCTACAAAAAATGGTAAATTGTATATTGAATTATTTGTTTCAAACAACTCAATTACCTGCAACACTTATATGGTCTCAAAGAGTAATAAAGCAAATGCCTATTTTTTGGAAAATTTTTGCCCCTTCATGCCATTGTATATTTAACAAACTGCTGTTTATATGCTTAAGAATTCCATGGAAATGATTAGTCGTTGAACCTTTTGGTTATAAAGTTTTCATTTTTAGCTTACGACACTGACTGTGGAGATAACTTGCAATTTTGGATTTTTACTGGGAACAGTAATAATCCTGTAACAGTTATTCTTTACTTGAATAATGGCATACTTCAACAACAGAATTCAAAGTTGGTTCATTTAAAGCCTTTATCCGTATGCATTATTTTAGTTGTTAGAAATGCTTTAAAAACATGTCGTGTTCAATCCAATTGCATACTAATAAACAGAAGTAAAATGATCACCACAAATTTTAGGATGATTTGAAAGTGTTAAATCCTTTGTTTGCATTGTACACAACATAACTTTAGTCTTTGTAGATGGTTTCAGAAAAATCTAAAAGATTATTTTAAAGTGACATATCTTAATCATTCAAAGTTAATGAGAATTTTACTTACAAATGGAATTGTAATTTTGTTCCTTTTCTTTTTCGATCAAAACGTTTAAACTATAATTCTAATGACATAACCTCTTAAATAACTGTGGTTATTATTCCGTCTCTGGTATAATATACTAATGGCCATAAAATTAGGAGCATTAGAAATACGCAACTATATTTAAAATATGCTCAGTGGTAAAAATATAGAAGTAAATAAAATATATTGTTAATTAATGACTTTAATCTGTAATATTGTCTATAAAAATTTATCCTAAAAAATACTTTTTAAAAACTAACAATTCACGTTCATCATCTGCTATTAAATATTTTCAATTTCTGTATTCTACCGAATGGCGCTATTATAGTCATGTGGCAATAGGACTTTGGTAGTGACAATGTCGCTACAATTTGACATCACAAATGGTAATGACGCAGGTCTATTTAGAAATTGCAAAGACTATATAAGGACCCCCGTTTTTGCTAAAAGCTTATCCCCCCCCCCCCTTCTGCGCGCTACTACCATCTTAAGGCAACGCATCTTACTACTAACTATGATACTACATCTTCCCTTTTTTTAATCCAACAAACTAAATTACAAATTTTAAAAACTTAAGCTTGCTGTCCGTATTAATATTGCCATTTCGAAGGCACATTAATTACTCGACCACAACGCAAAGTAATCACTATGCGATCTTACTTTGCGTTGATCACTGTCTCTCTGACGATTTAAAAAATTTCCTATTTCTAATATAAATTCTGTTATTTATTGAAACTTTATACCTACGGTTAGCAAGTTTATTTACAATTCAACCTGATTTCAACACACCATGGCGTTGTACTGTACACATACATTTGTGTCTAGATTCAATAATGACAATTCTTTGGCTCCCCTCTTTGTTATAATATTGTATTTGCTTTTTCTGATTCACCTTAATGTACTTATTATACTGGGATGTATTAAGTAGGTGTGATTCTAACTTTATAGTTTGTGTGGGAAGCAAGGGGTTACGTGTGGCTCTCTACATTAATATTTCATTTGGCGAATTATTCTCGGATATAGGCAGGTATCGGTACTATAAATGTGCCAGATATAAATCTTTGTTATCCTCGATAACCTTTTTCATCATTTTTTAATTGTTTGCACGTGTCTTTCACTCATTCCGTTAGATTGGCTATATGTCGGTCACGATACCTTGTTACGTGCCAATCCAATTGGCACTTAAACATTGTATTTAGGTTAGTTTTGATGTACGGAAGTTTCGCGCCATATTTTCAAAAGACGCGGTGCGCGGGAATTTTAAATAGACTAGGCGTGTACTTCCGTTACGTCAGAGTGCATTTGCGCAGATCGCACGACGCTAGAGGGTTAGACGAATAACTTCGTGCGGATGTGTAAAAGACAAAAGAGTGGGGACAAGTTTTCCGTGACGCTCTTAAAACGGGTCTGTTTTGCCCGAACTTTCAAGGAGTGTGGTCGGTCAGGTATCGTATCGTGCATTATCTCTAGTATGTAGATTTTCCTTCTGTTTTATCTTGTTTGTCGTCCCTTATAAAACCTGATCCTGCCGCTCCCTACATATTAGGTAGATGAAATTCGTAGCCACCTAGGCGAAACGAACTCCACGACCCGAGACGAATCGGATATCCATGCTCAGCCAACAGCCCGGAGCGGAGCCCTGAGTGCCCGTCCGAACGCTTTGGAATAGCGTCGGCGGATCAACTTTAACCCCGAGACATATTTATGTAAGTAATTAACGTATTACCTTTTGTTGTAAATTCTTAAATTTTCCGATTATGGCGCAATATAATTTTATGTACTGGTGACGTCATTGGTGGTTGGTCAAACGGAATCTGTAATAAGGTTCGCGCTGCCCTCCGCTAGAGGCGTCACTCGCTTTATTCATTGCGCTTGCGCGATGTATTTTATGAACTTTGTAAACTGTTTTATCGACTTCTAAATGGTAAGAACTATCACCAATTAAATTGTAATAACCTTGTGTTTAAATTTCAATTCATTCGCGAAATCTTGGAATTGTTTGGAGTTAAATTGCGTTCCTCCGTCACTAATCAAGCATTTCGGAACTACAAATCTAGCAAAAAAGTTTTTAAACACATTGATTAGATTACTACTGGTTAAATTATTTAATTTTTCAATTTCAACAAATTTTGAGTAATAGTTACTACTATTAACTAATTTACTCCTCTCAGTTCAATATATATATATATATATATATATATATATATATATATATATTGCTGTGAAACCTACAAAATCCGTGAACTACGCTTTTCGAATCGAGCCTCACGAATTGGGTGTCAAGAATGCTGTGAAACCTACAAAAAGCTATTCATTACCTTAACTGTGTTGGTCCATTGACTTTCTTTTGTTAATCGCCTCGACTGCTCCTCTAGATAACTTTCATCCTCAATCATAAAAAAAACAAACACATTCCTATCACACACATCAACGTTAACTCTATTTACATCAATATTCACAATACATTAAAATTTCAAAATTAGAATTCAGCATAAATTTTAATATCAAAAATTTTCAAGATTAAATTTGTTATCATTTTCAAGTGCATCCAGAATTAAAGTCCTTGTAGGATGCCTACTAATTACTATAACAATATATGCAGAGTACCAAGGGAGCATCTACCACCCCTTTACGTTAATTAACCAGGTTCGTCTAATTGAGCTCAAAGACATACCCTAAATTTTCATCATAATCCAGAACATCAATACTAAATACCCCTTTCTACTTAAAGAAGCAAATTTCACCTTAAAATTAAAATATTATTGTTAGTACAATTTCACTACTGTCCATTTTAAATAAACAAATTAGAAAGTTATTCAACACACACAACAATATCAAAGTTCAAACAAAATAGTATAATTTACCTGAAGGTTACTTGCACTCGTAGCTTCAATGTACATCGTCCCTTTTGTTAATCACACCATTCCAACTGGGTTATATTTACGGCTTCTAATTCTCAACGCTTTAAAAATTTTCTCCATCACCATTTATTTAAAGTTGTTTCAGGGCTTTTCCGGAACTAATCTGTGTATATCTGACCCTAGTCTTGTGGATCCAGACACGTTTATGCACCATTTAAGTATTAATACCCCCGAAAAATAACAAAGAACTTCATACTTCTTTCACCAATATACGCCAAAACTGCCTACTTTTGTGTATATATTTGTCGTTGTAAATTTTTACCAATTGGTACAGTGATACTAAACTTTATTACCTTGTATCTTCTTTTCTAAGTGCACTAACGTACATTCATTGTAGCACGTAAAGAACAAGCTGTTTTAAATCACATAATATTCGAGCAAACTGTTTAAATTATTTAATATTAAAACCGGAAAACTAAAAAGCACTGTTTAACGCGTTTAATCAAGTCGAAGATCTAAGAGAGCTTGTTTATATTAACCTCCGTATATATAGCGATTAGCCTGTCTGTCGGTCTGTTCCCCAAAACGGCCAGTTTCTAGAATTTCGTCATTCTATGTTCCCATTCCGTAGCCTGGCATGCGATTTTTACGAATTTTGGACTCGCCTCAGTTAAATCTCAGAAAATTTCCACACGGCACGCAACGTCTGAGAATACCTAATTAAATTTTATACAGAAATGTTATTTCTACCTCTCAATTTTGCCTTTTACTTTCAACCAATCGCAACCCCATGACGTTGCTCTACTCACGCCTTTTTACTATATGTGTCTCGGTCTTGCGCCTATTCTCTGTCTCTATCTACCCTGTTCTTATTAGTGCAAATTGATATTCTTTATTATCGATTATTTCAGTCCATGTGGACTGTTATCTGGGTTAAATAACCCCGTATCGCGCCTTTCGCATTTCTCGTTACTATTAAGCTACGGTTTCTCCAAGATTCTTTGTAACCATTAATTATCTGCCAAATTTACGCAGAATGAGCCTTTTAAAAATACGCAGGTGTTTAAACATACTATTAATTCTCAGAGCTTTATTTCATGGTATTTTATTGGGTTTTTACAAGTTTTTATAGATATTATCTGTTCCTAACGGTTCAATTAACTCCAATTAAAATAAATACCCTTTAATTTTTAGTGAATCCTAATTAAATATTCAATTATTATCTGTACGTTTTTTTTAATACCGGTTACTTAAAATAGAGTTAATTAATATAAATTTTGCACATAATTTCTCTTTGTTTCTTTACTAGGAATAATTAAATTACACGTAAAGTTTTCTAATACTGCTTCCTTTTATATAAAGCGTCTTATAAATAATTTAAATCTCTTATTTTTAATAAAACGAATGAATTTTTATGCTTCACGGTTTTTATTTAATAACGCGTACCTTTTCCCAAAGCTTCTACACGGTGATTAAAATTATTTGATGTGATTATTTAATTTTCTACCCTGGTCTAAATATGAGTAATATATATATATATTTATATATATATATATATATTATAGTGGTTTTAAAAGATCGAAAATAAATATAAAAGAAACAATTTCAAAACACTCTGTATAAAGGAACATCCCGAAATTACGTGCGAAAGTTATATTAGTTAATTCATTTTTAAGTAACGGGTATTAATCAAATTGTACAAATAGTGATAAATATTTAGTAGGTTTGCAAAGAAATTAAATGGTAGAAACCAATGCCATTAATTTATTAATTTAATTAAACGATTATTGATTTATAATATGCATAAAAGCGTGTAAGAACCCAATAATACCAAGGTGAGACGCGTTGCTAACAAACAAATATATCATTAGGGTTGAAATACGTGGAAAATCCAACTCGTAGAAGTGTTATTTAAAACGCGTTAAGATTAAACACCTGCAGAATTTTAAATGTAAAGTTCCAATAAATTTGTATAGATAAACATGAAGATTCGACGTATACTGTAAACGGTCGCATGCGTTTTCTGGAAACACTAATGAGGGGTTATTTAAATGACGCAGTAAGTTCACGTGGTGTAGATAGCAAATAAACAGAAATATCGATTTTGTACCACTCAAACCAGGTTAGAAAGAGACGTAGAAAACGCATAAGCAAGAGACAACGATAGTATAGGAGGGACTTGTAGGACGTCAGTAAATATACGATTGGTCGATATAGTTAGTTGAACGCGAGACAAATACAAGCATAGTGTAGCGTAGTTTTCTGAAAATATTATAACGGCGCACGGAAATTCGCGGGATTAAATATTGGTGAAGTGCAAAATTTTAAGAATGTGTTGTTGTAGATGGGGATTTCGCGTTAGGCGGGTATGGAGAGGTTACATTCGAAGTGTATAAATGTTTCTGGACAACGTGGTGAAGGCCTTTAAGATTTCGTTCGCTTCAAACGACGTATCAAAGTATCACGAGTTGTAAGTATTATAAAATCATTTAAATTATATTGCATGGTGGTAGCTTCTTAATTAGTACGCGGTTAGTGTGCCGAGATTACATATTTAATTGAGATATCACCTATAATTTTAACCAACTCGTGTCGGGACATTAAGTAACGTGGTTTGAAGCAACTAATTGAAAGACATATTTTTAAATGGCATTTGGAATTTGGTTACACCGTGGAGGCGGCGTTGGCGGATCGGCTTAGAGGGAGTTCGTCTAGTAACAACTAGAAACGGCCTGCAGAACAGATAGAAGAAATACATTGCACCATCTACAGAGCGGAGATCTTCTAAGAAATTTCCAGGTAACGATTTGAAATTGTGATTCTTATAAACTGTAAATATTGGGTGACGTATGAGAGTGTTTTTCAAGGTAGTGTGGATTATTTACGTATTGAACATAATACGTGTAAATAACTTTATTATGGTATTTGACTAGAAATTTGAAGGTGTCTATAAAGCTTTTTAACGTTCCATCAGAACGTGAATTTTTGTGAAGAGTACATAGCTTTGTTTTTTTTTAATGCAAAGTAGAAAGGTATACATTATGCAGAATTAGCTGGGTTATCATGAGCTCACCATACCCCAGAGTTTACTTAGATTAAAAACAAAATAAATTATAAAGAAAGAATTTTAGAGAAGGTATTATTCAAGGACCATTTACTCTGGGTACATTTTATGTGTTAGATGATTTTAAAATAAAATACAGGACAATATTGAATTGCATTTGTAAATAGTAATAAATAAAAGATTGTATGTTGGTTGTATTTTGTGGTTTTATTGCGAGTGTGTGTGTACGATTGAGAATATGCGAGTGAATCTAGATACCCAAGAGGAGGTCCAAATGAGCTAGCCGGAAGCAGGTTTATAAAATTGGCAATTCAACCGCGGAAGAGAAGAAAACGGGTAAGAAATATAATTTTTTTTGATTTATTTAAATTTTTGAAAATTTTTCTAATTTCAAATTTGAAAATTTAATGAAATTTTCGAATATATTTTTGTTGGTGAAAATTTTACCCGAGTTCCACGGCAATTTTATGACGGCCCAATGTTGGGGCTCGAATGTTTTTGAGAGAGTACTAAATTAGAGCGGTGTTCCACGGCAATATATATATATATATATATATATATATATGTATATGTATATATATATATATAATATATGTATATATATATATATAAATATATGTATATATATATAAATATATATATATATATATATATATATATAAATATATGTATATATATATAATATATATATATATATATATATATATATATATATATATTGCTACTATATCGCCGCTCGTCGAATGTATAACGACTAATTGCTCGCTAATCGCTAGGGAATTTTTATCCACTCTTTTCTAACACTCCATATACCTGAATCACACAAGCGTAATTCCCCAAAACTTGTATAATAAGCGAAGAAAATCTACAATTTACTATTTACAGATCTTTTAAATCAAAAAATATTCCTATCAAATTTGTTCATTACGAAGATCATAACCCTTTTTACACCTTTATATCAATTAAAGCCAGCAAAAAGAATTGTATTTTACCATGAATGTTTCGTTGAACGTTCAAAAAACAATTTCCCAGTTTTAAAACTTATTTCTGCGTATCAACAAATTTTTATTGACCTTCTACACACCATATGTAAAACAATAAATGTAACATACTATAAATTGAAAAGCTGATCCTGATCTTATGCCTCTCCTGTAGTTTCTTAGTAAGGCTCCCTGTCCAAAATCGGTTGTTTATTCAGTGGTTTCGAGTGGTTAACCCGCAGCTTGGCGTATTCATCAATCCTTTGAAATGTTTACCAGCAACTTGGAGTCGTTTTTGAAGTACTATCCCTGTACTTCGAGTATCATACCATTTATTCTGTGGAATTTTAACCCAGTAATTTAGTTTAAACGTCGTGGTTTAATTAGTTTTAATTTAGTTTCCTATTTATTGTGTCCGTACTTACAGTGTATTTAGTTTCGATTTAGTTGTGTCCGTAATTAAAGTGGGTTTAGTTGTGTACTTACTTACAACCCTAAATAAATTGTAAAGATTTTGTTTGTATTAATTAAATCTAGACTTACGTTTTACATCAACGGCAGCGTTTTATACCCTCGTATTTCAATACGCACTTTTACTATGTATTTCACTCGTAAATTTTAATTTTGATTATATTTCATTTTTATTACTCGTTACTAACTTCCATTTACGTAATAATTCGTCTCAACTATTACAATTCGCGCGTCGATTATGGAATGCTCCATCTTATCGGCTCCGGTCGGTTGTATAAACAAATTCGTTCAACGAGCTCGTATTGGTTAACCGCTCGCTATCTTGTTATTAGACCATGGCCATGGCGTTGCAATTATGTGCTATCTTCAACCTGTAAGTAAGCTTATTGTCTTTATATGCCTGTGTTGATCTGCAAATAAGTTAGGAATTTTTCAACTTTAAAGAGACCTTGCATCACTCAAACTTCGAAAATATCAGCTGCCGTATACAAACTGACCGATACAATATAGTCGGTCTTTAGTATACCTAATTTGATGTTATTAAAAATAATTTGTGATGGAACAAAATTATTAGATAATGGTATATGTGTATGAGGCTCTGCGTATTCATATATATATATATATATATATATATATATATATATATATATATATATATATTGGTATGATATTTTAGTCTAGCGTTCATTACTTTTTAGTATGATATTCTAGTCTAGCCCTACGTTGGTAGCGTCAGTTTTTTGTTGTGATATCGTTGCAATAACCGGGTGCCCCCTTTTTGTGAAATAAAAAGGTTAAAATTTTTATTTTCGTCAATTTTAATTTTAAGTTTAATTTTTAATATCTCGGCTAGCTCAGTTTTAACTACACACGGAGCTTGCGACAATACTACAACAAAGAATTTTAATTTTTCTTTTATCTCTACTGCCTATGCCTTTAAGTCAAAACACTATTGAGCACAACTACTATAATATTCTCAAAATATTTGCAACGTACAAAAACATTTAAGAATTCTTTGAATAGGAGCTCCTTTTACTAATTGAATTAAATTCTTTTAATAATTATCATTCCCGTTAATTTAAACAAAATCCATCAAAAATCAACCTTATTATTATTACGTGAAGCCCTATGAACGTTTATTAAACTTCCTTCAATCTTTACGTAATTTATAACGTGTACTAAAACGATCTTTGTTGACCCTCACAAAGTTTTCATGAAAGCAACGTTTAAAATATTTATAAATAAAAATACAACAAAATATTCAGATTGGCTAACCTGTTGTCTCCAGTTCAAACCAGTTCCTGCTCCAACTGTTCCTGTTTCAGTTTAGTGATTTAAATAGTCCAACGTTGAATCCAGATCTACTTTAGATATGGTTTGCATTTTTCCTAGTATAGCTTATCCTGGTTGATTCATAAATTATTTTAGCGTCCTTGTTAAACTTTCTGGTCGGATCCAGTAATTGTTTAGATGCCTATTATGTTTTCTCGTAGGATCCAGTAATTGTTTAAATACTTGTTAAATTTCCACATCGGATCCAGTAATTATTCCGAGTCGTTTTTAAGGGTTAAGACGACGAACCTCATTTAATTATGCACTATCATCATTATATAATTTATTAACTATCATCTCACTTCTAATTCCTTCACGTAAATATTTTCTTTCAGGTGATTTGAACCATGCCTTAGTTTATGTTAAACTGATTTGTTTACAAATCCTGTCGTATTTAAAAAAAACGCTTACCTGTTGACAAGTGTACAGTTCACCGATTAAAGCTTTGTACGTGATTCTTACATGCAAGATTTGGGGTATTTCTACTAATTTTTTATGTATAAACAAAATTGATGCGCTATTTCCTGCACGTAGGATTTCAAGTTATTGGCATTGGTTCTCTTGGATTTTCACTTTTCTTGGTCAAGTACTTCTTGTTTGTACAGTAAATTTGATGAACTTTGCTTTTATCACCATGCCGTAATTATGTCTAATCTATGAAGGTGTTGAATTTTACCTTTCTGATCACGTAGTCTTAATTTAATTTATGTATTAAACTATATGCGTTTTCTATCTTACGCATTTTCAAACCTGTTTGTTTAACTGGGATTCTTAGTGTAATGATGCATTACTCACGTGTATTGTGTTGCAGCTTCCGTCCACGTCGTTTTATGACTTGCCAAGTTATTTATTTAATTAAATCTTCTAGAGTACGTTTTATTTTTTAAAATAATTATAACTATAGTTTATATACAGGGCGTTGCCACTTGCTGTCCTGCCTAATCGTTGAATTTTTCATTTTTTTCGTAAAAATGTCTAGTTTTCTGAACCCTCATGGCGTTTTCATGAAGCGCACTATACTAGTGATACTATCTACCCCTAAATGACTCTATTAACATAGCATATATATATATATATATATATATATATATATATATGTTATACTTAAGTATTAGTAAATAAGTTGAAATATTAACTAAGCCTAAGATACAGGTTCGAATCCTGTCCGGAACCTTATGTTTTGCACCTTTCAATTACTAGCTCGATTTTAAATGATCATTTAGGCTTTGCATAAAAATTTAAGTTATTATTTCATCTTATTCACTAATACTTTAGTATTAATCAAACTTGCCTTGTGCAATAATTATCCAAAATGTATATATATATATATATATATATATATATATATATATATATAAAAGGTTCTTAATAATTCTTGAGCGTAGTTAAATTAGAAAAGATTTTGTTTAACTAACTTACCTTTCAAAATGGTATTTCTAGTCAAATACGTTGATGACATTCTATGCTCACTTCCTGAACATTTTTTACTAACCACCATTCAACATTTTAACAATTTTAACGAACATTTGAAATTCACTTACGAACTAGAATCTCACCAATCAATACCATTTCTGGATACACTAGTTATCCGCAATAATGACAACAAGATCAATTTTGATATTTACAAAAAACCTACAAATTCAGAAAGATATTTAAATTACCATTCCAATCATAGCATGAAACAAAAAATTAACACCATATTAGGACTGAAACATCGTATGGTCTCTATCTGTGAACCCAAATTTAAAGAAAAAAATCTGAAAGAACTAATATCAATCTTAATCAACAACGGTTACTCTAAACCACTTTTATCAAAACTACTACATACTAACACAATCATATTCCCACCTCAAAATAAACATACTGATATCATTTACAAAAAACTTTTATATATTACTAATCTTTCACCACTAATAAAAAAATTACTAAAACAACCTTTTGTAACTATAATAAATTCAAATACTAAGTCCATTGGAAACTTTTTACTAAACTAAAAGAAAAACAAATAAAGCTTTATGTAGCAATTTAGTGTATAAAATTCAATGTGAATGCAAAGCTTCCTACGTAGGCCAAACCAAACAGTGGCTCCGAAATCGCATGACACAACACAAAAGTGATGCAAAATTAGGAAAAACTTCTTGTGCTCTTTCTATACATTTATACAATACAAAACACAAAGTCAATTATGATAATGTAAAATTTTAGATATAGAAAGCAATTACAAAAAAAGACTTTTCTTAGAATCATTCATATAAACCAAGAACAAAATTCCATCAATCACAAAGAAGACATCAATAATTTACATACAGTATACTCATACCTATACACTTTTAATCCAAAAAATATACTAACTATAATGATATTGCTTACACACAGAATTCTATTTAATTTAAGTCAAAAGTCAACCTGTTTACTACACCTGTAAAAATATATGATTTTAAAATCTAACTATTTTTATGCAACCCACCATACAAAAAAATTTTTACAAATAAACCACATACTACTATTTAAATAAAAAAATATAGGCAAATAGTGTCATAATTTGTTGATTGATGTCATCCTTGATCCTACATTTTTGTCAAATAAGTGAACTGACATTTCATTCAAAATTTAAAATTAATTTAATTCTTAATCAGTAATATTACAAGCTTCCTTCTGTTACTTTTATTATGGGTGAATACATAAAATAATTTTATCAAGTAATAAGTAAGTTAAACATATATTACCTGTTATATGAATTACCTATTTATATACTTTTTTATGTAGATCGATGATTAAGGTGTAAATTATCACCAAAACGTACGATTTAATACAAATGATACACATTTAATGTTTTGTGTTTAATTTTATGAGCGACTTTATCCCAAGAACCAAAAAACAAAATCTTTTCTATATATATATATATATATATATATATATATATATATATATATATATATCATCATCATTAGGTCTTCAGTCCTAGAACTGGTTAGACGCGCACCATCATTGTTCCCTATTCTGAACTAACCTACAGATTTCCCTGAAATATGCACAGTTTGCATCTATAACTGTCTGATCTAGGTCTACATCTACCTCTTTTTTCCTATCTCTGCTTGTAATATATCACATACTATTCCCCAAAAATGCCTTAGAACGTATTGCGTCCTACTATTTCTCTTTTTCCCCAGATATCCTTGTTCCCCTACTATTTCTGTAACTTATTTGTTATTATCTTTGTCTGTCCATGCTATATTCCTCATACATCTGAAGCACATCATTTCAAAAGGCTGCTACCGTTTTTCTGTCTGCGTTTCAGACTTCCCGTATTTCATAGGCATACTGTGCTGTGCTCCACACATATGGTTTCAACAATTTTCTTCTTATTCTATGTTTGTTGTCTTTCCTCATAGGCGATGTTCTTTCTTGTTAGATGAAGTTCGATCACTTTCTATTGTTTTACAGTTATATGCCCTATTTCTCCGACCTTCAATGGTTGCGAAGGGAGGTAAGCAGTCTGTGGCTGCCAAGTTCACCCAACACTTAACCATTTGGCGATTTAATATATTTTCCAATTTATTTTTTCGCACAGTCAACATTAGTTGCAGGTATTTCACAGCCATTAGGTTTTCCGTCTCAAAACTGGTTGGACACGTACCTGCACTTATTTATATTCTGAGCTAGCCTACATAGTTTCCTGAAATTCTCACACAGCATGTGTATTCAGGTTAATCTTCTTTGGGAATTAAACCACTCATAGTTTTTAAAATCAACTTTATTTACGTTTCAATCCATGATCTAGGATCGTTGTCAAAATAATAATAAAAACTTCAAGTTTGACATTTATGACATAAATTGAAGATGACTTTGATTTATTGATGTTTGAAATATTTGGTTTGAGTATACTAAGCAAAAATTTTTAAAGTTTAACAGAATGATTACCTTCAATTTGTGTTGCGACCTGGAATCGGCTTTTTTTAGGTAGCCAATACGCTTAACGTGAAATCAGCTGATTAATTTTTATTGGTGAATTTCATATAAATTCAATAACTTGGAATTGGAAAACATTCTTTAACATGTTTCTATTTATACAATTGAGAGGATGGTTATTAAAGAAGTGTGCGATTGCATTATTGAAAGGCTTAAGTAGTCGTTTTTTTATATTTATTTTGAGGGGGAAAATTCATTATGATTTAAGTTACCTCTTTGGTAGATTTTAACATGGTTCTGAGGCGACTCTATGGCGGGTTTACAATTGTCAGATACCAATGTTGTTCTAGTGTAGCAATTTTATTTTCTATCTAGATATGTTCATATAATTAATCCCTTTATTTAATAATAAACAATATAATGCATAATAATGTTATTCAATCCACTAATTAAATATTACCTATTGCCCAATAAAGTATTAGCATTCAAATTAAAATTTAATTTCCACGGTGACAAAATAAAAGTTTCTATTTAGTATCATTCCTAGAGCTCCATCTATTAAGAATTTGTGAAGTAACGTTGTTGCCGGGCAGCAACTCGCTTGACCACGGACACTTCCGATACAGCTGTGGTAAAAGCAGGTCGAATTGTTCCTTGAAACAATGGTTTTTTGCTGTTTTTCGTGTTGGAAGCACGTGCGGATTAAGTTCTGTTAGGAGAATGTCATCTCCGAGAGGCATTTTTGATGGTCCATTTGTTGGAACAGCTCGTAGATGACGTGAAATTTTTTGGTCGAAGGGCTGTTGGTAACAGTAAGTAAAATTTGATTCTGTAACCATATTAAATAAAAATTTTCAGTGCAGCTTTATTTATGTATAATACGAAATTTTACATAAAGTATTCAATCTAAATTACATGCAACTTTATTTATATATAACATGAAATTGTACATATAGTATTCAAGTTAAATTATCATGCATCATTTGATAATTTTCGTGGTTTAATTTACATATAAAGCAACTTTAAATTAACATGCAGATTGGTAATCAGGAGACTGGTTTACGTTATTTTTGATTAAAAGCAAGAAGAAAATATAGGTTTTTACGCTTTGTTCATGGTGTGGATCTGGCGAAATTTAATTACTCAAAATGGACGCCGAGTAATGTAGAATTTCAGTATGCAGTACAATTATTCGTTCTAAATTGGAGATTTCCGTATTTCAATGCTGACGTAAGCTTCCTTTATGGTATTTTTCAGACAGTCGGAGTTTTGGTATGTAGAAATTTGTTTTCGTATGTTAGCTGAACTATGGACATTGTAATCAGATTATTTTTTGTTTAATCAAGTTATTCAAACTTCTAAATAGGTCAAGGACAGACCACAATTATATTTTTCAATATTAAGTAATAAGAATCTGTAACTTTTACATATCTAATTCTTTTATTAATTCAATGAAACTACGGTAGATGTCATTACGTGTTATAGAAAGTAAATTCGTCTATTTATGAGAACTTAGAAATTAAACTTCGATGTTTGCTATTTCATTAATAACTATTTGGAATTATCCATTGTAAGGTTAAGGTAGATCTACCAAAACTAACATTTTTGTTATCAATAGGCAACAGTTTAGAAAGCAACTTTATGCTTTATCTATTTGTTAATAAAACCACAGTTAATTTGATTGGTACTGATTTTATCCATTGCCCTTCTAAATAATTTTCATAAATTAAATTAATCACAATATAAAGAAAGAAAGATATTTTGTAAAAAAGCACATAATTGAATACTAGAGGAATAGATTTTTATTTTTGAACAAGACTATTCTTTTTAATTAGGATGAATGAAAGTTGATTCCATTTGAATTTAAAAATTTTTTTGAGTATAAATGCACAAACAGTGCTATTCTTTGTTTAATTTGTTCACAGGTGTAGCAGTGAATTACTAAGATCAAGGTCGAGCCATAAGGTAAGGAACTTCAGGGATTATGTTGTCTTTAATAAACAGTATAGCGGTTATAGAATAAAGGTTTCCGCATTCGCCTTGTACAAGGGACTTGAGTAAGGTCTTCTCTGTATAGAAAAATACGGTGGCGCCTTATTCTTCATGTTTTTGGTCACAATCTAACCCACAGCTCATGTTCCACCCAGAGCATGTAGTTCGACTAGCCGCTTTGCCTTTGAGATTTCCACAACTTTGGGCCATTTTCCATCAGAACTTGCCGTGGGCTCTATTCGATTATTGAAAATTCTCGTTAAATAAAATCCCAAAATAAACTAAAAGGCTATACTATGAAGATTGTGTATGGATCTGAGGCGACCCTATGGCGGGTTTACACTTGTCAGATACCAATACTGTTCAACGGAGATTGTATATGGTTTTGAGGTAACCTTATTGAGGATTTATACTTGTCAGATACCAATGCTGTTTTACAGGGATTGTTAATATGCTTTAATTTTATGTAATTAGTTATTTTATGTATAAATAGAAATCAGGTATGCAGGCTGTATTTCATGTTAATATTGCAAGGAAAACCCAGGAAAAACTTGCAATGCTACCTAGATATTGTGGGCATTTGATTTTCATTTGATATTTCTTTTGTTATTTCTTTTAGTAATGGAATCCATTGTTTACTGAAAGTCACGGATTCGTTTGCAACTCAGTTATTTTTATGTAGGGTTATATAAGCAGCTACTTTGATTTTGCGTTTTGGTGGTTTCTTCTTTTCAGGGAGTATGTGTATTCAGATCGTTCCCTTTCTATTGTTTTCTAATTTTATACCCTATTTTACAGAGATTCAGTGAAGGAGGTTAAGCAACCTGTGGCTACCAAGATCCCCCAACACTTAGACATTTGCCGAAATAATGGTTTTCCAGTAAATCCTTTCACACACTTAACATTATTCGAGAATATTGCCCAACCAATTCTTGTAGTTATTTATAATAATCATCATGTTTAAACACAGTTATCTTTTCGTCATTAGTTTATCCATCTTGGGATTGGTTGGATGCGTACCTCCATTGATTTCTATTCTGGGCTAGCCTACACATCTCCCTAAAACCTCTACAGCCTACATCTTTTACTATCTGTGTGCAGTAGTCTAATCTAGGTCTGCCTCTTCTTCTCTTTTTCTTATCCCTGCTTCTAATATATTCCGCACTATTCCCTCATGCCGTAGTATGTGGCCTATCATACTATCTCTCCTATTTTTTACCGTTTTCCACATATTTCTTTCTTCCTCTACCATTTTTAGTACCTCTTCGTTCTTAACTTTGTCTGTCCATGATATCTTCATCATACGCCTGTAACACCACATTTCAAAAGCTTCTACTTTTTTCTTGTCCGCTTCTCCTTCACAGCCGTACAGTGCTGTGCTCCACACATATGTTTTAAGCAATATTTTCCTTGTTTCTATGTTTGTGGTCTTTGAGCACAGTAGTTGCTTTCCTTGTTAAATGTAGCACGACCTTGTGCTAATCTTTGTTTTATATCTTTTGTGCTTTTCCCATCTTGCGTTATTTAGCTTCCTAGGTAGCAGAAATTCTTAACCTCTTGTAAGTTCGTGTTAAATACTTGTATTCTTGTTTTTGATTCATTTTCCACACCTTTGCAAACTAGAACTTTAGTTTTAGTTTTGTTAATTTTCATACCGTATCTCTCTGTTAGAACCGTTTCCATTTCATTAAGAGCAGCTTCTAACTCTTCCTTGCTAGACACTAATACCGCTATATCATCTGCAAATCTAAGCATATAAATTTTTTGTCCCTGCATAGTAATTCCAAATGTCTTCCTGCATTTGACAGTATTCATTGCCTCTTCTAAGTACAAGTTAAAAATCAATGGGGATAGGGCACATCCCTGTCTCACCCTTTTCCTAATGTTTACTTCTCTACGTTCCTGCTCTAATTCTATTACTGCTGTTTGCTCTTTGTATAAGCTATGTACTATTCGTCTATCCCTATAACTCATTCCAATCTTTTTGAGTATTTCAAACATTTTTTTCCACTTTACATTGTCGAATGCTTTTTCCAGATCTACAAACCCTATATACATGCTTTCCCCTTTTTCTATTGTTTTCTCCATTATCACTCTCAGAGCTAAAATAGCCTCCCGTGTTCCCCTGTTTCGCCTAAACCCAAATTGGTCTTCTCCTAGTATTTCTTTAGCTCGTTTTTCCATTCGTCTTTGCACAATTCTAGTTAATATTTTTGACACGTGTGCTGTCAAACTTATTGTTCGAAAATTTTCACATCTATCCATGCCTTTCTTATTTGGTATAGTTACTATGATGCTACGTTTGAAATCTTTGGGTATCTCGCCTGTCTCATACATATAGCTTACAAGTTGGAAGAGACGTTCTGTTACTGCTTGTCCGGCGGCTTTTAGAGTTTCTGCTTGCACTTTATCTGTACCCGGCGCCTTACCATTTTTCAGACTCTTTAATGCTAATTCAAACTCGTCTCGAAGTATAGGATATCCCAAGTCATCATTTTCAATGTCTGATTCCTGTTCTAATGCAGTTAGTTCCTCTCCTGCATATAAATTCCCTATATATTCTTGCCATCTAGTCACTTTCTCTACGTTTTCTATAATGACGTTTCCTTGTGCGTCCCTTATATTTTTGCAATACGGTTTTATATCCCTAAAATTTATTCTAATTAATTTGTATGCTTCGTCTGTCTTTCCTATTTCCATCTTAGTTTGTACTTCTTTGCACTTTTCATCAATCCATTGTTCTTTAGCTTTCCTGCATTTTCGAATAATTTCCCATTTTATGGCTTTGTATCTATGTTTTCCTGTTTCGTCTAATTTATTTTTGTATTTTTGTCTTTCTTCTATTAAATTCACGATATCCTTTGTTATCCATGGTTTCTTATTTTCTTTTTGTGTATACCCCAAAATATTTCTGGCCGCCATGTCTAAGCTGGATCTAATGTTATTCCATTCTGTTTCTACTTCCTTAGTTTCAGATATTTTCACGATATCATTCAGCAATTCATTTGACTTTTTTTCGAATCTTACTTGAATAACTTTATCTTTTAGTTTCTCTAAGTCCAAGTGCCTTTTTCCGTTCCTTTTTTTCAGATTTTTAAATTTAAGTGCGGACTTCATAATTACGATGTTATGGTCAGTATCTATATCTGCTTCTGGGTAGCTTCTACAGTCTTTTACTTGATTCCTAAACCGTTGTCTAACAAGAATATAATCTATTTGATATCGTCCTATATCTCCTGGCATCTTCCACGTATATCGTCTTCTAGCATGATGTTGAAATAATGTGTTTGTGATGATTAAATTGTTCTTGTCGCAAAATTCTACCAGCCTATTTCCCCTGTCGTTTCTCGTGCCTAAACCAAATAAACCTACTACCGCTTCTTCCCTACCCTCACCTACCACAGCATTAAAATCCCCCGTAATTATTAAATTTTCATGTCCTTTTACGTATCTTAATATGTCTTCGATATCTTTGTAGATGGCTTCTACCTCTTCGTCACTGTAGCTAGAGGTGGGCATGTATACTTGTATTATTACTGTGTTTACCGGTTTAGATTCTAATCTAACCATGAGTACTCTTTCGTTCTTTTGTAAGTAATTTTCTACACAGTATCCTATCTTTTTCCGCATAACTATCCCCACACCCAAATTTCCGTCCTCTGCTCCTGTATGAATTACCCTGAAGTCTCCACTCCAAAAATCCCCTGCCTCTGGCCACCGAACTTCGCTGATCCCTACTATGTCTAGTGATAACCTATTCATTTCGATTTTTAGGTTCTCTAGCTTACCTACTTGCTTCATACTTCTAACATTCCACGCTCCGACTCGCAGAATGTTCCCGACTCTTATTTTTAACTTTCCGATCGCATCCTCCGAAGTAGTCCCTTCCCGGAGATCCGAATGGGGGACTATTTTAACTCCGGAATCTTTTACCCCAGAGAATGCCATCATGTTTGTAACAATTTAAGTACGCTGTGTACTTGGGAGATAATGCGGTGGTTTCCCGTTGTCTTCCACATCGCGGTAGTGTGTCTTAGACTGCCATACCGACCCCAATGGTCTCTGCCAATCTAAGTACCGAAAGAGCCGCTGCCCTCTTTCGGGGACCTGTCTTAGTCTGGTTCCTCACTAACGACCCTACTACTTTGGTTGGACCTGTAGTTTGGTTCTTTAGCTCATTAGAACACGCAAGCCATTTCACCTGTTCTAGTAATTTAGAACTGCGGCAAGGTGCAGGTCCATTCGAAATGGCATATATATATATATATATATATATATATATATTATAGCTATGATAATAGGGTTATATAGGGCACTACATGTAAATAGTACTGAAAGCTACAAAAATAAACAATTGTATCATGAAAAGTACATAAATCGCAGATTATGCATAAAGCTAACATCTAACACGCTGTATAAAAATCAGAGTTAACTTTAATTAATACAATCACATTCAGTAAGATAAATAACTTTGTATGCAATCAAGTTCATTTTAAACCAGCAAAGCATTTATAAATACACATTAAGAACATTGAAAGCTAGAAAATCATGATACGAATCCAATTTGATAAACAATCAGTCTTTTTTCAACCAGAGCACGCTTCATGGCAGTTCAAATTGAAAAATGCGTAAAGTGAACATAGAAAAATTAAAAAACTATATTTTGTGGAAGTCATAATAGAAAAGTTTTGAAATTAAAATAATAGTGAAAATATACGAGAGAAGTTTTGCCGTTGGCTGAAAAACGTAAGTGAAAGCTTATTAATTAAACAAAATTCAATATTTATAATTTGGGGCTCTGGGTAGAAATCTAGGTAAAAACTCTGGGTAAAAATCTTGGTACATAAATCTATTTTTGCAAATAAATCCAAATTTAAATATACATTGATCGAAATTTGCATTAAACATTGGTTTGCATCTACGCATCGGAGCACTAAACGGAGGATTGTTCTAAACATTGAATGGTTGTTTGGCTAAGCGGTACTATAAAATCAACAAGTGAATTCAACTAAAAACAATTCCAGCGGTACTGGTCAACAGCACGCAGCAGCAGATCCAAGAATAGGGAGAACAAAAACACACGCAAGAAAAACTACAGGTTACATCATTATCTAATAACATAAGGCATTATTTTCTTTTTTATTGAATATTTACATTTTTTCTTATACTCGAATATTTATGTAAAGTGTCATCAAAAATCTCTTTATACGTAAAAACTTACGTAAAAGGGAGAAGTCTTTGAACGTTCAATGGTATTTCTAATAGTATACAGTGTCATTTTTGCTGGCTTTAAACTAACTAAAGGGAGCTATAATTTTGGGGATAAACATATTGATATCATTCTTACTTTGATTTAAGGTTTTATTTTATTGAATAGCGAATCATATTATCAAGCTATAAAGTATATATTTTTTTTGTGTCATTATACAAATCTTGGTTAATTTCGTTTGTTTCATTCAAGTAGGAAAGTGTTATATAAAGGGGGAGGGAAGTAAAAATTCTTTGTTATCGTATCGTCGTACACTCTGTGTGGACTAGACTGAGCTAGTCGAGGCATATTTAAATTTTAGGTTATTAAGAGACACAGAGCGGTGACTTGCAGCAGGAAACTGAACGTTAATTATATCGGCGTTATCATATATATATATATATATATATATATATATATATATATATATATACGACGTCACACAAGTACTAACTATTTATGGAGATGTTTTTCAACTTAGTACAATATTTATGTTACAGTTTTGGTTTGAATGGTAGTAATGCACGACGTTGCCATTAAGTTTAAAGCTAAATATTAAATGTTGACTTTTAAGTTTTAGGTTATATAGTCGAAACTATGAAAGAAAACGTCTGCGTACGAAATAAGTTAAAAAATTTTAAGTCAATGTAGCATTTAGTTCACAAATACCCAATAAATATTCCGATTCGAAAGTTTCCTTCAAGCTTCGCGCATCTGCAAACCGTAATGAAGCATGGTTGCCAATAATATTTTATTTTCATAGAGGTAGTTGCTTTAACAATTTTTAAATTGGTGTTCTCTTGTTTTATGAGTTTAATGAATTCAGTTAAAATAAAACCCATTTTCATAAATTGAGTTACATATATTGATCTGAATAGAAACGTACAATAACTGCAATATAAACTATTTACACGCGTCTCGAGACACAATTATTTTTGGCTGTTTTAAGGACAATTTTGACGTTTCAGTTTAAACTCATATTTAAATTATCCGTTAAAGCTGAACTGTCTATAATAGTATCTTTTAATTTGAACGGTAACGGAATCTAACTGCTAAAACGACTCTTCCACTTATATTTTATACATCTGTACATAAAATAAAACATACTTTTCGCATAAATATTATAATTATAAAACATCACCGCACCGCGTCATATAGGTTTTGAGTTTCATTTTTATTTGTTTTAACTTTGCATAGGATTAGATAATAAGTTTTGTTAATAAGTATTATGGAAGAAAAATTATTTGCGAGGATTGCAAAGGTTAACATTTATACGGCAAACATGACCTTGAAACATCCAAAAATATTTGTGTCCCGAGACGCGTGTAAACTATTTACGGCAGCTGCATTTAAATCTTTCTCGGTACGATAACTTTGGCAACCATGCTTTATGGAAATATTAATATTTTGTCTTGTCGACATTATAATAAAATGAGTAATGACATCTTCACACCAAACACTTAATTTTCATTGATTCTTTTATAACTTTAAAAAGTATAGGTATTACATTTACAAAAAAACTAAGAAAGATATCCTATTTTAAAGAAAAGGTATAATTTTACCGAAGGTTAGCCTGTTAAGTATAAAGTTCGAGACATACGGACACATACTCTTCTCTGTCGTTTTCCCAGATAATAGTGTTCACGTATGTTTCCATTTAAAACACGTACAAATCGTATTACTATGTTTATCATATATATTAGTTAAGCTTTTAAATAATATTAAACGTATGTTTGAATTAAGTTAGACACCTATGACGTAGAGGACTTCTATCGCAGTTCCTATTATATATCATTCGTTGTTTAGTTGATGTCAAGGACTTCCTAAATATTTCTGTTTTTATATATTGATATTTGGCTGGTTTTTGCTTCAAACAGTTCTTTTCAGAACTCATACTAATATTTAATTGAACTCTAATCACCGAAGACGATGAGGGAGATTCATTTAGACCTAGGAGGCCAATTCTTGAAATCATGGGAAAAGATTCTCGCACGAACTCTTTCAGGGGTTACGATCCACACGTGAAATTACCATGTTATCAAATTGGTATTCTTGAACAACAAACGGAAACAAATCCAACGAATCCCAACTTTTACGTATGTCTTTTCTAACCCCTGTTAAATATGTACGTTTTGATCAATCATGTTATCTCAAAGTATAATTTTGTGGATCAGTCAATAGTGTGCGTTGCTAGTCGCCATCCTATCATTAGATTGGTCGGTGGTCATTAGCGCGTGTCAATAAATAATTAATAACTTTGTTATAGTAGAATTTATTTAAGAAGAGCCTAAATGTCATCATGCGCACACGGCTAAAACGGTGTCATATTGTCCATTGTTTATAAATAGGCGTGTTCGTTCAGCATATCAGTAGCGTAGATAATTTGTTGTTAAATGTTAATTGATATTTGTGACTTTGACATTATATATTTATTTCTTATGCTTTCATAGTTTCTTTGTGTTTTATGCATTGCTTATTCGCCATGTATATTTAAACCAACAATAAAGTAAAATTTGATTTTAGAATATTTACTCTATGGGAGCTTGATAAAAATCATTAAATCTGCTACGCCACTGACTACCAAGGTTTGCACATATGTCAAATAACGTACATGTACAGGTCCTTTTTAAATAAATTCTACTCTACTTGTAAAATTTGATAATAATAAACAATGGCAACTAAACCAAAATTAGAAAAAAGATACTGCAATATTAACGATCTACAAATTGGAATATTAATATTTTCACGAGCGTCTCACGGCAGGAATGCCCTGGCTGCAATGACAGGCTAGGCTACTGTTAGAAATAGATATTATTATTAAAAAACACAAATTAAATATTATTAAAAACACAATTCACTTACCACGCATATCAGAACAGTCTGCAATAGTTTTAGCAACAACTGTTCTGCTATGCGTGTTAAGTGATTTGTGTTTTTTAATAATACTATCTATTTCTAACGGCATTACTGTCGCGAGACGCTATATTTTCAACCCCTTTAATATTATTAATCATATGCATTTCCATCAATTTATTCTCCATTTTATTAAATTGTAATTTATTTTAAAAATACACTCGTCAAAATGAGAAAGCACACACATCTATTACCTAACCTCCAAAACTTTCGTAATAACTGACAGGGTGACTAACACTATCAGGAGGATCCTCTGTTTCACTAGGATATACCAAGGTGAAAATATTCCAATGATTTTATGTGAATACTTTCGCATGCGAATTTCGAGAATAGAAAGTTTTAGTTTTGTGTGGAAAAGACGTAATATTCACATGGGAAGTAATACCAACAATTTCAAGAATTGGGGCCCAGAACTTGTCGCTAGTTTGATCACCTTTATTGGTTGTATGAAAATCGTTAGTATTCATTTTTCAGTTAAATTTGTAGTGCAACATGTAATTATTTTAGATTTATCATGTTTCTGTTCGTACTTGATGGTAGAATTTAAAGCATGATGAGCTTTTTAATGGTAGTGAACGGTTCCCGAATACAGTCTTGCACAGTATTGGATTTAAATGGCTGAAAGATAATTGAAGGAGAGGTCTAATGGAACTACTAAATATTATGGATAATTGGAATTCGATTATTGAACATTTCTGAAAATAAAAGAAGAGAATCTGTACTAGTTTCGTGTTTTTAGAAGAAACATGGATTTTTCAGAATGGTGTCATATGCCGTTCCTAGCAAAGCAGTGATTTAAGAACAGTTAAGGGCATACAAATTGATCGAAAAAGGTTGGTGTCATACTTACTTATCTTTAATACAGTATAATGTAATTAGTCTTTTAGGTACATAGTATTACATGCCCAAAATGTAATGGATTACTAAATGGGGCTGAATTGATTTTTCTCTTCCCACAAAAAACCCAAATTTATACAGAGAAGTGAATGAACAAAATTTGAAATTTCATTATTAAAGAATTTAGAAAAAGCATTTGTAATAATCTTAGACAACCTATCGTATTATTATACTTGTTAAATAGAACACCTACAGTTCCTAGAAAAAAAGTAAGATTGTAGAGTGACTTACTAAATAAGCAACTTTTTATGAAACGAATGCTTTTAAGCAAAGCTTGTTCAACTTGTTACGATGTAAGTCATAATAATGTGCTTTGTAACATCGGTAATTTTTAAAATTGTAGGCATAAACCATCAAAGGTTTTTAAAGTGGAATTGCTGGTTGAAAAATTCAGACGCGTGGTCTCCGTATCACTGCATACTGAATGCAGTTGGAATGTATGGGATGTAAAGGCCTACTACCATCAACATATCGGAAGAACATTTGGTGGAACATTTTGCAAAAATTATCAAAGATTGGTGGGAAAGTGAAATGAAATTTGATCAAGGGGACATTGCACCTCTAATTACTCGCATTGATGATAAAGATAACTAATACAGATCTTCAATCCAATTAAAGAAAACTTTTTACATGATTTATGTATCTTCGATTTTATGTATAATAAACAAGTGCCTATACCTACATATAATTTAATGCTAAATTACAAACATTTAATCCCTTCTGTGACTTCTTGAAGAATATTTTGTACCTGAAATCATAATTATGTGTATACATCCACGTTTAATTAGTAAAGCAATTTATAATTCAATAGCATATCATGAGCATAACCTCTTGAATGTGTGTGGCTATAGTGCCATGTCTGGTAAAATATGCATGTGGCTATAAAATTTTGATTCCACAGAATTTAGCAATCATATTTAAAATATACTCGGTAGTGAAAATTCACAGTTTAATCACATTCATTAGGCGATTTTTCGCGACATAAACTAACATACTTAATTATGTGTGTATGTGTTAAACTTGCGTTTTGGCGATAAAATTTACTGGAGGGAAATTGTACTGCACCATTTTATCAGATAGACAAACATACCCTGATCTGTACCAGGTTATGCTTGTGTATGTTAAAACACTTGACTTTTACCGGGTAATTATTCAAAGCGAGGTTAGGAAATTATAAAACGTTTGCGCGGTGCCGCACAAGTAAATATTTTTTAAATAGTGGGGGGATACTTCAACATACCATACTCGAACAATTCAAGTATGTCGCGAAAAATCGCCTATTATTAATTTTAAAAATTTATAGTGCAATATTGTCAATAAAAAATTATTTTAAAAATACGTTTTAAAAGGTCTTAAATCACATTTCTCACCCACTATTCTAATAGCGTTATTATAATAACGTCGCCACTATGTGACCTCAGAAACATCGATGATGGAAGTCTATTTAGAAATTAAATTGCAAGAACTATATATATATATATATATATATATATATATATATATATATATATTGTAATGTCATTAGGAGCCACAAGGGTTCTAAGGGTGGTTTTGTGTAGAAGGTAGTGTATGCCAAATAAAATAATCCATATATCAGATCCCGTAATTTTAAAATGTATGTTTGCCGTACTTTACATACGTTAAAGTATTTAAAATGTTAGTTGAAATGTAAGTGCCAAGATGTAAATTATAATGACTTGATGACGTGATAAAATACACAGTGCTCAAGGTTTTATACTGAGTTATAATTTAATAGGCCATTGAACGTACATTTGCCAACCGAAAACCGGATGCGTCTATGGTTGTCCACTATTAACCACGCAGATCCAGGTTTATATGTGAATTATTTTGGCTTTTATTTACTAGAATCAACTTTTGGACAAACTTGTAATCTCAAAATTATAAGTAATAGCAGTGTCAAATGTGATTGAAGGGTTGTGAAATATTTAGGACCAATGATAGAATATTATGTATAAAATAGGAAAGTGCTAAAGACAAAATTTAAGGTATTTGTGACACAAACTCAGTGATAAAATGTTATTGGATGGTATTTTATATTATATGTAATAGCGAGTAGGCAGAAAATGTTGTAATTATCACCTAGGATAGTAAACAAAGGGAGTTGATTTCGAATTATTTTTGTATAAAGACGTGTTTTATGAAACTGCACTAAATTGTTCATATTTTTGGAAGATTAAATAAATGTGTTTGAATTGTAAGAGTTTGATTTATAACAGAAGGGTAAAGAGAAGCATCAGTGTATAAAGAATTAATAGCGGCGACGAATAAAAGGTAATATTGGAATTAGTGCGACAGCGAACCGGCGGAAGATAAGTTTGAATTGGAACGAGATTATATAGGTAGAAGGCATCGAGTGAGAAACATAAGAGTGAAAAATATAAGGATTGATTTGGATATGGATTTATGTGTAGCGGGGCATTGAGTGGTAAATAGGAACGAAGATAGATTTGGATTGAGTGGTAAATAGGTACGAAGATAGATTTGGATTGAATGGTTAATAGGAACGAGGATAGATTTGGATTGATTTAGAACGAGAGGAGCAAAATTAGAAGGCTGCGTAAGAGTAGCAAGCAGAAGTGTACAAGTCAAGGAAGGAATTACTACGGAAGAATTAGCGCAGGGAAAGTAAATAAAAAAGGGTATTCAAAATTCTAAATTCGGGTTATATTTATTTTAGATTTGGGCGCAACAAAATTAAAGAAAAGACACCTGGAGGCTAGACAGCAGTTCAAAGTGATAGTGAAACCTTGTGAAGGCGCATACGGCGACAAGGATTTTGAGCCAGCATTAAGAGAGGCCAGTAACGACGTATAATCCAGGTGAGTACGGTGTATTATAACGTCAAAGTCATAAATTTTGTGGTATTAATTAATTTGGCACAAGGCTACGCGGATCATATATAATTTGGCATATACAAAAGTAAAATTCTAAAAAAAGGTACTAAAACAAAAAATAGTGCAGTTTGGTTGGGCATTGCACATCTACTTACCACTGAACCCACGGTAAGTAGGTGGATACCCTGAGAAGAAAGAGTTCATATAGTCGAGGCATATTAAAAACAATTTTGATTTAATGTGAATTAAGTATTTGTACATCATATAAAGTCATTGAATTAATAAGAAAAGGCGCGCAACGACAAAGAAAAAGGGTGTGGGGGGCGGTATAAGAATATATATATAAATATTTTAGTTAGTTAATTACACTAGGTAAGTTGATAAATACCATCGTATCCCAAATGAACATTTCAAATTGAGCTAATAATTGAAAGATGGAAAATATAAGGTCTTTGACAGGACTTGAACCTGTATCTTAGTCTTTCTAGGACTATATGTTTTCGAATTACGCCACTGACACCGATGACGACAATTGGAAAATTTACAAATCTAAATCGTGTACACAACGATACATCAACCTAACTTTCAATTACGTTTCGCATTTTTGTCAATCACATTTGACAATATCAAGTTTTTTACTTATGTCAGTTATAGACAGTTATTATTTCATCTTATTAACTGTAATACGATAGTATTTATCTACTTACCTTGTGTAATAAACTACCTAAAATATTTCTATATTTAATACTTGGCTTATAACTGTAATTTTGAGCGTTGCTTCCTGTCTAAACTGACATAAGTCAAAAACTTGACGATGTCAGATATGATTGACAAAAATGCCACACATAATTGAAAATTAGGTTGATGTATCGTTGTGTACACGATCTAGATTTGTAAATTTTCTAATTATTGTCATCGGTCTCGGTGGCGTAATTGGAAAACGCATGGTCTTAGAAAAACTAAGATACAGCTTCAAGTCCTGTCCAAGAGCTTATGTTTTCCATCTTTCAATTACTAGCTCGATTTGAAATGATCATTTGGGCTTTGCATAAAAGTCTAGGTTATTATTTCATCTTATTATTTATATATATATATATATATATATATATATATATATTGTTGTGGATTTAAAGGGGTAAATAGGTGTATACAATAAAATTTCAGCAATCATATATATAGAAAAGAGCAAATTATTTACGCGCCAAATTAATTTAATTCATTTAGTGAGAACGGACTAGTATTAGGGTGATTTTATATTTAATAATTGGAATGTTAGAATTACATGAAGGAAGAAAGCTTCAAAGCATATAAAAGTTCAAGGATACGCATAATTAATCATAATTTATTTTAATCAAGCGCACGAAAGCAAAAGGGAGCATGCTTGCATAAGAAAATCAATAATTTCTAACGCAAATATATTCGTTTTAAAAGCCAACGTGCATTTACACAGATACGAAGAAGCAGAAAATCGAGGCATTGTTATTTTCAAACAGTCAATAATTAACAGGAACTCCTGCTTGTTAAAGGTTACGTTCAAAGAAATGGAACGTATGTTAATACAAGATTTTATAAAAATTGTTTTCAACCGTCAGTTTGTATAAACAGCTAGGGTAACAAACATCTTAAGGAGCGAGTTTAATGAACAATCGATAATATACAACAGATATAGACAAATATAGGGCAGCGTTGGATTGAAATACACGTAAGATATACACGTGGAGTTGATGTAAGACGTCGGCAAAATCAATTTTTAGTAACTCAAGTGGGGTTTGGAAGGAAACACTGAAAATGTATAAAACAAAGATGAATAGCGCTTAGGCGCGGTCTGGTGACGACAGAAAACTTTGTCATTGGTTGAGGGCCAACAGTTTTCGAAACGAACGCACAAATTCGATATAAGCAGTACGTAGGACGGGAGAAATTTTCCGAATTTATCGACGGTTACGCTCAAAATTTTTAGAAACCGCTTAGAAAATAATCTTTTTGAATAAAAGGGGTCTGTTGGGGGATTCGAATAAGAATATAAATATCCAAGCAAAGTTATTAAAGCTCTCTTTTCTTTTACTTCGATCAAGTGCTGAATACCGATTCAGACCAACATAATAATAACGCTTTTGGTTAGTAGTTTGTGTGTGTTCCACAGCCGTCAGTGCACTTCTTTATGTGCCCGTTATCATTTCAAAATCATTTTTATCGCCTGTTACCATTCCCAAGCCAATCATGCCGAACGTGTTAACCGATTCATCGAGATCGTGCTTGTTTGCTATTTCAGTGACAACCAGAGTCACTGGGATGTCACTCCTCCGAAAGATTACTGCGCCTTCCAAACGTCCAAGCATGAGATCTTTGGTTGTACTCATTTCTTTCCGTTGTTCGGTCGTAAACGCATCCATTCAGTCAGACAACTCTCCAAAATAAACAACATGTATATCCGTAATCCTGAACATCCTTTAGTTGATTCCGAAGACTTCAAAAATATACGCTCACATGTTTTCAAGAAACTATAGCCCGCCTACCGTAATACCTACAACCACTACAACTTCTGTCGTCGTTCTGTTTCTTTTCGGTAAGGCGAGTCCGTTTGGTGCCGTAATTTCGCTCTGTCCAAACTTCAGGTCATTTCAATGCTAAGCTCGCACCTAAATTCCTTGATCTCTTCTGTACAGTTTTTCTCCCTGGACCTATAAACTTGCCATTCCTTCCGACACATCTATAGGTATTTGACATACCAAAAACTTCAAACCTACCCACCCCGACAACCCAAATGTTCCTGATCTGGCTTTGTTCTCCTGCTGGCGACGTAAACATCTTAAATCCCATTCCTAGTCCTCTGCGTCTGCAGATCCTATACTGACTCGACCTTATCTTAAGATCGGATTTTTGGACTTTAACGCTTTTTCTAATAATTTTCTGTTTTTATTGGTTTTCCGCTTTTCTTTCGTTTCTCTCCTCGCACTCATCCGGATTAGAATAGCTCTACAGTATGTTCTGCCTGTAGTAAGAGGCGATTAAAGCGGTCAACACACCCTTTGTACATATATATACACTCACACCGCACATACACACGCGCGCCCGCTCACATACACACACACACACACACCATACTCAAATTACACATTTTTTTCTTTTCCTTTAGATCTTCTGTCGCTTCTTGGTGTTTATATTTCAGTTTTGCTCTATTGTTTCCGCTGCTCTACATTATTTCTTTCTCTTGGCTTGTTTTCTTACTGTTGGTCTTCCTACTGACTTGATTGAACTTTGTGATCCACTTTCTGTGGTATGTGTTTTCTAAATCTTGTATCTTTTCTTAGGAAACTACGACTTGTCGACTCTTTGGCCTAATTAGCTATTCTTTTCTTCGGTTGTTAACTTGATACCATTCTTTGTTACCACACCTTGAAATATCTCAATTTTTCAATCCAGCATTCTTCACGTTCCCTAACATATTTTGAGGCTCGACAGTTTTTATCTTGTTTTGGCTTTTGCTATTGGTTTTCTTTCTCGTTTCTTTTCTCACTCTTTGGTTTGTTTTCGCAAGAAACCAATTCTTTTTCTTGGGATTTGAAAACTTTACAATCAGTTTATGTCCATCTTTTATAAAGGTTGTATTTATTCACGAATTCCGATCAATTAAAATTTCTGGTTTGCTTATCTCTACACCTTATTTAATATAAATTATTAATTGGTTTATGTTACTTTTATATAATTTCAATACGGGAAGTTAGGCAACTCATCTTAGGCGTTGTTCATAATTCTACGTTGTTGAATAGGTTTCATATCTTGTATTTATACACGTTGACGTATATTCGTTGTAGTTTAGAACGCTTCAACCTGTTTTACTAAATACGATGTAACTGGATTTCCCATTATTGGTTGTAGTTTTGCTTGTTTAAAACTATATAATAAGTTTTTATGTACGAAGTAACCAAAGATTTTTAAAAGACGAGTGCGATTTAATTAGTTTTCTTGTTATCTTATCGACAAATGGATGTTGTGAGGAAAATACCATTCACGCTGTTTATTATATACACATGAATGTTTTCAAGATAAGATACAATTTCAAGAGAATCGTTTATTATGCACGCTTTCTTTGCTTGACCGGTATAGAATTGCTTTCCGTTTCCAATACGGATATAAAAATGAAAGTTGTTTCAAAGGCATGTTACGCGATATAGTGTCCGTTTATGTGAACTCAGGGAAACGGTACTAAGGTTATCCTGGTGTGGTTCTTGGGGTTGCTTTTATCCCGTCGAAACATGAATTAACTAAGTTTAACACTAAGCTGTCTTTGTATACAGTTTCGATCATGGTTTTGAAGAATATGGTAAAATCTGAACAATCATATGGGATAAACGCCGATGTTTATTTTGCTGAATTCCTTTGAAGATGGTTCAGGTGTCGCAAAATTTTCAAAGTACGAAGACAAAAAGTTGGCGTTTAAGGAGTTGGATGATACCAAGCTTCCGACTTCTTGAAGGACAAGATCCTCGGAAAGTGTCCATTTTGAACGCATCAATCCCAATAGTGTATGTATATTAGATTTTCCTTCTGTGTATTGATATTTTGGTATTCTTTAAGTCAGCTTACATAGTTGGATTTATTTATGTCACGTTTATAATTTACAGAACAAAAATATTTGTTTTTTTGTATAAAAAGTAATTTATGACCATGCAATTATTCTAGTAGGAATATGCTGTTACATTTGATCGCTGTATGATGTGGTTTACAGGTTTGGGTTCTAATTAAATATAAAGTATAGTTTAAGGTATACAGAATGTGGTTATGTGATTGTTTACAAGTCACACCCAGATAAACAAAATTTGTGTAGAAACAATCTGATAAATTTTAGTTACTTTGGTTTATTGTTATGAATATGCTAACGGAGGCAGATTTTATCGTTTGAGTTTTATAAAACAAGTTTAGCATTGACTGTCCATAAGATTTGTATAAAAATTTAAAGTTACATTATTGTTTAGATGTGATGTTATTACATGGTTTTTTACCGCTGCTGCGAAATGCATTTCCTCTGGTAGATGGTTTTTTCTTTATTGTTGTTGTCTACTATTACATATCTTTTTGGTATTTACCTATTAAAAGTTACTTTTAGGGGAAGTTTGTGAAAATTATGTAAGCCTAAGATACAGGTTTGAATCCTGTCCGGGACCATATATTTTCCTTCTTTCAATCACTAGCTCGATTTGAAATAATCATTTCGGCTTTTAATAAAAGTCTAAGTTATTATTTCATCTTATATATATATATATATATATATATATATATATATATTATTAAGTAATATAGGGGTCATGAGGTGTCATTGAAACCCAAATTTTAGAAATGAAGCCCACTAAAAGATAAATAAATCCGGAAAAAAATAGAAATTTTCGAAAATTCATAGTACATCCTGTATAATGCAAGCTTACTTTTTGCCAAGCGAAAAATGCAATGCAATTCCGTGTGTGTATGTAATCACCCTGTATAATATAGGTGTATTGTAAATACATATCAATTAATATATGCAGAACGAAAAGGTAATTTCGTGCATGTATAATAAAAGCGTATTATAAAAACACGTTAATAAGAAATATGGTATAAACTCATTAATAAACAAAACGTTTGTTCTAAGGAACATTAAGAACCCATAAAATGTGTTAAAAATGTCGATAAGAACGCAGTTTAATAGCCTCACGTATTAGTGAGGAAGACCGCGGACCATTAACCTGAGGTGTTAGAAAAAAACGGATAGCGCACATTAATCCCACTAACGAGGTAATAAAACGCGGCGATGTGAACGCTAATGAAAAATTTCCAAAAACGGGTCAGATAAGCGTATGGTCTGTGGATTGGAATCACGTAAACACTCTTACATTTTAGAAAAGATATAATTTTTATATATAAACAGATGCAATCGACATTAAATTTAATTGATAAATTCGCGTCTACCAAGCAATATATAAAGAATTTCGAAGTAACAGTGAATACAAAAGTTAGTTTTAAACGTAATCTGCGTAAATATGGAAATTGTTAAATACAGTTATTTGATTTTGTAATATACAATGAAGATGGAAAATGGTTCAAAATAAAAAACTAATTTAAAAATTTAATTGAATAATTAAACCAAGGAGGCACATTGGTTTCTAAATGGAGATTTAAATAATCTGGAAATCTTGTAAGTTGATTTTGAACGTCATTTTAAAAATAGAAGCAGAAGATACTCAATACTGTTAATTATAAATTGGATAAGCGCTTTTTGGATTTTTTAAGTATTACTTTTGGAATATTTTATTTGTAACTGATATTTGAGTATTTGTCATTTAATTTAAGATAGAATAAGTCTTACTCATATAATACTTTTTGTAAGCATCTGTTACGTGCCATTGCCACTTAAACATGTTTTTAGGTTAGTTTTTGATATACGGGAGTTTCGCGCCATAATTTCAAATACGCGGTGCGCGGGAATTTTAAATAGACTAGGCGGTACTTCTGTACGTCATAGTAGTGAGTTTGCGCAGATCGCACAACCCTAGAGGGGTAGACCAATACTAGACAAGGAGTGGGGACGAGTTTTGGTGACGCTCTGAATCGTGGCTGTTTGCCTAAAACTATGAAGTGAAGTAGTCGTGCCGGTATCGTATCTTATCTTATTATGTAGATTCGCTTGCCTTGCTTATCTTTGTTTTGTCTTTCCTAATTAACCTGTCCTGTCGTTCCACTACATTTAGGAAACCGATATGACCCTGGAGCAGCCCACGACCAGAGATGACCCGGATGTCCATGCTCAGCTAACACCACCGGAGCCCGGAGCAATACGTTCATTATCGACCCGGAAGGATGATAGGCGTACCTGGGGAAAGCCGGATATCTTATGTGAGTAAATTGTGTTACCTGTTTATTTAACTTTATATATTTTCGACTATTACGCAATGTAAATTTGGCAGTGGTGACGTCATGGTAGTTGGCCACGCGAACCTGTCATAAGGTTGGCGCTTCCAGCCGCCAGGGCGTTGCATTGCTTTTTATCCATTGTGCTTGCGCGATGTATCTTATGAACCTTGGTAACTGTATTACCGACTCTTAAGAACTATCTATCACCATATAAATGTATCACCATCTAAAGGGTAATACTTTGTAATCTGTTTTATCGACCATATAAACTTTCACCAAGAGTAGTGTAATAAGAATGCGCCTTTAATGTGGAGGTTAGGAACCGGGGAATTTTCCTTTGTTTTTTATAAACATTCAATGTATTAACAGATGTTATTTAAACAGCTTTCTCACTTAAAGAACTACTTTTATTCATGTAAGTATACAAATAATTATTTACCTTGATTACATGCCTTTAAACACTGTTTATTACAAAATTATCTACATATATTAAATTAAAATATCTTTGTTTGTTTTCCTAACTTTAGAAGATCTTTTTGAACTTGAACACACTGTCTTGTATGTTACATTTTAAAAAATGCCTTAGTGATTTACCTATTTAATAACAAAATTGTTTGCCTAAATATAGATTTCCTGTTTACCTAAGTTTTTAGTGTCTTTTAAAGCGTTATTTTGACCTAACCCTGATATATTTTTTTCTCTCAGATATTATCTTGTTTGGATATAGTTTTAAAAGTTTTTCCCTTGTATGGTTTAAACAGTATAACCTATAAATGCGTTTTATAAAGGTTCTTGCCTTATATATAGTAACGAAATTACCTAGACCATATTTTTACCTTCCAAAATGTTGCAATAAACTGCATCCCTTTATATCTGTTCCTTTGAATACATAAATAAAGAAATTTCCGTTAACGTTTATTATTTAAACTCATTTACGATACTTGTTGATAACTTCTGCAATATTGAAAGAACATTCCAATAATTTGGAATACCTTTTGTATAGGTATCGTGGAATTTTTCTTTCATGTAGCGAGTTTGATTTTGTCTGATTGCATATCTTATTTATTGATATCTCAACGTACCTTAACACCTGTAAGCGAAATTTACCGTCGAATTTGGTCGCTCAGCGTTATGTAAGTCTAGACGAGGATTCGGTTGGTAAGTTTGTCGTTTAGAATTTGTAAATCATTTTTTTAATAATGATGTTGAAATTTTTCCTTATTGGTTTGGGTAGAACTCTAATGAGAACTTCCCATCCCAGTAAAAATATGCTTTATAGAATGTCTTTTTGTTTTTCAACAATTTTATTAGTGAATCGAGTTTTAATTACTATTATCTCTTTACATATCGATTTAAACTTCATTAAATGCCTTAAAATTGTCTTTAAAATCGCTTAACCTTACGTATATCTAAGAGCTTGTCACGTTTACTTCCTTGACAATGTACCTAATGTTCTTAGCTTTCACTTGGCTTAATAACTTGAAACAGCCCGCAGGTCGTTTCGCAAGATGGAACTTGCGTATATCTCAATTCACTTTTGACGTTAGGCATAGGCCTGGCAAATTAAATATCGTACCTGATGCCATATCTCGTGATGTTGTTTCTCTTAACCTTCCAAATTTAATCCCTGATACCTCGTATCTTAATATGATTAAACCCTCACGGTTTACCTAATATTTTTTTGTTCTCACCATCAATTAGTTAACTTTAATTACTTATTCCTTCTCTTATACACCTACGTTTTATACGTTTAACTCATTTACCTTAAACCATTTGCTTCTGGTTGACTTTTCCTTGACCATACTGTTAGTTATATATCACTTCATTCTCTACACCCCCAAATATAACTCTGTCGTTTTATTTAATCAACCCTCGAACTTTCCCTACTGCATATTATTTGGTTTTTAGTGTTTATCTTACGTCATTTAATTTTGTGTGGTAATTGTCGTAACTTTGGTTGTAATAACTCATTGAATTTTTATGATTGGTTTTAGCTGATGTTGAGTGAATGCTTTCTTCTTTGGGCTCACATAGAACATGCGCGATCTATGCCATTGAAAGAAATAGTTCATATTCGCAGTTGCAAAAACTAGGATTGTCTATTCCATGTGTTTTTCTTCTGAATTAGTGCAGTCGCCCACATTATACTACATCATTATACTATATCCTTATTTGTTTTTTCTATTAAATCAACATAACTTATAAACATTTTTTTTCATTGTTTTTTATTGAACTTTGTGGTGAGGTGCTATTGCTTTTTATTGTTATCTTATTAAATTCTCGGTTGTTTTGGCATATGGGGACAGTGTACCTGTATTTAACTGCTTATAATTGGGCATTTTTGTGTGTTTAGGGTGCTACCGTTCTGAAATACTACCTTGTTGTGTCAACGTTTGTCTGATTTTCTTATCGTAGTCAATGTCCTCGTTAGGAAAATGATCGTACTAGTTCTCTTAGGAGTCTAGTGAATTTTAAAAATGTGTATACCTTATCTTGTCGGATTAATATCGCAGGTGGTCCTTCAGACTGCGCTGTGTTTAACTGGGACAACTCTCTACCTTCTCTCGGACGCTTGTCCAAAAACTATACTTTTTTCTTATCCCGCTATCTCCACTATGCCTTATTCTTCTTTCGGTGGACCTGTTCTTGTCCCGGAACACCCGTCTGCCACAAAAGAGTGATGTTCCCTCATTTCGAGCTACTGGCCACACTGGCTGGTTGAGTAGCGCTTTGCTATCCACCTTTTTCTCTGTCGCTTTTGCTCAATGCAAGCCCTTCCTCTAATTTCTTCTACCAGGAAGTGCCTCTAATGCATTCCAAAAAACCAACCTCCTTCTTTTTTACCGTTCCTGTTTCTCTACTGCCTTTTCATTTCTGTTAGTCACCGTGTGGTTGCGCGGGAGGTTTTCACAGACACCTGGACCATGTCTCTGCGAATCTTTCGTGAGGTCATGCGGTGCCGCTGTCAGTGCTTGGGCTCTGGCAGTGAAGGTATGTATGAGTGTGTGAATGTGTGAGTGAATGTGTATATCTTATATACCGTGTGGGTATCGGGTGAGGGTATCACCGATATCGATTATCGCCGGGTGCAGGGATGCACCCAAATGTCTTTGCCGGTCTCTCGTGCTGTTTATTGCAAACGGACCTGCTTCACGGGTTTCTCTTTTTAGAGGGCACGAGTCAATCCCATTTAAACGGCTCTACTGGAACCACTCTATTTGTTATTCATTGTCTTGGGTAATAACTAGGCCAAAACCTTTGTCTTCTTTATTATTTTTGATAATACCCTTAGTTTTAATATCGTTATCTTACTGATTACCTTTAATAATAACTTTAGTTTAATATCGTTATCTTACCGATTACCTTTAGTAATAATTTTGGTTTAATTTCTCGTTATCTTACCGACTACCGTTAGGAATAACTTCGAGTTATTTCGCGTTATCTTACCGGTTATCTTTAGTAATAAGTTTTTTAAATTCATGTCACCTTACCTACTATCTCTTATAATCACTTTAACTTAATATCGTATTATCTTATCTAGTATCTCAAATATAACTAAAGCTTAATATCGTTATCTTGTCTATTACCCTTGAAGATAACAACTTAAGCTTAATATCATTATTTTATCTACTATCTTTAACAACAATTTGAGATCTTGTCTTATCTTTTTATCGTCCTAACGTGTGGTATATATGACCAGACGTGGGAATTATTTTTTTTCTGAAATTTAAGTGAAAAAGCTAACTTGATATAGAAATGTAATTTGTAGGTTAGCATATAAGGATTTAGTAGGTGGTACTTTCGGTAAATTTGTTGATTCACAACTATGTCATGGACAAGTTTTAAATGTGCATCGTGGAAAACCAAAGTACCAGTAACAAAATTTGCTAGAGTGCAGAGTGACGCACTCCATGAACATTTTAAATTTGGGCACTTCTTGCCAAAAAGAAGAATAGTTTGATGCAACACTCATGTGTGTTTGCACATAACAACTTTTATGTTAGCTTTAGTTAGATAGGTTTAAATAGTTTAGGCGACTTGTCGCACCCGTGTTAGTTTAAGTAGTGTTTCATGCTCCTCGACAAATTTGTGCTGTCGATGATTAGTGTAGTCAAAGACTATGGGGCTACCTATTCCGTTTCCTGGTACTTCGGTAGACGTGTTATCGGTCAAAAAACCAGGTGGCGCCATATATAAACATTTTGTAGGTTTTAAGTTAGGTTTTATATTGGGTAGTTAGGACTTAGATTTTAAGCTGTTACTGTGCTAACAGACTTTTCTTTTTTTTAAGTTTTTTCTTTTGTGGCTTTGTCGCGATTGTTACGTGCCATTGCCACTTAAACATGTTTTTAGGTTAGTTTTTGATATACGGGAGTTTCGCGCCATAATTTCAAATACGCGGTGCGCGGGAATTTAAAATAGACTAGGCGGTACTTCCGTACGTCATAGTAGTGAGTTTGCGCAGATCGCACAACCCTAGAGGGGTAGACCAATACTAGACAAAGAGTGGGGACGAGTTTTGGTGACGCTCTGAATCGTGGCTGTTTGCCTAAAACTATGAAGTGACGTAGTCGTGCCGGTATCGTATCTTACTTATTATGTAGATTCCCTTGCCTTGCTTATCTTTGTTTTGTATTTCCTAATTAACCTGTCCTGTCGTTCCACTACATTTAGGAAACCGATATGACCCTGGAGCAGCCCACGACCAGAGATGACCCGGATGTCCATGCTCAGCTAACACCACCGGAGCCCGGAGCAATACCTTCATTATCGACCCGGAAGGATGATAGGCGTACCTGGGGAAAGCCGGATATCTTATGTGAGTAAATTGTGTTACCTGTTTATTTAACTTTTTATATTTTCGACTATTACGCAATGTAAATTTGGCAGTGGTGACGTCATGGTAGTTGGCCACGCGAACCTGTCATAAGGTTGGCGCTTCCGGCCGCCAGGGCGTTGCATTGCTTTTTATCCATTGCGCTTGCGCGATGTATGTTATGAACTTTGGTAACTGTATTACCGACTCTTAAGAACTATCTATCACCATATAAATGTATCACCATCTAAAGGGTAAGACTTTGTAATCTGTTTTATCGACCATATAAACTTTCACCAAGAGTAGTGTAATACATCTTAACCAGGAAAGTTTGTGATAAGAGTTCGAAATCGCTCTTACTTTTTAATAAACTATCTGTCAATGATTTTTTTGGCCAAAACAAACCGTACAAGCGTGGAAATAGAAAGCCAGGTAAACTATCCACAAAAGAAGAGATGTGATTTCTGTAAATTGTAAGTAACTTTAGGTGAGGAATATTTTTGATAACTAAGTACTTGTTAGAAATAATTTGATGCTTGAAAAAGTTTATGTTGTAAATGTTCTATATTATTTTGTATGAAAGAAAGTATTTGAGACTGTATAGATGCGTTGTGATATTGCTGTTTCATTTCATCTTGTAAACTCCAATAATTCTGATGAGCTAGCCAAGCAAAGAAAAGTGAAAAAGGAAAATAAGTCAACACACACACACACACACACCACACACGCACACGCACACACACACACATATTAGTGAATAAGATCAAAAACAACTTAGACTTTTATGCAAAACCCAAATGATCATTTCAAATCGAGCTAGTAATTGAAAGATATATAAATTCAGGTTAATTTAGACTAGAAAACTTGATATTGTATAGTAAATATTGGGTCGTAGTCAATCTGGGCAATTAGATAACTCTTTTAATCAGTTCAAGCTTTTGAAAAATTTTATTTTCTTCTTCAGGAAGACTATAATTGCAGGATTACAAAAATGTTAATATGCTAATACTACTTACGATTATATGAATCTATCTAGTAAATGCCTGAAGCATGATAATAATTAGGATACATACAAAATCTTTTATTTGTGGCTATGCAAATATTAGCTTGACTTGTATAGTTAAAAACCGTTTTTCGATTTTTCGTAAAGTGGGTGTTTATTTATACATCTTAATACTATTTTGTTCTAAAACAAATAATTTGCTAAAAGCAATTATTATATAGTTTCTTTATTATTTCATCATCATCATCATCATTTAGTTTCTGACCTTACTTAAGGTCGGTTTGACGCAACTCTAACTTCTTTTCTATTCTGTGCGAATCTAAAAAGCTCTACATACCCTTCACAACCTAAATTTCTAATAATTTGACTAATATAGTTTGGTCTAGGTCTTTCTATATCTTTCTATCTTTTTTCTATCCACCTGGCTCTACATAGATATTAGCAACCTGATGGTTGTTAAAGAACTCTAACATGTTTACATGATTACCATTTATAAGGAAATGAAATATAACCTGGTTATCCGCTTCAAAAAAGGAAAAGTGTTAAATTATATGTTATGGTAAGGCTTAAGCAACGAATCGCTGCCAACATGCCAGATCGCTACCTACTTGTGAGTTATGTCATGGTGACGTTTATTAAATTATATGTTATGGTAAAGCTTAAGCAACGAATCGCTGCCAACATGCCAGACCGCTACCTAATTGTGAGTTATGTCATGGTGACGTTTATTAAATTATATGTTATGGTAAGGCTTAAGCAATGAAACGCTACCAACATGCCAGACCGCTAACTAATTGTGAGTTATGTCATGGTGACATTTAGTTAACTGATTTTTATTTTTTTTTGTTTTGTTTTGTTTTCGAACTTACTTAAAGTCGGTTTGACGCAGCTCTAAATTCTTTTCTATTCTGAGCTAGTCTAAAAAGGTCTACATACCCTTCACAACCTAAATCTCTAATAATTTGACTAATATAGCTTTATCTAGGCCTTCCTACTCTATTTTTATTTGGTAGTCTATAATCTAAGACTTTACTAAAGAGTCCCTCATGTCTTAACTGGTGCCTTATCATTCTATCTCTCCTGACCTTCAATTGTTTCCACATACAGGGTTCCTCACCTATCCTTCTATAAACTTCCTCGTTTGTTACTCTATCTATCCAACTAATCTTTAACATTCTCCTGTAACACCAAGTTTTAAAAGCTTCTATCTTTTTCTTATCTACTTCTTTAATTCTCCAAGTCTCACTACCGTATAGTAGAACGCTCCATACGTACGACCTTAAGAAAATTTTTTCTATTATCTAAACTAATACTATTAGTTATTAGTAAGTTCTTCCTTTTTAAAAACATTTTTCTAGCTTGAGCTATTCTAGCTACTATATCCCTTCTGCTACGTCCATCCTTTGTAATTATACTACCTAAATAGCAAAATTCATCTACCTCCTCTAACTCGGTATTACCTATTTTTAATTTTGGTTTAGAACTAGGCTGTAACTCACTTGTCATTATCTTTGTCTTTACTGAGTTAATTCTCATACTATAGTTACTCTGTAGTATCTCATCTAAAATATTTAAAAACTTTCCTAACTCTTTTCTAGACTCTGCTATAATGGCTATATCACCTGCAAAACGTAACATGTCTATTTTCTGTCCCTGTACACTAATACCTATCTCTTTTCTCTCTCTAGCTAAGTTTAAAGCTTCCTCAATATAAACATTAAAAATCAAGGGAGACAGTATACAACTCTGTCTAACACCATTTCTAATCTTAGCTTCCTTTTCTATTTCATCAAATCTAATTACTACGCTTTGGTTTTTATATAGACTGTAAATAATTTTTCTATCCCTATGAGAGATTCCTATTTTATGCAAAACCCTGAACATAACAATCCAATTAACCCTATCAAATGCATTTTCTAAATCTACAAACGCGAAATGAGTCTTTTTATTTTTTTGTAACCTTTTTTCGGTAATTACCCTAATCATTAGTATCGGTTCTCTAGTCCCTCTGTCTTTACGAAAACCAAATTGGTCTTCGCCTAAATAATTCTCAGTCAAAGCTTCTACTCTATTTTTAATTATTATTGTTAGTATTTTGGAAGCATGAGAAGTTAAACTAGCCGTTCTAAATTTCTCACACCTATCAGCTCCTGACTTTTTTGGGATTGGGATAATAATATTTTTTTCGAAATCTATTGGAACCTCACCTGTGTCATATATTACTTTTACTAGTTCATATAATCTGTCTAAAGTTTTCTGACTTGCATATTTTATTAATTCTGCGGGAATATCGTCTATCCCTGGCGCTTTATTTAGTTTAAGATTCCGAACAGCTCTATCAAATTCTTCTCTTAATATTGAGAACCCTATTTCTACATCCTCTTCTTAGTCGTTCTCTAACTTACACATATCGTCTGTGAGAAAAACTGACCCAACGCCGAGAAAAGTAATATTTTCCAATATTTAATTTTTACTTTGTGTAATGTTTTTAGTTAACTAGGCTTATTATTTCTGTACTATATATATATAAAATCCCATGTAAAATAACACGTTCTAAGTACATATAGTGTTGAAACATATTATTTAAAAACGAAACCTGTTTTTAAAACAAGTAACAATCCGTGAAAATACATAAGCATTTGTTGATTGAAAACTCGTGTGTAAATATTAATCCTCTTAAAAATATCAGTTAAGAACAAGTTTTATTGCATTTATGCAGACTGAAAAGACCGTAAGCGTGTTCTAAGGTGTAAAGATTCGTCCACTTTAAAAATGCTAAATAACTTTAATGGCTGGTTATCCTCTCTAAAACGTTATAACATCATTGCGAGTATCGAATGCGAAGTATTTTTTCTTGAAACAAGCTATTTTCGGGATTATTTTAGGCTCCATTATTTTTACGCTAAGGACTTACTTGAATGAATACCGGCAATTCGTGGAACGTTAAAACACCGGAATAGACTATAAACCAGATAAGATAACAAGTTTAATGGCTATAAATTATTACAGAAGCTTATAAAATTATAATAGGGAGAGAGACGCCAACTGTTAGTTCCATTCATAATACGAAATAGTAAAATTTTATAATAACAATAAATCTTAAACTGACAGGCTATTAAAGATAGGAACACACCAAATTACAGTTAATTATTACATCATTGGAAGAGTCGTACCTCCTAAAATGTAATCAGTACGATTGAGAACAATTGCATATTAAAAATTTTATTATATAAAGCCGGAAATTAATAAAGAGCAGGCATTCAAGGTTCAACATTCGGTCATTTATTGAACATAAATCATTCAACATTCGATCATTGATAGATTGTTACTGAATAGCTTTTATGAAGCGCAACGACCACATAATTATTGCTCCAATAAAAATGGTAAGTTATCTTGCTGCAAGACCACCTGGTATTATAATTTATTAAAATAAAAGTGCTTTCGAAAACTGATGAAGTGGACTTTGATGTATAAAGATTAATAAAAATGAAAATCTAAAAAAACGGTTTCAGTAATTTTTCGATGCAGTTAATTCTAAATATATAAATACCAGTAAAAATTTGACACTAGTATAAATTTGTTTTAAACCCTTAGAAAGACAGTTTGTATATTATTAAGTGAAATAAGCTAGTATAAGAGTTTTGCGTTACTTGTGAATGGATAATTATTGTAATTTTATGGCCAATTCTCGAGGTTGTTTTACCCTTACAAAAAAATCTGCTTAATGTTGTTGATTAGTCACACTGCGGCGGGGTAATAGAAAAATATTTAAATTTTCCATCTTCGTTTTAAAGAAAATTTTGTGGCTGACATATAAAATGCTTTGGAGTTTTCTAGTTATTAACAAGGATTTCACAAACGATGCACGCAATTTTGTGCCTTAAAGTTTATCAATCAACTTCTTTTAACGTTTTCCCATTTGCAATTATTTTGTAGAAATGTTGTAACTTTTTTTTTGACCACAGTTGAACATCAACGAATTTTTAGTTCTAATAACTCTAGTATAGTCATTAAAATCATGTGAACCATTTTTAAACAAATAAATACAAGTATTGATATTGTATGTGCTAACCGCCATACAGAAATACTAGTTTGGTTGCTAACATCAGGCGCCGAATGTTAATACTATTATTATCAAGGCCAAACAGCTTTCCTGTTTAGTGCATAGCACATTTGCGCTCACATTAGCTAGAGCTCTCGTAGAGAAGATAATGGAACTATTAAGGGTTCTGGCGTGTAACTTGCGCCTGGCTTTTTGTGCGGTAGTTAAACCCTAGTGCACTCGACACTAAGCCTTGATGTTTTAATGATGGTAAGAATTAAAATAATAATTAATTAGATCAACTAAATAATTTGTTGTAGCGCTTTTTTCGTAATTTAATTTTTTGAAGATTTCCTTTTCGAAAATTTCCCTTTTAGTAATTGCATTCTGTGTAATTTTGCTTTTAGTAATCTTTCAATTTTTTTGTTATAACGTTCCTTTAAAAGACGTTTTTAAATGACTTCTAATTAATAACTTCGTTTGGATAATTCCTTAGATAAATGCATTTAATAATTCTTTGGACATTTGTGTAAATAACGCATTAAATATTCCTTTATTGATTTCGTAAAAGTACGATAAGATATGTTGTTCAACGCTACGTAGTAGTCTTCAATTAGATTTTTATTTTTATAATTAGCAACTTTAAGAAGTCGTTTTGCATTATCTGGTTTTACAAAACAAAAGCAGCGAGTATGCTGTATTTAAAAGAAGATAAAATCCTACTTTTGCACTTGTAAATATTGAGTTGTGGTTCATTCACGTCAACTTGGCGATAAGTGATTGATCCAATATGAAAGTCCTTCAACCGTACGATGGATAGTTGGATTTTGTGTAATGTTATGGGAAAAGCAATAAGTTGGAATTTAAATAAAACATTCTACAAAATAGGTAGAAATTTTTATGGTTCGTAAATTAAGTCCGAGAATGTATTGGAATGGTACTGTTGAAACTTTCGTTCCAGATCTATACGCAATAGCGCCTATAAGTCTAGTATTGGTATTTGGTTGGTCCAGTTCGTGCGTATAACAAAAAACGCATAGAAGTTAGCATGGTCCAGTCCAAGGGTCAAGCAGCTGTTTGTGTTCTGTGGAACATATGGATTTTACGTCACTTGTTTTTTGAAAAATGTATGTATTAACACCTGCCCGAACATGTTGTGACGACAACATGTAAAGAACACCTGCAGAGCCAAGGTAAGAGATTAGAATTATTCTTGCATCATGTCTACATTTGGTGATCTTTGACACAAGGCTGCTTTAGAAAATATTTTTGTAACTATCTATTCTGATAAATCCGCTTCGCATATTAAGAAGGACCTTAGTAAATTTTTGTTGTTAATACTAGTTCAGTATAATTAATACTAAATTTTATAAAATTAAGCAAACTTAAAGAATTTCTATTGATGTTTTATATATGTATGTTTTCATTTACAGTCTTGAAATAATGAATTAATAGACAAAGTAGTTAAAGTTTTATAAACATGTAAACAGAAAAAGCAGATCTGATATTTCTGGTATAAATTCGAGTTAAATCTTTGTAACTAAAGTAACATTTAAAGTTTTGATATTTTTCTTTGAATATATAATCCTACCTTATGAGTAGATGAAACTTGTATTATCTTTTCTTAAACATAAATTTTATATTTACGATTTTTATGAAAGACCAATTTTAATTAAAGAAACAACATTTAGTTTTCTTAATTAATTGTTTTATTCTGAACAAGTACGTTCAGAAATAGGGTAACAAAGTATAAGGTCAAATAGAGTAAAGTGATGAACCCAAGTTAACAAGAAGCTTTAATAGCCTTTTCAGAATTTGAAGTATAAAACCTGTGTTCGTATTATTGTTGCCTGTTTAATCTTTGTTGTTTTTTATATGAGGTAGCAAGAGAATACTTCTTGTGTCCTCATTTTTGTATATTTAACTAAATTTTCTTTACAGCTCCTACGTTAGCAGTTAGTACGGTATTCCTCCTTAAGGACGCCCAAGTCCCCTTTAGGGAAACCCTGTGTTTAAAGTCAATGACTTGGTGGCGCCCTATTTAAACCCCTGTTTAGTCGAGAATCTAGCCCTAGTAATAAAATAATGCTTTGTAAAAAGAACCACGACCAATCCTCATAAGCTCTGCCCAAGGAATAGACCCCTAGCATAGTCGGAAGATAATTGCGTTCCATCATTTTAAGGGAATCCCTCCTTAAAGGTTACTGGTCACATTTGGGGATATAAAATAACCCCTAACTAATTAACTCTACCAGTAAATGTAAGATTGTGTTATAATGTGTATTTGTACATTTCCTTTTATTTATATCAAGAGGATATAAATCATTTTCTAACTCACAAAAGATAGGCCCGTTTTCTACAATTAGGTTTTTCACTTTTCAATCCCTACTAATAACTGTACCCCACGTAACAGGAATATTAAGGTCAAAACTTCAGTGTAACTATTAGGTGTTTCTGTTTCCATTTTTTTTTGTCGTCTAGCGTTATGTAATTGTAGATTTCTCCCCTGACTGTAATTTATATCTTTTTACATTTTCTTTTTCGGTTATTGTCAATACTATAGGAAATAGAAACCAAGGAGTAGTTGGCTGTAGTAAAAGAGAATTTGAAGTAGTAGATGATTTTGTTCAGGTCCTGTTTGTTACGTTTATTTTCAGCATGAATTAAATATTCTATATAGTGTACCTGTTCAGTATTAGCCCGCTTAACATAATTTTAACTCAAATCTTGTTTGCTTTTAAAACGAAAATTTATTCGATAAATTAAATAGTCTATACCTTGTTTTAGATATCCGGTAATTTGTTAAACCTTCCGATAACGTATAATTGCTTTCTCTTTCGTTTCCCATTTAAAGACTTGTCGAAATGATAGATTCTACTATTATTTGATAGTGTGTTCCATTTTTGCTAATCGTGCTTCGATAACGCGAGGATCGCAGTTCGAACTCGTGTTATTTAAATCCATTTTGAATTTGATTCTTTAGCTTGTGCGTTGAAATATTTTTTACATCATTCGTCACAGTACTTCAAAGCAATGCACATTTTTTTGTTCAACAAGTAGGAGGTATCTTGCGTGTATTGGTGAGTTTTCCCGCTTTTACCTATTTTAATCCTATTCTTTTTTTAGCTTTTAGCTGGAGGCCAAATTGGTTCTTTCTTTATGTAGATCAACTGCTTTTGTCTGTATACCAACTACTTTTGTCCGTAGACCGCTGTTGCAGTTACGGTGGCAGGGTGAATGGATCCTGACTACCATGGCGTTGCAGTGCTGACTCACCCCCGAAGGCTTGCGAGCTAAGTACCCAGACACATACAGGTATACAACTTGTTTCCTTTTGTGTATATCAAGGGCATATTCCGTATCCGCGTTTGGTGTAGTTATGTGAGAAGAAACGTGACACTGTAGGACTATTGTTTGTTGCTGCGAAGCGATATTATCGCTCTGCAGATGTGATGTACCATTGTTAAGATTGTTTGACAGACACACGCTTATTTTTTTCTACTGATTGGTTTATTTTACAAACGGTAGTATGTATAATTTAAAAGAATGTTTGACAAAAGCTTTCACACGTTAATTCTTTCCTACTGATTAGTTTATTTTACACAAAATATTAGGAGCAATTTTAAAAACGCTTGACAAAAGCTCTCACATGTTTATTTACTTCTGATTAATTTTATTTTGTGTAAAATACGAGATGCGCACTTCGTATCTAAAGCAGTAAATTGTTCGTATCACCAAATTGTTTGCTTTGAAATAGTAACGCTTCATTGTATTTCTTTTGCTTGTTTGTACGGAATCCTTTATTTATTTTTATTGTTAATAGATAATCGTTGGCGACGTCCTGTTTTTGTTTTTTAGGTATGTAGGTGAATTCTTCTTAATCTTCTTTGGGAATGAAACCACTCATAGTTTTTAAAATCTATTTTATTTACGTTTCGATCCATGACCTAGGATCGTTGTCAAAATAATAAAAACTTTAAGTTTATGACATAAATTGAAGGTTACTTTGATTTATTGATGTTTGAAATATTTGGTTTAAGTACACTAGTACACTTAGTGTACTCAAACCAAATATTTCAAACATCAATAAATCAAAGTAACCTTCAATTTATGTCATAAACAAAGTTTTATTATTTTGACAACGATCTAGGTCATGGATCAACGTAAATAAAATAGATTTTAAAAACTATGAGTGGTTTCATTCCCAAAGAAGATTAAGAAGAATGCTAAACAAACCACAACAAACATACAGGGAGTATGTAGGTGAATCCCCCCACTCTCCGCGTTTGGTAGTTAGCCTGAAATTTACTTTTATTCCGGCTACGTTTAGGTACGTAGCAAGTTGATATGGTAGATAATGACAAAATTTACGGATTTTCTTCGTTTTTTAGGAATGACCATAAAGAACCTCTAAGTTTTTTGATGTCTCTAGTTTTAGAATTCCTAATTTTTTATATTACGTTCTTTATAACTTCACTGGCTTTTTGTTGGGAGTACTCATTTTTAACGCCACCTACACAACACTCCCACCAGCATATCTAAAATAGCTAATTTAAAAATTTATTATCTCTATTATACACTACGAACTAACACTACCGTTATTTCGCTAATTTATACTTAACTTATAAATTCGTAATTAGGATAATCAATTATTGTAGTTGTAGTACTTGAGTAATACTTTATCACATGCCACTATCTGAAACAGAAGGAAAATAAACTTTTCTCGAGTAACTCGAAATACTAATAAAAAAAAAATGAGGCACATTTGGGAATGGGAATACATAAAAGGTTTTATTTAGACGTCCCATATCCATCTATCTACTATCTATATCCTGAAGAGTAAAGATAATTTTTAGCAGGTACTAAAACAGGTTAACGCCCGGTCCCGGTGTGTCTAAAAGAAATAGAAAGCTAATGCGGATTTGATGTGCAGGTATAGGCCATTCAAAATAACTTTAGGGTGACGTCACAAGTGGATAAAATGCTGCATTGCCAATGTTATATGTATTGTTTTAATTCTGTAGATAAAGGTTGTATTAAATGTGCATACTCTAGGAATGCAGTATATCTGACAACAATGACGCATTCCATAAATTAGAATAAAATGTTTTGACAGTATATTGACATACAAAATAGTAATAATTTATTAAACTTCTTCGTGATAACATAGTTATATTTCATCTTGCATCCCACAATTTAGGATAACAACAAGGAACTTGGTACACAAATTTATTGCAGTATTACTAAAAAGTGAGGTTCTTTAAATTTACAATACTTCATGAAGTATTTGAGGTCATGAACTGTTGTGGTTTTAAATAAACAACATATTTATAAATAGTTTATTAACGTTAACAGGTATGTAAATATGTTCAATATCAAATATACACAAACTTTGAATTTTAGTCGAAGTGATGTCTTGGAAACAACTTTCAAATTTGTAACAATAAAGCCTTTAGAAGGAAGATATTAATTTAATCTCAATACATTTCAACGTGTTTTTAAAAATGTTTTTCATGCTTCTTGTAAAGCAATTAAACTAAAATTAAGTAATACTCAAGTTATATATATAGTTTCTAGAATGTTCATTATTATTAGATCATAGGTTGCTGATGTCGCCCCAATTAATTAATGTCATATTTATTCTTAGCTGATCTATGTCCTATAGTTATAATAAATACATTATTATTGATAACTATTCATTTTATATACTAAACATAACATGGTGTCAGGTGGAAAAATATATAATTTCTAAAATATCTGTAAGTTTCCACAAAATTGCGAGGTTCTAAAGGTGAAAATGGAATTTCAACCTCCCGAAAGAATTAGCCTAGTAGGTGATGTTGCCAAAAATTCGAAAAAATTTCAAACAAAAATTAAATATTTTCCTTGAAACAAATGAATATACTAAGAAGTTAGATGCGGTCAAAATTGCTATGTTACTGAATGCAGTTGGTGATGAAGGGCTACAGCTGTATAACACTTACATCAACTATTGAAGAACGTAAATCCTTAGGAGTTGAAAATGCTTTTGAAAAGTACTGCACCCCGCGAAAATCTACTGTATTTAATAGATTTAAATTCTTCGGTCGACAACAGCTCGAAGGTGAAACTTTCGAGCATTTTCAAACCGAGCTTACTAAACTTGCTGAAACATGTGAATTTGATACACAGAAGGAATCACTAATTAGAGACAAAATTATAATTGGTGTACGAGATGCAGGGTTGCAAGAAAGATGACTGCGGGAATCCAGTTTAGAACTAGATAATAGAATTAGTATTTGTAGAGCACAGGAGGCTAGCAAATATGAAGCTAAAACATTACAACAGTTTTCAACAAGTAAAGAAATCAGCGTTGTAAGAAAAGTTCCTGGTACAAATACAAATATTAAAACCTTTAAATGTATCAATTGTAATACAGAACATGGAATAAATGAATGTCCAGCTTATGGTAAAAAGTGTAATTATTGCAAAAAGTTAAATCACTTTAGTCGGGCATGCAGAGCTAGGAAAAAAGTGAAACCAAAGTTTGGGAAAAGAAATGTAAGAAGAAAAAATGTTAAAATATTTGGTGACATAGATAACGTGCAAGTGTACTTTGGTGATTTAATCATTGCAGCAAGTACTGATCAGGAGCACGATGAAATACTCCAAAAGGTTGTAAACAGAGCGGTGGAATGCAATGTAAAATTTAAGGCTGCCAAAATGTAGTATAAAGTTCATCAGGTAAAATACTTAGGATTTGTATTTTCAAAAGATGGATTAAAGCCGGATTCCAAACAAGTAGAAGCAATTCAAAAGGTTTGTGAACCTAGAAATACAAAAGAATTACAGAAATTTTTAGGTGTAATTACGTTTTTGCATAAATTTATTCCAAATATGTCAAACATTGCCGGACCTTTGAGATATTTATTAAAAAATAAAGTTGTTTGGCATTGGTGTTCTGAACATCAGAATGCCTTTAATAGATTAAAACTACTTGTTTCGAATTCACCAACTCTCAAATTCTTTGGTCCATCAGAAGAAATTGTTGTTCAATGTGATGCAAGCAAAGATGGAACGAGAGCTTGTTTGTTTCAAAATAACCAACCAATTTCATTTACTTCAAGAAGCTTAATTGAAGCAGAAAAAAGGTATAGCATGGTTGAAAAAAATTGCTAGCTATTTGTTTTGCTACACACAAATTTCATCAGTTCACTTATGGCCATAAAATTACTGTTCACACTGATCATAAACCGTTAGTTAGCATCGTTAAACACGATATACATAAATGTACCAATAGAATTCAGAGATCACTACTAAAATTGTTAAAATACCAATTGATCGTTGAGTACATTCTACGTAAATTTAAGTATATTTCTGATTATTTATCTAGGAATTTTATTACAAAATCTGGCGATGATGATCCAGACATGACGTATATTGTTCTTAGCATTAAGTTAGAAGAATATCTACCAATTTCAAAAGCAAAATTATGTAACTACAGGTAGAAACACAAAATGATCCTGTCCTTAATAAGGTGACCAATTTTATAAATAATGGTTGGCCTGAAAAGTGCGACTTAGATCGTAATTTGAAATATTTTTTCAAAATACAAAATGATTTGTTTGTGATGGATCATATCCTGTTCCATAATAATAAAGTAGTAATACCTTCTGCATTGTATCAAGATATGCTTCAAGAAATTCATGGCGAGGCACATTTTGGTATTTCCAAAAGCAAGAAACGAGTACGATCATTATTATACTGGCCTAAAATGTCTGAAATAATTGAAAATTTTGTTATTCAATGTTGTACTTGTGTAAGATTTAAAAAATCAAACATAAAACAACCATTAATTCCACATAAGATTTATGAAATACTATTTAATAAAATATCTCCTATTTAGCTGAATATGGTGCAAAATATTATTTGATAGTGGTTGATTATTTATCAAAATGGTTAGAGATTATTAGCACTACAAATAAGTCTGCTGTGGAAATCATTATGAAGCTTAAATGTTTATTTGCCACACATAGTATTCCTACATATATTGTTTGTGATAATAATCCATATCAAAGTTATTTATTTCAAGAGTTTGCTAGTAATTTTAACTTTGAAATTATTTATACAAATCCTACCATCATCAGAGCAACGGTCTTTGGGAAAAATCTGTTGACGTCGCAAAAAATATGATTAAAAAATCTGCAAACAGTGATGATATTTATAATGCCTTATTAGAATACCGCACAACTCCTGTTGTTGGTTTTGCGATCAAAAATTCCAATGACTAGTGAAGTACTCAAGCCAAAGTTAGTCGTTGAAGATGCAGTTAGGCAACTTCAAGACAAGCAAAATAGTACAAAGTATTATTATGAACAATCAGTTAGACCAGAAAAAACACGTTTGTCCGATAAAAATATAACTTTGCAAAATTCTATTACCAAGATATGAGAACTGGGCAAGGTAGTTGGTGTTAACGCTACACCTCGTTCATATAAGGTTCAGAATGAGAAAATAGAGTTTTTGATAGGAATAGCCTTCTAATTAGAAAATCTCCCTAGAGTCCTGTTGTTATTGGTGAGTGTTTGGATGATGATGATATAGCCAAAAGTGCTGAGGGTCAACCGCGTGTATCTGTTAGTCCACATACTAGTAGAGAAGCGGTAATTGCAACACGTTCAGGTAGACAGGTTCTCAAATCTCAAAAACTTGGAGATTATGTTTGCTAAAACGAGGAAATGATATACAGGGTGTCCGGAAAATACATGTACAACGTAAGAACAGAGATTCTTTGGCTCAAAATAGATCGATTTGAGCCAACTTACCTATTATACAAGTTGCTTCATTTAGCCGCTAGAGGGCTTCAAAAATCGTGAAAAGTATTTGATATTTTAAAATAACTCGAAAACGCGTCTATAGATTTTGACCATTTTTGGGGTGTGAGTTTCTATAGTCGTTGTAATTTAAGTTCCGATTTACGTCATTAATAATGTTCGCATGCATACCAACATAGTATAGAGCATATTTCCTTTCTTATCTTAAACACTCAGATCTTATTAATGTTGGTGAAAATTGCAACGATGCAGGCGTTTCTCTACAAAAATTTAACATTTAAAACTATCAAAAATAGCAGTACATAACCTAAACTCATGTTCTAGAGGTTATGGGAATGTTTCTGTCAAACTTTTTGCTTCTCAAGTCCAATCGTTTTATAAACTTTGCCTTTTTTTTCATATTAAAAACTGTTCTTATCAGAACAAATTCGCGTAATTTTTACGTTTGCGAGCTTGTTTTTGAAAATGCCTTGAATACACTTGGGTGCTAGGGGGAAGCAGCTTGTTGCTAACTTGTACGAATTTTTTTAACTAGAGAAAGCAAATAGGGGACTTTTTATCCTGTAACAGCCGTCTGAGAGGTAATCTACAACATGTAATTTGTTATAAAATTAATTAATTTGATTTTATAGAGAGCTGCAGCTGCTCTCAAAATTAATCCGTCGACCGTGACTATGGTTACCAAAGCTATTCAAAATGGTGAATCACTAGATTCGAAAAAAAGAATTCCCAAGAAACCCATAACTGTTGTTGATTAATTTACATAGTATGCAATTCGCAATGAAATTTAACGAATGTATGACAATCTAAGTTATTAATGTGTTGGTAGTTTAGTTTTGATATAATCATCTGTTTCAGATGAACATATTACAGTACATAACTTGTATATACAACTTCAGATTGCAGAATTGTTCAAAGGATGTGATAAATCTTTAAATACACTGCTATGCAGAATGGGATTTACATATCGTAAAGACAATCCCTGTCATGCTCTCATAGAATTGCCTCATATTGCCCTTAAACGGTTTGAATTTACGTAAAGTATATGAGAATTAAAACGGAAGACATTTATCAATTCGTTTATCTTGACGAAACTTGGATTTTCCAAAACGGTATCGTTTATCGTTCCTGGCATAATAATGATCTACGAAGTATAAGAGGCACACAAGTCGATGGGAAAAGATTAATAGTGTTGCATGCGGGCAATGAAAATGGGTTCATTGAAGGTTGCGAGTTGATCTTTTCATCTTCAACAAAGTATGGGGATTATCATGGAGAGATGAACGAAGCAAGTTTTCTTAATTGGTTTGAAAATCAATTGCTGAAGAATTTGGAACAACTGTCTGCAATTGTTTTGGATAATGCTTCATACCACAATACAGTGTTGGTTAAAGAAACCGAATTACAGTTGGTCTAAAGGAGACATATCAAACTGGCAGACAAATCAAGGCATTGCACATGATTGTCCTTCTTTTAAAAAAGATCTTAATCTTGCTACCATGTATGTATAACAACCCAATTTATAATTTGTGTAATTAACATGGCTATTAATTTTCAGGCATAAACCACAGAAAGTCTACAAAGCAGATTACGTGGCGGAACAGTATGGCCATAAAGTTGTACGATTACCTCCCTACCATTGCTTTTTCTACCCGACTGAACTTGTCTGGGGTATATCCAAAACTTATTACAATCGTCGCATTGGTAGGAATGGCAAATTGGCAGAGAATTGTTTGAAAATGTGGCACGAAGCATTGGCAACTATTACCCCAGAAGTCTGGGCAAATGCTGTAGTTCATTGTGATAGGTTAATTGGAGATTGGTACAATAGAAAAGTACCTTTAGATACAGTTAATGTTGCACCTCTTGTAATTACTTTTAATGCTGTTACCAAAAGCGATAGCACCGATTCAGATGTCCACATCGATTATATTTAAACATTGCTCGAAAACTTAATGGACAAAGGTTAGCAAATGTATATTTTTCTTATCTATATAAAGCCATATGACATTGTGACACGAAGTATTAGTGACCCTAGCTCAAGTTTGGACAAATTCTGTACAAAAAGCAGAAGCAATTATTAAAGAATGGAAGATAGCAAAATCAAGTCTGATGAAAAGGATGTTGCACCGTTGATCATTAACATAAACGACAATAGCTACGACAGTAGCTGGGATTCAGACAGCAGTAGTAACTAATCGATAGGAGGCCATGAAATCATAGGGAAATTAATGAAATACATTTTGTACACGAAGAAATATCGATATTTGTAAATTAATTATTGGCATTTAGTTTATTGTGAGATAATTAGTATCTGTAACTTTCTGTATGATAAATAAATAAAACTAAATATATTATTTTATTGATAATTTACAAGCATTTAATCGAGATTCATTTAATTTCTTCGGTTACACCTGTCTACAACATCGACTGCAAAATCACAATTTTTTTGTGATACAATTAATAATTTTTGAATTACTTCTATCGTGCTTGACAATCTTCTTTTATTAAAGTTGTTTCCTTACATCTTATCATTAATAAAGTGTATTGTATTTTCAAATTCACCGAGTACTTGTATCACTCTTGAAAATGTTATTTAATTTACTAACTGCATACACTTCATACTGGCAAAACTAAGACACCGGGTACTATCAAGCTTCTACATATTCCAATTTCAATAGGTTCCGTATATCAACAAGTTTGCAAGATATTGTATGCGTTTGTTTAGCATCCAGCAAACCTTAAAAAATAAATTTTCAAGATTGTTCATCCTATATACACTTACCTACGAGATATCAATATCCATGTACTTTCTTATTATCTTAAAGAATACATATTTGTTTTATATTTTGCCTAAAATGACTACATATTATTTCAATAGTAAACATTCACAGATTAACCCTATTTATCGGCAAAAAAAAATACTACTTCACAAAGGCGGATAGAAAATTGAATTTTATACGTATTTCGGTTACTTTGTGCTGGCAATCAAAGAATTATTTATAACTTGAATTCCACACTTTTAATTTAGTTTTGATAAACATAACCTGTTTTGTTGAATCGCGGTGGCTAATATTCCATGTCTGGTGTAATGTGTTTATTGCCGTAAAATGAATCACATTAAAAACACTAAACTATGTTTAAAAAATCCTCAGTAGTAAAACTTTCACTTAAATAGCCTACATTACTTAGTTAAAGAGTTTGATCTACAATTATGTCCATATAAAATAATTATAAAAATTGCATTTTAAAAAGTTACAATGCATTCCTTTATCTATTAGGAAATATTTGCAACATCAATATTCTACCGATGACCTCTTTGTCGTTACGAAAAATTCGTATTTTGATAGTGGCAACCGCGTCATGTTATGACATTACGAATATTGGTGACGTAAATTGGAACTTAAATTACAACGACTATACTTTCAATTGACATCTTTTGGTGGTGTACGCAATAATTTTAAAAGCATACAAGTGTCCCAAAAATGATGTATTGTATAAATATCCGACCATTACTTTTTTACTGTTTATGCAATGACTACCAATTTTTTTTATGAGTAGCCGACTTAATTTGGAAACTTTTTTGTCTCTTGTAAAATTTTGATTAGACGAGCGGTTTGACAGAAAAAAGTAATTTTAAATGTCTGCATACTTTCGTCATCATTGCTGCATTAACTGTAAAACGGGGCAAATAAAAAAACATAGTATAGTAGTAGGCTTTGCTTTTGCTTTGTTATTTAATTTGAATATTATTTAGCCTCAGTTTGCCTGTCAGGTCGTGCATTTCTGCTTAATTCAATAAAAGTTTGCATCTTTCATCTTACATTATGAGTACTTACACAAACAACCAACAGGTTGATATGCTTTTGGTTTTCGGATTTTGTCAAGGCAATGGTCGCGAAAGCGTCAGAATCTATAGGGAAAGATTTCCTAATCGCCGAATTCCAAACCACCAAACATTCGCAAATATTGAAAGACATCTTCGTGAAAATGGTAGCTTTCAGTCGAGAAATGCGGATCGAGGACGTGAACGTACCACAAGAACTGCGGATCTGGAGAAACAAATTTTGGATAGAGTTGAAGAAGCCCCAAAAGTAAGCACCAGACGCTTAGGACTTGAACTACAAGTTCCTATAAGTATTGTTCATGACGTTTTAAAGGAACAGTTATTACACCCATATCACGTTCGACAGGTACCTTTTGCCTATCGATCCTGAGAGGCGTCTAACTTTCTGTCAATTTATTCAAGTTCAAAGGAATTCAAAATGCAAATTTCAGTCGCAAAATTTTATTTACAGACGAAGCTTCTTTTACAAGATCTGGTATTACTAGCATACATAATGAACATGTTTACGCTGTAGAAAATCCTCATGCAACTAAAGTGACTCACTATCATTACATGTGATTTTCCAATGCTCCACCCGAAGGTACTACATTGGCCAGGAAGCGAGTTTTTTTTACCTGAAAAATTTTGAATTTTGCCGAATCCTTGCTGTTCCAAGCAAGGTAGGGATCTTTAACGTGCGTGACAACACTCACACACGGGACCTCCATTTTACCTCTCATCCGAACGAGGGTGTATTTTTGCGAAAAATGCTCGCCTAACATTTTTCAAGCGGACCGTGTCGGGATTCGAACCCGGGACCTAGGGCGTAGTAGTCACACACATACCACTACGCCACGGAGCCGCCTTGACTCACTATCAACATGAATTTAAGATTAATGTCTGGGCTGGAGTTATTGATAACTTTATTATCGGTCCTGTTGTGATACCAAATCGATTAAACGGAGACAATTACTTCAACTTTCTACAACAAACATTGCCGAATTTATTGGAACATCTGCCATTGTTACTTCGCCACGACATGTGGTTCATGCACGATGGTGCCCCTCCCCACTTTACTTTAGCTGTTCGACTACATTTCGGAAGGGGATATGATGCTCCTACAAATTGGCCAGCACGATCGCCGGACTTGACGCCCTGTAATAATTTTTTGTGGGGTGCCTTAAAATCTAAGGTTTATTCGTCTCCACTTGATAGCAGCCAACTCTTTAAAAAATAATGCACAAACAATGCAGAGGGTTCAGTTAAACTTCTTACGAAGAGTTAATTTGTGCATTGAAGAAAATGGCGGCCATTTTGAAAATTTATTGTAATGGTCTAACACTTGTACCGCGCTGTTAATTTTTAATGATAGTAATAAAAAATAAACAAAACAATGAAATAAAAATAAAAAAACAGACATTTGAAATTATTTTTTTCTGTCAAACCGCTCATCTAATCAAAATTTTACAAAAGACAAAAAAGTTTCCAAATTAAATCGGCTACTCATAGAAAAAATTGGTAGTCATTGCATAAACAGAAAAAGGTAATGGTCGTATATTTATACAATACATCATTTTTGGGACACTCGTATGCTTTTAAAATGTCAATTGACAGTAGAAACTCGCACCCCAAAAATGGTCAAAATCTATCGACGCGTTTTCGAGTTATTTTAAAATATCAGATATTTTTCACGCTTTTTGAAGCCTTCTAGCGGCTAAATGAAGCAACTTGTATAATAGGTAAGTTGGCTCAAATCGATCTATTTTGAGCCAAAGAATCTCTGTTTTTACGTTGTACACGTATTTTTCGGACACCCTGTATATCGTTTCTAGAATGTTCAGTATTATTAGATCATAGGTTGCTGATGTCGCCCCAATTAATTAATGTTGTCATATTTATTCTTATCTGATGTATGTCCTATAGTTATAATAAAAAATATATATAGTCGAAACCATGAAAGAAGTCGTCTGCGTTATCACTTGTATTCGTACGAATTAAGTTGAAAATTTAAGTCAATGTAGCATTTAGTTCATAAATATCTAATAATATTCAAATTCGGAAGTTTCCATCAAGCTTCGCGCATCTGCAAACCGTAATGAAGCATGGTTGCCAATAATATTTTATTTTTATAGAAATAGTTGCTTTAACTATTTTTAAATTGGCGTCCTCTTCTTTTACGAGTTTAAAGAATTCAGTTAAAATAAATGGAATTTCATAAATTGAGTTACATATATTGATCCGAATAGAAACGTACAATAACTGCAATTAAACTATTTACGGCAACTGCGTTGAAATCTTCTCGGTACGATAGCTTTGACAACCGTGCTTTATGGAAAAATTAATATTTTGTCATATTTACGTTCTAATAAAATGACTAATGACATTTTTACACCACACACTTAATTTTCATTAATTCTTTTAAAAGTTTAATAAATATTATTCCATTTACAAAAAACCAAGAAAAATTTCCTATTTTAAAGAAAAGACATAATTTTACGAAAGGATAGCCTGTTAAGTATATAAAGTTCAAAACATAGTGTCATACTCTTATCTGTCGTTTTCCCAGATGAACGTGTTCACGTATGTCTTTATTTAAAACACGTACAAATGGTATTACTATCTTTATCATATACATTAGTTAAGCTTTTAAATAATCTTAAACGTATGTTTGAATTGGGTTAGACACCTATGACGTAGGGACTTCTTTCGTGGTTCCTACTATAGCAATAATCAAAAATTAAAAACATTTGCCACGAACCATGAATAAGTAATATAGTATATTGTGTTATTAGGATTAAAAGTGATTCTTTGTTTGACAAGCAAATTCAGAGTTGGCGAGGCGAAGTGCAGCGTAGCCGAGCCACGCAAATTTTCTTGTCCAATAAAAGTCCCCTTTTAAGCCAAAGAATACATACTATTTTTTCTTCAACCAAAAGAAACATTATTCAAAATTACAAAATATTAAAGATTTTGAAATAGTTGACTGATTTTTATTCCTACATTTAATGAAAATATGAATGATACTAGGCAACATTTCAAGCCTACGAGCTGAAAGTACTTTTAATCTTAAACTTTAAGGGTTCGTTAGCAACATGTATATTATTATTCTCTAACAAAAATGTCAATTTTAATGTCAGAATATAGTATTAAAATAAAACTCATTTAGTGCAGTTGGAGAAAAACGCCGGTTTACTACTACAGAAATAGTTGGCGCAAAACTTTTTTAACTGAACCAACTAACCTTTCCTAGTTTCCTCCCTAATGTAAATAAGATAGCGGTATGTATAATCGTGGCTCCTCCTATTTACTTTCTTAAACTTCCAACGAACTGCGTAGCTATTTTAGGCGGCTTCGTGACTTAGTTAATTTACGTGTAACTACTAAGCACAAGGTCTAGGGTTCGATTCCCGACACCGGCCGTGTCGGGAATCGAACCCTGAACCGCCTGACAAAATGTTAGGCGAGCATTTTCCCCAAAAATACGTCCGTGTTCGGATGAGAGGTAAAATGTAAATCCCGTGTGCGAGTGTTGTCACTCACGATAAATATGCCTACCTTGCATGGAACAGCACAGGTTCGACAAAATTCAAAATCTTCATGTACAAAAACTAATTTCCTGGCGAATGTAGTAGTTTCGGGTGAAGCATTGGAAAATCAAATGTAGGGGACTATCTAGCTTCAAATTATCTAATTCTATAAAAGTTCTTGGAATTCTGTTATTCGAATCAAACGTAATATCTTTCAAATAATGATACTTATTTATAGGATCAATCTTTAAAATTGTTTGTACTGACAAAATTAGACCTTTACCGCACGCACGTCAAATAGTGTATCTCGTTAACTTCCTTTAGATTGCTTAATAGTCTAAAAACACATTCATGTGGTATCAGCTTCCATTCAAACAGTATTGTTTGTGCACTTTAGACCTAAACTTTTCAATGTTCCTCTAGCTGCATTTAGTTAGAAAGTTTTTCTTCTATAAATGTTAAAGATGAACCTTCATCTAAGAAAGCAAACATCTAATAAGGGTGTAGTTACTACCATACGAAACCACTGGCAAAACTTTAAAAAATCTTTTGGTTTAAGATCTTGGTTTGAGGTCCATCGCAGTGTGGTGTTCTGGTTGTATGGGGGTCACTTTGTTAATGCTTTGTAGTAACAGAATTAACATTTATTTACAAGTTAAAATATGAATAAGAACTTATTATACATGAATGTTAAAGGCATGATACACGCCGAAAATATTTACAAATACTTGTGTGTGCAAATGTTTTTAACACTATAACTGAAAGCACTTGGTTTTAAAATTACGGAGCGAGTTTTGTAAAACTGGATGTTATGGTTTCACGGTGAAGACCTGGATCTGATGTCATGTAGGTGATGATGTTCAGACTTGTAAGTAACTTTGGCGCGAGTTATGTTGAATGTAATGCGGCACCTCTGGTGTGATTGTAGTCGGATTTTCATAGTTTCAGTACCTAGCAACGGATGAGCGAATGTTGATATACGTTCTGCTTCCCCGGTTGGTTTGATGGCGGATTGTTTCCAATCCCAATCCTGAGGTGCTTGTTAGCCTCAAATACTCTAGGATGTTGTGCTGATGGGAGTGGAGTTGGACCAAGTTTATGGCGGGATTGCGTTCATATTGTGGTTATAAGAGTTTATTTCATTCCATACTATTAGATTTGATGGTAACAACAACAAAATCTAAAGGAAAAGGCTTAGTCTATGCAGAGATAGATGACTTCCATCTTGTAATATTCATACGTTCCCTCTAAGAAGTTTGGTGGCTTTCTTAAGGAGACAACAACAAGAAGTGATTTGCTCTAGCGTTATTGCTTTTCTACACTATGGTTTGTTTGTATTGTACGTTAGAACGGTTCTATTTATATTTCGTGAGATGTTGGACGAGTTCATTATAGTGCATGCTATTTATTTAAATGCTGTGTGCGTATTGATCGGTTAGATAGGAGTATAGTTGGTCGCATACTCTCACAGCACATTGATTGCTAAAACACTATCGTGACTTGACCCCTACAGTTTGAATTATGATTTTATTCATTATAATTTTTGTTGTAACTGATATTGTGTAGAAGGGCGTGGTGCCTTATTACACAACCAGATTGTTTAAATGCTTTTACATTTGAAAAAAGGACGATTGTTTATGAAATTTAAGCAAAGGTGCCTTTCTTTAACAATAACTTGTCTGCTATCAAAAAACTGTCTTTCTAATCGTACTTATAGCAGATCTCATAATATGTTCTGGGTGCCCATAAAGCATCTGAAGAGTCTTGATCACTTCTGAAATAGCAGATGCCAACAATAATCTGCACCGTACGGATTCTAATACCTTTCACTTCAGGCAATTCTGTAGTCTACTCAAATTTTGAATATCTGTACAGCCACAAACAGAATTGCTACTAGTGCTAATGCTACTAATGACCGGTAAATCTTTACACATTATCAGACTACCAGTTGCATACGAATTGAGTGCCAGTCCTTTGGCGTTCTGTTTGAAGTTGAAAAAGACGTCATCATTTTGGGACTAAGACAACATTTTCAGATTTCTGATTTTTTAAAAGTTTTGACTGGTTACTATGTTGTGTGGTTTTTCTTAGCGACTTTGCTATAGAAGTAGAGTTTATCCATTTCATAGTCCCTTTCAGTTTTTACTCTTTGAACAAGTTATACTTTTTATCGCTGCCTATGTTTAAAAGCAGCTTACGTTTTTTGTTAATGTATGATAGTTTGAGTCTCGTATTCTTTAGTTAAACGTTGGAAGTTTAAAACTAATTTTTCGTTGCTTTCGAAAAAATACTGTTGACGCAACTATTATACTCTGCTTTTGAACCGATCGTTCATTGCCTTTGTTATACTGCTGTATCTTTATATAAGATTGGCAGTATCAAATTGTTATTCAGACTTGAACTGAGTTCTTTTTATTTTTTTTCTGCAACAGCTCCTCTACGTCGCGGAATCTTCTGTGTCGTGTATGAAGTTTGTAACGCGTTGCATTACTCTAGCTATAAATTGGAGGGAAAACAGAATTTAATTTTGAAGGGTCAAAATATTTGGACGCTCTTTGTTTAAATGATTTCCTAAATAATTATTCTTAATTAAATATGATATTTTAAATTTTGTTTCTATAAAAATAATTCGTATAAGGTAGAACATTATTTCTTTTAAATACATGGTAATGATGGTTTAATTTAAAATGACAAATGCAAACAGATATCGATATTGCACAACATCACGCATACGCATCTTATGAAAAAGATAATTTCCAATAGACGGATATTGTTCGTCTTGACCACCAAAGTTAAGAAAATACCATATTACAACAATGCACATTATATACAAAGTAATGTGATACTAATCTTGTACGAAATCATAGATTAAAATGTATTACATCGTGAGAACGAAATTACATGGTGTAGTTAGAGATCGGATAGGAAGGAATTGAAATTAATCAATTGGGAACCGGTCATAAGAAACAGCAAAATGTAGTTATGCGAGGAAGTAATATAGCGTAAGGCGTGTGGTTGGGGATATGACAACAAGTTGTTAAAATGAAAAACCTTAAGGTTGGAAAGTAAAATTCAGCAAAGTTAATGTAAAACATCAAAAATGTAGTAATACGCGTTAAACGCAACATTGAACGAAACTAGTTTCAAGTATATAATCTGTCCACCCTCAGAAACGATACGCGAGTTTTTTTAACTTTGCTTACAGCTTTGGCAAGGAATGTTTGTGTGTGTACATTGCAATTATTTTATGTTAATAGGGTTTAAGTTTAGGTAGAATTTGTATATAAATTTATTTAAAAACTAGGTTCTTAGACACATTTGTATAGGATATCCAGTTACCCCAGTAATGAAATCGTATATAGAAAAGGCATTGTATTTTTCAATTCTAATTAATATGACCTGTTAGTGCACCTAGCGCACTTAGTCGTGTAAATATCGGAATCAAACCACCTTGTTGTGGGACGAGTATAATGCGTGGAACGTTAATTTTACTTTCTGCTTCAGGAACCTTTCACGATTCTTTTGCCAACAAGCACGCTAACTTGCAATAGCTTCTTTAGATTGTTGGAGCCCACTCGATCAATTGCAGATTGCATTTTCTTTAAGAAACCTCTTTGAAATGTATTTTCTTTTTCTTAATACCCATCCTTAGTTTTGTTTGGCTTTCATTGCGTTTGTGACGAACCAAGCTGCAGCCTTTTCGCCAAACTTTGCGTTTTTAGATTTTACTCGTGTCCAAGCTCTTTCTAAAATTTTATCTGCGCAGTGTGTAACCGGAAGATCGTCGGGATGCTTGGAGTAGGCAATATCGTGGACTCTACACAAGCGGTTCAAATCGCTTATTCCAGGATCGCCTCGGGTTAAACGCTTTTCCAGCCTAGTCCCTGGCCCGCGAAACTGATGCGATGGATGGTGGACTTCAAATGGCAATTTATTTACTTTGTTACACAATTCTCCACCTGAATTCACAATCTTGTAGGCACACCTGTAATAGCAACTGAATGAACAATACATACAAACATCTGTATTTATACTTTTTTTCTATAAAATACAATTAACAAAATTACAAAACACAAGACTTCGTGCGCAAGCAAACAACGCGTTCGAGAAAGACTTTTTCAAATTGATGAATAACTCGATATTTGGCAAAACCATAGAAAATGTAGACAGCCGCGTAGACATTAAGAATGTCACTAGATGGGAGCGGGATGGAAATAAGCTGTGCGCAAGTAACTTGATCGCCAGGCCAAACTTCAAACAGTGTACCACATTAGGAGAAAATTTGGCGATCATACAAATGGACCGCCTCAAAGTGGTTTACGACAAACCAATTTATGTGGGTTTTGTGGTGTTGGACAGTTTTGTGTATAGTGTGAAAACGACAGATTTGTACAGTGATATTCGCGATCATATTGACTACTTTGATACCAGTGATTATCCTCCGGACAATAAGTACGGTATTCCCTAGGTCAACAAAAAAGTTACTAGTAAATTTAAAAAAATAATGAAATGGCAATGTAATGAGCGAATTTATTGGAACTAGGGCAAAATCCTATTGTATCAACACGTAAAAGGAGGTGATTAAAAAGATCAAGGGAATATTGCGTAGTGTAGATGACTTTATAGACATAGTGCTAAATAATAGTGCGCTTCTTATGCATACGATGATATGTATAAAGAGTGCTAAGCATCAACTGGAGAAGACAAGCAGTTTGTAATCCCCAACAGCACGCGAACGCATGCATGGGGGCATAAAGACACAGACAAGTACTATATTACCTGGTATTGGATAGACTAAACGTAGAAATACTTGTATAAGTTTTAAGTATTTTTGTTATTAGAATAAATGTGCTGATATCTCTGACAATCAATTTGCTGTATCACTAATTATGTTTTACGTTTTAGACAATAAACTTTTGGCTGGACTGTGAAAAGTGCCGATTGGACATAGTCTTGGCTAGCAGGCGGGAAAAAAGGGTGTATTTTTTTATTGTTGTAGTGGACTATGCGCTCTAAGTATATACTGGAGACATGTGACATAGTCTTTATTGGTACATACTGGTAGATACCTCGAGTGAATACCACATTAAAAAAGGTGCGTCTAGTACACTACCTCATGGAAGGCGTGGAAAAGTGTATACATATAATATATACACATCTTTGCTTGCCATATTTCTAACATTCTTGTGTATTTTCAAATTCCTAGACCACGGATAATTACTGCTTTATGGTGTGGGTCCAAGAATGCTCCCGACTGCTGTAAAATATTGCATGCTAATTTTTATTTTGTAATGTATAATTTAGCAGATAACGTATTTTACACTGTACTACATGTTTTGGAATAAGTTTTGACAATAGTGTATATTATACCAAATAAACTGTTAACACATATTGCTCTTTTCCAATGGTGCCTTCAAAACATAATTAAGTCTTAAACACTTTTATAAAGTACAGCGTTTGATGCTTCTCAAAGTCTACTTTTGGTTTGTACTATCCTGAGTGAATCAAAAAAATTGATATACAGGTATTATACAGTGTGGGTTGAAAGAATTTGGTATAAAGATGGGGCTTGTAACATCAACAAAATTGACAGATGTGTAAAGGTGAGGCTAGAGTTAAAGTTACTTGTACACCGGTATACATAATATATATATATATATACAGGGTGAGTGAAAAGTACAGTACCAAAGTGGTGGATACGTCAACGTGACAGTTGTAATAAAAATGACGCATGTGTTACAATGACAGTTATGGCGTCGGCAAAAATGGCGGACGTAACAAATTGTCAAAGTGATAGGTTTACTGTTGTGGAAAATCCTATATACAGTTACAAAATGTAGTGTGTATGACGACACGATTAAAACTGTCAATTTGACACATTCTGTATTATCAGACATGAACTTAGTGGAATAACTAAAATTTAAATTTCTATCACCTTGATACGTTATGTTTTATTATAACGTGACGTAGTAGGTTACGTAGTGTATGGAAATAGTTTACGGCGTTAGTCCTGGTTAAGTTGGTAACTGTACAATGACCATGAATCTTTGTCATCTCAATAATATCTAGTTAGAGTGAAAGTTACTACTAAGATGGTAGTTCTGGTTAAGTTGTGATGAAGCATCTTTGTTCTCAAGCAATATAGATAACAAAATGTATATGTAATGTATCTTATCTCTCCTGCACAAACATATACAACATATAGAAACAATACCCATGTAAATCAAATGGGAGAAAAATACTTTACTTACATATGTATTGTAATGGGAAGATATTTCTGTACAATGTCGGTGTTTCGTCCTACTTCAACGAATAACAATAAAGTATTAAGAGTACGCTTATAAGTTTATGTATTTGAAAATGTTCATTAATTGAAGATGACTGTACGTTGTAGCTTCAAAATTTGTATTATAAATACCTTGTTACGGTATTCCGTGCAGACATGGAAAAACAGTAAAAGTCTGTAAAGAAATCGTCTACACTGAATACCGCAACAAAACAGGGACAGAATGCTAGAATCAAAATCCAAACAAATTAGAATTTGGGCTAGCTTTAAAACGTCGTAAAGTGGGTTGGGTGATACAGAAAGAACACATTGGAAACCTCAACAAATAATTTTTTTTACAAACCGTTTTAGGCAAATATTGTACAAAAAGGAATATTTACAGAAACCAGAAAAACGCACACTTACGTAATCGTCTTATTAACATAATGTAAATACAATTGTCACTCACATATAACACAACATAACCACAGGTAGATAAATATAAAAACTTAGAATCTACATAATATGTACATATATAATTACTTAACACTTCAAACCTTAAATATATATACAAGAAAAAACCATTAGACATAAAATTTACATTATTTCTAGCCTGCTCTTTGAACGTGCAGTTTGAAATTTAGAACATAATTTTAACTGAAATGAATCAAATTTGAAACTTAATCTAGATGACTAATAGTAAATAATTTGTGAAGCATTTAGTCAATCTCAATTTTAATATAAGTAAAAAAATTGCTCTATTCGAGCTTCGGTTTTGTATTACTTGTGACTAGAAACAATCACGCAAGCACTTGTGCACAGTTACGAAAACGTAAATTTTAACACGCGGTGTGGTTAGTAATCAGCAAAAGATGTGTCTATATTACATCGCAGCAGCATAGAAAAAGAAATAAAACAGAGTACCTGTACCTTAGAAAGTATACTTGTCTACCTTTGGCACCATAGGGGATTGGAAAGTGCTTATTACACTTGCCGACGGACTGTATGAAACAATTTCACTTAGACTGACTTAGTGCACCATTTAACAAGAAGGCGTCTTATTTAGCAGCGCAACTTACCGGGCTCTTTTACGAAAAAAGGATTCCGTGTGAAATAATCAGTTTTCAAAGTACGGTCTGTATTTATAAAAAAAAGAACCATGTAGTAAGGGTAGATATTTGGCTATTAAAAACATCGCCAAAAAATCAAGTGTGAGGAATTCTCAGACGCCAGCTACAAAAATCTACCAGCTGTAGCAGCTTGCCAACAAGGAGATAACGTGTTAACAAAGAATTGTTTACAAAGAGAAACAATCTTATTACTTTAAACACCTGCACAGTTGCAAGACATCAGTATAAACGTGGTATATATAACAAACTCATTCCAAGTGTTTATTTACCAGGTTGAAGGGTAAGCGGCCTTATCTTTTGAAAGAAAGCAATAAATTTATGTGCAGCTATAATTAAAATGTATTCACTGCAGGTAGTGGAAAATGTTACAACATATTATAGAGTAAATACTTAATGGAAACTATTTTCAAGTGGAAGAATAACAAGCTTGTTGATCTATAGCTTTCATGATTTGTTTAGAAATTTTAGGACGTTTTTAAATAAAAGTTGTATGAATTAACATTCATGCAGAAAAAATCGCTTGTAGGGTTTTGAACGTAACAACATGAGTAATTTGACTGAAAACAACCTTGAAAACAACTAAAATGAATTATCTCCTGGATTCAATGCAGTCGTTTTAACCAGATCCTACTGGAAATCCTGGGATTTCGTTAAAACTAATTCAGAATTTTAATTGACTAATCACATTTATCAAGTTTGATGCCCAGTTATTAAAAATTTTTATACCTAGTCAAATTTGCATGTTATTTCTTTCAATACTCTTCACGAAGTGATCAGTAGATGTATTTTTTTTTTCATAAGACTACTCATAATAATCTTCGGCAGAATTTGGAAAAATGAATTAAGACTGCAAATTAAAATTGTTTTTGTTTTTCTCTCTCTAATATGTGTAAATTTATTTTTATATAACATTAACTTGAACTAAAGAAAAGGTTTGGCCATTTCCTGAATCGACATAATTTAGCGTGTTTACATTTTTAACCCACAGCGATAATGTCATAGGCACGTTATACGTTATACATTATCTATCAAAACAAATGTATCACAAAACTGCAATAATTTAGAATATAAATTAAGGATGATATAATTTTTACCCTTAAAACCACCTTAATGAATTTGTCAACCTTTCAAAATAAACAGTATAGATTACAATGGTAAACTAAAATAGGTACTACTTACTTAGATTAAAAATGCATGTAAACAAAAAATTGTAATTTTGAGAAAGAGTAACCCTAATTTTATTGGTGGGATTCACAAATACAGAAACAATTAAAACGAAATATGATTACAAACATTTCAAAAAAATGTTACAATTGGTATAGAGGTAAAAAGAGGAATTTATCTTACGATATCCTATATCCCACGCTCTAATATACTATTTAAAAATGGCTACTATTCTTTTAGAAAATTGTAAAAGTGTGTATGCAGGTACTCTTTAAAATGCAACAAAAATAGTAGGGTCATTCTGCATCAGAACAGTGCAATCTCTGGTAGAGCATGCCAATGAGCACACGCCAAGATATTTAACCAGTTAAATGGCGGAATTAATGTCTCATCATTCGTACAGCTCTGACTTGAATTATAATAACTTTGAAAATTTTTTAAAAAATCAACTTCATGGTCAACGGTTTTCAACTCCAGAAGATGCTATAAAAACATTTAAATATAGAATTTTAGTTGTACTATCTTTGGATGGAAAATGTTCTTTGTTGATTGGTTTATTCACATAAAAGAAACGTATTGCGAAATATTTCAAAGCAATAAAGGTCATTTCTAATTATAAATACTTTTGCCTTCAAAATTTTAACAGCATTCCCCGTATTTAAATTCTTTTATTGTATTGGAGATTAGAATTTGTAAATTAGTAACTCGTTCAAGAAACCATTGGAAGTAATTTGGTAACAATTTCAAACGTAATTTAATTATCAGTAGCTGAATGATTATCGATATCTGAAAATTAGCTATATCTACTTCTTTAGTTTTTTATTCGATAGACACTAACATTTTATTTAATATATACAATTCATATTACATTTGTATTTTCACGATAAGCAATTTGATTGGATGCTGAAATGCGTCCCCTAAATACAGTAAAAATTTACTTTGCATAATATATGCTGGTGCTATCTCTGGCGTACCTTAGAATTTCGTCGGAGGTTGCTTAAAGAACACAGAACCCTCCCTATTGTTTATATTGAACTTCGACCCGGTGTTTGATTATAAATTGGTTAATAAACTGAAATGTAGGTTAATTGTAGTTCAAAATGTGGTTTCTTAGAATTCGATGTGTTCCCAATAGCTTTTTCAAACTCAAGCAATATCGATTTACACACGTATATAACTACTTCATAGATAGGCAAGGTTATAATAGTACGCTTTTTCAGACAAACAGCCATGTTAAAATTGTGGAAGTTGGACCTAGAGATGGACTTCAGAATGAAGCTACGCTTGTTCCAACAGATGTTAAAGTAGAATTCATTAACCGTCTTTCAGAAACCGGATTACGAGCTATTGAGGTTACTAGGTATGTGTGATATTTATGTAGAATTAATTCAAGTACATCATTCACCTTGAACCTTCTTGTAGTTGTGTTTTAATATACCCAGTTAAATGAAAAAAATTTTAAAAATGTTTCTCCTATTTATAGTTTCAAGAAAGAATAGTGTTTTTAACCATAGAATTTGTGAAGCGAACTAATTTAGAAAATTTCTAGTATTAAGAAAAACAACAAATAAGATGGAGTAACTTCAAATTTATATCGAACCAAAACTTGCAGTTCAGTTGCGTTTGGTGTTTGCTTCTGACCACAACATCCATGTTCAATTTTATGAGGGTATTTTTGAAAGAATATTGACGAATTTAATAATTACCCATAATCTAAGTAGTTGTTTACCGGGAAAACTTATACATAAGTTGTTTAACATTCCAGAGCTCATTTGCTACTTACTGCTTTGTAGAATATAGTTGATGTGCTTAGGTTATACCTATTCAACACCTATCTACCACAGTCGCATAAACAACTTCTTGTAGTACATACAATTTTTACGAATAAGTTAGGAATGATTTAGAAGTCTATTGTTTTTGATGTTAGTTTCTGGAATCATTATCTAATATCATACCTCAATTTTGTCTATAGTAGACTATTTGTTATTAAAAATTTTTTTTTTAAACAATTTAATTGTAAACTTTGCTGTTGGAATCTATAAAGCTTTACCTTTGCACATAACTGCTTATTGAAATAACTAACATTGAAGGAAGGATAAGGTATATTAACCAAGCAAGTTTATTTAATGAACGTTTACAATTAAAATTAAGTATATTTCAAATTGATACTTAGCATGATTAAGTGACTATATAGAAAAAAGCATTAAAGTGATATAAAAGCATTAAAAGTTGTATGCACTTTGATTACCTTAAATAATTAAAAAATTATGTAAACAATGACTGTCACCAAGAAAAGTGTGTTCATCTGGAATACAAATTTCATTCCAATACTCCAAAAGTAGTAAAGAAATTATTTGTCAGCTAATTTTAGTAGTTCTATACTTTTTCTTTGTGCAGTATATTCCCACTTAGAGTAATTCTAATCCTTTTCTTATCTCAAACTAATATTAACAATAGATGATTTATCGAAAAGTTTCAGTTTCACTCAAATAAAAGATATTATCATTTAAAATTTGGTTGGATCATATGAATCTAATATAAACTGCCTTGTTTATGATTTTCATTATACAGGGTGGTGCAGAAGTTAGCTGACAATCTCCCTGCAGTGCAATTCGTTGATTAACTTTAAACATAAAATTTTAATACATATCCTTCTATGGGTTTTTACCCTTACTAGGTCCATCAATGAGGTATATGTTTGGCAACGTATAATCAAATGTGGTGTTTTATTTTAATAAAAATACAATAATATCTTACAAAGTTATAGAAACAGGTAACTGTTTAGTTATAGACATAAATGAAGTTATCACAGAGTTATCCACTAAGCAAAGTCAATGATTAAAACTTATTACAAACTTACATTTGCAAGTGCCAGTTTCAATGTTTATCAAACCATTACTTGAACCAAGCACTCTTCAAGGTTGAAGCAACCACATACTATACTTGCACTTAAAGATTTTGATTTGCAAGTTTCTTGTAGATTTTTGATCAATCTATTAACTTCTTTGTAAACTTGCAGCAAATTTGCTTAAAGTATGTGTTGAAAGCCCATCTACAGAAGCTGACAATTGCAAATTTAATATAAGTTCTATTAAAACTTATAATTGCAGTATTGCTATATATTTTGATTATAACCTTCAAATGTTAATGCGGAGAAAACTTAACTGTAATCGCAATGGAGTGTGCTATAGTTAATAGGCATAAGACTACTACATGAAAAGTGGTAATATTTTAATAGTGAATAATACATCTAATTTACTTTGAACGGTACCTACATTTCGCTAACAAATTCTGAGTCGTATTTAAAAAAAAATTGTGTGTTGCATTTCTTTTCTCTAGCTCTTCTCAAATATAAAGCAGATTAAAAATTATACAAACTGGTATTAATTGTATTTATCATAAAGTAAATATTACCAAGAAAATTGTAATTAATTATTGTATATTTTATACTATACAAGTTGATACCATTTCATAAACTTAAAAGTTGCTTTAGATTATTTTTAAAGAACTGTATAAACAAGAAATGTGTTACTTGTGTAAAAGTTTCCAACAATTGAATGCTACTGGTTTAAAAGTTGTTGAAATACACAAATGAAAAATACATCTTGCTATAGTTCTTGCAATTTCTAAACCGACTTCGTCATCAATATTTGTGATGTCATATATTGGCGCCGTTGCTACTATCAAAATAGCAATTCTTTGTAACTAAAATGACCCTATTGGTACAATATAGATTTTGCATTTATTTAGTAATTGGTGACGGAATGTGGTTTGTTACTTTTTAAAAGGTAACTTGTAAAATGGTTTTATACTGACAAAATTGCAGTCTAAGCTGTTTAGCTTAAAAATAAATGTTATTATGTGGGAATTTGTACTAGTGAGCATATTTTAAATATTTTAATTGAATGTTTTTAATGTGTTATGTATTCTTAATTAAATAGCTATACGCATGTTATACGGGGCACGGAATAATAGTCACCAATAATCAAGACTTCCAGAGGTTATGTTTATTAAACTAAAGTAAGAGGACAAACAGTTACGAAATTTTGTTTTTAAGGTTAGCCCTCTACTTCCTAAACGCGAAGCGGACATGCTTTATTTACCCAAACAAAAATAACGCTAGTCTGTTCTGAAAAGAACAATTTTAAATGCAAGCAAAAATAACACAAAATGAGGGACAAAAACTACGCAAAAGGTTAATGACATGAAATAAGAACGCCAACGAAAATCTAACATAACCAATACAAGTCACATTAGTTGTCAACAAACGTCTCAAATTAAGGCGGCAACATTGCAAAATTTACAAACGAGAGGGAAACTTTTTTCTGGAGTTAGAATAAGACAAGAATATCATTTGTAGTTGATATGGCATGACGTCATTTGTGACGAAAGTCGGTTTAGAAATTGCGAGAACTATAAGCAAATTTTATGTATTATTTTCTCGTAAAATATGTAGTTCATAGATTTTTACTGAATAATACTTTATCCTAAAACTGCTGCTAAACATGAACTTGCTGTGAATAAAGATACATAATATATGATAATCATACATATACTTAATTATTACAGTGCAAACATATCCATAAATAAGGTGTCATGTTTAAAATAAATCAGTTTTGGAGAAGTTAGTTTCAAGAACATATTAATGATATGACAATAGGCTTTCTTAGGCTATAGAACTGCTTAGACCGATAATTACATAAAATGAACTTTTCTATACGTGAAAACAATATGACTTCTATAGTATCTTGCAGTTGTTTTTTCTTAAGCTTTCACTACAAACAACCCACCAGACAATAAATGTATCAACTCATACATTACCATCGATTTATAATGTCACTAAATACTTAGAATATTATAAAGATCATTTACTCTCAGTAGGCTTAAAAATATGTACGAGTAATTAATACTGTAGGTATTTTCTTATTCAATTTGATACATTAGATAAACGCAAGCTTTTTGAAAAATTACTTATCTTGCTGTATCAGGATTAGAAAATTAAGATTTTTTCTTTTTAAGTTTTTATAAAAAGAAATTCTTGATCATACAGCATAAACTGAATGTAACAAAGTTGTAATTAAAATTTGTGTTCCAAAAGTGTAATTTATTTTATTTTGGGTAAAATAAAACTTTTCAATGAAAAGTTTTATTGATATACATTTAATATAAAAACTGTATCTATTTAATACATCACCAAATGGCTGATTATCCAACAGGATTGGATTCTGTAAAAAAAATCTGAATTAAAACGTGTAACAAATGGTATTTTACTTCGGATAGCAACATTCTACAGATATGAGGGCTTTGAAGAATATCAAATTCTGCCACTTTTACAAGATAGTTTAATCAAGGCGCACATTAACTTTTAACGGCTTTTCATCTTAACTTAACAATTATTATTATACATTATTGTATTTATTATTGTGTAACAATTACCGAGTTATATACATGCTGATAGGAAAAATTAGGGTTGGTATATATCATTATATTTATAATAAATATCAAAATATCCGAAATATATGATATATTCGATATATATCAAAAGAGTGATATATATTGATGTGGTGAGGCCCATGTTAGAGCGTTGATAAAACAGTGCTGTGACAATTCCGCGTTGAGAGCATCACTAAAAGAGTGCTATAATACAGATACAGCAAGTTGTATACTTGAAATTGTTCACTTACCTCCCTTTTTAACTTTGCCCTGCTAGTTCAACAGAATTGACGGAGTTATCAGAATGAAATCAAACAGCAATTTCACAAAACGTTTATATAGTATGAAACATTTTCTCTCATACAAAAGCGTATAGAACATTTACAACATCGTTTTTTTCAAACATAAAATAATGTCTAAAAAGTATTTATTATAAAGAAAATGTTCCTTACCTTATTTTAAATTTACAGAACTAAATTTCTTTTTTTTTATGGATATTTTACCTGCTTTGTTTCTTCCCACGCTTGTAAAGTTTGCTTGGCCAAAAAATCCTTGATAGATAATCTAATAAAAGGTCAGAGTATTTTGAACTCTGAACACAAATTTTCTTGGTAAAAATCCTCACTAAAAAATATTATATGATTAACACTTATTATTCTACCTTAAATTAAATACAAATACCCCAATATCAGTTAAAAATAAATCTAAAAGTAATACTTGCAGAATCCACAAAAACGCTCTTCATAATTAAATATGTTCTTATTTTAAATTGATGTCAAATCAGCTTTCAACATTTAAAATTTTCATTTCAAACAGCAATTACCAAAGTATATTTTTGGTTAAATCTTCCTTTCCAGTATTTAATAAAAATTTTTAAAATAGTGTTATATTGAAGAATTTTCTCTCTTCATTATAATTAATAAATTCCATTTTTATGTAATTTGCATTTAAAACATTACTTCTACATTCATTGTACCATCGTAATTATTAAGTCACAGTATGTTTACTGCATACTTTAAATATTATCTTCGCAAAGCAACAGCTCGCTGCTTAAAACAAAATAACATTTCGCGATCGAATTTAAGAATCGAATGAATCCCTTAATTAATAAACGCTTCTTTATATATACAAATTATCTATTTTCTAGAACCTAGTAGAATGTGCGCGATTCCATTCTAAATAATAAACGTCCATGTTACGTAATTTTCTTGGAAATCCTTATTAGCGTTCAAAATTATTGAGTTTTCTTACCCCGTTATCTGGTTCCAGTTATTCGTGACGCACGCTGTTCATCCTGCTCTAACACATATACGATTATTGTGGCGTCTCTTCTCTCCAACAGTAAATGAGAAGGGTAATAAATAATCAGTTATTCCAGGAATTTTACGGTTTTTTTCGTGTTCCGGCCGCTACTTCGAATAAATGTTTTATTTATTAATTGGCTATTTACATAGTTCTAAATGCGGATGGCTCATCGTTTTATATTCCTAATATTCTATAAAATTCTTTACTTAAAATAAATTTCTGTAATGCACGGGGTAATTAATTTAAACTTTAATTGCTTTTTAATGCAAAAGGAGTTGCATTTTATAGAAAATATTTACTTTTAACATCAAAACGTGTTTTAAATACATCTGTTAAGGTTAGAATTGGTGTTTCAAATACACGAAATTACTTATTTTTGTCCAAATACATAAAGCTAGTTCTATTCTATGTTATTTACAGCAAATGAAAAACATTGTTATCAAAAAATGTATTGATAAATTAATATGTGAAAATAAATGGCTTTGTATTTATCTTAAAATGATCGATTTGCGTTCACATTGAATGCATTTTACAGTAACTTACAATTAGTTATTTTTACATATGCAACTTATGTTACTTGCTATTTATTTACAATATGCTTATATCATACAGGGTGATGATGTATACATGGGCAATTGCATTTTTGCGTGTACATCAATAAATAAAAGTACGCTTCTATTATACAGGGTGTTACTATGACTTTACGGAAATTTCTATTTTTCCGGATTCTATTATATTTTAGTGGCATTTATTTGTAGAATTTGGGTTTCAATGACCTCTCATGACCCCTTATCACGCATCTCCCCCAAACCAAAATATAAAATTCGAAGTCTGCGTTATTTTTTCGCATTTATGAGTTTTTATTATTTTTGTTTCTAACTACTTGCTATCTATAACTAATTCTATAAGCTATATAATACACAAGCATAATCTTTTCATACTATGTCTTTTCTCCTTTTAACAATCCATCTATTTCTACCTTATAATTAACTAAACTTTCACTAACTCTTTACTATAGTCCATTCCAGCTAAGAATAAAGCGATGAAAGGTATAGGGAAAGTTTAGCCTTCGATTTGATTGGTTCAAACATGATGCTGATTTACACAGCTTAATTTTAGAAATTTGTATTTAAAATACATATAATGCGCCATTGTCAAATTTGCAATAAAAACGGGTTATGGAAATTAATTTAGGCTAGTCACGATTTATAATCACTCAAATATGGAATTAATAATTATTCTGTATGTATATATAGAAATTATAATCAACTTGCTGTGTAAATCCACTTTGCGTACAAGGTCATCTACTTTATTCTTATTTGGAATGGACTATAATATCATTTATAATCTAGCATTTCTATCCCAAATTTCTAATGCTTTCATATTTACACAAGGTCTCATCAAGTTTCATTTCAAACAAAATTTTCTTCACTATCATAATTCATTGTATTATAGCACATTCCTCCCCAAATTATCATAATATTGGAAAAATATTGGGTATAAAATTTTCATGAAGTTGTCCCAGCAATTACTCAGCTATACTACTCACGTCGAAAAAATAGTCTAGAATCTCTATATATAAACGTTACTTTCCAATTATACATCTTTCAACTACTCCTTGTTAAATGTATAAACATCAGTCTTAAATGGTTCACTATCAATAACTTCAAACTTATTTTCACAATCAGTAGCAATTTTTGACTCATCTTCCAATTCATAGGATTCCTCTTTTAACAACAATTCTATTTCATTCTTAATTTCACCTGGACATATAGCAACAATTGATCCGTCATCTACATTGTCTTCAAATTCTCTCAAAATAATTTACATCTTTCTCAAAATAATTCACATTTATACTTTTAACTTCCTCATCCTCTTTCATTTCAATGATTTCTTTCTTTTTTTACACTTCCAATTTTTTTTACATCCGCGTATTTGAACAAATGTTTCGACAAACCAAACGCTACTTTTTCATATTTGTACATATGTCATTTCACATAGAGATTTGATTTTCTAATCGCAATTATCCCAAACGAATTATTAAGTTCTACTTTCCAAATTATTTCATCATTATTTAATATTTTTCTACCTTTATTTATTTTATTTTTAAGAACTGCATTTACAGAAAGTTTTTTTATCTCCTTTTCAGCACCTGCAATTATACTATTTTTATCAGTTTCATCTATTATTTTCATCCCTTCAACATCATCTTCTACAGTTTCCAATAATTCTGAGTTTTTCTCTAAAAACGATACAGCTTCTCTTTTAACTTCACCAGGGCACTTAATACTTACACTTCTATCTCCTTCACCTTCCATCTATTTCTCAAATTGATTCAAATTCATACAATCACCTTGACTTCTATATGGGCTTCTTCGTCCCATATAATCTTCTCATCTCCCATAATTATCACTTTATTCTCGGTATCTATTATACCTTTCATCTTATTTATAAAATCCATTCCCAGAACGGCATCAACTCTTAATCCTGACACTATTAAAAACTCTTGCTCAACTTCCATCTTCCCCAACTTAACTTTCAGAATTATGATACTCTTGATAACTGAAAACTTCTTATTATTCGGCAATACTAAATTATTTCTTTTAATACGGATAACTTTCTGCATTAACTCCTTTGAATTATCTTTAATAAAACCTTCACTTACTAACGTTGCTTCAGCTCTCCTGTATCTACCAGTAATTTTATTTCTTTTCCCCCTACTGGCAATTTTATTATAGGTAGTATATCATTTTTTCATTAACTTTTTTATCATTTTCCAACTCAAATTTTATAAAATAATGCGCATGTTCAAATTTGGTAATTTCTATATTTTTGTTGCTTGATTTGTCTGCACCTAAAAATCCTGCCTACTTGACTTTCCAGGCTGATAAACTATTTCTGCATATGTCCTTCTATTTTCGTTCTTACTATTTATGTCATTTCTCTGTGCATTTGCCATATTATCCCTACCTTGGGCACCGGTTCTATTCTCGATGGTCCGGAATTCATTGTTCTCCCTTCTCCTGGCTCTCTTAATGGCATTTCCTCTACTCCAATTATTTCTTTGGCTATTTCCCCTTTTCAAATGGTCGGCTTTGATATCTTTTCGATTCATTATTCCTCTGGAATCTAAATATTTCATGGGCTGGCTCCTTGGTCTGGTCTCCATCCTCCTTGGTTGACCCATATCATCGTTACGTTGAAGATATTCTAAAAACACATCTCTATCAACAATATTTTGTAAGGCTATGCATTGCTTTACTTCTGTTTCGAAGTGACCTGCTAAATACTTTATAATCTGCTTATCCTCTAAAGGAGGATCAAGTTGTTGGGTAACACTAAATTTCTTGATTGCATACAACTCTCTTGTCATGCTTGAATCGCTACTGTATTTGCCCAACAATAAATTATCTCTTGCTTTAAGTTACTGGTTGTCTCCCCAGAAGTGCTTTAAAAATTTAATCTTGAAGTCTTTAAACAAACTTAACTCACTTTCAATTAGTCCAAACCAAATTTCGGCACTATCCTTCAACATAGACCTCACAATATTTAACTTCGTTTGTTCATCCCAGCTATTGTGTATTAAAGATTTTAAGTTATTTAAAAATATTTGAGGATTAAGTTTATTATCCCCATAAAATTTTGAGTGTTGTTTCAACGGAACGCTGGTTGGACTCCATTTCATTGATTCCCCAACTTGAATATTTTTAACCTTGTCTTCTAAATTTTCAAACTTATTCCTTGTCTGTGTTAAGATTTCCCACATCATTTCTAAATGTTTTAAAACCCGCTTGGTAGTTTCCCTCTATTTCATTTACTTTTTTATCTAAAGTTTTAATTTTCCCATTAGTTTTGCTTTCATTTGCTTCCTGATTCGCCTTTATTTGAACTATTTCTTCTTTAACATCATTCATATCCTCTAAAATTTGTACTACGTTTCCTCTAATTTTAAATTTCATTTTCTCAATGGTTTTGTTAGTTTCCTCTAAACTCAAAGTTATTCTTTCACTAATCTCTTTAAATTTTCTTTTATTCTTCTCACTTTCTAATCTTAATTTTTTCTCAATTTTGCTATGTTCTCTCCAAATTCTGCTTGTAACTCCTGAGTATTTTTATCAGATCTCCCACTCATTTCTTTTATACTTTTTTTCACTTCTTGCATGACTTTCTCATTCTTTTCGCTCATTTTTTTCATATTTTGATTTAGACTTTATGAAAGAGACATCATTTTTGACTCCTGGGTTTCTCCTACACTCTTGGCCTCTGGATTCTTCTTCTTCGCTTCTTCCACATAAACGCTTTCCTGAGAACCAATTTCTACTCCCTCAGCTCTCAAACTTTCATGAACTTGTTTCATTCTGTCAGTCGTGCTAGAAATTAATCAGATATTACAAAAAAAGAAAAAAAACTTAAAAAACAAATTTTATGAGACAAAAACTCTAATTTACAGACGAATTATTGAACCACAGGTTGGGTCGCCGCTAAAAGAGTGATGTGGTAAAGCCCTCGTTGGCGCTTGCTAAAAGAGTGTTGTTACAACTCCATGTTGAGAGCGTCACTAAAAGAGCGCTGTGATATAGATACAGCAAATTGTAAACTTGAAATTGTTCACTTACCTTCCTTTTTAACTTTGCCTGGCTAGTTCCACAGAATTGACGGAGTTTTCAAAATGAAATCCAACAGAGCAATATCACAAAGGGTTTATATTATATAAATTCCATGCCAAACTCAATCCTAAATTTGTAAAGTGTCGCGTGAAAGGGAAGGTTTCGCCAAATGTTTATCAGTTAGCAGACTTTTTCTCGGGGCGTGATCTAGGCCATTGGCACCTTAAAGATATAAAGTTAGATGGTAGCCAAAATGAATGAATTTTTGTGACAGGCTATAGAAGCAAATGTTTGAATTTTTGGAGGAGGCTTAAGGTAAGGTAAGGGGGAGTTGTAATAGTCATTCTATGACCGCTACAAAATTAATTCAATTTCTGTATATAATTCTGTACATAAAGTTGTAAATGTCTAGTAATAAAGGAATTTATTTATTTGATTGGTGTAACGTTGAGGAACGCACTGTATTGTCAAAAGGAAGAAAGTTATTTTAAGGAAATTTAACCATTGTTTAAACTATATCTTAATGTTTGAAGGCGTAGTATCGCATCAATGTGTTGTATATAGAGTTGGGATATCAGTACTTGTTTGTTAACATGATAGCAGATTGCGCGGACATAATTATTGATTTACGAACAGAAGAACGTTAGGTCAACGTAAAACACGCTTGGTGGCTTACTAAATTAAAAGGGTTTTCAGAGTTGAAACTACCCGAACTTACGTTGTAAGGATTTGTAGAAAATGAATAGTAAGCACACCTAAATTTACTGAACGGATATTTCTAGTTGTTGGTACAAATTAAAATTCCACATCTGTTCGGACCGCTTATCGGAAAGATAGTTTGGCGTGGGCGTCCATCTTTTGTAAGTAATAAACATTGTCCTTATGGTACTAATATTAAATGCTTTAGATATTAGCACTTCTGTCTATATTTCAACAGAGCAAGAATTTATTGGTATTGTATAAGAACCCTTTTTAACAAAGGTAAAGAGGGGTTATAATTAACAGGTGGTTAATTGTATTATTGCAGGGTTTTTAGGTTGTCCTGAATTATTAGTTGTTAGCGCATTCGTGAGTTTTGTGAATGTCTTTCTGCGTTTGGTTTTGGAATTGGTAGTAGAGTTGAAGAAGAGGCTTAATCGCTAGTTGGTACTGCTGACGTTGGATATTGAATCGGCTGTTCCGGAATCGAATTCATCGGTACAGGTTCATGTCCAAGGGGTGATCGTGAGTAGCCCTAGAAAATAGTTTACTTGTGGTGCCGAGTAGTAAAATTATTTATTTCTAACTAGAATAGAATATTGATTGGTCTTAAATTTTTCATAACTGAAAATAATTATTTAAGGGTGAAGAGATTTATATGTGACAATTAACTATCGATTAAAATGTAAAGATTATAAAAGAATATTGCTATTTTAAGTGTAACTGTGAACACAATTTGCGCACATTGTGGGATATAAATATTTGATAACTTATATTCACAACACTCAATTTTAAATTTTAATACGAGCCTGGAGGCTTTTGTCTTAAATTACTCAGTGTCATGATTACATTGCCACTGGTTCACATTATCTTATATTGCTTAGAATCTGTCTGGTTACTTTATTTGTAAATATTAAAGAGATTGTGCAAGTGTGTACGACACAAAGCTTTTATTAATTGGAAATCAGGAGCTGTTAAGATAATTACTGCGGGGAATTCTAACCTGGATTACATAGTCTTCCTAATCGGGTTGGGTGTGGTTGACTTTTTGCTTGAGTTGTTTCCTGGGCGGAACCTAGCCCTGGCGCCCATATTTACTTATCTCTTATGTAGCACTCCTACGACCCTTGTGTGCTCTTTGACTAGCCGTGGAACAGGAAGCAACAAATTAATCTCTCCGAGTTCGAGCCACTTTCATCGGTTCGAGCACAGCGTTGCTACAATTTACTCCTAGTACGCCTTCAGCGGGGCCTTATACTTTACCCCTCGCATTTAGGTGTGACAGGAATTTGACGTCCAACGTCTGGGGCTGATTTTCGGTAAAGTAAATTCAGATTTTAAAGTGCTAGCTTCGATTGTCAAATATATTAGGGTTAATATGAGATAGTTAGTTGGTCTTTACCCACATTAAATAATATCATATAATTGTTTTATGGTATGAAGAGAGTATTAAAATTTTTTTATAGATAGAAGACACCGTGGTTACATATTTTATTTATTTTCTATTCATAGTAAAGTGTAAGAATAAAAGTATTCGTAATTAGAAGGATAAATTTAAAATGGATCCTTATAGGTTAACTAAAGACGAGCTAGAATACGAAATTTTAGTACGTGGCTGTAAACTTTCTACCACCGAGACGGTTAGAGAACTTAGGAAAAAATTGAAAGAGGAATTGTCTAAAGAGTTATTTGGTAAATTGAGAACGGCAAAGAATTTTAGTCCAGAAATTAAAGATGAGCTCATAATTTGTGAAAAGAAAACTTCAGAACTGGAATTAGAATTTAAAAGCTTACAGTCAGGAGGAACATCTTTAGTTTTAAAGCTTGAGACAAAATTAAAACATTTACTAGGTCGGTTAACAAGATTACGGCTAGATGAAGGGGACAAGGAATTTTTTAGTGCAATAGATGCGCTATTGGAACGTTTAGGAACACTTGATAAAATCCTCGATGAATTCGACATCGAGATGGAAACGAAAAACATTGAGACTGCTTCAGTACCGGCAGGTGTAGGAAATGAGGCAGCAGGAGTTACAATAAATCCGGTTGTTGTATCGAAAGGGATACCTGTAGTTAAGTGGGAGATAAAATTTTCCGGGGATTCTCAAGATATTAGCCTTAATGCTTTCCTTGAAAGAATTGAAGAATATCGTATTGCTCGAAATATTACCGAGTTTGAGTTGAATAATTCTATTATAGACTTACTTCAAGGTAAGGCGCTTATATGGTACAGGTCGGTTCGTTCTTCGATCACTTCATGGACGCATTTTGTCGACGGTTTACGCAAGGAATATTTGCCCTTTGATTATGAACGCGAGTTACAATTACCACAAGAAAAGGTGGGAGACTATTTTTCTTGTATGATAAATCTTTTTGTGAGACTTTCTGTGGCGTTACCCGAAGATGAAAAACTAGCAATTTTGCGTAGAAATATTTTGCCATATTATATTCACGGATTAGGTTTACACGATTTTTCGACGGTAGAAGAATTACGTCTTTTGTGCAAGAAGTTGGAAATAAATAAACAGCTAGCTACTGAGTTTCGTCAATCGACGGTTAATCTAATTTCTCCCTTAGAGCCCGAGTTATCAGGTGTATCACCATGCAAAAATAAAAGTAGACAGGTTTCATCGGTTGTTGTAGAGAAACCCATTAACCTTGACATACAGTGTTGGAATTGTCGAAGGGTTGGGCATTCTTTTAAACGTTGTTCTCGCCCTAGGGAAAGTACGTTTTGTTTTGGTTGCGGACAAGAAGGTGTAACGAAATATGCATGTAGTAGGTGTTCGGGAAACGAGTATTCAGGTCGTCGAGAGGCCGGTCGTGGATCTCAAACACAAATTCGGCAACAAAATTAGATAGTTCTTGGAAATCATGGTTAGACTTAGTCCGGGTGGAATTTCAAAAAGCGAAGCTTAATGAGATGTTTGTAAAAGTAGGCGGAAATCATCGTCCATTCGTATCTGTGGGTGTATATGATATTAAAATGGTAGGATTGGTTGATACTGGAGCTAGTCAAACTGTATTAGGGAAATCGGGGTGGAGTAAACTAAAAGAAATTGGTGTTAGTTTAAAACAAGACGATTCGTTAGTTCGAGTGGCAGATAGAAGGACATGTAATGTTTTAGGAAGCGTGCAATTACCGATCAATTTGGGGGGTAATATTAAAGTGATAAAGACTTTGGTTATCTGCGATGTAGTCGAAGACATTATTTTGGGGATTGATTTTCTATATCAGATGGATATCGTACCGTTTGTAAAAGACAACAAGTGGGAATTTCGAAAGGATATCAAACTGAACGAAATTTCTGTGAGAGACTCATTAAACGATTCGCAGAGAACAGAGCTAGATGAGCTTGTAACATTTTTCTTTAAGGAAATAGGTCAATCTTTAGGCTGTGCTAAAAATGTGCACCACGTTATAGATACAGGGGATCATTTGCCAATCAAACAGCGGTACTATCCAGTATCACCGTATGTACAAAATATTATTAATGAAGAAGTTGATAAAATGTTAACGTTAGGTATAATCGAAAAATCCAGATCACCTTGGAGCTCTCCTATTGTGATGGTCAAAAAACCCAATAATGAGTACCGTTTCTGTATAGACTTTCGGAAAGTAAATCAAGTAACTAAGAGAGACGCTTACCCTATTCCATATATTTCTAGTATCTTAGATCGTCTAAGGGATGCAAAATATTTATCGACCATTGATCTTAAATCAGCGTACCATCAGATTCCACTGGAAGCGAGTAGTAAAGAGAAGACGGCTTTTGTCGTACCAGGCAAAGGGTTATATCAGTTTACGAGATTACCTTATGGCTTACATAACGCACCTGCAACTTTCCAGCGGTTGGTAGACAATATCTTAGGGCCAGAGTTGGAAAAATTTGTTTCAATTTATTTGGACGACATTCTTATCGCTACTCCTGATTATTCTACACATTTGAGAGTTTTAAGAGAGGTGTTTCAAAGATTAGCGGCAGCAGGACTTACGGTGAATGCCGAAAAATGCGAGTTTGTTAAAAGTAGTCTTAAATATTTGGGCTTTGTCGTGGACGCAGAGGGGTTAAGACCAGACCCTGCGAAAATCAAATCAATGGTGGATTACCCAATACCTAAATGTGCTAAGGACGTACGTCGGTTTGTAGGTCTTATTTCATGGTATAGAAGATTTGTTAAGGATTTTTCATGTCGGGTGGCTCCGTTAAATCGCTTAACCAGGAAAACTGCTAAATTTGTTTGGGATGAAGAGGTTAATAAGGCATTCTTAGATATTAAACAATGTCTTATATCATCGCCAATATTATTCTGTCCAGATTTTCAAAGAAATTTTGTATACAGGCGGATGCTTCTCAAGTTGGTCTAGGGAGTGTATTAACACAGGATTTCGAAGATGGTGAGCATATTATCGCGTTTGCCAGTAGAAGCTTAACAGCACAAGAAAGGAAATATTCATCAACGGAACTTGAATGCTTAGCCGTAGTTTGGGCGATCGAAAATTTAGACCCTACATTGAAGGAGTTCATTTTACAGTAGTGACCGACCATTTTCATTATTATGGCTGCACAAGCTTCAGAATCCTTCAGGTCGCTTAGCCAGGTGGGCATTGCGGTTGCAAGGATACGATTTCAATATAGTTCACAGAAAAGGGACTTCTCACCAAGCGCCCGATGCTTTGTCAAGAGCTATTTCACTAATTTGTGTAACAAACCAGAATTTAGACGAGTGGTATTTAAACTTAAGAACTAGTATTTTAAAGAATCCAGGTAAATATCCGAGGTGGCGGGTGCACAAGGATCAAATTTTTAAATTGGTTGATAATACTGGAATTTCTTTAAATGATGACGATGCTTGGAAAATTGTTGTGCCGAAAAAATTAAGGACTGAGGTATTGTTAGAAAATCATGATGCCCCTACAGCTGGTCACATGGGTTACTTTAAAACACGGAAGCGGATGTCGCAAAATTATTATTGGCCAGGTATGAATTACGACATTGCCAAATATGTTAGGAAATGTGAAGTGTGTCAGGCACAAAAAGTAGAACAGAAATCTCCGCATGGGGTTATGTACAAACGAACGATTTCTCGACCGTGGGAAGTGGTTGTTACAGATCTAGTTGGCCCCCTTCCTTTGTCGAAAAAAAGGAACAGATTTATTCTAGTTGTCGCAGACTGTTTTACTAAATATGTTTTGTTCTTCCCATTAAAATCGGCAACCAGCTCGGCTGTAGTAAAACATATCGAGGAAGACGTTTTCTTGGTCTATGGCGCTCCAGAACGGATTTTATGTGACAACGGTAATCAATATGTAAGTTCAAAGTTTAAGGATATGGCTAAGGGGTATAAAACTAAAATCATTTTTATGGCAAGATACCATCCGCAGGCTAACCCTACGGAACGGGTGAACCGAACTCTAAAGACTATGATCCGCTCGTATGTGGACAAGGACCACAGAAATTGGGATACGAGGCTTCCAGCTTTAGGTTTTGCGATTCGCACCGCTGTACATGGGGTGACGGGTTTCAGTCTCTGTTATCTGAATTTTGGTCGTGAAGTACAATTATCAGGAGATATATTCCGCGCAGGGGGACCGGATAAAGAGGGTGCTATAGATTTTAGTACAAGAGAATACCTAACCGATCATTTGAAATCTATCAAGGAATTGATGCCGAGGGTTAAAAAGAAACTGGAGATAGCTTACGGAAAAAATAGCAATTGCTATAATTTGAGACATAGGCCATTATCTCTGGAAATCGGCCAGATAGTTTGGAAACGGAATTACACACTGTCCAAAAAAGCAGACTTTGTTGCTGCCAAACTCAATCCTAAATTTGTAAAGTGTCGCGTGAAAGGGAAGGTTTCGCCAAATGTTTATCAGTTAGCAGACTTTTTCTCGGGGCGTGATCTAGGCCATTGGCACCTTAAAGATATAAAGTTAGATGGTAGCCAAAATGAATGAATTTTTGTGACAGGCTATAGAAGCAAATGTTTGAGTTTTTGGAGGAGGCTGAAGGTAAGGTAAGGGGGAGTTGTAACAGTCATTCTATGACCGCTACAAAATTAATTCAATTTCTGTATATAATTCTGTACATAAAGTTGTAAATGTCTAGTAATAAAGGAATTTATTTATTTGATTGGTGTAACGTTGAGGAACGCACTGTATTGTCAAAAGGAAGAAAGTTATTTTAAGGAAATTTAACCATTGTTTAAACTATATCTTAATGTTTGAAGGCGTAGTATCGCATCAATGTGTTGTATATAGAGTTGGGATATCAGTACTTGTTTGTTAACATGATAGCAGATTGCGCGGACATAATTATTGATTTACGAACAGAAGAACGTTAGGTCGACGTAAAACACGCTTGGTGGCTTACTAAATTAAAAGGGTTTTCAGAGTTGAAACTACCCGAACTTACGTTGTAAGGATTTGTAGAAAATGAATAGTAAGCACACCTAAATTTACTGAACGGATATTTCTAGTTGTTGGTACAAATTAAAATTCCACATCTGTTCGGACCGCTTATCGGAAAGATAGTTTGGCGTGGCGTCCATCTTTTGTAAGTAATAAACATTGTCCTTATGGTACTAATATTAAATGCTTTAGATATTAGCACTTCTGTCTATATTTCAACAGAGCAAGAATTTATTGGTATTGTATAAGAACCCTTTTTAACAAAGGTAAAGAGGGGTTATAATTAACAGGTGGTTAATTGTATTATTGCAGGGTTTTTAGGTTGTCCTGAATTATTAGTTGTTAGCGCATTCGTGAGTTTTGTGAATGTCTTTCTGCGTTTGGTTTTGGAATTGGTAGTAGAGTTGAAGAAGAGGCTTAATCACTAGTTGGTACTGCTGACGTTGGATATTGAATCGGCTGTTCCGGAATCGAATTCATCGGTTCAGGTTCATGTCCAAGGGGTGATCGTGAGTAGCCCTAGAAAATAGTTTACTTGTGGTGCCGAGTAGTAAAATTATTTATTTCTAACTAGAATAGAATATTGATTGGTCTTAAATTTTTCATAACTGAAAATAATTATTTAAGGGTGAAGAGATTTATATGTGACAATTAACTATCGATTAAAATGTAAAGATTATAAAAGAATATTGCTATTTTAAGTGGAACTGTGAACACAATTTGCGCACATTGTGGGATATAAATATTTGATAACTTATATTCACAACACTCAATTTTAAATTTTAATACGAGCCTGGAGGCTTTTGTCTTAAATTACTCAGTGTCATGATTACATTGCCACTAGTTCACATTATCTTATATTGCTTAGAATCTGTCTGGTTACTTTATTTGTAAATATTAAAGAGATTGTGCAAGTGTACGACACAAAGCTTTTATTAATTGGAAATCAGGAGCTGTTAAGATAATTACTGCGGGAATTCTAACCTGGATTACATAGTCTTCCTAATCGGGTTGGGTGTGGTTGACTTTTTGCTTGAGTTGTTTCCTGGGCGGAACCTAGGCCTGGCGCCCATATTTACTTATCTCTTATGTAGCACTCCTACGACCCTTGTGTGCTCTTTGACTAGCCGTGGAACAGGAAGCAACAAATTAATCTCTCCGAGTTCGAGCCACTTTCATCGGTTCGAGCACAGCGTTGCTACAATTTACTCCTAGTACGCCTTCAGCGGGGCCTTATACTTTACCCCTCGCATTTAGGTGTGACAATCTTACGTAATTTTTTTGGAAATCCTCATTAGTGTTCAAAATTGTTGAGTTTTATTACCTCGTTATCTGGTTCTAGTTATTCGTGACGCGCGTTGTTTGTCCTGCTCTAACATATATGCGATTATTGTGGTGTCGCTTCTCTCCAACAGTGAATGCAAAAGGTATTAAATAATCAGTTATTCCAGGGATTTTACGGTTTTTTCGTGTTCCGGCCGCTACTTGGAATAAATGTTTCATTTATTAATTAGATATCTACGTAGTTTTAAAAGCGGACGATTCATCGTTTTATATTCCTAATATTCTATAAAATTCTTTATTTAAAAGAAATTTCTATAACCCACGGGGTGATTAATTTAAACTTTATTTGCTTTTTAATGCAAAAGGGGTTTTATTTAATAGAAAATATTTGCTTTTAACGTCAAAACGTGTTTTTAATACATCTATTAAGGTTAGAATGGGGGTTTTCAAATAAACGAAATTACTTATTTTTACCCAAATGCTTAAAGCTAGTATTATTGTATACTATTTACAGCAGATGAAAGCTTTTTTATTAAAAATGTATTGATAGTTACTAAGTGAAAAGAAATGACTTTGTATTTATCTCAAAAGATTGATTTGCGTTCACATTGAATGCATTTTATGGTATCTTACAATTAATTATTTTTACATATACAGCTTACGTTACTTGCTATTTATTTACAATATGCTTATATCATACAGGGTAATCATTATACACGGGCAATTGCATTTTAGTGGGATTTATTTGTAGAATTTGGATTCTATGACCTCTTGTGACTCCCTATCACGTCAATATATATATATATATATATATATATATATATATATATATCTATGAATATTACAAAATAGACTGCCCAAGCATTGGGAGTCAAGAAATATGCAATGGATGCTAGCTTAATAGAAAATGTGAGTTCTTACCTTAACATGCCCATTTTCTCCTGCCAGCTCAGTGCTAAGTATGTTATGGAATTTACGGAAATGAAATGAAAAGAAATCTCAACATTACAGGTATAAGTATAAGAAACATTTTTATGAACAATCCTCAATACATTCAAGAACGCGTTTCTTCTTCACATATTATCTACTAAATCTACTTACATACACTGGTATAAAGAAAGCTCATAAATGCAATCTCTAGTTTATAAAGAAACAACATTTTATCACTACTTGCATATTAATACAATCTTCATCTAATCATTATTGATTAGTAAAACTCGAAACATTTCATATGTAAGTCACAAGATGGATAATTTAAATATTCTCTTATTACTCCGCCTTAGTGTGGTTGATCCGCAACCTTGATCAGAAATTTTTGTAAGGGTCAAATTACCTCGAGATCTGACTTCAAAATTACTAAAAAAAATTATGCATTCATAAATAATTTTCTGTAAGCAAAAAAAATGTATACTAGCTTAATCTACTTAATAATACACAAATTGTCTTTCTAGGTTTAGAACAAAGTTATACCTGCGTTTTAGATTGTCAAATTCTTGCTGGTATTCATATCTCTTTGTCCATCTGTCTTTGATTATAATTGCTATCTAAAGACCTTTTCCATCTAGAATTAACTGTATTGAAAAATACCGGGTTTCAATTTTTTAGAATTCCATTTCAATTAATCTTCATACGTCAAAGTATGCTTCATCTGTTTTCGAAGTACTTTTATTTTTAATGGATTAAAATAATCGGCGGCCCTGCACCAAGATAACTTATCATTTATATTGAAGCAATAAATTAATCATTGTTGCACTCCATAAAAAGCAATTCAGTAACTATCTATCAGTGATCGCATGTGGAAGGACTTCTGTTAAAATCTTTAATGTCCACTCTTCATGATCTTAATACGTCATCTTTGTTGAATTTCGATTACATTCTAAGAGGCATGAGTCATCCCATGATATAACAATTACCCTCAATTTTCTGTTTTTTCTTTAATGTCCTGTCAGTTTTCAAATTTATTGCGATCATAATAGTTTTTTTCTATCTTTTAATAATGAATGAAACAAATATTTAATTTCCCTTTTCACAATTATAACTTTACGAGCTTCTGTAATAATTCATGGCCATTAAAACTTGTTATCTTATCTGGTTCTATAGTTTGCCGGTGTTATCGCGTTCCATGAATTGACGCGTATTCATTCATGGAAGACAGTTGGCTGTCATTTGCTTATTTACAAACGATTTATGACTTAAAGTCCCGAAAAAGTTGTTTGTTTAAAAGAATGCGAAAACATGCAGCATTTCTTGTTTTGGATTAAATAACGTATATTAAATGGTATTTTTACCGAGGATGAATCTTTCTGTATTAGAACCCGCTTTGTATAATGAACTAAATAAAGTTTATGTCAAATTAAAATTTACAAAGTTACATTTTTTAATATTATTCACCTTTTATAGAAATTTTAAATCAAAAATTAAAAATTTTCCTATCGAATTAGCTTTTTACAAAGATTATAATTTTTACATCTTTTTAATGCAATTAAAGCCCGCAAAAAATGTATCTTGCCACGAATTAACTTCGTTGAACGTTCAGAGATATCCCCTTTTCAATGAAATTATACGTACAACCAAATTTTTGTAGATCTTTTACACACCATATTTTAATCAAATGCAACGTACAATAAATTGAACTTAAATAAGTGGTTCTGACCTTATAATTCTCCTGAATGTTCCCGGTTGGAATTCCTGGTATTCACACGATTTTTGTAGTTTTCCACGATTTTTGGAGTTTCCTGGCCCTAATTGCTACGATTTTTGTTTCCTGGTCCAAATTCCCGCTTTTTCTGGAACTTCCCACAATTCTGCTTGGAAATCCCTCTTAATTTTAAATAACAGTTGTCGGTATTTCCAGATGCTTTTTAGCGATTTCAATAATAGGTTTAATTATTTCCTAGATTCTTAACAAATTACTTAATTCTTTTCTTAGTGTGCTATCCAGTAACTTAGAGCCCTAAATTAATAAAATTGTAAAATTTTTATTTAAATATTAATTATTTCTGGACTTACGTTTATATCAACGGCAAATGTTATATATAAAATTTATTACACCACGCACTCTATTATCCGTATCACTTTATGTAAAAATTTTAAAAAGGTGATTTTTTCGAATTATAAATTTTCACTAAAAATCTCAATTCACATAATAATCTTCTTTCAAATATCACAGTCGGCGCGGTGGATTCTAAAATAATCCTCATTTATTTGTTACATTGGTTTTAATGAATCGAGTTCTTTCTCGAATGTTCCAAATGTTCTCATTGGTTGACGGAACACTATCAGTTGTTCAAATGTGGAAAGGGCGTTTCAATTATAGTTATATTTACAATATGTTGGATTTTCGATAGTCTAATATCGGAACTTTCTAGAGAGAACTGATTAACAGATGGTATTAAATATGGCATTTTATGTGTGTTCTTGATTGCACATTTTTATCATGATTCACCATTACCTCAAATATCAATACTTTATTCAAATATGCTTGTTTTTAAGTGTTTGACTATACAAACTGGTGTAAATTACACGCATTTATTAATCTTTTTACGCAAATATGTTTAGATTGAAAGAAGTTTCATCTCATGGGTTATTTTTCATTAAATATGCTGAATTTGTACGTGTTTTGAGATTAAGAATGTTCTTAAATGTTCTAAGATGATTGAATTGCTTCAACAGTTATTTATTTTAATAAAATGTAGTGAAGTTATTACGGAATGAGCTTCCTTTAATTAATTATAGCTTGTTATTAATTTTATACAGGGTGACTTGTATTTGCTTTTCTATAATGAATGAATTATGTACATTTTTGGATTTAAATGATTGGTTTTCGTAGTTTTTTTATGATATTTATATGAGGTATTTCTCCTTTGTGACCTTATATGACCTTAAATGATCTTATAATCATAGCATTATATATATATATATATATATATATATATATTTATTGACGTGATTAGGTGTCCTAAGAGGTCATTACAAGTAAAGCCCACTAAAATATAAAAGAATCCGGAAAAATTGAAATTTCCGTAAATTCATGGTTTGCCCTGTATAGTACAAGCGTACTTTTATTCATTCATGTACAAGCGAAAAATCAATTTCCCCGTGTATAAATAATCACTCTGTATGATATAAGCGTATTGTAAATACATAGCAAAAAACGTAAGATGTATCATCATCATTAGGTCTTCAGTCCTGAAACTGGTTAGAAGCGTACCATCATTGTTTTCTATTCTGAACTAACCTACAGATTTTCCTAAAATTTGCACAGTGTAAGATGTATATGTAGAAAAAATTAACTTTAAGATACTTTAAAAACGCATTAAATGCGAACGCAAATCGATCATTTAAAGATAAATACAAAAGTTATTCGTTTGTAATAAAAAAAAACTTTTTCCGTGCATAAAAGTAAATAATTTTGTGTCTTAATTTTGGATATTTAAAAACGTTTTACCGAAAGCAAATATTTTCTATAAAAATGCAACTAATTTGCATTATAAATCCATTAAAGCTTAAAATAGTTACCCTGTGGATTACATAAATTCATTTTATACAAAGAATTTTTTAGAATATTATTATTATATTCTATGATTTTGCATTCAACGTTACTGTGAGGGGTGGGTCATTGCAAAAAATTTGTACAAGATTACAGGAATACATATGATTACAGCTGAATACAAGTGATTACAAGTGATTACAGGTAGTTACAGGTGATTACAGGTGATTACATGCGATTACAATTGATTACATGTGGTTACAGGCGATTACAAGTGATTACAGGTGATTGCAAGTAATTACAGGTGATTACAAGTGATTACAGATAGTTGTCAGTAATTTTTTATAGTGATCCCTTTGTTGCACAATTATACACAATAAATAAAAACTAAAATCTATTACTGAAAATTTTTATTTATTTTAAATGTTTTTGCAAACATTCTAAGGATTAAACTTGAGGGTGGCACTGTTTTCATTGAACGTTATTTAAATAAATAATAGAACTAAGAGATAAATTGACATTGATTTAAAAGTTGCTATACTTTAACGAGGGTTTAAACAACGCAGTATTAAGTGCGATTCAAACTGTCAGCCATTAGTAAATTGCGAACCTAAACAAATTTACAACTAGTGTTATAAAATAACTGGTTATTTATATAAATATCCAATAAAATGATTTTGTAGCCGGTTAGTACCCAGTTTAAAATAAAAATATTATGTGTAAATATAGTTATGTCTTAAGAAAAATTTTCATACTGTTACATTACAATTTTTTTGAGAAAAACGTCAAACACAATTTATATCTAGCAAGCTTTGCAATTGATAATTAATTACTAGGCTTATAAAAAATAGAATTTTTATTCTAACAATTCTTGTCTTATTATTGAAAGTGAAATAAGAAAGAAAACGGTACTATAAATCTACCAAATAACCAAACAATTAAATGGATTAATACATTGTAATGAACTGAATAGACAGCGTATTAATCCATTTAATTGTTTGGTTATTTGATAGATTTATAGTACCGTTTTCTTACTTATTTCATTTTCTCTAATATGACGAGAATTGTTAGAATATAAAAAAATTATATATTTTATAAGCCTACTAATTAATTATCAATTGCAAAGCTTGCTAGATGCAAATTGGTTTTGATGTTTTTCTCAAAAAAATTGTAACGTAGCAGTATACAAATTTACTGTATCTGAAAAGAGAATGAAAATTCTTTTTAGCAAAAAAACCCTATCATGTCATTTAAAAAAACGCTCATGTCATCACTAAAAAAATTTTGTTGCATCAAAATATAGAGAATTTCACCAGATTTATATATATATATATATATATATATATATATATATATATATATTTGTTTGAGGATGCTTTTTTTCTTCATACAAATATAGAGTGAAAAGGTGAAGAAAAATAAAAAACATTTAACATACATTATATATATATATATTATATATTTTGTGTATATATATATGTGTGCGTGTGTGTGTGTGTGTATATATAATATATATATATATATATATATATATATATATATATGTATAATGCTGTGATAAGGGGTTGTTTAGGGGTGTATTAAATAGTAAGGGTCGTATAGGAACTGTAAATAGCGATAGGAATCAGAAAACTGCATTTATTTAGCAGAAAAATAAGTAATTTGTACATTACGTAAATAGCAAGCATTTAACACCCTGTATATAGACCGTAATTAACTTTAAACAATGCCAGCGAGCACATCTTTCAACAATAGAACGCGTATTCAGCAGAGAAATAATCGTACATGTAATTAAAACTACGTTGAGAATGTTATACAAGTTTATAAAATAAAATACACAGAAGATAAGACAAAAACCTGATAAATCCTCATACAATTACGCTTGTGATAAAGAAGGAACAATATGCGCTTTGATAAGAAACGCACTTTCAAATAAATAAATACATAAACGAAAATAGTACTAGAGTTACATCATTTATTTTTGTATAATTATCCAAAAGCATTATCTATACAAAACACGGACGTAAGTTGAGTCTAGCCGCGATAACAAATGTTAAGGCAACGATAACAATAGCAAATAAACTCGATGACACGGAAATACAAAGGAGTTGCATCAGAAAACAGCTTTAAAAATACAGGGAATATTAAAGACAAAACTTGGTTGGTTGACACAATCTGCAAAACTGCTTAGAAACCCAACCCAGATGTAGTGGGAAAAGGCTATTTAACACCCATCGGTGATAAGACAAGTCAGTTTTCCACTTGAATCATGTCGAAGCCACGACATTTTTAACTAGAAATCTACGCGTCAAATAAATAAAGTTTAGAATATATCAAATTTATGTTATTGTGAAAGTAGTGCTGTGCAACAATTACGTTAAGCATACATGAAAAGTTTTTGCCGTTTTTTTTATAGAAAACGTGAGTAGAAATTGGGTAATTAATTTAAATTAAATATTTATAATCATATAGGGCTTCTAATGGGATTCTAATAGGATTCTAAGTGAAGTCTAATTTGCTTCTAGAACAATTCTAATTGGATTCTAATCCGCGTCGGAAATAATTAATTCTAATTGGATTCTAATCGGATTCCGGTACAATTCTGGTACAATTCTAATCTGCGTTGAAAGTATTTAAGGGAAGAGATTCAAAGCATATGTAGAGAAATATAAAATAAAGAACGAGGTGTTTTTTGGAAAACTAGGGGTAACTGCACTGAAATATTGGATCAACAAAGCAGAGCATTGGTATTCGATTGAAGACAGCAAGGGGGTGTTGATCCATAACACGAGACAACATATCACAGGTCAGATCTAACTAATTTTAAGATATTTTTCAATTTAAATTTTAATACTGAATTTATTCAATTTATCCAAAACTTGTAAAGAAGTCAAACAAGAAACATTGCATACGTTAAACTTACGTAATAAATCACAAAGAGGTCTAAAACGTTCCAGATTTTTTTTGTAAAGAGGTAGTTTTTGGTGACTTTATTTTAAATTAAAAGTATATAAATGGCAAACTCGTTATTATGAACATAATGAATAACTACGTAATATCCTCCTTGTCATATTTATATTTATATATGATATGTATTACAGGATATAAATATATATAAACATACTGGAATAAACTCCATAATAATTGTGTTTATTGTTCTGTTATCGAGTGTTGTACTTTATTGTGTTGGACAGACTAGTGTCTATATACTAACATATACTAATATATATATATATATATATATACTATATATACTATATATACTATATATACTAATATATACTAATCAGTTTTTTAGGGTGGATTGAATTGTGTTCTTATGTTTTGTTCTATAGACACACCTTATGTTTTGTTCTATAAACCCCCCATCTCAGATTGTGTTCGTGTGGCACTCGTTTTCTTTTTTTCTTTTTTGTTATCATAATTTGGACTAAGATTCCGATACTGATTTTGTTCTTTTCTTTTTGGTCTGCTCTTCTTACTTGTAACAAGTTATATATTATACACATTTTAATTGTAAATATTATATTATGAAATTGCCAATCATGATAAGAATGTTAACGATAATATTTAAATAATATAAAAATATGTTATTTTATGTTTTAAGAAATATCTAGCATAGTTAATTAATATAAAAAAGGCCTATGCAGGTCGAAACATCGTTATAATGCAATAAAACAAATTTTAATTCTTAATACCTTTATTCCAAAAAATTATTCAATATACAGTGTGTTCACAGATAAGTTCATAAGGTGCAAAAAATTCCAAGTTCAAATTTGAGCTTTTGGGGATCAGTCCTGCCTGACTTAAACTAACATGCTGAAAAAATTAGGCTAATTGATTAATATTTAGGGTGTTTTTAAAAGGAATTTTCTAAAATTGTCAAGATATGAAATAAATTGTTTGATCAAGTTGTTAAAAGAAATACGTTTAATGTATATAAACTATAACACGACTAATGTGGTGCTTCTGCAAAAAAATTATTAATGCTTCAATCTAATATAAATTACGTAGTCAAATTTGTTATAAATATAGTGTACTTGTCACTTTAAGAAAGTGTAGAAATTATTGTGTGTAATTATCATCATTAAATCTCGGTATCGACATTTTGTAGATTAGGAATTTTCTGTAAATATTTGTAAACAATTAGTATTGTATTGGATTCAAAAGAAATGTAAATTGAAATACGTTACAGTCGTGTTAATAATGCAACAGCTGCATCAGTATGGGTTGTATGTGAAAGCAATAAAAGTTCAAACACATTTCAATATGATTTTACTTTGTGTTACATACCCCTTACTTATAGCCAAAAGTAAGACGGAATAACGAATAGTGGCATTTTCTCCTTTTCGAACAGTTCAAGTTTGACATATATGAAAATGCCACTGCTTTTATATTAGATGAAAACACCATAAGTTTTATAAAGAAATTATCGGAAAGCGTCACCACCTTTACAGAGAAAGAATATGAAAATGCAAAAGTAGTTGAACAAAAATTAGTAAAGAATTACACCTAATGGAGAAAGGAATTTATAAAAGAACATACGAAATCTGTGGTAAAACTGGAAGCGAAATTTTCCAAAAGTTTGCAAAAATTGAAAGCAAGGTTATTAAAATATTCACAAGAACTAGAAGTAACATTTTCAGAAAAATTGTTTGAAAACTCATGGAGACTATATTTCGGAGAAAAGTGAACCACCATCGAGGTTTAAAATGAAACCGCCTACATTTGATGGGAAGTCATCTCGGCAGACATATTTTAATCAATTTGGAGCGATGCCACAATTGGTGACTGTAACAATGATAAAAAGACAATTGAATTGACTATTGCATCAGGTGGTATCGCTTTAAATATTCTACTAACCATACTGGACTATGATCAAACAAGATACAGATTTTCAACCTTGAGACTGCAACAAGTGTACCAAGCTCAAGTAAAGAATCGTTACTAAAACACCAATTAAAATTTAGATGAGTTTGAAGCGGATATTGCTTGTTTACTAAAACTGGCATATCCAACAGTGCCTGACATCTTCTAAACCAGCTGACCATGCACACCTACATTGACGGAATACACTATGGATAGTAAACACTAAAATATTATACCTATAGTTACTATAAAATTATTAATTTGAAAGGTGGCAAAATATCTATCACAAACTCTAAGCTTGATTTAAGAGAAAAATTAGGAACTTTTAGTTAATTAATAATATTAAATTACACAATGTGAAACTATAAATGGGTAATGTTCAGTTTCGGTCCCCACAATATCTAGCCGGTAATTCACAGAAAATGTGGTGAAGTACTCTGCAAAAAATTCGTTTCGGTAAAATACCGAGAACCTTGACTGTACTAACAAAAAGTTGGTTGTTAACTAACTCAGTGAGACAGGTGTTGTAAGTGTTTGAAGAGGGTTTCCGAATGCTATTGGTTATGAAATATAGTCTTGATTGGGTAATACATTGGCTGCCACTTAATCTCGCAGGGGTGCTAAGGAAAATCCCTAGAATGAATAACAAAGGGTTGCCAAGATCGTAGATCAGGAGAATGATACTGACAAAAATATACCTGAAAATTGATTAAAACTAATATTACTTTTAGCACAGACAAACATGAACCTTAAAAACATGTAGATCTATTTAAGACTGCAAACTGCAAAGAAGATTCCTAAAAGCAAATGTTAAATGACTTGAAATAATCAATCACTCTTCTAGGTAATGAGAAGACAATTTATTACAGCAAAACTGTAACTATACCCTTACAATAATGGCAAAAAACAAATATACACATGTTTTTACATAATTACATATGACTTGTTTCTAACTATATAGCATACTTATGTTTTCCTTACAAATACATGATACAGTTGTAATGTCCCCGGCATAACCGTTTGCATTCTTAGTTAAATTATCTATGTACATACTAATAGTCACCTTTGATTCTCTCCTTTGGTTAAATATTCTACTGTCATGTCATTTTAGCTTGACCGAGTGGCGATCTTGAACTTTGACCTAACCTGCATGCATGCTTTCCTTGCAGTTGGTATTCTTAATTTTGGTTATAAAAAGTTGTTATATGTGTTTGTCCTGCAATGTTATCATCACTTGATTTGATAATGATTGTAGTATTATTTGAAATTTTGGTGCCAACTTTGGTTGAAGAGCAATGCCTAAGTAGAAGCATCTTGATAGAAATGCTATATGAAGCATATTTTGTATTTACTTTGGATATTTTAATTGTCTTATTGTTGTGTATTATGAAAGTAATTATTTGTGCTTTTAGCATAATTTTGGTTGTTACTTCAGCTAAGATTTCGAACATCTGTTGACCAATTGACTTGTGTTACTTTGCATTGATACCCATATTTTGTGGTAAGTATAGTTTCTGTAGCAATTCTCTCCTAATTGTTGTGTATTATTTTTGGGGTGCAATTTTAGAGTTTTTAGTCCGATTTCTAGGGCTTTTAGTTGCAATTTTAAGGTTTTATTCTGTGTCCAATTTTTAGTTTTACAAGCTTGGAGTTTTAGTGCGAATTTAGTTTATGGTGCAAGTTACAATTCAAGTTTATGGTCATTTCTTAGCTAGAGTTTAAATGTATAGTTGAAATTCTTGTTCACATTAAAGTTGTGTGTTAGTCTGAACAATATTATGGTTATGCATTTGTACCGTTTTACCTTATACAGGTAAATGGTATTACCGGTGCTATACTCTAGACATTACTCTAAGCGGCAGAAAGCATGGTTCAGGGGAGGGGAGATAGATATTAAAATTTATACTAAATATTGAACGCCACTACATTCAGAAGAAAAGGGGAATGTAGAACCCATAAGTTGGCTACAACGATGAAATACCTGAAATAAATTACAAGATTAAAAATATAACACATGAGGCAGCAGTTTGCTCCTTCAATATTTTTCAAAATAACCTAATATTGAAAGTATCTTTATATACTTAAAAATTTTGTATCTTTTCTTTGTTGTTTTAAATAAAAACGTTCTAGGTTTCTTAGAAAAGTATAATGTAACATAATATCCTTTGACAAATTATATGTTATTACAAAAAAATTGAACGTATATATAATTCAGGTACTAAAAAAATGTTTGTGCAAAAGTAACTTAGCTTTCTTTAACATGTTTTTATAAATTGAAAATATAATTCTCTTGATTTTAAATTTCACGTTAATAATGGAATTTAACGTTTAGTTCTAATAAATATACGACAATATTTATGACATGTAGAAATCGGATCTGTTAACTACTTACAATTGGAATGAATAGATTTTAAAAGTCATGAGTAAAGTAAGTAAATAAGCAACGTTCCTACTCAGATGATAGAAAAGGCAAAATTATACTTAGATAAAAGATTTTAAATCGGTAGCATGATTCATACAAGTTACATTTCTCAGTAAGTTGAAGTATAAAATTTTTATAAGCGAAAACAACACATTTTTATGAACTCGTAAGAGTATTAGAATGTCCCTCTTTAATCATAACAAGGGATAGACAATTTAAAGCTTTAACAGATAGCTGTTATATCAAATTATGTTTAAATTAGCAAGAACTATGTTTAGATTTAAATGCATTGATCAATATTGTCCAATTATTCAATCAATGTGAAATACATTCAGTTCCTAAATTTTTAGTTCACTTTAAATTTATGAAATATTCTTAGTCGCATTAGGTTATATTATACCATTATAATATGAACAAAAGTAGTTGACAAATGGCATCTGTCGAATAAAAGTATAGCTAGTATGCACCTGGAGTATCCAGCTTGACACCTGTAATACCAACCAGATATAAGTATTGATGTCGTGCTGTTTACGTAGCAAATTATCGTTGCTTGAACTTTGACCAAGCCTCTTTGCTGATAATTAAAACATTTATTTAGTTTAACTATGTGGAAATCTTGCAATCTTGTATCGAGCATTTGCAGTATTTTGAAATTCTGTACATCCTAAATAGATGTAAATATATTTATAACACGGCGATTTTTCAGAAAAACTAAAACGAAGCTGACGATCTTGAGGGTACACTGTAAACGAACTATGATATTAAAAGATGAACCAACGTACCGATTTATTTCTCTGCATTGCCACTACAAATAAAAATCATAACGTCGACCATTCTCGACGCTATATTTAATTCGCTACACTATCGCGATTCTTAGATCCGAGGACGCTAAACAAGCCATGTTGATTTGATAAGCAGCGACCTTAGACTACTTTTCGATTCCGAACCAGTTCATATTTATTTGATACCTTCATTTTCGTATATTTTTGGCAGATGGCTGTGCATATTACCACAAATTCCATAATGACGTTATTTCTGAATATATTTATTTATCTACATTATAAATGTAATAATATATTTTTATTAAATCGCTTAAGAATATAAGTTAAATGTTGTAAACAACAGCTGGCTCAATTGTTGTGATACAATTATTTTGTCCCAACGCATTATCCATAGCTAATTAGATATATCAACTGTATAATGGGCACCACAAGGTGTGTTGCAAATATTGGGGTTTACTTAGGATTACATATTAAAATTCTTATTGAGATTATATCGACAAACGTAACATTTGAAAATGTTACAGCATTATGCTGACAATTATTGGTCTTGATTGCAATTAGATTCAGCGTTATTGACAGTTAATATGGATATTACTGGTGTGCCGGTCATATTTAGAGGAGTAGTCCTACCTTCTACGTTTAGTACAAGGTTCATTACAACTTTAACATTATTTATTTGTAGCTCGTCAAATTATTTACAAGGAATTACTATTTATGGAATGTATTTTGATTCTAATGTGTGGCTGCTGATGCCTGTTGAGCAACAATGTTTACCATTACACTGTTGTGAGCTGTCTTACGAGCCCTGAATTCAGTACAACATGTATTAAACAGGTCGTATAATATCCCAAAGCATCAAATTACTTGACATTATTGAAATTGAATAATTTTCCTAACCCCTTTATTAAAATGAAATTTTACTGCAACAATTCGTACACTTCTGCTGCATAGTGGATGGCCTTTATTAATTAATACTGAATTGGTTAACAATTCCTTTGCTATTTATTGTGTTGTTTATTTAGTTTTACAATATTGATGAGTACTTTAAGAAAATTGCCATATTAATTATTTAGCTATTTTTGTAAATTTGGTACAAAAATTACCAACTTCTTGTAACTTTATGGTCATGAATTTGTATTGTATTTTCAGGATTAGATACCGTATCCTATTGGCTCGTGCCCAGATACGTTTCCCTTAGTTTGTGTATCGCTCGCGCTATATGACTTTTGGACACTATAGTTTATGACTTCAACTTTGCCTTGAAATAATTAAACTAAACTATTTATTAATACTGTTGAATGTGTGAGGCTTAACCTCCCTTTCTATATTCTTGTTTCATCTTTTGGAGATTTATTTGAGGATAATATTAATGAAATAAATTAAGTCAAATGGAATTTTAGGCTTTATTTGATATATTGTGATACTTTAGGGTTTGTCTGAGAGCTTAGTACAATTTTTGCAGATACTTTTAGTTCCAGTTTTCTGCTAGCTCCTGTTATGAGGCGTTCAGTCGTTCCTTACGGTTTACTTAATGATCAGTTTGAACCTATGCCTTGAAGAGTTTCACCTGAGTTGGTCCAGAGGAATTTACTGTCACCGTTTCTTGAAAGGAACGCATTATATCATTAAATATCAAAACCTTTCCGCGACACGGTCTTAAACAAGTATTAAAAATCACATATATTACACAGCTACTTAACTAAAAACTTAGACGTACTTTCGATACGTTTAGTCGGTTTATGCATTAAATTATAATTGTTTATTTAGCTACGAACATCTACTCTGGTATAGTTTCAGAATTTCTTTCTATTTAAATACCTGACGAGCGATTGACATTGCTCTATACTATGTTGATATTGAACTTGTCTACCCCAACAAGGTTACTTCCAACACAATGATTGTATATACTGAAACCAATGTGTCCCTAAAAAATGAAACTGACCCCCTTGGGAGAGAATTTTCTGAACATACTTAGACTACTTTGCCTTGTTCGATATCCTCTAGTCAAGGTAATTTACCTACCAAAGCGGCATGTTGATGGTTTGGATGTTATGTACGAAGTACTCTATAAAAAATGGGTTTACCCTTTCTAAATTATTTGAGACATCCTTGGCAAACTTTGGGCGGATGGATTAAGTGTATCAATTGCACATACCTCACGTTGTCTTCTACGTAACCTATATCTACTTAAATATACTTATCGTCGATCTAGAAACAGAAACTGAGATTTTTACATTTATTTGAATTAGCACAAAACTGTATATGATCTGTCTTTGCGCTCATACGATGAGATCGTCCAGTGTCAACATTATTCCTTCATAAGTTAAACAACTGAATCATGGCTAAACTGCTTACAATGAAGACATCATCTCTAACTTTTAAAAACTGACATATGAGTTTGACAACCTTTGAATATGAAGCATATATGATACAAAATTTTACCCTAGATTAAAATTGATAATAACCTAAAAATTATATTTCTTAAAGGGAATAACCCAATCCCATTGGTGGAATTTACTAATACAGAAACTATTAAAATGAAATGTGATTTACACGTATTTTTAAAGGAATGTCACAAATTTTTCTGGAAGCATGCTCCATATCTCAATATAAGGTTTTCCTCTTAAATAAAAGGCTTCTTTTAAAAATGTCAAGTGAACCATAACAGGATACGGCAATGCACCAGAATAGTCTAATACCTGCGATAGATGTGGAAAAGCAATTGAAAATATGTCATGCCACATGTATCTATAGGTGAACTGCTTTACAGCTAATTTTGCACTTAACCTAATAAGGAAATTAAAGATAAATCAAAATAAACAGAATCATTCCCAAATAAAAAGTTGTATTTAAGGTATGTAACAACAGTCACAGACAAATCTATAAGAAAGTTTATGTGTGACATGTATTTGTTTAGTTTGGCATGTAAATTTTTTGAAAATCTATTTAAATTTCAATACGTTCTTTAATCATCATCATCATTTTGTTTTCGACCTTACTTAAGGTCGGTTTGACGCAGCTCTAACTTCTTTTCTATTCTGTGCTAATCTAAAAAGCTCTACATACCCTTCACAACCTAAATTTCTAATAATTTGACTAATATAGTTTGGTCTAGGTCTTCCTATATCCTTCTATCTTTTTCCTATCCAGGAGGCTCTACATAGATATTAGCAACCTGATGGTTGTTAAAGAACTCTAACATGTTTACATGATTACCATTTATAGGGAAATGAAATATAACCTGGTTATCCGCTTCAAAAAGGAAAAGTGTTAAATTATATGTTATGGTAAGGCTTAAGCAACGAATCGCTGTCAACGTTCTTTAATAGAATTTATCATAAAAATTATTTCATGTGCTGTGCATCACTATTGGTGATCAAATAAATTGAAAAAGACTTTTATTGGGTATGTAAAAACATATTTTAGAATCTCTTTAAGCCGAATAGAAAATTTCCTGGTTTGATATCTTAGAACTAGATAATATGTCTGAGTTTATCTGCAATAGCAGTAACATATGTATATGTATTTTTTTTTGTCATTTTACTTGATTTAATTTCAAATAATGTGTTGCATTCATTTTTCTTTTTGGCAAATATTGGATATGGATCATAATTAATTACTGTACAGATTTCGTTATGACATGTTAAAGTATAACAGTGGCTGCTTGTTTCAATAATTTGTATTTGGATATATTTAGAAAAGTTCTTGATGTAATGAAAATGTATCTTTTCAGGTGAGTTTTTTGAAAATTTTCCAATCACCAGAAAGTTTTTATAATTATTGATTGCTATTTAATTAGACATTCTAGCTCATGATCATGTGTAAATGGTATTTATTGTTATGAATGCTAGGCAATTAACTCAAAACTCTTGATACTGGCCTTTTTTATGCTCAATTATAGGAATCACAGTTTATTATACATTTTTCTAATTAAAAACCTTTACCATGATATGAGTAAACTTTATGTATATTTGATAGTATCTTATTTACTAGTTTTCACTGGAGCATGTTTTTCTTCAAAATTTATCAGAATCAATTCCAACAAGGTTCATTATTCGTAAACAAATATTAAACCTCCACATTCTGTAATTGAATTGTTTGAAAGCTTCTATAACTTTATCTATATCTTGGTTTTTCAACTTTGCTTTAGTATAATAATCATTTGAGTTAACTAGGCTCATAGGAGTTTTAAGTTTCAAAAAGTTTAAACAACATTGCAGCTTTCGGCTTTTAAACATCCTTATATTAGACTTTGAATATTAATATGCACGTGCTTATCATATGCCATATAAAGCTTGTAAGGCAATCAAATTGCTTATTTGAGTGTGTTGGTGACATCTTCTAACACAGCTAATGTTTTTGATATAGTTTACTTTTGTTTGAATGATAAAAATGCATACATTACAACTGCACAACTTAAAAGAATCGTATGATAATGGCTAGTTTAATACATACCCTACTTTTTTGAGTATAGTATGTGCAACAATTGAAGATATTAAACTAAGTTATTACAATTATAACTACATAATTATCTATTTTATATATCTATTGTTGTATTTTACAGTTTTGTTAGTCCGAAATGGGTACCACAGATGTCGGACAGTTTGAAGGTTTTTACACAGATTAATAAACATTCGAATATCAGTTATCCAGTGCTTGTGCCAAATCTAAAAGGTTTAGAGGCTGCAGTATGTTTAATTAAAATGTAATCGGTCCTAAATATATTTGTATTTTATAGCTATGTGTAAACGTGAAGGAAATTGCAATTTTTGCTTCTGCAACTGAGGAATTTTGCTTCAAAAATTTAAATTGCACTATTCAAGAAAGTTTAAAAAGATTTAAGGATGTGACTAGTGCTGCCAGGCAAAAAGGTATTAAAGTAAGAGGATATGTTTCTTGTGTTGCTGGGTGTCCATATGAAGGCCATGTTAATCCATCAAAAGTAGCAAGAGTGTCCAAGGCATTGTTAGACATGGGATGTTATGAAATTTCTTTAGGAGATACCATTGGTGTTGGCACAACTCATGTCATAGAAAACATGTTAAATCATGTCTTGAGCATTGCAGATGCAACTAAATTTGCCATTCACTGCCATGACACATATGGGCAAGCACTTGTAAATATTTGTACCGCACTTGAGGTAAGCTAAGTCTATACTATACTTTAGTACGGCAGTTTATATTTATATGCAGTAGGTTAGATTTGTGTTGGCACTATAATGTAACAAAATGTTATTTTTATGTATTGCAGGATCAAATTCTTAATCTTAAGGTTCTTAACTTCTACTTACTTATTAACTTAATTCTTCACTGCCATAGATTAATCATATGCAGCATGGCAATTTTATTGAATAGTTTTCTGAACATATATATATATATATATATATATATATATATATATATATACAGGGTGAGTTTTAGTGTGGTCGATAACTCCGTTATTATAAAAGCTACGTAAACCAAATTTGGAGGCATATTAGGCATGCCTAAAGTGCACATTTAAAAATATTTGGAAGCATACAGGGTGTTTCATAATTCCAGGGCATATTAAACTTATATTTTTAAATGGAACACCCTATATATTATTACATTTTGAAAAGCCCATAAAAGAGCTTTAATTTGATATGAAATTGTATCTGTCTATTCCTTTTAGTTTTGAGATATTCAACTGTTTTAGAAAAAATGACCCCAATTGGATACATTGCCACTGCACTAATACACAACTTATGTTAATTTTCAAGATGCAGAAAATTTTGCCATATACCATAGTATATTTGTAAATATCACTTTTGAAATTTCTTCCCAGTATACAGGGTGTGTCAGGTTTCATAAAATGCAATTTTAAAATTTTTTAAATGGCACCCTACCAATTTTATTGCTACAATGGATAGTTCATTAAGTGTCCTTTCATTTTTGTTAAGCATTCCCTATACCTAAATCCATTACTTTCTAAAATATTTTTGATTTCTTCAAATTTTATGAATGTTTTTAATTTACATAACTAAAAATAACTTACTATTGGAGAATATTATAAAACAATTAATACATTTTGATTAACAATCAACTACAGTTATCCAATAACAATTTTCACTAAAGATATAACAACCTACAATAATACGCTATCAACAGAATTCTGCCAGATCAACAATATGCATTTTATAGAAAATGCTCAAACAGGAAATCAGGCAGGCTTTGAAAAAAATAACAATTACAATCAAAATGTCATTTAGGTTTATTAATTGTAGTGTGTTGTCATTTAACACATTATCAGTTCTGTTTTAAATGTAACCTTTGAAGGAGTTTTCAAAATGAATTTTACAGTGGAAGAACAAATAAATATGATTTGGGTATTGAGAGCAAGTTTAAAAAATTTCCTAATTGCATCAAGAATATACCAAGAGATCCTGTTAAATGACAACACACTACAATTAATAAACCTAAATGACACTTTACATGTAATTGTTATTTTTTTTCAAAGCCTGCCTGATTTCCTGTTTGAACATTTTCTATAAAATGCATATTGTTGATCTGGCAGAATTCTGTTGATAGCGTATTATTGTAGGTTGTTATATCTTTAGTGAAAATTGTTATTGGATAACTGTAGTTGATTGTTAATCAAAATGTATTAATTGTTTTATAATATTCTCCAATAGTAAGTTATTTTTAGTTATGTAAATTAAAACATTCATAAAATTTGAAGAAATCAAAAATATCTCAGAAAGTAATGGATTTAGGTATAGGAATGCTTAACAAAATGAAAGGACACTTAATGAACTATCCATTGTAGCAATAAAATTGGTAGGGTGCCATTTAAAAAAATTTAAAATTGCATTTGCGAAACCTGACACACCCTGTATACTGGGAAGAAATTTCAAAAAGTGATATTTACAAATATACTATGGTATATGGTAAAATTTTCTGCATCTTGAAAATTAACATAAGTTGTGTATTAGTGCAGTGGCAATGTATCCAATTGGGGTCATTTTTCTAAAAACAGTTGAATATCTCAAAACTAAAAGGAATAGACAGATACAATTTCATATCAAATTAAAGCTCTTTTATGGGCTTTTCAAAATGTAATAATATATAGGGTGTTCCATTTAAAAATATAAGTTTAATATGCCCTGGAATTATGAAACACCCTGTATGCTTCCAAATATTTTTAAAATGTGCACTTTAGGCATGCCTAATATGCCTCAAATTTGGTTTACGTAGCTTTTATAATAACGGAGTTATCGACCTTTGCCACACTAAAACTTACCCTGTATATATATATATATATATATATATATATATATATATATATATATATATATATATTACTCATATTTAGACCAGGGTAGAAAATTAAATAATCACATCAAATAATTTTAATCACCGGGTAGAAGCTTTGGGAAAAGGTATGCGTTATTAAAAAAACCGTGGAGAATAAAAATTCATTCGTTTCATTAAAAATAAGAGATTTAAATCATTTACAAGACGCTTGCTATAAAGGAAGCAGTATTAAAATGCTCTACGTGTAATTTAAATCATTCCGAGTAAAGAAACAAATGGAAATTACGTGCAAAATTTATATTAATTAACTCAATTTTAAGTAACCGGTATTAAACAAAATGTACAGATAATAATTAATATTTGATTAGGAGTCACTAAAAATTAAAGGGTATTATTTTAATTGAAGTTAATTGAACCATTAGTAACATATAATATTTATAAAAGCTTGTAAAAACCCAATAATATTCAAATCGTAGAAGTATTATGTTTGAACACCTGCATATTTTTAAAAGGCTCATTCTGCGTAAAATTTGCAGATAACAAATGGTTACAGAGAATGTTGGAGAAACCGTAGCTTAATAGTTACGGAAATGCTAATAAGGTCAGGTTATTTCACAGTCCACATGGACTGAAATAATCGATAATAAAGAATATCAATTTGTACCACTCGGAACAGGGTAGATAGAGACAGATAATATGCGCAAGACAGAGACATATATAGTAAAAGGCGTGAGTGGAGCAACGTCACTGGGTTGCGATTGGTTGAAAATAAAAGGCAAACTTGAGAGGTAAAAATAACATTTCTGTATAAAAATTAATTAGTTATTTCCAGACGTTGCGAGCCGTGTCGAAATTTCTGAGATTTAACTGGGGCGAGTGCAAATTTAATAAGAACCGACGCACAGGCGGGCGAGATGGGAACATAGTATACGAAATTCTAGAAACTGGCCGTTTTGGGGACAAGACCGACAGACGGGCTAACCTCTATATATACCCGGGTTAATATGAGTTTCTCTCTCTTAGATTTTCGAATTGATTCAATGCGTTAAACAGTGCTTTTTAGTTTTCCGATTTTGATAGAATAATTTAAACAGTTTGCTCGTATATTTTGGTGATTTAAAACAGTTTGTTCTTTACGCTACAATGAATGTAATTTAGTGCACTGAGAAAAGAAGATACAAGGTAATAAAGTTTAGTATCACTGTACCAATTAGTCAAATCTGCAACGACAAATGAATACACAAAAGTAGGCAGTTTTGGCGTATATTTCTGAAAGAAGTATGAATTTCTTTGCTATTTTTCGGGGTGTTAATAATTAAATGATTCGTAAACGTGACTAGATCCACAAAACAAGATACAGATATACACAGATGAGTTCCGGAAAAGCCCTGAAACAACTTTAGATGAATGGTGGTGGAGAAAATTTTAAAAGCGTTGAGAATCAGAAGCCGTAAATATAACCCAGTTGGAATGGTGTGATTAACAAAGGGACGATGTACATTGAAGCTACGAGTGCAGTAACCTTCAGGTAAATTATACTATTTTGTTCGTACTTTGATGTTTTGGTGTGTGTTGAATAACTTTATAATTTGTTTATTTAAAATGGACAGTAGTGAACTTGTACAAACCACAAAATTTTAATTGTAAGGTGAAATTTTCTTGTTTAAGTAGAAAGGGTATTTAGTATTTATGTTCTGGATTATGATGAAAATTTGGGTATGTCTTTGAGCTCAATTAGACGAACCTGGTTAATTAACGTAAAGGGGTGGTAGATGCTCCCTTTGTACTCAGACTCAGGTCTGCATATATTGTTATATTAATTAGTAGGCATCCTACAAGGACTTTAATTCTGGATGCACATTAAAATGATAACAAAATTTGAAATTTTAATGTATTGTGAATATTGATGTAAATAGAGTTAACGTTGATGTTTGTGGTAGGAATGTGTTTTTTTTTTTTTTATGAATGAGGATGAAGGTTTAACTAGGTGAGCAGCCGAGGCGGAAAAGAGTAAAGAGGCGATTAACAGAAGAAAGTCAACGGACCAGTTAAGTTAATAGCTTTTTTTTACGTTTCACAGCATTCTTGATGCCCAATTTGTGAGGTTCGATTCTAATACATGGATCACAGCATTCTTGACGCCCAATTCGTGAGGCTCGATTCTAATAGGTGGATCACAGCATTCTTGGCGCCCAATCAGTGGGCCTCGATTCGAAAATCGTAGTTCCCGGATTTTGGAGGGATCACAGCATTCTTGGCGACCCAAAAGTGAGGCTCGAGTCCCAAATAAAATTTTTGTGATTTTATTCCAGGAAACTGGCGATCTGAGAGAGAGAGTTTCTGTGTGTGTATAAATTTAGGAGTATTTTAGAGTGTGTGTGAGTGATTAGAACGTATGCAGAGGAAAGAGTGGTTAAGGAGTCAAGGAGTGGAAATTGGAAGTGACGATAGTGCATTGTGTGGGAAAAATTCGAAAATGGAAGAAGCTGGAGGCAGTAGAGATCAGTCGAGGACGGAATCAGGGGATCAAGGAAATGAGTTAATGATGAGAATGTTTGAGGAAATGCGATTAGCTAGGAAGAATCTAATAGAGCGAGGAGGTCCAACCAAAAATTAGAGCAGATAAGCGGGAAAATTGAACAAAATACTAAAGAATTTACAGAATTTAAAGATAGTCTTACCGTGAAACTGGGGGAAGTAGAAAATAGGGTTGAAAAAAATGAGCGTGATATTACAGGTCTTCGACAGGAAATGGGACATTTAAGGTCCGAAGTACGCATTTTTTGTGAAGAAGAGATTAATGTAAAAATGACTGAAGTAACGGACTCATGTAGGGATCAGTTAGGCAGGGTAGAACGCGAAGTTAGTAGTATCAAATACAACATGTCAAATTTAACGGGGGATGGTCCCAGATTTTATACAGGTGGAGGATCATTGGACCAACACATGAAGTTTTATGGCGATAACAGGGTAAATCCACAAATTTTTATTAATAGTGTAAGAAATCTAGTGGGAAATTTATTTGACGAACAGACTAAACTGAATACGATAAAGGCGTTATTGAAAGACAACGCGGAAGCATGGTACAATTTAGTAGGACAGGACATAGACACCTACACGGACTTTGAAGAGATTTTTAAAGCACTACTGGAGTGACCACAGACAAGACCAGGTACGAGACGACTTAATCACAGGGAAATTTAAGGGAGAATTTTCAGGAAGGAGGGAGCAATATGCTATACGCAAGTATAGCATAGCAAAGCAACTGAACCCACCACTGACGGACTGACAAATTATCAAGTATTTATCACGACACTTCGAGGTAGAAGTAAGACAACACGTAGCACTAGAGAACATAGTGGACAGAGAAATGTTTTTAGAATACCTGCAGAGATACGACGACGTAAGTAGTGGACGACCTCGGGATAATAGGGAAAGACAGATCAACACAGTTAGGTTTGACAATAGACGGGACAACTATGCTAGAAGGGGGAATAGTTACGGATACCAGCGACAGAATTGGGAACAGAGACGACCATATGTTAGGAGTAATAGTTTAGGAAGGGGACCTGCACCGAGACCGGGACCTACCAGAATGAATAGTTCACCAGACATGAGGGGGACTGCTAACACAGACACGGAACGAGTGGAAACGCCTAGGACATACGCGGAGGTGACGGCTAGACCAGGACAGAGTAGGGAAAACAGACCTGGACAGGATTTTTAGAACGCGACAGACCACTAGATTTCAGTGTAAATGTATATGAACATCCACGTGAATTTTTCAAAATTGAGGAGGAAGTAGAGCCAGAAACTATTTTCCAAATCCAACAAGTGGCATACTGCAAATAATGAAAGAAGTGAAAGACAGCCCCATATGGGTAAAGTAGACGTTACGTTAATAATTTAGATTTACTTGGAAAGGGTGGTTCACAAAACCGTTTAAGGATATAATGGCTAACTGTGATGCGGGAGTGGGTTCCCATGAGAAAGAAATTGCAAAAATATACATTCAAATAGTTGAATTACAAAAACTACTTTTGTACTTATACTTATCTTCGGGCCTTATCTATGGTCACAATTAGTGGTGCGTTAAACCACCTGTCTTAGCAATTGTTTTAAGATTTTTCTGCATATACGAAAGACGGTTATTTTGAATAGGTTTCTTTTACCTAGGATTTTTCTAAATTGGCCAAAAAATAATATTTTACCTCTTTTTACTTCTCTTTCAACTGTCTACTTTCTGTACCGGCTTGAAATAATTCAGTTCACTTTTTTAATTGAAAAAACAAACCCACCTGAAGCTTTTGGATTGCCTCTTACAGTTCATTTTAATTTTTGTGAATGAAACTCAATACGCCAATAACTCTTATCTGATATTACATGGAGTAAATTATAATCAACCCTCATTAATTTTCTGGCACACAAACAATAAACACTTAATTTTCTACCTATGGTTGGCTAGATGTACACTTACATTCTTGAAAGGTGAATCAAAAAGAAAAGTAAACTACTAAGACTAAAACGCATAAAATGTCCTACTTTGATGTAAGCTGTTACTGGATTTAAGTGGCGTTTTAGTCTAAATTTTTACTAATGCCGCTCATACTACCAATCCAGAATGACCACAAATGAAGAAATCATTCTAATAATATGCAAATTAAGTAGTTCATGTCATTTAACTAGTGCCACCATATAATAAAATAATATCTAAATTAAATAATACTATTCTCTTCATACTTCCCTGATTTTAGATGGAAGTTTAATTAGGAACAGGCCAAAGTGCCAGTGATTTTCTTATGTAAGTTCTTCTCAGGTTGGTGAATACTTTTTTTAGTCAAATCCAAATAATCTGTTGAAGTTCACTTTGTTTCAGCTCTCTAATGGATTAAAACGGAAACCGTCCATTACTGTAGGTCAACCCAATTATAATTTCACTGTATTTATATACATCTGAAACAACCTTAGTCAGTCACTTAATTTGAGTTGTTGAGACTTTCACCTAACTTATATGTTGTATTAGTATCTAACTGACTGCCTTGTGTAACATGTTTCAGTTTTTTATGATTCAGATCTCCCACTCCAATAGTACATGTCTTTTCTTTGTCATATTATTTGTTTGTCATGTGTTTAGTGCTTGTATTTCAATTATGCTGACAAATTTCCATACCATGTGCAAAATTTATATAATTTATTTCGTTTGCAATTTTTCATGCATGTTTATTGTTTTTCGAGTCTCTAATGTAACCGTCCGGCGCCTTCCCTTATTGTAATAATTTTTTTATGCGACAAACATAGTTTATGTCTCTCTAACGTGATATGTACTCTCTCATTTAGACGATTTCAATTTGTAGTTTTTAAATAATTCATTGATCTCTGGGTTATTGTAGTTTACAATATATTGTAAAGGAAATGATTTTATAGCTTTTGGTGTTATAGTCTGTTGGCTAACCTTTATAGAAACCAAAGAATTAAACGTCATGCTTAATTAACATTAACTGTTCATAAATTCTCAATATACAGGTTACATTCACATTTATTCTGTCCATCTAAACCAATATTCATATCCTCTTATCATATCGGTACCTAATATACCATGAATGTGTTGCATCTTTAAGAGTTAATACAAAAAAATACAAATATCAATGAATTTGGATTGATAGTAAACTTATTACAAAAGTACTTCTTACGATTTTATGGTACGCGCACCAGGTATCAGGTTGAGAAAACGATAACGAGATCATAATCGCAAACGTAATAATTTTCAGCATTGTTTATTTAAGCAGACATGTTGTTAGAGAAAACCGAACAGAATCACCAAAACAGTAATCATCACCAACAATAATGCTATTGAAATTCAAACCCAGTGAACCCAAATTCTCCACACATGTGCGATAGTAATAAAATAAAGTCGCCTATTGACCAGAACTAGAACTAAATTGTGGTTTTGCACAAGTTTGTCAAATAAGAATAAAGAAATATATTGCACTTAATGTATATAAATTTCAAAAAATGGCTACAGAACAGCACACAACAAAAATATTTGCATAAAATAGAAATTTGCATGGTACAATCTGAAATTGTACTTCGATTTCTACATTTATAAAGGAGCAAAGTAACAGTTACTTTAGCAATAGACAATTTTAATGCGTAATGCAGATGAGTCTGATTGTACAGAAGTAACTTCCCTAGCGGCCATTTCAGTATCTTTGAAAAAGTGTTATTTTAGCGTTATGCAAATTTATGTTTAAGCTGACATTAAAGGTTAGTGGGATAACATAAAAGTCGATAGTGTTTTATGTGCCTTGTTTAATTTTATTTTAATTAAAATATGTTATTAATTTTCTTTTGTTTTTTAGAAAGGAATCACAGTGGTAGATTCATCGGTTTCTGGTTTAGGAGGTTGTCCATATGCAAAGGGAGCAACAGGCAATGTAGCAACAGAAGATTTAGTGTATATGCTGCATGGACTGGGTGTTGATACTGGCGTTGATTTGAATCACTTAATGACAGTTGGGAACTTTATATCTAAGGCAATTAATAAACCTACACTTTCTAAAGTAAATAAAGCATTATACAAAACCCTTACATAAGGTTTAATAGATCTGGCTTACGTTTAGTTGTTCATTTTATTTATTTGTATATTTGATGTTGATTAATCCTAACGTTATGGTATACTGTAGATATTCCTCTATATCTCCAGTCTACTGCTTTTTGATTCTGCTGTGTAACTATACCATTGCTTTTAGCAGCTGGTAGCCTTGTATCAGCATTTATTCATGCCCATGCATTCTACGGTAAGTATCCTTTGCTATTTTAAGTGTACTTATTAATACATATGAGTGTGCATTGCCTTAAAGTAAAGCACATTTATAGAAAAAGGAATCACACTAATCCTCATAGTTGTAGACCGATATCTGCTATTGATCTTCGATTAAATAATAGAAACTCTCATAAGACTTTAAATTCTCACTAAAAGATAATACTTATCAATAATAGTATATAGTGTGGGTTTTAGTTCCTCTGGAGGACGTTATTGACTCCAAGTGACATCACAATGCGGGTTCTTTGGCCTTTGCGAGTGACATTGAGGTCATCGACCTTTGCATTGACACTTTCTGGGTCATTAAGTTAAGGTTACGCGTTTGGGCACTTTCATTAACCTTTGCATTTGACTTGAGAGACCACACCTGAATGAGTGCCACTAACCTTTGTTCTCTTTTTCTTGTTTTTGTGGTCATTGGATGAGATTGTTGACCTTTGCTTTCCTACATTTTTTTGCGTGATGCAATCTGCTGTCACAGCGTCAATTACCTCTCGGTGGTGAGTTTTGTATATCTTTATAATGCCTTTGAAGAGCACAACATTAATATTTTGCAACATACCTTCTATCTCTGAAAAACCTTTATTAATTTTTATAATTGCAATTTTTGTATAATTGTCTGTCCTTGTGCACGTCTCTTAACACCCATGAAATTCCAATACAACAGGGCATTAATATTGAGGTGTGGTGTTAGATACTGCACAATCAGCTGAAACGTCGTCTTATTGTTGTATTGAGGGTAAAGGGCCATCACTTTTAAAGTAAATAATGTTTAAATTGGATACTAGTTTATGTGCAGTTTTCATAACTGGATATCAGATGCGCACAAATAACTACAGGATCATGGCACAAACTATCAGAAATGGTACAAAAGCATTGATGATTGTCATTAGCATAATACATAACTGACTTACGTAAAGTGATTTGCGGCTTGGAGCCATCAAAATGGGTGGACTGGATTTCTTCAGAGTATTTACACGTGTAATTTTCAGATAAATCTATGTGCAACGTTACGTGCTTTCCCCTAAATTTTCTCGTATAAACTGGGTGGCTTTTTGTTGGTGTTTAACATTATTGCAGTGATTCATGGAAGGTGGTAAAGTTAATTGAATTGCTTGTAACAGCATTTGTACATTCTATAGCTATTTCAAAAGTTTTCATACACTTTTAGTGTCTTTCCTTAACAAAACATTCACCTTTTTTGTAACCCATTTGTGATGGATCATGGAAAAAATTCTTTACTTTAGTGGATTTCTGGACATGAAAAATTTACTTAATCTACTGCTTCAGGACTTCACTAAAAAGATTTTGCCTAATTGTTAGTGGTGCAACAACATCAAGCATAGAATTAACAATTTTTTCAAGACTATTTATTAATGAATCTAGTTTATGTTTAAGATGACTATATTTTGATTTGCATATGTTTTTCGTTTTTTTAAGTTAGTTATTTTTTCTAGCAGTTTATTTTTATTACATCTCCAGTTGTATCGGCACTTTCTCGCAGTCCTTTTTCCAATAGAAACCCTTGTTGATAGTGATCCAAGTCCTAAATTTTGTTCCACAGGCATTATATTTATCATGTCAGCAACAGAATTTGATGAAGGTAAATCATTTACAGTACTACTCACATACGTTCAGCATCTTTTTACTTTGCCTACCCCTTTTTTTTTTGGCTCTTCACACACTCCTTACATAAGAACTTTTGATCCTAACGACTCAACCCTTTCTATTTGTCTTGCATTTTCCTTGTAATATCTTTCTCTCTCCTTTTCTATATTGTATTTGAGTTTTTGTGTAGCTCACCTCATACTAATCTTTTTCTGTTCTCTTCGTCTCCTAAGTTTTCATCTTCAATTGTTTTGCGTCTTGCTATTATACTTTATGTCTACCAAAATCCATAACTGAAAAGTTCCCTAATATAGTCTATACACTTTAAAAGTTAGTAAGTAAATGTTATAGAATATAAAACATAATACTAAGAAAAGCACATAAAAGAAGCTGCAGAATATATATTAGTTGATATATTTTTATAATACTCTGTCACTTCTATGTCAATTGGTCACATTTGTGGACATACCTAGTCCACAGAATTGACGTTTACAGAAGTGGCCAACTCATATTTTGAATGATGTGTTATTGTTTTTGAGGTTAGGTTAACATAACTAACACATTGCATCCAAATTCACAAATAAAAATACATTTAATACTAAAAATATTCAAATTTCAAGTGATTTACCTTTTATTTTTTGACCACAAAAATGAACCTACGATCTTGTCCACAATATATTTTAAGCACAATTTGATTAAAACACTAAGCGGTTTAAAGCTGCACAGCCACATGTAATTTTTACTAAGGATAAATGATGCATTAGCAGTGTTTACATTACCTATAAAACAGTATATGTATATTGTAGTGGTTTTAAAGGGTTAAATTTAAGTATAACAAGGCAATTTCAAACACCCTGTATAGAGGAAACAACCAGAATTTACGTGCGAAATTTATTTCATTTATTTAATATAAAGTATCAGGTATTGACAAAATTTTACAAGTAGTGATTAAAATTGCATTAGGTTCGTAAAGAAAATAAATTGTAGAAGCCAATGCAAATTATTAATTAATTTAATGGAGTTTAGTTGAAAGGGTTATTACGTTTAACACGCATAAGAGCTTGAAAAATCGATAATACCAAGGTGAAACGCTTAGTAACGAACGAACAGCCGTTGAATATAAAATACCTTGAAACGTAAAACTCCAAGAAATGTTGTTTTAAAAACGATCGTAAATTGAACACCTGCATGTTTTCGAAATGTCAGGTTCCCCTTATTTTTGTAGATAAAAGACAGTATTTGAGGTATATCGGGTAAACGGTCGGACGTTTCGCATGAATGCTAACTAAAAGTTTCCTTAGGGCGCAGAAGGGATGGAGAATCAAGGATATGCTTCGGAATGAGACAGGCATAATAACAGTTCACTTCAAAACGCACGTATTCAGTCCACATGGGTTAGTTTGAAACGCGGACAGTAATATCGATTTCTACCACTCAAACAAGGTTAGAAGGAAACATAGAATATGCATAAGAGAGGAATAGCGTTAATACAGGCGGGGTTTCAAGACGTCACTGAATATCTCATTGGTCTATATAGTTAGTTGTACAACAGACAAACACGGGAAAATTTGAATGCAGGTTTTTCGGAAAAGATAATAACGATGAGTTAAATTTCGAAGATTTCGAAAACGGTTGAACCAAAATTTTAAGAAGTATTATTTTAAATGAAGGATTTCGCGTGAAGAGCGGCCGAGAGGTGGCATAGTAAATTGTATAAATACTTTAAGAAAATTAATAGAGGTTTCTTAGTATTTTCATCGCTTCATACTACGTACAGAAATTTACCACGAGCTTGTAAGTATATAAAATTATTTTAAATTAAATAGTACAGTGTTGGCCTCATAATTTGATACGCGGAGAGTGTCGAGTTTAATTTTATTGGGTGCTACATATTTTTTAACAAGCTCGTGAGATGACGTAAAGTAACGTAAATTAAATTAAGCAACTATAAAAGAAGTGTAATATACGTGGATTTGGATTTGGATGCATCGTGAATGCAGAGCAGGCAGCACAACTTAGAGGGTGTTCATCTACAAATAGCTGGTGGCGGCGAGCAGAGCAGAACCACGTAACCGAGAGCGAAACAACTTAACGACATTGTCAACGGAGTAGGGATTTTCAAGAAATTCTAAGTAACGCTTTAGAATTTGTTGTTTTTGATAAACTATGAAAATGATTGTGATGTGTGAGAGTGAACTATGAAGGTATTTTGCATTATTTTGCGTATTAAAAATAATACGTATAACTAACTTTTATGGTATTTAAATATAAATCTAAAGGTGTATATAAAGCTTATTAACGTTCCTCAGGAATTAAAAATTTTTATTGTTACGAGTACATGGGTTTTTTTTGTTTGCAGTAAGCATATGCTAAGTAAAAAGCTTTCATTAATCATAATAAAACTGGGTTATTATGAGCTCACCATACTCCAGAGTGTCCTAATTAAAATTAATTATAAATAAGAAAGAAAAATAAGGTATTATTCAGGGCCCATTTACTCCTGTTACATTCAATGTGTTTGATATTTCTAGTTAAAATTCTGGACTTTACAAAAATCGAATTTATTGAGGTGTAACTTGACCACCGAAATGTAAATAATCTTGAAGTTTTATTTGTAAATAGTGGTAAATAAATATTGTATGATTGTTGTATTATTTTGTGGTTTTATTGAGAGTGTGCGTGAACGATAAAGAGTATGATAGTGAATCTAGGTATCCAAGAGGAGGCCCAACTGAGCTAGCCAGGGAAGCGGTTGAAGAATTAAGGTGATGAAGAGAGGAATCTGGGTAAGAAATTATTTTTTTTAAAAATTTTTCTATTGTGTGCAATTTTCGATTTTGGTAAATTAAATAAATCCTCGAATATTTTTTCTTACTCTGTCGATTTGATCCCAGTAACACAGCAATTTTATGACGCCCAATTCGTGAGGCTTTATATAGGTAACACAGCAATATATATGGCTTTTATTTTACAAAGGTTTTTCTGTTGTCCATAGATGTGATATATGATTTGATAACAGTAATTTAGTACTAAAATAATGTTTATGGAGCAGAGTTTATTAACGGTTATTCTTATTTACAGAAAGCACCATATTTCTATACTATTATTATAATTGTGTATTGTAATTACCCTAGCTCATTTTTAAGCTATTAGTATGAACACATACAATGATATATAGAGGAATGTCCACAGAAGTGACATTTAGAATATTGAACAACCAATTAAATAAAATTAATAATTTTCTGAAAATATAAATAGAGTGAAAGAAGACTATTATTCCTTCATTATCTTATTACAATTAATGGATTTTACTCATATTTTGAAAACTCCTTAGTTATTTACTAGAATTGAACAAGTTGTTTTTTACGAATCACCCAACTATTGTAGATATACTAAAATAATTGTACAATAGACACTTAGTTGAAGAAAAAAGTAGCAAAATTTTCAATACGATACACAATAAGGAATAGCATTGGAAACGACAACGGCAACAGCCTCTCACTAATACATTCAGGAAAAAATAGAAAATGCACTAACGTCCCAATGACAAAACGATTGATAGTTGAAATTTGTAACAAATGATTGAAATATATGTAAAAAAAACACATCGAATAGAAATCCTTTGTATTTGCAACTGTGGAAACCAGAAAGGTTGCAATCATATGAGAATCCAAAAAGTTAAAAAGCAACCCGGTATCAGCTGGTTACAAGTTCCTAAAGATTTGCTGAGTTATTTAGACTAAAAATATGTCAACCATAATAAAAGAATGCAGCGGGTTATGGAATAATAACAATATAAAAGATGGAAATTTAAAAGAAACGAAATTATTAAAGAACGGGGACAAATAAAAAATTTTGTAATCAGGAATGAGGGATCTATCTTTTAAAACTGAAAAAACTATTTATGACATGACAAAGTTTTAAACTCTACAAGCTTCGAGGGCAACGTCCATTTAAATGTACGATAGGATAAGTCGAAGGTTATGAGATGAATTTACATAAAAGTAAATGATATGAAAGTTCAATGATAAGGTATATTCCTGTAGCGGAGGTAATGCCAAATAAAAATAGACAAGAGAAAAAATACATAGATGAAGTTATGAACATAAATGTTAGTAAACACTCTTCTTAATCTTCTTTGGGACTTAAACCACTCATATTTTTTTAAATGATCTTTATTTACGTTTCGATCCATGACCTAGGATCGTTGTCAAAATAATAAAAACTTCAAGTTTGACGTTTATGACATAAATTGAAGGTTACTTTGATTTATTGATGTTTGAAATATTTGGTTTGAGTACACTAAGCAAAAATTTTTAAAGTTTAAAAAAATGATTGCCTTCAATTTGTGTTGCGACCTGGGATCGACTTTCCTAAGGTAGCCAATACGCTTAACGTGAAATCAGCTGATTAATTTTTACTGGTGAATTTTATATAAATTCAATAATTTGGGAATTGGAAAACATTTTTAACATGTTTCTATTTATACAATTGAGAGATTTCTAATTTTATGTTTTATTTTACCGAGATACAGTGAAGAGGGTTAAGCAACCTGTGGCTACCAAGATCCCCAACATTTATAATTTGCCGAAATAATGGTTTTCTAGTTAATATGGTTATTGTTATGTAATTAGTTATTGTATGTATAAATAGAAATCATGTATGTAGGCTGTATTTCATGTTAATATCGCAAGGAAAACCCAGGAAAAACTTGCAATGCTACCTAGATATTGTGGGCATTTGATCTTCATTTGTTATTTCTTTTGTTATTTCTTTTAGTAATGGAATCCATTGTTTACTGAAAGTCACAGATTCGTTTGCAACGCAGTTATTTTTATTTAGGATTATATAGGCAGCTTCTTTGATTTTACGTTTTTGGTTGTTTTCTTCTTTGTCGATAATTTTTGCGTCTTCCCATTTTATTTTATGACTGGAGTCCCATGCATGTTGGCAAATCATGGATTTTTCAAATTTTCTATTTTTTATATATGATTTATGTTCTCTTAATCGAACTTCAAATGGTCTGGAACTTTCTCCTATATAAAACTTATTACATTCGCACGGTATTTTGTAGATACAGTTTTTTGAACTTTGTATTGCGTTTTTGGTTTTTGGTTTTGTTAATTGTGCTCTTAGTGTATTGTTGGTTCTAAATACTGTTTTAATTCTAAATTTGCTTCCTATTCTTTGAATTTTTTTGAAGAATCCTTTTATGTATGGTATTGAGAGCATTTTGTGGTGTGTATCGTTGTTTTTGTTTTCTTTATTTTTAGGGTTTTTATTCATTTCTTTCTCTATTATTCTTTTAGGATATTTGTTTTCTATTAGTATACATCTGATTAGGTTTTTCTCTTTCTTTAAAATTTTTTCGTTTGATGATATTAATTTTGCTCTATCATGCATGGTTTTGATAATTCCTCGTTTGACACATTGTGGGTGGTTTGAATCGAAGTTTAAGTATCTGTTTGTGTGCGTTGGTTTTTTATATACCGATGTATTAATTGTTGTATCGTTTTTGCTAACTAGAATATCTAAAAACGGAAGTTTTCCATGTTGTTCTAATTCATATGTGAATTTAATAGTTGGTTCTATTTCGTTAATTGACGAAAAGGTTTTTTAAATCTTTGATATGCCAAAGTCCTTGAGATTTACCGTTTGATTCTTGTAGTTCATAAATCAATGAAATTTCATATAATATGAATTTGGAAACCAGGTTAGCAGAAAACTTTTTAGTGGCATCAGAGAGAACCAGATTTTTCTTCCATACTTGTTCACTCAATGTGAAGAAAATATTTCTTGTGGAGATTGTAATGACTTTTACTTTTTCATCAGCTTTAAATAAATTTTTTCTAACATCGGTCAAGATAGAGGTAACATCTGTTGATCTTTGTTTTAACGTAGTTTTTCATCAAATTCAATTGCATTATTATTATCAGGACAGAACCATAATAAATACCATCATTTGGAGTATAATGGGCAAGAACTAAAAAATTAAGGTGAAAATTGTGTAGCTTCATGCTTAGAGTTACGTAATACTTGTCCGATTTTAAATAAACTTTTGTCCCATTTAGTAATAGTCGGATTCGATATAGGAAGGGATAGCAGTATTGGTATCATGATTAACACATTCTGTTGGATTTATTTGCAAATGGTATCTGGCATTAAAACAAATTTTCTGAACTTTATAACTTTTACAAAATTCAGAAACTATTTTGAAACGAACTGTGTACCATGTCACAAAGAATAATTTGAGGCATGCCGAAAATAAGAAAAACTTGTTCTAAAAATTTCACAGTTGCAGAAGATGTAGCCTTTGCTAAAGGATGAACGAATACAAATTTTATTTCATGCTCTTACATCGTATCATAAGTTAATTATTAGCAAATTACCAAAGTATTTGTACAATAAAATTAGATACCGCATTGATGTACATAATTTTAATATTTGATTTAATAGTACGTTAACTCCTCCTTCACATCTTACTCAAAAATTTAAAACATAGTTTTCTTACAATATTACTAAATATTATAATATGGTACCAGTATCTTTAAAAAGTTGTAATGTTTTAGTTTTTAAGAAAACACTTTATAAGATGTTGTTTGCGTACATTATAATTTTCTGATATTTGGTTTATGTTTTCATTGAATTATGTGTACTTGTAACTGGTTTTGTTAAGGCTGGTATAGATGTTCTAATTAGTGTATCATTTTCAATATAATTGAGATTCTGCCACTGTTTGTTTTTGAGCAAAATACAATACTGTGGGTTAAATGGAAGAACATTTATTTATTTCCATTTCATTTGAATTATATAATATATTAATAAAGCCTTTTATTATTATTGTTTGGAAAACCAATCTGTTACAACTAATAGGTATTGGTTACCTTTCTTAGATCGACGAAATGGTCCTAATAATTCAAGACAAATTAATTGAAAAAGGATAACAAACTTTGTTAAATGCACCTATCCACCCAAGTCGAGCTTCTTGTAAACTCTTCTGTGCCCCACCGATTTTACATTTTCTTATATATCGACAAACAGATTGGGCCAGTAATAAAAAACAGATATTTTTGCTATAGTTTTTGTAACGCCTAAATTTGCGGGGATAGGATTATCCTGAAACATTTTCAAAACTTCAGGTCTACTAGCGGTAAGTATTACTAATTTTCATTCGAGTATATTTGCAACCTTTGGTGAGGTAAAAGTAATAAATTTATATAAACCATCACCTATAACAGAAAATGATCGTCAGTTTTCGGAATGTTTTATAGCTTATTTTATCATATTAGAATACCAGCTATCGGGAGTTAAATTGGGTAGATTAAAGCAGCCACATCATGAGAAAGGGTGTTAGGTATGATATTTGATCTTATATGTCTATGGCGAACAATAAAATGGATTGTGATATGTGTTTACTTCATCTGGCCACGCGTCCAGTGGGTTGTCTCAAATTATTTAACCAGACAGGAGCAGCACAATTGGTATTAACTGCGAACTGGGTTCCTTCGACATAGCTCCTCAATTTTTCAATTCTATGAATTACTTCGAAAAGCTCTTGTTTAGTAGCAAAATATTTTTGTTCAGCGGTAGTTAAAGTGCAACTAGCATAAGCAATGAAATGTTCTATACTATCTTTTTCTTGAAATAAAATGACACCTGAGCCAGTAAGTGAAGCGTCAGCTTCAATGTAAAATTTTTTGTCAAAATTTGATGAAATTATAATAGGGGCAGAGGTTATTAAAACTTTTATTTTCGATTAAGAGTTTAATTTCGGTGACTTTTTAGATGATTTGAAATTGGTGATGGCATTTACTTTATTGGAGTCAGCTCGTAATTTATTTTAATCCACAATAAACACTAAAAAGAAAGAAGAACAGAAAAATTACATTTCTCCCGGTTGACTTTAAAACCAACATCACTTGGACATTCAACTACTTTATTTAAAGTTAAAGTATGTTCTTGAAATGTATTTGAGATAACTGAAATATCAAAATAAATAAAAGTGTGCTCTTGGTATAAAATTTGATTTAGTGTTTTATTTATGGTACATTGAACCATTTAGAGAGTGTTAGATAAACCAAAGGGTAAATGGTTAAATTCATACTAACTTTTACCAGGTACGCAAAAGGCAGTTTTTGACGAGACATTTGCTCGAAAGGTATTTGGTATGTGGTAAAGGGTCACTATTTGGTATGGAATTTAGTTATGCCCATCAACACAAACATGATATTCTCCATTTTTCTTTCGAATAACAAAATGCGACTATTCCAGGGAGAACTCGTGGAGATTACACCAGACAGGATCATTTTATCAATTTCGGTATAAAAGTGTTTTTTCAATGCAGGCGATAAAGAATACTGATGTTGTTTAAATGGTTTTGCATCAACAGTCCAAATATCATGAGATATGGTTGTAACATACCGTAGCTCGGAAGTATACAGTTCACAAAATTAATCCGTTTTTTCCTAAAGAAAATGTTTTGTTGTTCAGTAAGAGAAATATTGTTTGCAATCCCCAAACATGCACAATCGCTTTTTTTGATGTTCACTTGCCGAGTGAAATGGAACAAGTTTAGTGGTAAGTTAAAAGGATGACGAAAATCAACTCACAAAAAAGAATAAACTAGTATAAGTACAACTAGAAATTTTACTTCATGTTTGAGAGATTTCACACAAATTTTTAATTTAATGGATCTTGTTACACTAATTTGACCCTAATCGGCAATAATCAGAATGGTATTTTATGGTATTATTCTAAAATAAATTTTTGGTTTTGTTAATTGCCTTTAAGCCTGTTGAATTAATCGAGGTAGAATTAGAACCGGTGTCTAATAATACATTACCAAAGAGAGAGAAAGAGGCAATATAGAATAGGTAATTGTGGGTGATTATCAAAAGGTATAGTTTTAAGCTTTGTAAAGGCAGAACTAGGTTAATGAAAAGCATAAACAGTTTTTAACCAACTTTAAAATTCAAGCAGAGTTGTACCACACATTTAAATTAAAGCAATAGGAATTTTTGTTAAAGATAAGTTAATAGAAAGAGTCGACATTTTTTTGTAATGGAGGAAAAGGTAAGTAAAATTTAATTTGTACTTCGATTGTAATTTTGTCGTGCTGATGGTGGGCGATTTTGTGGAGAAGGCTCGCGTACACCTTGAAAAGTTTTTTTGGTAGTTTCCTGAAGAGTTACAAAGTGGGCAATTATTCTCATAAACGTTAGGTGTTCCACAACTATAACAAAAGCATTCCAATGTTTGGTATAATTAGTATAGGTATGATTCATTTTTCAGCAATTCCAACAGGAAATAGAACTAGTTCCCTTGGTATTCGGAATTGGAGAAGAAAACTTAGAGTTACGAGAGAAAGCACTGCGATAAGACATGTTTTATTGGGAAGATTTTGGTTGGGATTTTACTGAACGATGGTATTCATGTAATCGAAATTTTGCTTTTTGTAAAAAATTACAAAGGTCTTGAAGGTGAGAGAGAATAATTTTTTTGAAGAACTTAATGTTCAGAATAGTAGGCATTAGATTTCAAATTAATTGAATCAGAATTTTGGTTTTATCAAGCTGTTTATCTAAATGTTTAAATAATGTTTGTACTTCTATAATATAACACGTTTTCATTAGAAACTTGGAAATGAGCGCAAATTTGAGATAAAGTTTGACGATCATTATCATATGCTGCAAAATCTTTTTTAAAAGCTCTACTAGTTCAGGTCAACTATGCATTCGGTGTCTAATATTACGGAACAAAGCTAAGGCATTATCAGCGAACAATTCAACAGCACTCTTAAATAGCTGTTCGTCGCTACAATTTCTAGAGATTTTTAAATCGCCAATTCTTTTGAGAAACATAGTTACGCGGAAAAAGTTAAGTTCCACCTGGTACTGGTTTACAAACATCTTTATTTTCTGCAAATAAATAAGGGCTATTTAGATTTAAAGCAGTTACAGGAATATCAGGAACAATATCAGTTTTTCCAGGACGAGACTTTGACAAGTAGTAGTTCAGATATAAATTCACTTTTAATTTTTTCAATTTAGAGTTTAAGGAAGAAAATAAATCGAGACCTTGTTTTAAATAAATTAAACGTGGCAGAGGGGTCAGTGGACTATATAATAGCTTTAGTATCTATCGTCCATTGAATTGGTTAGTTCTACATTTTTATCAACATCTAAATTCATAGTGTGGGGAAGTGGTATAACTTCTTTTCCTGAATAACCACTTGTCTTAAGCTCCATTCTCTCATTTTGGGTCTTTGCAAGTAAAATATTACATGAAATTTCAAAGCAGATGTCCTTCGTTTTTAAATGTAGGCAGTTTATATTGGTTGGTTTCTAAGACACGAATTTTAGTTACTAACTTATATAATTGAAACGGCTCAACTTTTTAAGTAAAAAAATTGGAATTATTATCACGAAAATGACTTCTAGCTAGAGGGCAATTTTATTTAGAGAGAAAAAAATCTTTATATTACACAAGTTAGCGGGAATTACTAGAGGCAAATGCTCTAAAGATTTATTACAAATATATAGTAATTAGGAATTACTAACAAATTTTGTATAAGAATGCTATTGTTTCGGTAACGCAAATTAGATGAGAATCGCTTCTGTACACCTTCTCCTAACACAAGTAGAAATTTCGTTGATACTCACAAAAACCACAATTTTAATTAACCTATGTTGAAATTTTCTGTTTGAATAATTAAATTACTAAAACGCATGCTGTATAATGAAAGTGGCTATGTTTTTTTGGTAAGATATGAATTAGGATATGTACGGTATAAATGGCTAGATGGCGCCAGTAATATTCTCTAAAGTGTCAAAAACCTTAGAAATAGTAAACAGAGGAGTTTATACACGAATTTGAAAGATATCATTAACCTTGATGATAGAATTTTAACGACCGTCTCACGCCATTAAAGCCTTGGCTGTAATGATAGGTTAGATTACTGTTAGAAATAGATATTATTATTAAAAAACACAAATCACTTAACACGTATATTAGAACAGTTGTTTTAAAACTATTGCAGACTGTTCTGATATGCCTGTTAAGTGATTTGTGTTTTTTAATAATAATATCTAATTTGTGTTTTTAATAATAATATCTATTTCTAACAGTAACCTAACCTGTCATTGCAGCCACGGCATTACCGGCGTGGGATGGTCGTGAATTTTATATGTTTCTGATTTAAAGTTCAAATAAACAGCAAACGTAAAAAATATGGATGACATAATCTGTAGAAATCAGATTAATGTAAGAAAAACTAACTTTTAAACACACATTTTTTTTAGTGAAACTGCCCCTTTGTTATAATGTCAACTGTTATGTTTTACATTAGTGAAATACTATTATAACAATAATGTAAATTAAAATATAGTTACGTTTCACCCGTAACACCAATCATGCATAACCATGGACATAAATTGTTAATTCCCCAAATTTGGTTGCAGACTTTACATCATGGGTTTAACCACAAAATGACAATAAGCAAGGGGTTTACCTGGTTTTTGCTGGAACTAAAGGTCACTTTGCTGGTCTTTAGATCATGGTCACGTGCAAGTAGTTTCTACTATGCGTGGACAAATCCTAGCGGAGAAGTGAATGTACCTTCGCGATAGTGGGGCATAAGATAATTTTTTAGGTAAAAGAAAAGGAACCGAGATAGGAAGCAAATCCCCTTGCCGAACTATTGTGTCCAAGGCTCACTGTTTAACCACATCACGTTCCTTTAACATGGAAAATGCGGTTTTATGCAGAATACTTGCTATAAATCATTGTGTTATTCTCCTTGGGTTTGTGAGAAACCACATTCATAAACTTCACATGTAACAACTTAATTTAACGAGCGTTCCTTTGCAGGATTCAAAAATTATTTGATTCTAATATTAAAATAAAATTTGATGCATCCAAAAGGTGCAACAACCTAGTATGATCACTCATTAACTTCATAATATGTACAACAATTATCTTTATGTCATGTAATTTAATATCCTTTTCCTTAAAAACCGTATTAAACTTATCTGAATTCAGTTATGTTCAGTTTTTACCTTGTGTAATGACAAAACCTATATCTTAGGTTTGTCAGAAGCCTTTAGATTAAATTAAATTGACTTTTACACACTGCTCTTACTCTAAAACTTAAATTAAACATACGAGTCTTTATAAATTGCTTAATGTTGGCTTTAATTTACCAGCATAATTTCCCATTCATGTTCCATCTTTATCTAAATCACTTTAAAAGGCCAATTTTTTATGGAAATTTATCCATTACAAATATACATCTTCCATTAATTTACATGCTTTTGGATAAATTCTGTCTTACAATAGTTTTAATTAGTTTCAAATAATATACCTTCCATTTGAATGTATTTAAATAATTTTTAGTATCAAATACTGTACATTTTATGTAGCACTTTGACTATGTAATGCATTATTTAATTAGATCGACTGTACGCCGACGTTGAAGTTTCAATCAACACTTACCGCCACTAGGCACAGATTCGCCTTTATGAAGTGAGCCCTCTCTGACGTAGCAGCTTCAAGAGTATTCACTCCTGATCTAGTCGCTTTACTATGTATTATTTCCATATTCGAGAATTTTTAAGTTAATTGTTTCACTATGTTTTATTACTACTCCAGAATATTTAATAATTGGACGACGTCGTTTACACATGCCTTATCCTAACATTTTCATTGTTTGAACGCCTTTTTAATTACAAATACTTTTTTCAATTTAAACACTAATGTACTTTTGTTATTAACTTGAATGTCCTTTTAGAATATGTGATTTTACATAATAAACTTGACCTGCATTTGTCTGCAAATTGATACTGAAATTTCTTTTAGAATATTTAAGTATTTGAACGGGATTAATTACAAATGAAAACAATTTTATACCATGCGATTGAGTATTTAAATGCATTTGAACGTAATAAATACCTTTATTTTTTTTATCTAAAACACAATTCTTTCATTATTAAAATATCGAATAATTATGGTTTTTATGTATCAAACGTAATTGATACATTTTATATCGGGCCTTTCACAAATACGTTTTCTCTATACCTGAATATTTAACAAATCGATTCTTCTCGAATTTATGGCGTCAGATGTTTTATCATGTGAAGTAGTATAACCATGTTTATGCCTTTTAATTACTATATATATATTACTCATATTTAGACTAGGGTAGAAAATTAAATAATCACATCAAATAATTTTAATCACCGTGTATAAGGAATTTTATTAGATAATACGCTTTATTAAAAAACCGTGGAGAATAAAAATTCATTCGTTTCATTAAAAATAAGAGATTTAAATTATGTACAAGACGCTTTATATAAAAAAGGAAGCAGTATTAGAAAACTTTACGTGTAATTTAAGTATTCCTAGTAAAGAAACAAAGACAAATTACGTGCAAAATTTACATTAATTGATTTAAGTTCTGGGTAACAAGTAGTAAACAAAGTGTACACATAATAATTAATATTTAATTTGTATTCGCTAAAAATGAAAGGGTAGAAGTCAATTTTAGTTGGAGTTAATTGAACCATTATTAATAATAAGCATAAAACTTGTAAAAACCCAATAAAATGCAAATCGTAGAAGGGTATTTAAAATGTTACGTTTGAACACAGCTGCGTATTTTTAAAAGGCAATTTCAGTTTAATTTGTTTAGATAAACATGTCGATTCTACGGATATTGGAAACGGTCGGATGCTTTAGCACGAAATACAGAACACCTGCGTATTTTTAAAAAGCTCATTCTGCGTAAATTTTGCAGATAATTAATGGTTACAAAGAATCTTGGAGAAACCGTGGCTTAATATTCACGAGAAGGCGCGATACGGGGTTATTTAACCCAGATAGTCCACATGGACTGAAATAATCGATAATAAAGAATATCAATTTGCACTAATAAGAACAGGGTAGATAGAGACAGATAATATGCGCAAGACCGAGACATATAGTAAAAAGGCGTGAGTAGAGCAACGTCATGGGGTTGCGATTGGTTGAAAGTAAAAGGCAAAATTTGAGAGGTAAAAATAACATTTCTGTATAAAATTCAATTAGTTATTTCCAGACGTTGCAAGCCGTGTGAGAATTTCTGAGATTTTAACTGGTGCGAGTGCAAAATTCGTAAAAATCGCATGCCAGGCTGCGGAATGGGAACAGAGCAGGCGAAATTCTTTAGAATTGTCCGTTTTGGGGACTCGACCGACAGACAGGCTAACCTCTATATATACCCAGGGGAATATGAACAAGCTCTCTTAGATCTTCGACTTGATTGAACGCGTTAAACAGTGCTTTTTAGTTTTCCGGTTTTAATATTAAATAATTTAAACAGTTTGCTCGAATATTATGTGATTTAAAACAGCTTGTTCTTTACGTGCTACAATGAATGTACGTTAGTGCACTTAGAAAAGAAGATACAAGGTAATAAAGTTTAGTATCACTGTACCAATTGGTAAAAATTTACAACGACAAATAAATACACAAAAGTAAGCAGTTTTGGCGTATATTGGTGAAAGAAGTATGAAGTTCTTTGTTATTTTTCGGGGGTATTAATACTTAAATGGTGCATAAACGTGTCTGGATCCACAAAACAAGGTTCAGATATACACAGATTAGTTCCGGAAAAGCCCTGAAACAACTTTAAATAAATGGTGAAGGAGAAAATTTTTAAAGCGTTGAGAATCAGAAGCCATAAATATAACCCAGTTGGAATGGTGTAATTAACAAAGGGACGATGTACATGGAAGCTACGAGTGCAGTAGCCTTTAGGTAAATTATACTATTTTGTTCGAACTTTGATATTTTGGTGTGTGTTGAATAACTTTATAATTTGTTTATTTAAAATGGACAGTAGTGAAATTGTACTAACAATAATATTTTAATTTTAAGGTGAAATTTGCTTGTTTAAGTAGAAAGGGGTATTTAGTATTGATGTTCTGGATTATGATGAAAATTTAGGGTATGTCTTTGAGCTCAATTAGACGAACCTGGTTAATTAACGTAAAGGGTGGTAGATGCTCCTTTGTACTCTGCATATATTGTTATAGTAATTAGTAGGCATCCTACAAAGACTTTAATTCTGGATGCACTTGAAAATGATAACAAATTTAATCTTGAAAATTTTGATATTAAAATTTATGCTGAATTTTAATTTTGAAATTTTAATGTATTGTGAATATTGATGTAAATAGAGTTAACGTTGATGTGTGTGATAGGAATGTGTTTGTTTTTTATGATTGAGGATGAAAGTTATCTAGAGGAGCAGCCGAGGCGATTAACAGAAGAAAGTCAATGGACCAACACAGTTAAGGTAATGAATAGCTTTTGTAGGTTTCACAGCATTCTTGACGCCCAATTCGTGAGGCTCGATTCGAAAAGCGTAGTTCACGGATTTTGTATGTTTCACAGCATATATATATATATATATATATATATATATATATATATATATATTACTCATATTTAGACCAGGGTAGAAAATTAAATAATCACATCAAATAATTTTAATCACCGTGTATAATGAATATTATTAGATAATACGCGTTATTAAAACCGTGAAGCATAAAATTTATTAGTTTCATTAAACATAAGAGATTTAAATCATGTACAAGACGCTTTATATCAAAAGAAGCAGTATTAAAAGCTCTGCGTGTAATGTAATTATTCTAAACAAATGGAAATTACGTGCAAAATTTATATTAATTAACCCTATTTTAAGTAACCGGTATTGAACAAAACGTACAGATAGTAATTGAATATTTAATTAGGATTCATTAAAAATTAAAGAGTATTATTTTTAATTGAATCGTTAGTAACAGATAATATCTATAGAAACTTGTAAAAACCCAATAAAATGCAAATCCTAGAAGTGTTAGTTAGAAGTAGGATGTTTGAACACACCTGCGTATTTTAAAAGGCAATTTCAGTTTAATTTGTTTAGATAAACATGTCGATTCTAAGGATATTGGAAACGGTCAGATGCTTTAGCACGAAATACAAAACAGGGTTTATTTAAAAAGCTCATTCGGCGAAAATTTTGCAGATAATTAATGTTTACAAAGAATCTTGGAGAAACCGGGGCTTAATATTCACGAGAAGGTGCGATACGGGGTTATTAAACCCAGATAGTCCACATGGACTAAAATATAATCGATAATAAAGAATATCAATTTGCACCAATACGAACAGGTTAGAAAAGGAAAGAGAAAATGCGTCAAGCAAAGACACATATAGTAAAAGGCGTGATTTAAGCAACGTCACGAGGGTCACAATTGGTTGAAAATAGGATGCAAATATCAGAGGTAGAAACAACAATTTCTGTACAAAATTAATTAGTTTTCTCGGACATGTTTGCGTGCCGTGTGAGAATTTCTGAGCTTTAAATGGGGCGAGTGAAAATTCGTAAAACCGACGCGCGAGCGACGGACTGGGAACATAGAATGAGAAATTCTTAAGAATTGTCTGTTTTGAGGACAAAAGCGACGTGCCGGCTATTCGCTATATATACCGGTGGTAATATGAATTTCGGCCTCTCAGACTTTTGACTATTCGATGCGTTAAAAGCTCTTACATCCGCGACTTGATTCAAGATGTTAAACAGTGCATTTTAGTTTGATAAAATAATTTAAAATTTTGCTCGTATATTTTAGTGATTCAAAATAGTTTGTTATTTACGTGCTAACATGAATGTACTTCAGTGCACTTAGATACAAGGTAATAAAATTTAGTATCACTGTACCAATTAGCAAAATTTACAACGACAAATGTATACACAAAAGTAGGCAGTTTTGGCGTATATTGGTGAAAGACGCATGAATTTCTTTGCTATTTTTCGGGGCGTTAATAATTAAATGGTTCAAATACGTGTCTGGATCCACGAAACAAGGGTCAGATATACACAGATGAGTTCCGGAAAAGCCCAGAAACAACTTTAAATAAATGGTGATGGAGAAAATTTTAAAAGCGTTGAGAATTAGAAGCCGTAAATATAATCCTGTTGGAATGGTGTGATTAACTAAAGGGACGATGTACATTGAAGCTACGAGGACAGTAACCTTCAGGTAAATTATACTATTTTGTTTGACATTTTGTGTGTGTTGAATTACTTTATAATTGATTTACTTTAAATGGACATTAGTGAAATTGTACTAACCATAAAATTTTAATGTTAAGATGAAATTTGCTTGTTTAAGTAGAAAGGGTATTTAGTATTGATGTTCTGGATTATGATGAAATTTTAGGTATGTCTTTGAGCTCAATTAGACGAACCTGGTTAATTAACGTAAAGGGGTGGTAGATGCTCCCTTTTTACTCTGCATATATTGTTATAGTAATTAGTAGGCATCCTACAAGGACTTTAATTCTGGATGCACGTTAAAATGATAATAAAATTAATCTTGAAATTCTTTTTAAAACTGAAATTTATGCTGAATTTTAATCTTGAAATTTTAATGTATTGTGAATATTGATGTAAATAGAGTTGACGTTGATGTTTGTGGTTTGGTGTGTGTTGTTTAATTTTATGAATGAGGAGGTTTATAAAATTAGGTGAGCAGCTGAGGCGAAACCAGGATCACAGCAGTTTATGACGCCCAATCGGTGGGACTAGAATTTTTTTGTTGAAAGGACCCAGTTCCCGCATTCAAAGGAGTATATCACAGCAATATATTTACGTGACAAGGGGTTACGAGAGGTCTTTGAAACCCAAATTCTACAAATAAATCCCACTAAAAATATAATATAATCAGAAAAAATAAAAATTTCCGTAAATTCATGATTACGCCCTGTACAATACAAGCGTACTTTTATTCATTGATATACAAGCGAAAAATTGAATTGCGAGTGTAAAAACAATCACCCTGTATGATATAAGTGTATTGTAGATAAATAGCAAGTAACGTAAGTTGTATATGTAAAAATAATTAATAGTGAAAGATCGTAACACGCATTTAAATGTAAAGCCATTTATTTTCACTTTGTAATTATCAATACATTTTTGATAAAAATGCTTTTTGATTTAATGTAAATAGCATTGAATATTACTATCTTTAAGCTTTAGCTTAAGCAACTACAACCAACGTGAATTTCAAACCCCAATCTAGCCTTAATTTTGTGTACTGAAACACGAAAGCAAATATTTTGTATAAAATGCAACCTCTTTTGCATTAAAAAGAAATTAAAGTTTAAATTTATTTCGCCGGGGATTACAGAAACTTATTTTAAATAAAGAATGTTCTAGAATATTAAGAATGCTACGTAGCATGATGTAGCCGGAAAAAACGTAAATATACCAGGCTAACTACTAATGCGGAGAGGGGAGGGGTTCCCAACAACATAAAAATAATACATCGCCAACGATTTTCTTTTTACAATAAAAAACACAAATATAGAAATTTCTATCAAAACAGCAAAACAAAAATTACTGAGGTTACTATTTAATAAAACAATTTTACTCTATGGACAAATTCACTAATTGTTCCACGAAGTGCGCAATAGTAGCTAACATGCAATAAATCTAATCAGTATCAAAAAGAATAACGCTGATATTTTCGTATAAGCGGATGCGTTAATTAAAAAACATTAAATTTAGAAACCTTTCTAGTAAGGATTTTATCATACGAAGCATTTGTTATAACTCTAATCAGTAAAAAATAGAATACAGCTGATACTTTGTATAAGCAGATGGGTTAAGTACAAAAAGCAAAAGCATTAAAGTTCGAAACTTTTCTAGTAAGGATTTTATAGAACAAACATTAGGGAATCTAATTTCAAATTGGGTTTATCCCTGGGTATGTTAGAAAAGGAAAACAAGTCACATACATGTGTCGGGATACTTATCTTGTCATCCCGGAAGCAAATTGATACAGCACCGTCGCGGTAGTCAGCAACAACCAGCAACGGCGGTCTACATGTAAGAGCAGTTGATCTACATCAAGGAATAATCGGGCTACGCAACAAGCAAGTTAGCCTCCAGCTAAGAGCTAAAAAAAGGAAAATCTTACTAATATTAACAACTCAGGAGCGCTTACCGATCCAAACCAAATCTACACATTTGATAGAGGATAAACGTACATCGCTCTTGGAGTAACAGAACGAGTAGTTTTTACAAGTGCATCGACGCACAAGCTGCAGAATCAAAGTTTAAAAGGAGTTCAAAATATACGAACTCGAAAAACTAACATCCGCGACTGAAACTGGAAAACACGGTTTTACTGGAGAATAGTAGGATATATTATTTCGACAAATCTTTAGATGAGAAACCCACAACGCAATTATACGTTATCGGAAGCAGCGGCGGCTTTAGACTCTGCGGGGCCCTGGGCAAAAAGTTTTTGCGGGGCTTTTTTATCGTAAAATCAAAATTTAAAGCTACTGAAATGCGGACTTAAGTTTTTGGTAAAAGCCTAAAATTTTAATATTACCAAAATACTGATTTTTATTGTTAACACAATAAAATGTTTTACATGAACTGTATTAGGATTAGAATCAGGATCAAATGGATTTTAATTTAATATTTAAAAGTAACTTATATTTAAATGTAGGAAATGAAGAAAACATGAAAATAAAAAAAACCCCATCAATTAACAATTCGATGAATAAGAAAAATGTTGAGAGTTTTTTAAACTTCTCAGACACAAACTTTTCTACTTTTTATTGTAGCAAAATCTTGTATCAAATGTTGATAATTAAGCGAGGCAGCAACGTCGTTTTCGATAGAAATTAATGCAAGAGCAGACAACCTGTCTTGAGTCATTGTAGTCCGCAAATATGTTTTTATTAATTTTAACCTGGAAAAGCTTCTTTCTGCAGACGAAACGGTCACTGGAATTGTAGATAATATTCTTAAAGCAACACTTATATTTGGGTAAACTTCATTTAAATTGTTTTCAATGATATATTTTAATGCAGAAATGGCACTGTTTTCAACATCAAACGCTCTTATAAATAGTTTTAACTCTTCATATAGTTCTAATCCATCCACATCTTTGCTTCCTTCAACGCTTAATGATATCTCCAAATCTTTACAGTGTTTTAGAATAGACTCATCGGACATATGTATTAAATTTCGAATTTGATACATAAAGCCAAATATATTACTGTGCTCTTTAAGTGCTTCAAATCGACGCTCAACGCTTCCTCGAACCGTATCAACAATCACATTAAAAAAATTATTTTTGAAGTTAATTTCTGGTGTCTGGGAACTCATATCTTTTGCTTCATAATCAAAAAAGCGTTTCTTTTGCCTGCTTCTTTTACATTTGAATGTTGGTTCAATTTCCGTTTGTTCAGCAAGCTCTTTTGCATCAATTAATGCCGACTGAAAGCCAGGAATTCGGTATTCGTTCATCCATTTAATAAAACCTTGCAAATGTTATAAAGCGACAGTTAAATGCATATTTTTTACTTGCCACATCTTGCTAATTAAATTTATTTTGTGTAATATATCGTACCATATTGTTAAAGACATTACGAAGTCAAAAGAAGTTATTTCTTTTTCGATTGATTGGCATTCACTAATCAAAGCACAATCTGTTGTATTTTCGGCTAAACTTTGTATAGCACTGCATATATCATTTAGCTGATATTTCACAGCCTTTACGGATTCTACTCTACACTCCCACCTCGTTTCCGATAAACGTTTTAGTGAAATATTAACATTTTCCTTTAAAATAGCCCACCGTTCACTAGAACCAGAAAAAGCGTATAAAGCCGTTGCAAAAATCCAAAAAGGATTGAGCTTGTACACAAGAGGATGCAGCATCACCTAATACTAAATTCCAGTTATGGCAGCCACAGGGTACAAAAACGCCAAAGGATTTGCAGTCAAAATTCTTTTGAACCCCACTTTTTTCTCCACGCATGTTTGCACCGTTATCATATCCTTGACCCCGGCAGTTTTCTAATGGCAACTTTAAGCTTTCCAGTGCAGTTAAAATGTAGGTAGTTAAATATTCTGCAGTATTTTTTTTTGCGGCAATAAAACCAATAAAATGCTCTTCAATGTCACCACTATCTACATCGACAAATCTGAATATCATTGACATTTGTTCAATTCGAGCAGTGTCTCGTGTACAATCAAGAATTATGGAAAAGTACTTAGACTTTTGTATTTTTTCTATAATTTTAGATTTTACGTGATTTGCAATCAGTTGTATGAGTTCATTTTGAATGTTTTTTTCCGAGGTAGTGATCGCTAATTTTTTTTGAAGTTACTTGTTGCAAAGGGTTGAAGTAATAACATTTTTGGTTTAATCAAACTTTTATTGTGTTCAATTGAAACATTTAGCTGTCAAATCAATTATTTCATTACGTTCTACATTATTTAGAAATAGAATTAGTTTAAACATATAAGGTGGCTTGATTCAATATCCAGCTGGATTGATTCCGACTTAATGAAGTTATTTTAATCAATTTTCTTAATTCAACTTGGCGCTCAACAAATGAGTTTGTTCATCCCTAACATATTTTTAAAAAAAATTGATTTAAAATAACTTCATTCATCACATTATCAAGTTGGATATTGAATCAAATCACCTTGAATGTTACATTAACTCTAGTTCATCGTGCACAATTTTCAGTTTAGCCTTCACTGATAAATAATGTTCTTTGCAACTTGAATTTTATAAAACTAATAATGATTATTGAAAAGTTTGTTTATTCCTTGAGGTTGCAATGAGTCTTTAAAGTTCGTCGTTCGCTTATATAGTTGAATGCTAAAAACAACGGCATTTAGTTATGGGCAATGAGACAAATTTATAGGAAGGTACTTACGTGTTTTTAGACGAAAAGATTTTGTTTGAACACAGCACAGCATACTAAATTTATCTTCTATGTATTTTGATGCTTTGTTGAACTACTTTTATTGAAACTAACACAATAAACAATGTGAAGTAACGCTTGACGCCATGTTGACGTGTAGCAGTCGAAGGGTAGCAGTATATTAAAGATACAATGTGCGCGCGCCGTACATCCAATACGCAGTTGCCCCAGAACATCGGACACTTACTGAAAAAGGTTTGGTTCAACAAATAAACGCGACGTTTGATTTCGCTATCATAATTTATTTAAAGCAACAAGCTATGGTACGTTTGTTTGAATGTTAAATTTGTTACATATCGTGTTGATTTGACACTTATTCCACCATTCATTTAACTAAAATGGATTTTTTTTTAACATTAAAGTAGTATTGGACTAAAATATGAAATTTCTTGGCAATATTAGTTTGTATTAAATACGACTATTGTTCAATGAAGTTGACTTTTGCATTCTTTTATTAACCAACTGTTATTATGCGTTCAAGCATACAAATTTAAGTCAACTAATTTTTGTAGTTAGTTTAACAATCTACAAGCGGTTCAATGAATATAGTTTCGTTTAGAACGACTAAAAAATACTTGATCAAATGCTTTACTCTTCAAATCAACAGAGTTGGTTGTATCAACCAAATCACTTTTCTCAGTGTATTAGACAGCGTAATTATTATTCATTAAGTTGACAGACGTGAGAATAGCAACGTAGTTGATTTAACACAATTATCGTAAAGCGGACTTATGAATTAACAAGGGTAATTTCTAAAGCAAAATTGGAACGTAACAACTACGTCGTACTTAAATATCTTATTAATAAATAAAACATAAGACGCGGCCCGATCATTGAAATCCACAAAATCCAAAAAATTTCCGATAAATTTTCGCATTAGTCACGAATAACTAAAACAAGATTACAAAGTAATTACGCCGCGATTTTAGACGCTAATGTGTATTTCTGCGAAACCGTGCATCATAATGTCCCTTACACATTCTAGTAACTTCTGGATATAGATAGTTTTAATATATAAGGAAGCGTTTATTAAATAATGGATTCATTTATTAGATTGATTCGATTCATAAATTCGATCGCGAAATATTATGTTGAGAGAAGTTGCGAACTGTTGCCTTGCAAACATGATATTTGAAGTATGCAGTAAGCATACCTTAATTTGATAATTGCATTATTGCAATGAATATAGAAGTGATGTTTTAAACGCAAATTACATTAAAAAATGAAAATTATTAATTACAATAAAGAGGAAAAATTCTTCAAGATAACGCTATTTTAAAAATTTTAATAAATAAACGAAAAGAAAATTTTAGCAAAAATGTACTTTGGTAACTGCTGTTTGAAACAAGGATTTTAAATATGAAAAATTTTGTAAACTGATTTAGACATCAATTTAAAATAAAAAGATATTTAATTATGAGGAACGTTTTTATGAATTCTGAAAGTATTACTTTTATATTTAATTTTAAATAATATTGGAGTATTTGTATTTAGTTTAAGATAGTCCTAATAATTTTTTTGTAAAGGATTTTTACTAGGAAAGTTTGTGATCAGCGTTCGAAACACTCTGACCTTTTAATAAATTATCTGTCAAAGATTACTTATTTAAAATAAGATAAGGAACAATTTGTTTATAATAAGTATTTCTTAGAAATTACTTTATGTTTGAAAGAAACGATGTTGTAAATGCTTTTGTATGAGAGAAAATATTTCATACTGCATAAATGCTTTGTGATATTGCTGTGTTTTATTTCATTTTGAAAACTTTGTCAATTCCGTTGAGCTAGCCAGGCAAATTTAAAACGGAACGTAAGTGAATAATTTCAAGTTTTACAAATTGCTGTATCTGTATCACAACACTCTTTTAGTGACGTTCACAACGCGGGCATTACCATTATTTCAGCGGCGCTTCAACGTGCGGCCATTTTTATATTACCCTTTTAGCAGCTCACAACGCGGCCCTTTTCACCTCACTTTTTTAGTGGCGCTCTAACGCGAGGCCTTATTACAGCAATATATATATATATATATATATATATATTGTAGTGGTTTTAAAGGGTTAAATTTAGGTATGAACAAGGCAATTTCAAACACCCTGTATAGAGGAAACGACCAAAATTTACGTGCGAAATTTATTTCATTTAGTTGATTGAAAGTACAAGTATTACCATAATTTTACAAGTAGGGATTAAAATTTAATAGATTCGTAAAAAAACTAAATAGTATAAGCCAATGGATATTAATTAATTAATTTAATTGAGTTTAATTCAAAGGGATATAACGTCTAATACGCATAAGAGCATCAAAAACCGATAATTCCAAGGCGAAACGCTTTACTAACAAACACACACGTCGAAAATATGAAATACCTTGAAACGCAAACTCCTAGAAATGTTATGTTAAAACGATCGTTAATTGAACACCTGCATGTTTTGGAAAGGTTATGTTTCCCTTATTTGTGTAGATAAAAGTCAAAATTCGAGGTATATTGTGCAAACTGTCGGACGGTTCGCATGAACGCTAACCAAAAGTTTCCTTAAAGCGCAGAAGGGATGGACAATCAATGATATGCTTCAGAATGAGACAGGCATAATAGCAGTTCACTTCGAAACGCACGTATTCAGTCCACGTGGGTTAGATAGCACGCGGACAGTAATATCGATTTTCTACCACTCAAACAAGGTTAGACGGAAACATATAATATGCATAAGAGAGGAATAGAGTTAATATAGGCGGGGTTTTTAAGACGTTACTGAATATATCATTGGTCTAAATAGTTAGTTGTACAACAGACGAACACGGGAAAAATTGAATGCGGGTTTTTCGGAAAATGTATCAACGAGCAAAATTCCAAAGATTTCGAAAATGGTTAAACCAAAATTTGAAGAAGTATTATTTTAAATGAAGTATTTCGCGTGAAGAGTGGCCGAGAGGTGGCATTTTGAATTGTATAAATACTCTAAGAAAATTAATAGGGCTCTCTTGGTATTTTCATCGCTTTAGACTACGTACAGAAATCTACCACAAGCTTGTAAGTATTTAAAAATGTATAAATTGAATAGTACAGTGTTGGCCTCATAGTTTTAAACGCAGATAGTGTCGGGTTTAATTTTAACTGAGGTGCAACAGATATTTTAACAAGCTCGTGAAGCAAAGTAAAGTAAAGTAACGTAAATTAAATTCTGCAATAATAAAAAAGGTGTAGTATACTTGGAGTTAGATTTGGATGGATCTTGAATGAATAGCATGCAGCACAACTTAGATGGTGTTCATCTATAAATAGCTGGAGGCGGCAAGCAGAGCAGAACCACGAGACCGAGGGTGCAGGAATTTAACTTCATCGTCAACGGAGTAGGGATCTTCAAGAAATTCCAGGTAACGCATTAGAATTTGCTGTTTTTTATAAACTATGAAATTATTGCGATGTGTGAGAGTGGACTTTAATGGTATTTTGCATTGTTTTGCGTATTGAAAATAATAGGTATAACTAACTTTGATGATGGTATTTGAATATAAATCTAAAGGTGTATATAAAGCTTATTAACGTTCCTCATGAATTTAAAATTTTATTGTAAAGAGTACATGGGTTTTTTGTGTTTGTAGTAAAAGTATGCAAAGTAAAAAGCATACATTAATAAAATAAACTGGGTTATCATGAGCTCACCATACTCCAGAGTGTACTAATTAGAAATAATTATAAAAAAAAAGAAAATAAGATATTATTCAGGGCCCATTTACTCCTGTTACATTCAATGTGTTTGATATTTCAATTTAAAATCCTAGACTTTACAAAGATAGATTTATTGAGGTATAACTTGAGCACCGAAATGTAAATAATCTTGAAGTTTTATTTGTAAATAGTGGTAAATAAATATTGTATGATTGTTGTATTATTTTGTAATTTTATTGAGAGTGTGCGTGAACGATAAAGAGTATGATAGTAAATCTAGGTATCCAAGAAGAGGCCCACCTGAGCTAGCTAGGGAGCTGTTGAAGAAATCAATTAAAGTGATGAAGCAGGAATCTGGGTAAGAATTATTTTTTTTGAAATTCTCTTTTTTGTGAAATTTATGACGATTTTTGGTAAATTAATAAATTCTCGAAGGTTTTTCTTTACTCTGGCATGATTTTATAGGGGTTACACGGCAATTTATGACGCTCTGAACGTGAGGCACGATTCATACAAGGTTACACGGCAATATATATATATATATATATATATATATATATATATATTAGGTAGTTTTTTACACAAGGTAAGTTGATAAATACTAACGTATTATAATTAATAAAATAAAATAATAACTTAGACTATTATGTAAAGCATTTCAAATTGAACTAGTAATTGAAAGCAGGAACATATAAGGTCTTGAACAGGACTTGAACCTGTATCTTAGTCTTTCTAGGACTATGCGTACTACAATTGTTATTCAAGATGATGGAATCCTCTGGGATAAACGATTCTGGAGTTATAATAGTCCCTCAATCGGATCTCCGGGAGTGGGCTACTTTGGAGGATGAGATTGGAAGTCTAAAAGTAGAGCCGGAAGCATTTTGCGAGTTGGAGCATAGAATGTCAGAAGCATAAAGCAAGCTAGAGAATTTGGAAATTGAAATGGATAGGTTAGCATTAGATATAGTAGGGAATGGCAAAGTTCGTGTGGCCAGAGGTGGGGAGCTTTTAGACAGGAAACTTTAGAGTGATTCATACAGGATCACAGATAGGAAATTTACGTGTGGGAATAGTTATGTGGAAAAAGATGGGACACTGTGCAGAAAACTACTTACAAAAAAAATGAAAGAGCTATCATAGTTAGGTTGTAATCTAAACTGGCAAATACAGTAATAATACAAGTGAAGCGGGCTACTGCTACCGCGTTTCTTTAATTCAAAACAAGTAATAGCAAACGTCTATATTACTCACTGTTCACAAGTCTAATTAACAGTATATGCCTTATTTATAGATGTTTTCAGTCCACTTAACAATGAAGCACTATTACACTAATGAATTTACAAGCACTAATATCTTCTTAAACTAACTTCTCTACCATAGGTCCATTAACCACTAACACAACTATTTGTTTATACACTTCTATTTATTTATGTATACTACAAGCTGCATGTCCATTAGACACAGCTTATATCATTTATGTATATATTCTAAAAGCTCAACTACGCTTACTTTACACGATATAATTTATATTAGACATTCAAGAATAGACTAACTCTTGCATTCATTAGCGGTCTTATATATACTCTGGATTACAAGGATGACTCATGCTCCCGTAATTTCTAGAACAATTCTGGAATCCTTGAGAATACGCCGTGCCTCGAGCGTTTGTATGTAATTGATTGCTGAAAGAATTCTCGTATCCTGAAAGGTATGCAGAGTCTACAGCGCTTGTGTGTTTGATGGGTTGCTTAGTAGTAGCTCGCAACACAAGTATACATGCCTATCTCTAGCTACAGTAAGGAAGAGGTAGAAGCAGTCTACAAAGATATCGAAGATAACACTAAGATTCTTAAAAGTACATGAAAATTTAATAATATGGTAGGCTTTAATGCAGTGGTTGGTGAGGGTAGGGAACGAGCGGAAGTAGGTTTGTTTGGTTTAAACACTAGGAACGGCAGGCAAAATAGACTGGTAAAACTTTGCGAAAAAAAAAATTAACCATCACAAACATATTATTTCAACATCATGCTAGAAGACGATACACTTGGAAAATGCCAGAAGACATAGAGAAATATCAAATAAATTACATGCTTTAGGAATCAAGCAACAGACAATAGCAGCTACCCAGAAGCAGATATAGATACTGATCACTATATAGTGATTATAAAATCCACACCTAAATTTATAAATTTGAAAAAAGGAACTGAAAAATGCACTTTGACTTTCAGAAACTAAAAGATTAAGATATCCACAAAAGATTCGAGAAAAAGTTAAATGAATTACTGAAAAATATCCGAAAATTTTCTGATACCTAGGAAGTATGAACAGAATGGAATAACATTAAATCTAGCTTAGACATGGCGGCTAGGATATTCTAGCTTGGGCAGTAGGAGACGAGTAGGAGAGCAGATGTATGATGAAGATATCATGTACAGACAAAGTTAAATACATAAAGATTCTTGAAATGGTATAGAAAGAAAGAAATATGTGGAAAACAATAAAAAATAAAAGAGATAGGATGATAGGTCACATACTAAGCATGAGGGAATAGTGCGGAATACATTAGAAGTAAGGATAGGAAAAAAAGTAGGCAGAGGTAGGCCCAGGTTAGACTATTGCACACAGATAGTGAATGATGTAGGCTGTGGGAATTTCAGAAAATGGGCAGATTGCTGCATGGTGCAAAAAAATATTAGAATGGAGCCTTTCCTTTTAAAAGCAAGGATTGGTTCCTAGATATGATAAATGTGCTTATTAACTTCGGTAGAACAAACTGTGGTAATTATATTAAGAGTGAGTGCAGAACTAATGTAGTGATTTCTAAAACGGTTCCCTTAAATGGTGGAGCGATTCCATTCTTGTTGTTGTGGTACGTTTTCAGTAGATTTACTTCACTCTTAAATAAATATGCATTAACCTACTTAAATGGAAATTCAACCATATTAGCTGCATGCCAGTTGTTAGCAATGCAGTGTGTGCATTTATTAGAACGTATTGTCTTTGTGGTATGTATACGCCTTTCCAGAAAATCAGCAAACCACTTAGCTTTTATTAGCGTATGGTTATATTTGGATGTACAAGATTTTCCAATGTTGTTTTAGGATTAACGGCATTAAATTATGTTGCTGTTAATTTTACAGACTATCAAGAGTTCGCGACTTTGTTTGCCGCTTTAATATCCAAATATTTGTTGACAAGACGGATTGGCCAATATGCAAGTTTAAGTTTATTACCTGTTATGAGTAAACCTGTCTTCTAGTCGGCCAAATGAAATAAGTTTTAAAATTAGAGATTTCGCAGCTGCTTTAAGCAGAATTTTATTTTTACAAAATTAACTATGTTTTATTTTTCATAAAAGTTTCCAAGAAAAACTTTCCTATTTGTTGTCCAGATGCTAAATTTTATCATGTAAAAAACAGCATGTGCTGTCCTTGACTAGTTTATCGGTAATCCAAACAAGCCAGGCTGTCTAATTGGAATAACATTTGTTGTAAATAATTTTATTGTTTTTGTATATTTCAAGAATTGAGTGATTTTTTTCCTTAAACTTATTTTTGAAATTAAAAATGCTTATATAATAAATTTTTTGTAAACATATTTTTCACTTTAAGTATCTAATTTTTATTTCTGAGTGTGAATGATTTCTGAAAGAAAATATTTATTGTCAGGACCCATATAGTGTTCTCTCGTTGATAATTTAATTGTTGTGTGTTTTTCAGGTTTAAATTAATATATTTTTAGATACGGTCTAGACGTGGGTCCATTGATGAAGTATGCTAGTAATTAATATTTTTTTTGGTCATGTCGGAAGGTTTTTGCGTTTCGCTTGTGGTTTCTCCTTTGTTGGTTTTTCATAAACGCAGTGGCGCCTAAATTTTTTTGGTCAACAAAATCGCCCATGACCCTAGCTAATGTCTCTCCGAATAAGGTAATTCTTAAGCCTAACCCGCAAGTAACAAGTGTTCCTATAATTTTTATAACCACCCTTTAACTTTTCATACTTGGGCTCATCTCTGATTGTTAGGAACCGCAAGTGTCTATACTAGCGTTTGTCGCCTTGAGACAAAAAAAATTTATAACAAGGTTAGCTCAGAATAGAAATCAATGCGGCACGCTTCCAACCAGTTCTAAGACGAAAAACCTAGTGATGTAAAAAGCAATTGTACTTAAACCTAATGATTATGGTAAACAACTTGTGTGTTGGTTTTGCATTATTCTCAACAAATGTTGATTGTGCGGAAGGATTAATTAAAAAACTACTAATGAATAATAAGAATAATAATGATAAAAAGAACAAGAAAGATAAATAGCTACAGAATGCTATGAAAGTGGACGAGATCTAGTGGATACACCACTAAAGAAAAGCAAATGTTTTATATTTCCTTCCAGCCATTGTAGAACAAAATATTCGCGAGGGTTGGACCTAGATTCAGCACCTAATAATTATTAATAAAGGAGTAAACATTAATAATGTTGCGAGCTACTATTAGGCAACCCGTCAAACACACAAGCGCCGTAAGCACTGTATATTCTCTAGGGGCCGAGAATTTTCTAGCAATTACTGGAGGATGAATCATCCTTTTTAATTCAGGGTATAAATAAGACCGATGATGAAGTACAGAGTTAGTCTATATCAGTATGTCGAATATAAATTATATCGTGTAAAGTTAAATAGTTGAGCTTTTGGAAGTCCAAGGGTAAACATAAATGTTATATTATGTGAACGTGTCTAATGTACATGCAGCTAGTAGAATACATCAATAGACAAAAGTGTAATAACTAAATAGTTGTGGTAGTGTTGTTAATAGACCTATGGTTAAGAATTTAGTTTAAGAAGATATTAGTGCTTGCAAATTCATTAGTGTGATAGTGCTTCATTGTTAATTGGACTGAAAACATCTATAAATAAGGTATATACTGTTAATTAGACTTGTGAACAGTGAGTAATAAAGACCTCTGTTATTACTTGTTTTAAATTAGTGAAACGCGGTAGTAGTAGCCTGCTACAATAATAATAATGCTAATAATAATAACAATATTTGGCAAACGCCTAAGTGTTGGGGGATCTTGGTAGCCTTCAGGTTGCTTAACCCCTTCACATACCCTACATTTAATTTTCTAATGCTCCACCCGAAGGTACTACATTGGTCAGGAAGCAAGTTTTTTTTACCTGGAAATTTTGAATTTTGCCGAACTCTTGCAAGCTTTAACGTGCGTTACAACACTGACACACGAGACCTTCATTTTATCTCTCATCTGAACAAGGGTGTATTTTTGTTAAAAATGCTCGCCTAACAGTTCTCAAGCGGACCATGGCGGGAACCTCTTTCACATACCCCTACATGTGATTTTCCAATGCTCCACCCGAAGGTACTACATTGGTCAGGAAGCGAGTTTTTTTAACCTGAAAAATTTTGAATTTTACCCTTGCTGTTCCAAGCAAGGTAGGGATCTTTAACGTGCGTGACAACACACACACACACACACACACACAGGGGACCTCCATTTTACCTCTCATCCGAACGAGGGCGTATTTTTGTTAAAAATGCTCGCCTAACATTTTTCAGTTGGACCGTGTCGGGATTCGAACCCGGGACCTTGGGCGTAGAAGTGACATGCATACCAACTACGCCACGGAGCCGCTCCTCTTCACATACCACTGAACATAGGTGAAATTGGGTATATAGTTAGAAAATAATAAGAGGGAATCCATGCTGTATCTAACAAGAAAAAGCAGCGGCTGTATTCAAAGGCAATAATCATAGAAACAAAGAAAAATTGTTGAAAGCATATGTGTGGAGCACGACACTGTATGGCTATGTAATAGGAACAGTAGGAGCAGCAGGCAGGAAATAGGTAGATACTATTTTGAATGTGGTGCTTCGGATGTATGATGAAGATAGCATGGACAGACAAAGTTAAGAAGTAAGAGGTTTCTAGAAGTAGTAGGTTATGTAAGATATCTGTGGAAAATAAAAAGATAGTAGAGGAGTATGAATAGGACATGTTCCAAGACAGTGGATAACAGTGTGGGATATATTACAAGCAGAGATGGGAAAAACAAGGTAGAGGTAGACGTGACCCAGTTTAAACTATTGCATACATATAATGAAAGATTTCTGTGGGAATTTCAGGGAAACATGTAGATTAGCACAGTGTAGGAAGCAATGGAAGTACGGTTCAACCAGTTCTGGAACTGAAGACTTAATGATTATTATAATATATGTATATATATATATATATATATATATATATATATATGTGATTAGGGGTCATTTAGTTCCATGAACGTACAACACTCCAAGCCTGAGCAAAAAAAATAGAATTTTAAAAGAAGCTCAAATATTGTAAATACTCATTTTTTAGTATCATATTTGTGAACGGGCGGTAGATTATGGCATAAATGCAGAAACCTCATGATTAAAAGCTTCATTCGTATTACGTAACTTAATTGTAGTTTTGATAGAAATCGGGATATTCTGCGAGTAATATACATTTTTGAAAAATTCCTTATCCATAAATTTGCTATCAAGGTACTCTAGGAGCAAATGCGACTATTACAAAAGATTTCATTTAAACGTGTTCTAAAGAATTTCAGTTTGCGGGGAATGCGCGGACATTTAATTTTTATTTTATTTTCATAACAAGCATATTAAAAGTTTTGAAAAGCGTGTATGCTAAACAAACAATCGTATTTTTTACAAAAAGTAACGTTTATTTTAAATTAAAAAGCGCTATTCATTAAAAACCATTGAGAAAAATCCATCGATAAATGACATTTTTGATATTATAAAATAAGGAGTTTAATCGTTCATTCAAGTGATAACAGTTGTACAAATGAAAGAATGACAGCGGAAAATTGTTAAAGATAAAAGATAACGCTTGGAAATGTATTAATTAGCAATAGCTCGGCTCGATTTAATGCCACACTTCTAAACATTACGTCTTGTAGACGATTTTAGATCCGACGTAGGCAGAGGACCCTTTAAATTTCAACGAATCAGAACGTAAAATTTTATGATGTACTAAGGATCGATACTATTTAACTAATTAAAGAAGGCAGTCAGTAGTTAGTGCATACTTTAAATGGTAGAACAAGAATTCTATTATTCTAAAGTCTGTAAAAGGACATTTTTCTTATAATTTAATTAGGTTAAATTACGTAAGATTGTGTGTGTAAGGAGAATGGATGAACTTCGGTAGTAGAATTATTGAACATAACTGATGAGCTATCTTTAAATCTGGTTTAAAGAGGGTTATTAAGATCATCTGCCCTAGTTTCTAAAATTTTGTACATAGTATGATATAAATAGGGAATGATTTGTGAACGAATATCCTAATTAGAAAGAGAGATTTTGGACTCTATTTTGGTGTAAGCGAATGATTATCTAATAGTTATAATTTATGACCTTAGACTTAAGAAATTGTTTGAAAAGAAAATTCGTTGTGTCAGTATTGAACCCTATTTTTGATTTTTTATGTTTGTGGGAAGGTATTTTTTTTAGGTTACCTGTAAAATATTATTTATTGAAGATAAGCTGTATATGGATGTAGCAATTGTTACTTGAAAGATTGTTTCTTTAATAATATTTACCGTCATTATAAGTTGTCTGATTCTAGTAGTTTCATTTAAATTGGGATAGCACAATACTTAGGACAACACTTTTAATATAATCATCTTCACGTTTCACAATAACGTTTATTGACGCTGTTTTTGAAATTTAATTTTGTACGAAAACTTTATTAAAGTTATCTTTCCGAAGAAAGGGGAGTATGTGACAATTAGTTTTTGAGGGTTTTATTGTTACTGATTTTCGTATATTTGTATCTGTGTTTGTTGAATTAAACTAGGCTTTAGTAATGTACACAAAAGGTAGTTGGGTTGCCTACCGTACTCATGTTTATATTTATATGTATATATCAATACAAAATTACTTACTTATCATTTATTATCAAGCATTTAATATTGTGGTTAATCAAAGATCTAACAATAAAAGGATACTTTTAGTTTCTAAATTAAGAATTATTTGGTTTCGTTCAAAACTAAAATGTTAATATATTCATTTGTACATAGATGCTGTTGTCATATCGATAATTGGTAAATTACGCGCAATGCATCTTTAGATATAACCAGCAGTGCCGTGTTGTATTTTACTTGCGATTTATTCGTTTTGTGTTAGTTGTGAATGGCCAATTCATTCATTTTTGTAACTGATAAATTATTCATTTAAGGGTACAAGCTGTTCGATATCAAGAAGTACATTTTCATACTCATAAGATTTACTCGCCATGTTTACATTTTGTAGAGGAAAGGTTGATTCCTAACTGTCAAATTCTGATAACGAGATCCGTTCCTTTTTTTGAATTGGTCCGTCATGCACAATAGATCTAGTGTGTTGCAGGCTCGTCTATAATTATTCTAATGTTATTCAATTTATGAACAATCATCCAACGGTAGTTTGTTGGGATTTAAATAGAAGAAGCCAAAACGTATCGAGATAAATTGTTATTGTGTTATTCAGCTTTTGTTGCGAGAATTTACGCAACCACCTGTCTGTGTGCATGTAGCAGCGTGTAAGTACATACTTGTGATTAATGCCTGAGATTAATTTTTACGTTCTTAGGTACCCCTATATTTTCATTTTAAGGTTAATTTTAGTTTCATCATTATTGTATTACTGTTTGATGATGTTTGGTTGGAAGTTATGTTGAGTGTATAAAAGTTGAAATCATGTGTTGGTACATTGTACTTGGAATATTGAACGTATTGTTGTTTGCGTTGGGAGTATTAACGCAGACCAAGAGAAGAGTAGAATTTAACTTTAAAGTGTATGGAGTGTTACCGATCCTTTATCCTACAGCTTATTTAAAGGGCAACTTAATGATATTGCTTAAAGACCTAAGTTGGATAAGAAGATTGTTTATTCTTCCAGAGTTGGGTATTTGTGTTACGATTGTAAAATTCCTTTTACGGTATTTATTTATATTTAAACAATGTTAAAATCGTTACAATGAATATTTACTCACATTTCTTATTTTAGTTGATGTAAACCATCTGTGCATGCATTTGGCCAATTGTTTGTTAATTATTTTTACGTCTAGTTTACTTGTACTGGGAGCAGATAGTTAGAACGTGTTTCCAGTAGATGTTTTGGTATACCTCGGTCTTATCAATCCACAATAGTTTAATATAGTGAAAGGTCGATGAACCTGTTCTGACTAAAAGTCCACAACGCTTTCAACAACTTTGGACGGATCATCATCATCATCATTAGGTCTTCAGTCCTGAAACTGGTTAGACGCGTACCCTCATTGTTTCCTATTCTGAACTAACCTACAGATTTCCCTGAAATTTGCACAATCTGCATCTATCACTATCTGATCTAGGTCTACATGTACTAGGTTATCATAAAGTAAGGGATATATTTTAAATCATTACAACTTTTTAATAAATCAAGTTAGTAACATAAAATAAACGAAATCTAGTTGCTTAATGAATGGGATTTTACCGTATCTATCAGAAACAAAAGCGTTGTCATAACAATTGTTGACACTAGTGTCAAAACGAAATTATTCAATTTGAAGTTTTATTTTGAAATTAAAACTCAAGTAAACGTTGAGTTCAAACGACTCAACTGTAATAACATGGATTTACAAACAAGAATTGGTTTAGTTCAGTGCTTTTATGAATCCGGCAGAAATTACACCGCTGGATTACGAAGATTTCGCACGAGAATGGGTTTGAGAGCGGGACCCTGTCAAATGAAAGCGTACCGCAATTTGATACAAAAATTTGAAAGAACAGGGTCTGTAACTGACTTACCAAGATCAGGAAGACCAATAATTAGTGATGTCCAAGTTGCAGAGGTTCTTCATGAAAATCAAGACATAGCCAGAAGCAATTCACTCGCAATCAGCAGTGCAAATGCGATATCCAAGCGATTGCAAATGCCGTATACCACGGTTTGGAAAATTTTACGCAAAATTCTAAACATGTATCCATATAAACTGAAAATGCTGTTTGAATTAAAGGACGCAGATTTGGCTACTAGGTACGATTTTTCTTTGCGAGTAATGGCTCAGATGGAAATTGAACCCGAATGGTTATCCCGTATTTTATGGACAGATGAGGCACATTTTACTCTGAATGGTGGAGTCAATACTCAAAACTGTAGAATCTGGTCTGCAGAAAATCCGCAACAAATCGTTCAAAAGGTCTTCATGACAAGAAAGTCACCGTTTGGTGCGGTTTTACAGCTGATTTTATTATTGGTCCGTATTTCTACGAGGAAATGCAGAATGGACAAGCCGTATCTGTAACTGTAAATGGTGAACGATACTTGCAAATGTTACAAAATTATGTTATTCCACAGCTGCAAAACGAGCACTACGGAATTGAAAACATCATTTTATGCAGGATGGAGCACCCCGCACATTTTTCGACCAGTCAAAGAATTGTTAACCAACGTTTTCAAGATCGCGTGTTAAGCAGACATTTCGTAAATTCATGGCCACCAAGATCACCTGATCTAAACCCAGCGGATTACTGGCTGTGGGGTTATTTAAAAGTTTAGTGTTTAGAAGACGACCAACTACGCTACAAGAATTAAAAGACAGTATTACGGAGCAAATTGGTACAATTCAACCAGAAATGTTACGAAATGCTGTGTACAATTTGGAGGTAAGGATGGTGATCTTACAACAACAAAATGGAGATCATATTGAGCAATTGCCGTAACCTGTTTTGGGCATACTAAATCCCATTTCATAAGCAATTAGATTTCATTTATTTCTTGTTATTAACTTAATTTGTTAAAAAGTTATCATAATTTAAAATATATCCCTTACTTTATGATAACCTTATACCTCTTTTTTCCTATCTCTGCTTGTAATATATCCCATACTATTCACCAAAACGTATTCTGCCCTTCTATTTCTCCTATTTTTTTTCCACAGATATCCTTGTTCCCCTACTATTTCTATAACTTATTTGTTATTGACTTTGTCTGTCCATGCAATCATCCTCATACATCTGAAGTACGACATTCCAAATCGCCGATACCGTTTTTATGTTTGCTTTTCTTACTGCCCGTATTTCATAGGCACACTGTGCTGTGCTCCACATATATGCTTTCAACAATTTTCTTCTTGTTTCTATGTTTGTTGTCTTTCATCATAGGCGCTGTTCTTTCTTGTTAGATGCAGTACGGTCCCCTTCTATTTTTTTACAATTATACACCCTATTTCTTCGACATTCAGTGATTGTGAAGGGGGGTAAGCAGCTGTGGCTGCCAAGTTCCCCCAGTATTTAGACATTTGCCGATTTAATAGTTTTCCAGTAAATCCTTTCACACAATTAACATTATTCGAGAACATTGCCCAACCAATACTTGTAGTTGCTTTTAATAATCATCATATTCAAGTACAGTTACCTTTTTCGTCATTAGTTTATCAATTTTGGGACTGGTTGGATGCGTACTTTCATTGATTTCTATTCCGATCTAGCTTACACATTTCCCTGAAATTCCTACAGACTACATCTTTCACTATCTGTGTGCAGTAGTCTAACCTAGGTCTACCTCAACTTCTCTTTTTTCCTATCGCTGCTTCTAATATATTTTGCACTATTCCCTCATGCCGTAGTATGTGACCTATCATCCTATCTCTTCTATTTTTTACTGTTTTCCACATATTTCTTGCTTCCCCTACCATTTTAAGTACCTCTTTGTGTTTAACTTTCTATCCATTATATCCTCATCATACGTCTGTCACACCACATTTCATAGGCTTCTACCTTTTTCTTGTCCGCTTCTCCTACTGTCCAGACTTCACAGCCGTACAGTGCTGTGCTTTACACATATGTTTTAAGCAATCCTTTCCTTGTTTCTATGTTTGTTGTTTTTGAACAAAGTAGTTGCTTTTTCTTGTTAAATGTACTACGACCTTGTGCTAATCTTTGTTTTATATCTTTTGCGCTTTTCCCATCTTGCATTATTTAGTTTCCTATGTAGCAGAAATTCTTAACCTCTTGTAAGTTCTCGTTACCTATTTGTATTCTTGTTTTTGATTTATTTTCCCCTCCTTTGCATACTAGTACTTTAGTTTTATCTTTATTAATTTTCATACCGTATATTTCTGTTAAAACCGTTTCCATTTCATTAAGAGCAGCTTCTAACTTTTCCTTGCTAGATGCTAATACCGCTATATCATCTGCAAATCTAAGAATATCAATTTTTATGTCTTCCTGCATTTGACAGTATTCATTGCCTTTTCAATGTACAAGTTAAAAATTAATGAAGATATGAGCACATTCCTGTTTCACCCCTTTCCTAATGTTCCTGCTCTAATTCTATTACTGCACTTTGCTCTTTGTATAAGCTATGTACTATTCGTCTATCCCTATAACTTATTCCAATCTTTTTGAGTATTTCGAAATTTTTTTTCCATTTTACATTGTCGAATGCTTTTTCCAGATCTACAAATCCTATATACACATTTTCCCCTTTTTCTATTGTTTTCTCCATTATCACTCTCAGAGCTAAAATAGCCTCTCATGTTCCCCTGTTTCGCCTAAACCCAAATTGATGTTCTTCTAGTATTTCTTCAGTTCGTAATTCCATTTATTTTTTTACAATTCTAGTTAAAATTTTTGACACGTGTGCTGTCAAACTTATTGTTCGAAAATTTTCACATCTATCCGCGCCTTTTTTTTTGGTATAGTTACTATGATGTTTGAAATCTTTGAGTATCTCGCCTGTCTCCTGTCTCATACATATAGCTTACATGTTGGAAGAGACGTTTTATTACTGCTTGTCCAGCGGCTTTTAGAGTTTTTGCTTGCACCTTATCTGTACCCGGCGCCTTACCATTTTTCAGACCTTTTAATGCTAATTCAAACTCATCTCTAAGTATAGGATATCCCACATCATCATTTTCAATGTTTGATTCCTGTTCTAACGCTGTTAGTTCCTCTCCTACATATAAATTCCCTATATATTCTTGGCATCTACCAACTTTCTTTACATTTTCTATATTGACGTTGAAACGTATTATATTTTCTTGATCGCTAACCCCAAACGGTCGCATTCTTTCCTAAATTGAGCTTAACTAATGCTCTCTTCTTAATACATACATCTGACTCTAGAAGTTGGGGGTCAGCAAAACAAAGTCTTCCGACGTAACTAGGGGTCTATTCCTTGGGTAGAGCTATGAGCAATGGGGGTAAGTCGAAATCTATGGAGGGTTACACTTAACAAAAAACAAACAGGCGCCACCAAGTCCAAATTGATTTATTTTAGGGCATAGCTATTTTTAAGGGCGGACTTGGAGACCCAAAAAAGAGATCGCCTTCGTTGATACACAAACTTGTCTTAACAGAATAAGACGCTGTTCCTGTAAGAAAGAATAATAATTAAGTCACATAAAAACGGAACACTATTTGCGTCCCTCAAGTATACCTAAAAAGTATAGAGAATATTTTCTGCATAATGGGATCATAAAATTTTAGTTCTTATTGCTTTTGTTTACCAAGTCTGATCAGACTAGATCAGAATAAAAAACTTTAAATGAAGAATATTAATTTACTAATAAGAATTTTCTTGGTTTCAGTAAATAAAGTATCATTGTAATTAAATAAAAATAAAAATTTGAAGTACTTGCAAAACTGGTAGTAAAGGTTATCAACTAATCCTTACTCAAATATTTTATAATTCTATGTAACTAAAAATGCTAGAGTTTCTTTATAACCCAATCAGATCTGTGTGAGTCATTTACAAATGAATATACGAAATTTTCTCTTTAGGTTAACAAACTTAAATTTAGTTTGAAGTCAAAATAATCACCAAGATATTCTCTAATGTTATCAATAGTGGTTGTACTAAAATGCTAAACATGTGTTAGCCATTGGGCAATTGTTGACAATAGTGAACAAACAAACAGGTGATGTAATAGCAGCTGTTAAATTACGTTGAAGCCACGTGTGATCACGTATTTACGAAGCTAAGTGAAAGCAAATTTAATACTGGGGAAAACCAGCTTATTTACAGGTAAACTGAATAACAATTTTGTACGTCTAACAAACAAAATGAAATAATGTACTTTCAGAAGGAAAGTACTCAGGAAATCATTAATTCTATTACGAACCCAAGAGCAGCAGTTGTCCCTTGATGTAATGGAAATTACCTCGCAGCGCGGAACAGCAACTAATTATACTTGCTTTCCATGCTTTAACACAGGTGTAGGAGCAAAGCGGGTTCCTTACTTGGATCACGGCAGCATTACTTTGTAACGTAATCTTCCGTTGTCTAAATTTATTTACTAAAATAATTTTTCATTGCGTAGCCAACAAATTAAGCTTTCTAAATTGTAACTTCAAAGGGATCATGTTGTCTCAAATTTTACAGTTGCGATTTTCGACGTGGTGTGCGATATATACGTTATCCATGCAGTTTTCTAATTTCTCGTTGGGATTTCAAATGTGTCGTTACGAGTTCAAATGGGTCGTTGCGAGTTCAAATGGGTCGTTGCGAGTTCAAATGGGTCGTTGCGAGTTCAAATGGGTCGTTGCGCTAAATAAATTTTGTAAATTAGCTAATATGACAACGAATATACAAAATGTGGATTAGGTACTAACCGTTACTCAGGAAGTGTTTCACAAACATAGAGCGACTCGGAGGTCACTCGCCATTCTCTTAGAATGCATCTTGACGCTACTTTTAACTATCGACGAGTGCGCTCGCTGCTTTCTTGTATGGTGGGAGGTTCCGGATTTTAGTTCTCGAACCTCTCACGCGCGCGCCAGTGGCTGTGAAATTACACCGAACTCGGAAACAACTCGACTAATAATCCTTGATATTATAATACTATAAAAGTTTGATTGTTACTTGAATATTTATTTTAATTAATAAAGGTATTTTACTATTCATTGTACGTTTAATGAATGGATTCTCCTACTGCAAAAATAAAATTGTTACTACCTCTTTCCTAAAAGAAAAAAATTTTTCTTAAAAAACTTCAAATATAACTAATACAAAAAATTTTTTTACAACAATACTAGCCTTTCCTATCTTCCTAACCAACTATGCAATTTTATAAATTTACTCAAATGGGGGACCTTCATTTATAATTGAGAGTGTGTTGGTAACTACGTGTACCTGACGTCCATCGGGAGACAAAATCGGGGAGTCACAATCGGTAATAATCAAAATTGGGAGGGGGTCAAATTAGAGAGTCAAACACTCCACGGGACAAAAGAATTTAAATTTACAAAATTTCTTGACTTGAGATTCCTACTTCTAATAAGGCTAATATTTCTGACCTAAAATCAAACACTTACAATTTACTTCTAATTTCAAAAAACTTCACTTCCAGGAGCTCATTTAGCTCTATTTACAAAAAACAGGAATGCTTCCTCATCAGAACAGCATTACCATTCAAAATATCATCACTATAAGGTGAGAATCAAAAGAAATACCCTACTAATAGGTCTAAATTTAAGCATCATCACAAGGTGATAACCAAAACAAAAGTGACCTAATCAAAAGGTTACTTATCAAATTCAAATACAAAGTATTATCACTTTATTACAAAGAGATAATCAAAACGAAGGTAACCCGACCATACGGTTACTTAACAAATTCAAATACAAAATATTATCACTTTATTACAAAGAGATAATCAAAACAAAGGTAACCTGACCATCAGGTTACTCATCAAATTTCAAACCCAAAATAACCCAGTTAGGGTTGTAGAATCCTACACCCTACTGATCATCCTATCACTAATTGCTAACGAACAACTGATCTCATTAGTGATGGACCAAACGGTGAAAATCACCAAGTCAACTTTGACCTTATCAAATCTAAGAACTTCTAACGGTCAAAAGGAACAAGGAAAGAACAATTCATTCTCTCCACCTTGACATGTAGAAATCAGGACCAATAGTTAAATAGCCCACCTACTTCTACATTGTAAG